>CM068553.1:26261678-27461678 GCA_035048495.1 Euptelea pleiosperma | reverse complement strand
CTGCCAAGATACGACCTGTGACTCAACTCGCTATTCATGAGTCGTCAAACCTATGATCATGGGCCGACCTGTAACCTCGGGTCTAGTCATAAGAAAAAAGACAAAAAATAAATTTCTCGCAAAATAAATCATTTATGATGCCCAATAAATTTATTAAGTTAAAATAGGTCATTTGAGTGAACAAATGGCAAAATTAAACCAAAATCATTTTTTAATAAAAATAAAAATCTAAATGCCATAACATCACAGGGACTTATCCAACCTATGTTCATTCAAAAATTCATCTCTCTACTCCAATATCCATTATAGACATACCGCCTCAATCTAGAAACCTAACAGAGAGTACTAACAATGAAAAATAGTCCAAGGTTTTAATTCTAGGTCTAAAAGTGTAAGAAATTTATTCAACATAGAATTAAGGTTCTTGATTTTTGAAAAGTTGCGGGATCTTCTATCCTTACAAAAATCAATTCTTAGTCATTAGGGACCTACCACACTTTTTTGAAACTAAACTCAATCTAGAATCTCAAAAAAATAATTAGGCTAACAGAATCATGAGGCAAATTTACAAAATAGGGTCTAAGTCACAATTCAATGTTTATAGTGCATAACCCATAACTGATCTACAATTGGTTCAAATTTATTAAAAACTCAATTTAAATCATCTGGGTGTAAAGAGTATTTTCATATTCTAGTTTGGCAAAGATTCAGTATGACATAAAACATTCATGTGACTGTTCCAACGAGCACTAGTGTAGTGTTGAAGATGTCGTGGTACGCATACTTCGTTGACTACGTGAAGACTAAAAGATAGAGACAGTAAGAATCAGACGGTTGACGACAGGAGTTATCTGAGTAACTGTCCATTTGTCGGTTATAGATCATGTATGCTTGCTTAGGAAGGTAAGTGACTTAGTAACTTTGAAAGTAAGAAGGGCCTGAATTTTTCTTGGTTGAAAGGCCCAAAATGCTCTTAGATTCTAGTGGTGGCATGCTCGAGAGTCTAGCCATATATACCGGTGAAACAATTTGGCACTAGTAACATTGCCAAGCTGGTAAATTGGCCCCTAAGCTGTAAGTGGTTTAAGTCAATTTTGTTATTCTCCTAATCCGCGAGTAGATGCGGTCCCATGGTCTAAAGTGCTGATATTGACATGCATATTCTCTAGTTCGATAAATGAGAAAGTGGTTGCATGATTTAATTATAGGAATGCGATAGCTTCTTGATTAGGTTGTAGTACGAATTTACTTCCTTGGTAGTATACGAAAATTTGTCAATCACATCATTTAATAGTTTTTGGTAAGTTATATGTAGACCTCGTTGTGGGTACCCAGATTTTCAAACACCAATCTCGAGGTCTAACTGACTCTTATTATAGGTCTTGCTACACAATAGCCTCTCCGGTGACATGTTGGATCAACTTCCCTAACTGTACACAGTTACACTCAATTACTTACAGTAACCTCAATTCTTTGAGAGTGTTTCTTTTAAATATAAACACGTGACACCATTAGAAAGGGTTCGGGGTCTCGGATGTAACAGGAAAGATTGTAACAGCACAATATGAATATAGTGGATTGCCTTCAACAAGGCTGAGGACGTAGTCGTCGGAGCTCCGGCGACGAACCTCGTAAAACAGGTTTCTCATTCTTTGTTTCTCTAACTCTCTCTCTCTCTCTCTCTCTTTCTTGATTCCTTAGTGATTGATCCTTATGCTTATACAACATGTTTGTTTGTGGTGTGTCTCCGACCAAGATCTGACGGCAAGATAGGATAGACCCCCCACAGCTTGGCGCCGTCTGTGGGAAGAATCATCTACCAAAACCAAAAAAAAAAGAAAAGAAACAAGAAAGAAAAGAGAAGAAATCACTGTCGGCATACTCATGGCTGGTCTACCGGCCTTCACCAAGCTTGGCCAGCATCTTCATCGCCTTGCTAACGGATGTACGATAGGTAAATGCTCGTTGCCATGAAGGCATTCGATGCCTTCCATCCTCCTTCGCCGTATGTGCAGAGGAAACATAGGGCGCAAGGAAAAGTCAGAAGAATAGAAGAAAGAGGGTTAATGAGTAGTTTTTTGGGGTCCAATTGAGTGTGTGACAAACACTCAATTTTACCCAAAAGAAAATATTAATGAAAGACAAAAGATGTAAAGTGTTAGTCAGAAGAATAGAAAGGACAGCAGCACGTGCTAGAGATGACTTGTGTTGGGGCTAATTACGTGTGTGAGAACACACCATATTTGGTGTCCACGCCAACGACTTTCCTTGCTACCATGACTCCATGAAACTTGAGGCACTTTGTGGCAGTCAGACCACAAACCAGTCACCTTTGCACTATAATCAAATGGCACATCCACCTCAGGATTGATCAAGCATCCTCACGGCAAGATCACCGACAAGCTAAAATGACAACGGAGTCGTCAACCCAACCAACCAAACCACCTGCCAGGGCACCGATTGACGATCCATCGACAATAGCTCCATGGCTGCCTCCATCGACAAGCAACATCCAGTCGACAAGGTCAAGTGATACGCTTGACAGGAATTACATTCGAGCACATCCCGGCAAGGTCAAACGACCTAATTGACGGGAGTGACAGTTATCTCATCCCGACAAGGTCAAGTGACACGCTTGACAGAAATGACGCTCAAGCACGTCTCGGCAAGGTCAAACGGCTTACTTGACGGGAATGACATTTATCTCGTCCCGACAAAATCAGCAGCATACTTGACGGGAATAAACTTTTATCTAACGAGATAAGTATACTAAACTATAACCCGGTTAAATTGCTTATTTATCCATTGAATATTTGTCACGTGGCAGTTAGTTTGACTATTACGTAGCTCCCACGTTCTCCTATTCAAATATCTGCCATGAGGAATGCCACCTCAGACATTTCAGATATAACTGAATAAGGAAAGTTAGGATCTAACAGGAAGAAGCAGTTATATAACAGAATCCCTTCAAATCGGAACTAACTAACAAGTGGTGGACACTTAGAAAGTGAGTCACGCCAGTTCTGGGGTTATGAATACATGACCCTCAGAACTGAGAAAATGATCTTGCTCTCCAGATCCAGATAGCCTACACTCTGAAACATTTTTACTATATTTTCTAAACCCTGTTAGCACATCCAATACTGACTTGAGTGTCGGAGTGTTGTCAACAGGTACAACCACATCTCGTCTAGAGATCATCTTATCCTCTGCAGTAGAGAAATGAGTTTTGTCCTGAAGCATCAGAGTCGTCGGATCATCATCGAGATACGAATCATTTGACCTCGAAGATTGTTTGGGATAGATTAGATATTTTTCCCCCACATTGGTACCGTATTTTTTGGCAAATAGTATGATGACACATGTCACTGGCATGACACGTGCGGGATATGAAAGGTCGACACGTGGTATCGTCCAGCATGCGTGAATAAATGCGCCAAAGAATTCGTCAGAGATCATGACCAGTCCACTCCTGTCACACACCTTCCATTAAAGGAAACACCACGTGTCAGAGTGAGTGATCAGAAGAGAATATCTTGGACTAGGATTGGTAACGGTATGCATTGAAGCTTCAGCAATTAATGTATCGGAGAAGTATTCAATCCTGCCTGACACATTAATGATCGGTCTACTTGACGGGAAGGTCATTTAATTCATCTCGACAAGTTTTACGGCCTTACTTGGCAGCAATGCCACTAGAATATTTCCCAACAAGGTCAAACGGCTTACTTGACGGGAGTGACAATTATCTCATCCCAACAGGGTCAAGTGATACGCTTGACGGGAATTACATTCGAGCACATCCCAGCAAGGTCAAACGACCTAATTGACAGGAGTGACAGTTATCTCATCCCGACAAGGTCAAGTAACACGCTTGACAGGAATGACGTTTAAGCACGTCCCGGCAAGGTCAAACAGCTTACTTGACGAAAATGACATTTATCTCGTCCGGACGAAATCAGCAGCATACTTGACGGGAATGAACTTCTATCCATCCCGAGAAGTAGACAGAATTCTACAAACGAGATAAATATACTAAACTATAACCTGGTTAAATTGCTTACTTATCCATTGAATATTTGCCACCTGGCGGTTAGTTTGGCTATTACGTAGCTCCCACATTCTTCTATTCAAATATCTGCCATGAGGAATGCCACCTTAGTCGTTTCAGATATAACTGAATAAGGGAAGTTAAGATCTAACAGGAAGAGGCAGTTATATAATAGAATCTCTTCAGATCGGAACTAACTAACAAGTGGTGGACACGTAGAAGGTGAGTCACGCCAGTTCTGGGGGTATAAATATATGACCCTCAAAACTGAGAAAATGATTTTGCTTTTCAGATCCAGATAGCATATACTCTAAAATATTTTTACTATATTTCTTAAACCCTGTTAGCATATCCTATACTGACTTGAGCGTCGGAGTGTTGTCAACAGGTACGACAACATCTCGTCTGGAGATCATCTTATCCTCAGCAACAGAGAAAGGAGTTTTGTCTTGAAGCATCCGAGTCGTCAGATCATCATCGAGATACGAATCATCTGACCTCGAAGATTGTGTGGGATAGATAAGATATTTTTTTCCCACATCTTTTGGTGCCATTTGTGGGAAGCGACAAGAAGCTTTCCATTCTAAGAGATATTCGATTCGAACCATGATGGACATAAGGCGTACCGGCCTCAGGAGTGGAAGAGAGAGGAATCCTCCCAATGATCTCAGAGATACTATCACGGAGAGCAGAAAGGCAAGTGAGCTCGACAGCCAGCAGCCCAGATACGAAAAGAGAATGAGGAGTTGAAGCAACGGATGGCAGCTTGACATGCAGGCGACCATGTTTCCGAGAACGTCGGGGTTAGCCACCGTCAGAAGATGCACGTCCGATCAGACAGGTCTGGTTCAGAAGAATCTAATCTGCGGAATCCTAGGAGCAGACGCGGGGATTCTCATGTCCCACCGCCAGAGAAATGTCACAAGGCCGAGTCTTCCTATCAACGAAGCTCAGACCATATTCAGCCTGAAACCAGAAGGCAGATCGCCGATCTGGTAGCTGAAATGATGGGAAGAAAAGAAACTTTGGCCGAGAAAATGATGGCAATGGCGACAAGGGCTCCGCTAGATTCTCCCTTTACTGAAGAGATACAGGAGTATCACGCACCCAAATCTTTTTCCTAACTTAAGTTTTCAATCTTCACGGGAACCTCAGATCCCGTGAACCATGTTCTTCGCTTTCGAAAAGCGATGACGATGTGGGAGTTTCACGATGAGCTCCTCTGTCGAATGTTCTCGTCTACTTTGAGTGATGATACACTCATTTGGTTCAATCAGATAGCTCATCGGACTATTCCTAACTTCATAGAGTTGAGCACCCTCTTCATCACTCGCTACTCATGCAACAGATTGCACAAGAATGACGTCGACGTATTGTTCAATATACGCTGCTTTCAGAAGGAGACACTACTGGATTTTACCAAAAGATTTCGTACTCTGATGACCACAGTGGAAGATTGCGACGATAAACGTACCGTCATAGCCTTTCGAAAGGCACTGCCTACAGGTTGTGGACTTTATATGTCCTTGACCAAGAATAGGCCGGTCAGTATGGAGGCCTTGTTTCTTCGAGCTGAAAAGTACTCTAAACTTGAAGACGATACACTCCAACATGGTCAAGGGTTGACCATATCTGTGCATGAAGTGAAGAAGGCTGTCGGACCCAGCATATCCTCCAAGGGAAAATAGAAGGTTGCCATCGAGGTAGCACCAACAAAGAATCCCGAGAAATTGGGAGGTTCAGATCGGTATCCTCGCCGGGAGAAAAGGATATTTACAGTGTTGAACAAAACACATAGTCAGATGCTTGATCTGATTAAGAACGAGAAATATCTCCAATTTCCCCGTTCGATGAAGCCAGACTTGAAGGGAGATAGAGATAAAATGAAGTTCTGTGCCTTCCACCAAGAAGTAGGGCACATAATCGACAAATGCTGGGCGCTGAGACACAAGCCTGAGGATCTAATTAACCAAGGCTACTTGCAGTAGTATATCGCATGCACAAATGGGGCGGTAGCTGAAGCTGAGATCCCCAAGAGAGACAACACCCATGTTAAACAGCAAGAACGTGGGTTAATTATTGACGTTATCCATTGCGAAGGACGACAGCTCTCCCGTGGAGAGATAAAAAGAGAAGAGAGAATCAAAATCAGGAAGGTGGAGCACCTGTACGAGATCCTACATCTTTCTACGGGTCCAAAACTGACGGATTCCATAGATATGATGGAGAGCACTGATGCAGCTATTTTTTTCTCCGACAAAGATCTCATCGGAGTAGATTATCCGCACTCAGATGCATTGGTGCTCACTTTGTCAGTGGGCAATTACGAGGTAAAGCGTCTGTTAATAGATCCCGGTAGCTCAGTTGAGATCTTATTTGCAGAAGCTTACAAGAGGATGGGTTTAAACCCATCGAATCTGGTCCAGAGTAGTACTCTATTGGTCGGATTCAATGGCCAAAAGGAGTATGCTCTTGAAAAGGTAATTCTGCCAGTCAAGACAGGACCGATCACGTTTATGGTAGAATTCTTGGTTCTAGATACTCCATCCCCCTATAACGGTATTCTGGGGCGTGGATGTATACATGAGGTCAAGGGCATATCATCAACTGTTCCGGTTCCCGACTGATCATGGGATAATGGAGTTAAAAAGAGACCAAGTCGTCTCAAAGAGATGTTATGCCACTGCCCTCCGACCTAAGAGTGCTCTTGGTCATGAGGATCCACATGGAGAAGAAACTTCATCAGTGGTTGCTGAGCAATAGCAACCAGAGCGCATCCCGGTAAGTCTAGAGCAGACTGCTCCAAGCCAGGAAAATGGCAATATGCAATCTGAGCATGGCAACATTCCCACAATAGAGGAAATCGATCATCAACCTCGAAACCGAAGGAGATCCAAAATATACCTTTATCTGGGCCGGTCTATCCATCGAAGAGAAGATATCCTACGTTGATTTCTTGAAATCTTATATGGACGTCTTCGCATGGTCATTTAGCGATATGCCAGGTATTCCTCCTGACATCTCTTGCCATCAATTAAAGGTAGATAACAAATATTTACCCGTGAAACAACGACCTCGGAGAATTGCTCCCAAGAAATAGAAGGCTGTCCAAGATGAGATCGACAAACTCTTGGCAGCCGGATTCATTCGAGAAGTTAATGATGCTCGATGGTTAGCCAACATAGTGGTTGTACCCAACAAGAATGGGAAGATCAGAGTGTGTATCGACTTCACCCACTTGAACAAGGCTTGCCCCAAGGATCCATATCCTTTGCCGAGAATCGATCAGCTGGTTGACTCCACCTCGGGATATGAAATCTTGCCCTTGATGGATGGATACTCGGGGTACAACCAAATTCCGTTATATGAGCCAGATCAAGAACTGATGGCCTTTACGACTAATAGAGGGGTCTTCTACTACAAAGTAATGCCTTTCGGTCTCAAGAATGCAGGAGCAACCTATCAATGTCTGGTCAACAAGATGTTCCATGACATGATTGGTGTAACAATGGAGGTCTACATAGATGACATGATGGTAAAAATACGATCCCGGGATCTTCATCTAGGAGATCTCGGGAAAACTTTTGATCGTCTACGAGAGTTTCAGATGAAGTTGAACCCCGCCAAATGCGTCTTCGGAGTAACATCAGGGAAGTTTTTAGGGTATCTCATTACAAAACGAGGTATCGAGGCTAATCTCGAACAGATCAGGGCCTTAACAGAGATGCCTTCGCCAAAGAAAAGGAAGGAAGTCCAAAAGTTGGCCGGAAGAATAGCTGCATTGAATCGAGTCATCGCAAGGTCATCAGATAGGTGCAGACCCATGTTCAGGCTCTTAAAGAAAAATAGAAGGTTTGACTGGACAGAGGAGTGCGATGAAGCCTTTTAAAAGCTTAAACAATACCTCTCACAACCACCAATCCTTTCCAAACCTGACAAAGGAAAACCTCTAGGTCTTTATCTGGCTACAACTGATGAATCAATCAGTGTAGTCCTCTTCCGTGAGCTCGACCGAGAAGAACGACTAGTATATTTTACCAATAAGACTCTTATCGGAGTAGAAACGAGATATGATACCATCAAAAAAGTTGTTCTCGCTCTGATTTAAGCCTCTATGCGTCTTAAACCTTATTTTGAAGGAAGAACCATCACAGTCTACACAGAGCATCCGTTAAAATCTATACTCAAAAAGATTGACTTATCGAGAAGAATGGCTAAATGGGCCATTTACTTGGCTCAGTATGATATACAGTTCTCCCCGCGAACATCCGAGAAGGGCATGCCTTAGCCGGGTTCTTGGCTAATTTTCAAGTACAGGATGTGACAGACACTGGAGGCGAAGACAAAGAGGTCCTTCCACTTCCCGAGATATTGAAAATGTTAAATTCAAAAATGGGTTGGAGGTTATTTACTGATGGATCGGCCAACGAAAATGGATCAGGGACAGGAGTTGTCCTAGTCATACCCGGGAACATGAAATTGGAGAAATTAGTTAAACTTGGGTTCGTGGCATCCAATAACAAAGCAGAATATGAAGCAGTAATCTTGGGACTTCAAACAACATTAGATCTCGGGATCAAGGATATCACCGTGTATACTGACTCCCAGCTAATAGTCAGCCAGTATGCTGGGACATATCAAGCTGGAGATGAGAGAATGGTGGCTTACTTAGAAATCGTCCAACAGTTGACTGGTCGGTTTAACAGTGTGGAGATTGGACAGTTGCCTCGAATGGAGAATCGACATGCAGATGCCTTGGCATATTTGTCCACTATGTTGGGAGACACTGAGTCAAGGACTATACTGGTGGATTATCAAGAATTCTCGAGCATTCATACGCCTATTGAAATGTATTTAGCCCCAATTGAGATTGATTCTGGAGTAAGTTGGATGGATGATTTTCAAAGATATCTGCAGAATGGAGACCTCCCATTCGGTAGGGATGCTGTAAAGAGAATTCAGAGGCTCAGGAGAAGATATATCATGGTTGGCCAAGATTTATATAGAAAATCGGCATTGGGTCCTATCTTCAAATGCCTTACCCCCAGTGAATCCCAACAGATTCTCCAAGAAATACATGTAGGAGAATGTGAAAATCACTCGGGAGCGAGGACCTTGGCGCATAAAGCTATTAGCCAAGGTTATTTTTGGCCTTATATGCAAAAGGACGCCAAATTACTTGTCAAGAAATGTGAGAAATGTCAGAAGTATTCTCCATTGATCAAAGTTCCTGCCAAAGAATTGCATCCTGTATTCAATCCATGGCCATTCGCGAAATGGGGATTGGATATAATGGGACCATTCCCGACAGCTCTAGGAAATGTCAGATTCATGTTGGTAGCCACAGATTATTTCACTAAGTGAATCGAAGCAGTTCCATTGGTACAGGTGCAGGCCTCACGCGTTAAGAGATTCTTATGGGAGAATATCATTTGTCGATTTGGCATCCCACAGGAGATCGTCACGGACAATGGGACCCAATTCGATGCCAACGAGATCAAGGCTTTATGTCAAGCTTTGAATATTAAGAAGCGGTTGTCCGCCCCGAGATATCCTCAAAGCAATGGAGTCGCTGAGAGGACAAATCGGGTCATACTCAAAAATTTGAATAAAATGCTAGATCAGGCTGAGGGAAAATGGGCAGAAGAGTTGCCGGGGTTGTTATGGGCTTACCGAACTACCTCGAAAAGGACCACAGGAGAATCTCAGTTTTCTCTAGCCTATAGATCAGAAGCAGTTATTCCAACAGAGGTCGTTGTCCCGACATCTCATACTCAAGCTGTCAATTCATGACAGAATGATGAGATTCTAGCTCGAGACAATGATTTGATTGAAGAACGTCGAGAACAGGCAGTTGTAAGATTGACAAATTATCAGCAAATAATCAAACGATCATACGATCGCCGTGTCAGACGCAGAACTTTCAAAGTTGGAGACTTGGGAAAGGTATTCGAGAATACTAGAGAGCCTAGAAGTGGCAAACTGGGTGCCAATTGGGAAGGACCATACCTTATTGACAGAATTGGGCAGAACGGGGCATACTATTTAATGACCAAAGATGAAGATGTATTTGAAAAGCCATGGAACACATTTAATATGCGGATCTTCTATCAAGAAAGTTAGACTCAGTTCCCTCATACATGATGCGTTGTTTCTTGCTACGAAAGACTTAGCCGGGAATCTTGAGTTCTTACACATCTTAGCATATTGCCTCGATAAGAACTCAAGTGTACAAATCGGAAGGCCGGGATGATCTAAATATTCTAAGTCATGCGACTAAAATTGACGAGATTCCTGACAACTCAAAGAGACCTTGCCGAGAATCTTGAGTTCTTACACATCTTGGCTTATTGCCTCGATAAGAACTCAAGTGTACAAACCGGAAGGCCGAGATGATCTAAATATTCTAAGTCATGCGACTAGAATTAATGAGATTCCTGACAACTCAAAGAGACCTAGTCGGGAATCTTGAGTTCTTACACATCTTGGCTTATTGTCTCGATAAGAACTCAAGTGTACAAATTGAAAGGCCGGGATGATCTAAATATTCTAAGTCATACGACTAGAATTAACGAGATTCCCGACAACTCAAAGAGACCTAGCCGGGCATCTTGAGTTCTTACACATCTTGGCTTATTATCTCGATAAAAACTCAAGTGTACATACCGGAAGGCCGGGATGATCTAAATATTCTAAGTCATGCGACTAAAATTAACGAGATTCCTGACAACTCAGAGAGACCTAACCGAGAATCTTGAGTTCTTACACATCTTGGCATATTGCCTCGATAAGAACTCAAGTGTACAATTCGGAAGGCCGGAATGATCTAAATATTCTAAGTCAAGCGACTAGAATTAACGAGATTCCTGACAACTCAAAGAAACCTAGCCGGGAATCTCGAATTCTTACAAATCTTGGCTTATTGCTTTGTTAAGAATTAGGGTATCTAAACTTGGGGGTCAGGATAATCTAAACATTCTGGGTTATATTATCAGAATTAACAAGATTATCCGACTAAAAACTCTACAGATTTATCAAAAGAAAATTCATTTCAGAAGGGCCATAACGGCATCTACACATGATAGGCCCATGGGGCAGACAAAGATTACAAAAATTATGAAAAAGACATCATCTCCTACTCGCCAACCAGCTGAATAACAGGATCTCAAAGAGCACCTTCATCTGGGTTTGTCGTTTCCATACGTGGAGGATCTGGAGTATCCTGGGGAGCTTGGGTAGTTGGAGGGGGATCTTGGGATGCATCATCGGGAATACTCATCCCGACAACTGATTCGGGCAAAGCCACGTCTTGAACTGCATCCTCTTCTCCTTCCTCCTCTTCCATCATGGCTTCACACTTGGCAAAGCCATCTCGGTATCCCTTATCGTAAGATTCCTGTTGAAGGGCATCAGATGCTAGTTTTGTTTCGTCCCTTTCAACGGTCATCTTCTCCAGATCTTCTCGTAAGCGACCAACCTCTTCCTTGAATTGGGCGTATTCCACCTTGATCTTCGCCAAGTCATCTTCGGCTTTCTTCTTCGAAGCTAGAGCTTTAATGGCCATCTTCTTCTCCATTTCAGCCTTAGTCTTGGCGACTTCGGCAGATAGAGTGGCGGCCTGAAGTTGCTCCTCAGCCAATTTGATGGCAGCTTCAGATTCACTTGATTTCTGGAGGATGGCGGTATAATTGTGGAGGAGGTCACCAAGATAGTCTTTTAACCCGACAAAGACGTGGACACTCTACAGAAAATATGAACGGACGTTAACTTTTAAATCTTACGATCAATAGAAGAATATTAGGATATTTACCTCCACAAGAGAATGGCTGAGAACTTCGCAAGGTACCCTCAGAGTAGGCATGTCAATGTAACATAATCTGTCCCAGGGAAGACAGATCCGTTTCATCAAATTAATTGCCACTCCATCATCAGCTATGGAGCTTTGCTCCGAGATGGGCTTTCTATTAGGCAGGCAGCCGGCGTTCATGATGTACGACTCTTCTCCATTAAATTCCCGAAGACCTGCAAGAGGATTTTCTCGGTGTCACAATTCTTTTAGCATGGCCCATGTATCAATCAAATCAAATACTGTCCCAGTGGGGAATGAAGAAGAACGAATATGCTCCTCACCTGCCGTATTGCTGGACCTAGTGGTATCTTCTGGATGGGAGGTTGACGGAGGGGTAGACGTCCATTGGACCACGGGAGAAGGTTGAAATCTAGGGGGAGATCTCGCCACGGTGATTGAAGGATAAGCAGTAGGAACGGTGGCTACCGGAGGAGAGATTGTGGCCTCAGAGGATTTAACCGTAGGAGGGCCAACTTCAAGAACGGTTTGGGCAGCCACCACGCTGTCCCAAGCAGAAGCGGCTGCTAGCTCGGGTGCTAATCCCCGTGCCAACTTCCTTTTCTTCCTCTGTGCCAAAGCCGGAACAACAAAAATATCCTTCCTCATCTCAGCCATTCTACCCTCCATCTGCAAAATAGAAGAAGTTACTAAAATACAAATCTTGAGTACAACGGGAAATACCTCAGCCTCTTCCATCCGTACTAATTCCCGGGCAAAATCGTTCAATGGTTCCTGACGACCGTCAGGATGTCTAAAGAACTCAACTACTGGGTATGGAGTAATCCTAGACCGACTTGCTGGAGGATCTACGGGGACGGGGGCTCTCTCCGTTTGATGAGGTCTTTTTATTAAGGGGACCTCGGGACTCGTCTCTGGTGATTCCCGGGAAGAAGCCTCCTCAATCACGACCCCGGGAGATGGCCATTTTTGAGAGTGGTCAGGAGCAGCAATCCTTTGGCCAGGTGGGACAACGAGACCAGAGGCCGACGACTCCCTTCTACTGCGAATTAGCTCAGCAAGGGACCATTGCTTCACGACCTTGGGAATCTTCCTCATAATATAATCGACTCTTTTTTTTATAACCTAAGGATATTTCTAGGGATGCCTGACATAATCTACAGTAGAGAAGAAAGGCGACGGGTCAGTAGATTGACTAGATCAGTCTAAAGAAGATCGACGATACACAGAGATGAGCTTACCAGACAGGATAAAATTCATGCGTACTCTGTGGCTGTTGGAGCTCCCCTCTGCACGTTCGATATTTTCCCAAGATCCCGTCACCAGCAGAGGATCGGAGTGCCATCCCTTATGATTGTCAAGTAGGCTCTCAACGATCTTGTGCTCTTTCTTCCGAGCAACTACGGACTAGAACAAGTCCAGATGGAAGGAGTCCGGACACCTCCTCAACACATACAGATAATCGATCTCAGAGAGACCGATTTGGTACTTATTTGTAGACTTAAAATACTCTATCCTATTCATCAGACGCCAGAAGTTTCCATGCATCTGGCCTGGAGCTCGGTCATAAAACTAGAGAACTTCCTTCACTAGAGGAGTGAGGGGAAGAGTCAGCCCGAACTTCAATTGAAGCCGAGTAATGCTTATTTCCCCAGGATTGGTCCTCTCTCCATGACGAGAGTCAATCGAGATGAAGACGGAGGTTGGAATAGCAAATTCCTTCCTCAGACCCATTATGTACGGGTCATTCCCATAGGTGGGGATCCTAGCAATTTCTTGAGGAACTGCCGGTTCTTCCCTATACGTATCTATGGCACGGTCTAGGGAGTCAGAAGATATTTCTTCCATCCTTGCTACATTGGTCTCTTTAAGTTCTCTGAGAGCCATCTCTTCTGGCAAATAGTATGATGACACATGTCACTGGCATGGCACATGCGGGATATGAAAGGTCGACAAGTGGTATCGTCCAGCATGCGTGAATAAATGCGTCGAAGAATTCGTCAGAGATCATGACCAGTCCACTTCTGTCACACACCTTCCATTAATGGAAACACCACGTGTCAGAGTGAGTGATCAGAAGAGAATATCTCAGACCAGGATCGGTAACGGTACGCATTGAAGCTTCAGCAATTAATGTGTCGGAGAAGCATTCAATCCTACCCGACACATTAATGATCGGTCTACTTGACAGGAATGTCATTTAATTCATCCCAACAAGTTTTACGGTCTTACCTGATAGCAATGACACTCGAATATTTCCCAACAAGGTCAAACAGCTTACTTGACGGGAGTGACAATTATCTCATCCCAACAAGGTCAAGTGATACGCTTGATGGGAATTACATTCGAGCACATCCCGATAAGGTCAAATGACCTAATTGACGGGAGTGACAGTTATCTCATCCCGACAAGGTCAAGTGACACGCTTGACAGGAATGACGTTCAAGCACGTCCCGGCAAGGTCAAACGGCTTACTTAACGGGAATGACATTTATCTCGTCCTGACGAAATCAGCAGCATACTTGACGGGAATGAACTTCTATCCATCCCGAGAAGTATACGGAATTCTACAAACGAGATAAGTATACTAAACTATAACCCGGTTAAATTGCTTACTTATCCATTGAATATTTGCCATGTGACAGTTTGTTTGACTATTATACAGCTCCCACGTTCTCCTATTCAAATATCTGCCATGAGGAGTGCCACCTCAGTCGTTTCAGATATAACTGAATAAGGGAAGTTAGGATCTAACAGGAACTGACAATTATATAACAGAATCTCTTCAGATCGGAACTAACTAACAAGAAGTGGACACGTAGAATGTGAGTCACGCCAGTTCTGGGGGTATAAATACCTGACCCTCAGAATTGAGAAAAGGATCTTGCTCTCCAGATCCAAACAGCTTACACATTGAAACATTTTTACTATATTTTCTAAACCCTGTTAGCACATTTATACTGACTTGAGCGTCGGAGTGTTGTCAATAGGTACAACCACATCTCATCTGAAAATCATCATATCCTCCGCAGCAGAGAAAGGAGTTTTGTCTTGAAGCATCAGAGTCGTCGGATCATCATCGAGATACGAATCGTTTGATCTCGAAGATTGTGTGGGATTGATCAAATATTTTCCCCCACAATTATTATCGAATTAAGGTCTTGTCAAGTTTCCTTTTGATCTAAACTTTATCATCACTGACTTTTTATTATTATGCTATCATCGTTGGGTCATCAAAATTGAAGATTAGTATGTTTTCTCTTACTATCAAAACAATTTCTTGGTAGTCGGGGTGGACTTTCTCTTGTATTGAATATCACTAGGGGATTTCCTATGTTGGAATAGCCTCATTTTTGCCAAAGAGCAATGCAAAATTTTTTGCAGTTGGGTTGTTGGTACAGGTGACAGGATTAACATTTGGAAGGACAACTGGATCATTGGCCCACCTCCTTATCTCCTTCCTCCATCTCGACCTCCCGACTGCCAACTCTTTACCGTCAAGGACCTAATCCTTCCATCCCGCCAATGGAATCGTCCACTCATCTCCTCTCTATTTGAACAAAATGTCGCCAAGGCCAATAAGGATATCCCCCTTAGCAACACCCTGTTTATGGATCGCCTCTTCTGGCTGCCTCATCCTCAAGGAAAATTCACACTGAAACAGGCGTATCATTTACTCCAAGACTCTCTTGAGAACCTCTCTCAACCTCCACTTCCTAAGGAAGTTTGGCGAAAAGTTTGGACATTGCCCATCCCAAAGAGAGCTCAATTCTTTATATGGTGCCTATTGAGGAATATTCTCCCAACCAAAGCTATCCTGCACTCCAGAATACCTCAAATCCTCCCTCAATGTCCTCGATGTCAACATCATGAGGAGACTAGTATTCATGCACTCTTTACTTGTCCCACTAGCGATTGCATTTGGTATGCATTCCCGCTCACTATCACATGGCGACATGTTAGTCAAGAGGACATTGGAAAATGGTTTTTGGATATCTCGTTGGACACCGGACCAAGAAGATGGGCAATACATTCAAGCCTATGTCTGCATTCTGTTATGGCGCCTGTGGTATTTGAGGAACGACATTATTCATTGATCCCCTGGAAAAATCCTCTGAACATCCTTAAAAACATTGCATCATACATATTGTGCCAATTGAGGAGTCCAAAAGACAATCCAAAGTGGAACCCCGACGCATCCCCAAATGGTCCCCCCCACCGAAAGGAACTGTAGAACTTAACACATATGCCTCTTGGTCACCAGACTCATGTGATGCAAGCTATGCTTTTGTTCTTAGAGATTCTTCTTCACATTGTATCATAGCAGGAGGCAGACGAGCTCAAGCCAAATCAGTCGAAGAAGCAGAAGTTGGAGCCTTGAAATGGGCTTTGGGAATGCTTAGGAGGATGGAGATCTCGGACATGATTGTAGAATCTGATGCAAAAATCGTGGTGGAGACACTTCAAAATGGTTCTTTTGAGCTGGGCCTGTCATCTACAGCTCACTTAGTTGACATTTCCTCGTTCTCTACTTACTTTCCTTCTCTTACTTTTGTTTATATTTCTAGAACCAAAAACAATGTGGCTCATGTTATAGACAAGAAGGCTAAATTTTTTTTGGATCCTTTGTATTGGACAAATATCATCCCCTCCTAGCTCTCCTCTGAGTTAGAAAAGGATAAGATATCTGGCCCTCCTTTTGGCTTGGTTTCTTAATAGAATAGTTTGCTTACAAAAAAAGTGATGCATATGAAATAAAAAGTACATAAAGTGTTCCTCAGGATATTTCTTGCATGCTAGCTCCTCTGCTAGGATGCGACCTGCGACTCGACTCGACTCGACTCGCTATTCATGAGTCGTCCAACCTATGATCATGGGTCGACCTCTAACCTTGGGTCTAGGCATGAGAAAAAGACAAAAAATAAATTTCTCCCAAAAAAATCATTTATGATACCTAATAAATTCGTTAAAATAAAATAGGTCGTTTGAGTGAACAAATTGGCAAAATTCAACCAAAAATAATTTTATATAAAAATAAAATCTAAACGCCATAAAATCACAAGGACGTGTCCAACCTATGTTCATTCAAAAATTCATCTCTCTGCTCCACTATCCATTTTGGACATACCACCTCAATCCAAAATCCTAACACAGAGTACTAACAAGGAAAAATAGTCCAAGGTTTAATTCTTGGTGTAAGAGTTTCAGAAATTTATTCAACAGAATTAAAGTTCTGAATTTTTGAAAAGCTGCGGAACCTTCTATCCTTACAAAAATCAATTCTTAGTCATTAGGGACCTTTTAAAAAACTAAACTCAATATAGAATCTCAAAAAAAAAAAGAAAAAAGGCTAACAGAATCATGAGGCAAATTTACCAATTGATCTATAATTGGTTCAAATTTATTAAAAACTCAATTTAAATCATTTGGGGACCCAAGACCCCAATCCGAAAACTATACCGAAAAACTCATACTAAAGATTTTTTTTCTTAGATATCTTACATAAGAAAATTTTAAGAAAAATAGGCCTGAACTCAAAATTTGGATAGTCTGTAGATAGAATCTTGTTGCGATAGTCCAGAATAATGGTCATAATAAATCACGAAGAACGAGGTTTCACCCAAATTATCCATTTATATGCAATCTTAGTAGTATATTCATACAATATTCTATATTTCTCCAAATATTATGGGACTTCTCCCAAAATTTTCATAAGACCTAAGTCTAGATTTGATCAAATTTTGGTGATTTTATCACATAGTTTGCTATCTCAATTAATCGAATGAACAAAGAATATGTACTATTTCAAATAATAATAAGTTATAATAACATGTACTTCTTTTTTCGACTAGGTGTTTTGCATAGATGACATGTGGTTTCGATTTTTTTTACTCTTATTTTCTTTAAAGTCCTATATCGTAGATTTCTAATGAGTATTTATTTAGTTATGATTTTTAGAATCACAAAAGGTCTGCTGCCCAAGAAAGCAGTCTAAATCTTTTTATGCATATTCGACTAGGATTTTTGTATGAATAACATTAGGTTTTGATTTTTATGTTATTTATCTTAGGTTAAATTTTGTCTATTTTCTCAAAAGTCCAAGATCGTAAATTTCTTATAGTATTTATTTAGTTATGAGTTTTGGAATCATAGAAGGCTTGCCTACTCAAAAAAAGAGTTCAAAATTTCACTTCAGAGAAAAAAAAAACTATTAAACCTATCCTAAGATGAGATGTTTTGGGATGAAGACATGAAAACCTAAGAATGCTGATTTGAAAGTAAGAAGGGCTGAATTTTCCTTGCGTGATAGGCCCAAAATGTCCTTAGATTCTAGTGGTGGCATGCTAGAGAGTCTAGCCATATATACTGGTGAAACAATTTGGCACTAGTACCGGGCTGATTTTGGCGACACATGATGCTGAAGCGGGAGGAACGTGTGCTGGTGTCAGTCTGTGAGAATGGTAATGCGGTGTGTGTCGTCTCTTCTGAACAACTACAGACATAATGGCATCCATTTCATACAGTAGAACTTGACTGAACTGTCCTTCACTAACACCGTCATTCTAAACAGCCACAAACGTAACAGGGGGTTGATTGATTAGTGTCGCTTCCAATTCATCATTCCCCAAGAAGGTAATCTTAATCTAGTCATGCTGAATGGGTCCCTCAGCCTATCACACTGAGAGACTGGGGAATGTCCAAAATGCATCCAACGGGTTTAAAACAATTTTAAATGGAGTCGTCCTCTACTTGGGTAGTCTCAAAGGGGTATGATTCAATTAATTCATTGATTAGTCCATGATTATCTTTTAAGCGTCATGCCTTAAACAATGGAGAGAAAATCTCCAGGTATCAATAACATTAATAGGTTCATTAAGAAGGAGAAGATCTCCGGGTCTCAATAACATTAATAGGTTCATTAAACAATGTGACAGAAACATCTATGCGGCGAGACAACTCCATTACATTCTAAGTGCCGGATTCTTAACCGTTTTTTGACCCTAAGCGGAATCCCTTGGACCCACAAAGGATAGGCTTGTTCTTTTGCTTCAGTTCATTCCCCTCAAGACGGGGAGTACATCACTCAAGTATTAATCGTGTAGTAACCCGGCATAGAGTCCTTAGAAGAGGAACATCTATCCGGCATAGTTCATTAGGAATTACCTTTTTACTAATGTTGCACATGATATCTGAACTCGAGATTCTGTATTTCTTCTGTAAATCTCACATACACGAAGTCAAATTCTAGATGAATTTCGACAGAGTATAGCCTTATAACAGTAAAATAGGAGATCATTTTTTCTGTCCCTAGAGTCATCTATTTATAGAATTCTAGGGAGGGGTCTGCACATGTTGCAGACTCACCTTATAAGGAAAAAATGATTAAAATAATAAAAAATTATAAATAATCTTTACAAAAAGATTACATACGGTTGTAGGGTTCATAGAGATACACAACCGTATGGCACTAACTCTGATAGATTCTACACGCTTTTCGAGAAAAATGGCATGGGTGCTTTTCTAGAGAAATGAGAGATCTTCCTGAAATTTTAACTGTATACAGTTGTGGAGGAAGAGGTCTTACACAACCGTATATCATTACTTTTTTCATCCTCTGCACACATCTTGAGGAAAATGGCACATGTGATTTTTTCTCCTTTTTTACCATGGATCTTCCAGATCTGACTCTATACGGTTGTGTAGCTTCCCTTCCTACACAACCATATCCAATTAGTTTCTCTGATCTGTGGGTGGTTGGCTCAGAAATTGAGGCATGCCCTTTATGCAGAAATTCAGCCATGTTCTGCCAAATCCGAGGGCATACGATTGTGTATCCATATGCCTTACACAACCGTATGTAATCACTTTCTAAAGATATGGGCTGGTTCTGCTCAAAATTGTCTATCTTCATTTTCTTGAAATTTGTGCCAGTTGTGCCCTTTCTGACTGAATACGGTTGTGTATTCTCATCTCTTACACAACCGTATGGGCTCATTTTTCCAGTTAAATGTCATCTTAAGGTCTTCTTCTTTGAAAAATGACATTATCTTGAAGAAATGACATGTGTAGTTATGCGTCGGTAGTCAGTCTTCGCGTCCCTTGGTGGTAATTTTCGTTGCGATCCACATTTCACTATCAACAACTAGTAACATTGCCAAGCAGGTAAATTGGCCCCTAGGTTGCAAGTGGTTTAAGTCAATTTTGTTATTCTCCTAATCTGTGAGTAGATGCGGTCCCATGGTCTAAAATGGTGCTATTGATATGCATGTTCTCTAGTCCGATAATTGAGAAAGTGGTAACATGATTTAATTATACCAAATTTACTTCCTTGATAGTATACGAAAATTTTTCAATCACATCATTTAATAGTTTTTGGTAAGTTATATGTATACCTCGTGATATCGAGATGCATGTTTATGAATTCACTCGGTTGTTGTTGCTCATTGCTCGATTTTTTTTTTTTTCAGATCTTGATTGAGCAAGGTGGATCGGAATGTTTGGGGATTAGTAGAGTAGACAATGAGATTTCTTTTTTTCTTTGGTTTGTAGGATTATTATCAAAGTAAGGTCTTGTCCAAGTTTCCTTTTGACGTAAACTTTATCATCACTGACTTTTTATTATTATGCTATCATTGTTGGGTCATCAAAATTGAAGATTAGTATGTTTTATCTTATTTAAGGATGGATATGCATGGAGATGGGGTTTTGGAAATAGACTATTTCATTAGTTTTAACAAATTCACCTTTGACATGGATGCATTAATTTGGGGGGTGAGGTATGTAACATTATTAGCGTCACTTTTAATTTGTAATACACAACAAAAAAAAAATTTGGAAAAAATCTCATAATATTCAACTTTCTCATTAACCCTCATCCCTCAGGTTTGGGATTTTGGATATGGGGCGTATTTTTTAAATGTGTCCTCTAGCTCTTGAATTTGGTGGGTAATAAGCTATACTGGTTGCTCGTAAGGATCCACTTGATGGACTAGTGGTGGAGCGACAACATAGGTCTAGGTTCTAGGTTGGTACTACTTGGGGATTATACCTACAAATATTCTCATTGGTTGGGTGAAATGAATCAAATGGAATAGATGGGTTAGATCTACTGTAATTGTATGGATCTTGACCACATTCTTGATCCAGACGAGTCCTAAGGTACACTAACCATGGGTAAGGGAGTAAATGAGACTACAATACTAGGTGTATGTTGGATATGGAGACTGGGGGTGTCCAATCGATTGGACTCCCCAGCCCAATCGATTGGACCCACAGCTACGTACAATCGATTGGACTTTCAACTCCAATCGATTGGACCGACGAAGGATATTTCATTGGGTTTTTTCTCGGGCCTTTTTGGCGGGGGTGTTTTCGTACTTTCATAGAAACCCTAGTTATAACTTGGGGAGGTACTTATACCTCGTTTTGATGAGAGAGAACAATTAAGAGTGACGCCAACAGAGATCTGGGAGGCTATGAGTTCTTGAGAGAACCTGTATGTGTATTGTGTGCCTTTTTCCTTAGAGCATAGTGAATCGGTGTGGATCAATGGACGTACCTCAATCTAGAGGGAACCACATAAATTTGTGTTGTGTGGTCGATTGCATCTTATTTATCTTTCGGTTTCTTCCCCAATGGTATCAGAGCATTGGGTTAGAGAAGATCAATGGTGGAAAAAGGAAATGTGAGAATCGAGAAGTTCAATGGTTTGAACATCGGATTCTGGAAGATGTAGATGGAGGGCTACTTCTATCAGAAGGACCTATATCTTCCTCTCGGGGGAAAATTGAAAAAGCCAGAGAAAATAACCGATGATGAGTGGGAGCTATTCGACAGAAAAGCTCTAAGTACAGTGCGGCTAAGTCTTGCTGCATCTGTAACCTTTAATATCTTGAATGAAAAGACAACACAAGGTTTGATGGCCGCTCTCTCGAAGATGTATGAAAAACTGTCTGCCTCAAATAAGGTTTTTCTAATGAAGAGATTGTTCAACATGAAGATGACTGATAATGACAGTGTGCCCACACATCTCAACGAATTCAATACGATTACGGCCTAGTTGGAATCCGTTGGCATAACTTTCGAAGATGATGTCAAGCCTCTTTTGATTTTCTTAGGGTTACCAAACAGTTGGGATAGTCTGGCGATGACAATGAGCAACTCTTTGGGGATGAACTCTAAAGTACGATGATGTTGTAAGCGTAATCCTAAGTGACGAAGCTCGCAGACGATCCTCTGGTTCTTCGGGTGAAACATCAGGAAACGCCTCGAGTGTTGAAGAAAGAGGAATGAAGATGAGCAGAGGAGGCAAAAGCAATGTTCGATCAAAGTCAAGAAGCAACAAATCCAGAACCCCTTTTGTGACAGGAGATGGTGGTTGCTAGAATTGCGGTAAAAAGGGACATAGAAAAAGGGATTGTAGAGCTCCGAAGAAACATGCATAGAACAACCATCAGGGAAGTAAAGATTCGGTAAATATTTCTGATGCATTAATTTTATCTTTTGATAATCGATATGAATCTTAGGTAGTAGATTCTGGTGCATCGTTTCATGCTACTTCGCACAGTGATACTCTTCATAACTATGTGCAAGGTAACTTCGGAAAAGCTTATTCAGGCAATGATGAACCATGCAGTATTGTTGGAAAGGGTGATGTACAGATAAATCTGTCGAACGAAACAATGCTGAAGTTGAAAGATGTTAGGCATGTGCCTAGTCTGAAAAGAAATCTGATCTCGATTGGCCAACTTGCAGATTCTGGATACATGACAACTTTCACAAGTGATTCGTGAAGGTTACAAAAGGGGCTATGGTGATAGCTCGGAGGAAGAAATAATGCACACTTTATGTGACTTCTGGTTCTAACAGTACCATTGCAATTGCATCATCAGGAGTGGACACGAGCACGTGGCATCGTAGGCTCGGACATATGAGCGAGAAGGGGATGAATGCATTCCTTTCGAAAGGAAAGTTACCTGGGGTAAAGTCTGCAGATCTGGATCTTTGTAAAGATTGCATCTATGGAAGGTAGAAAAAGATTAGTTCTCGAAGGACGAAAGAACTCTAAAGTTGGAACGGCCAGAACTGGTTCACACTGATGTGTAGGGACTAGCCCAGGTATCCTCTCTCAGTGGTTCTCGTTATTTTGTTACTTTCATTGATGATGCTACTAGAAAGCTTTGGGTTTATTTTTTCAAACAAAAATCGAATGTATTTGATGTGTTCAAGAAATAGAAAGCTTTGGTTGAGAATGAAATAGGTCAGAAGCTGAAGTGTCTCAGATCAGATAATGGGGGAGAATATTGCAATGATGAGTTCGAATAATATTGCGCTGTTAACGAAATCAGTAGACAGAAGACAATTCCAAGAACACCACAGCAAAACGGTGTGGCTGAGCGCATGAACAGGACGATCCTAGAGTGTGCCAGGAGCATGAGGATCTATTCGGGCTTGCCAAAACAATTTTGGGTAGATGCTATAAATACTTTGGTTTATTTGATCAATCGGTGACCATTGCAATACTATTCTCACGAAAATGTCATGTATAAGAATAGATTGGAATAGCAAAATGAGAAGAAAGAGAATAGGGAATTTGTAGAACTTGAAGAGATATCTAGAAGAGATGTTACGAAACTTCAAGAAGAAAACCTACAGGCAGAACCGCAAACTCCTCTTCCTGAGAGGAGACCATCTAGGATCATTAGACCCCCAACTCGTTATTCCCCTTCTCTACATTATTTGTTGTTAACTGACAATAGTGAACCAGAATATTATGAAGAAGATTTGCAGGATGAAACCAGCAGTAAGTGGGAGCACGCCATGGATAAGGAAATTGATTCGTTATAATCAATGAAAGACTTGTCTGGGCCCTAATTTATGTGCTCTAAGTGTCGCCTAGTCAATTAGATATCTATATTATAAGATAAATGTATGACGAAGGCGATCACAATTTAGGTCGGTGGTCTTGAGCTTGGTCATGACAATGATTCGAATGAATGATTTGTGAACGGGGTGTGTGAAGCTTCCAGATTTTATTTTTTTCATGCACTTGTAGATGGAAAGCTCTCCTAATCTTTTATTCAAGTTAGATCCTCTAGGAATCATCACCAACGGAGTTGCCACTACGAGCACATCTGATTTGGAGACTATTCTCTCAAATGATCTATATCCTCTGGATTTTTAAGGTTTCTGGAGTCGCCAACCGGATTTTTGAATTGGGAACCCAATAACCTAAGCAATATTATACTTTCAAAATCTAATCTACCATATTCAACGATTCGCCAATTTCGAAGAGGTTCTGGCCAAAAAATCTAGGTCTGGGATCTGTTAGAAAACTACAACCTCCCAATTCCCATATTAGATTGGTCTCTAATAAAGGATTAAGGGGGACTAGCTAGGATACTACTCGGATCTAGAGTTTTTATACCGTTATTTCAGCATATAAACTCTAGGGTTTATCAACTACTACTACTATTATCTATGAAGTAGCAAAGAAACTATTCTACTATACCATAAATTAAGCAATGCTAATGCTAGAAATTAAAGACTAGACTAGGAAGAGAAAGAAGAGGGAGTAAAACTTCCATCACAGATGCTTCTGTCACAATGAAAAACACAGGCCATGTGGCACACCTCTTAGTGGACGCTGACCGTATGGATGGTTGGTCAGTCCCTCACTGGACCTTAAACAAAAAATCAGCCTGATTAGTGATTTCTAAGTGATTCGATTGAAATTATTTTCGTGGGTTGATTTTAACGGTAAGAGTTCGAGCATTATTGAGCGTTATTTGGGTGCAAAGATCCAAAGGTAGTAAATCACTAATCGGGCTGATTTTTGGTTTATAGGTCCATTGAGGGACTGGCCAAACATTCATATGGTCAACATCCACTAAGAGTGGGCCACATGGCCTGTGTTTTTCATTGCGACATAAGCATCTGTCAGAGCGCTGTGATCGAAGTTTTACTCAAGAAGAGGGAGAGAACCTTACCTCATGTAGCCAATGGCTACACCTGCGCCGTACTGTGCTCGGCCGAAATGCCAAATCACGACTCGAACCTTCTCCAGCTAGACTACTGTGTCGCCTAGATTAAATCCTTCATAAATCAGACCTCACATCAAGTCTTATTTATGAAACATTTAATCTAGGCCATACAACTACCTAGACTAGCTGAAGGTGCCAGCTTGCTCAGTTGGTAAAGTTTGTGGGTGATGATACCATAGACTTGGGTTTAAAATCCGTCTTCACCGAGTTACTGATCTCTTTAAAAACAGGCTTAACTCCCCCGGGCCCCCGCCCCAAAAAAAAAAAAAAAAAAAAACTACCTAGACTAGCTCACTTCTATCTCTAAGCCACTCCAGAATTTCAGAGTTAGTCCTAGCCTAGAACAAACCTAGACCCTCCTATTCTTAAGAATGCTCTGAGATTTCTGAGATGCTTAGAATTGAATGAAGTAACACCTATTTATAGATTTTCTGAGGGTAGCTCAAGGGCTAGGATTGTTTTGGGTTGGATGAGGATTTCTTTGTATGTGGGGCCTATATAACCAACAACTTGTTCAAAATCACTTCCAAAAATACACCCCCTCAGTTTTTCTTTTTGCACTGCCCCCTTTCAACTTTGGCATGTGCCGCTTTGCCCCCTAGACCAAAATCCTGGGTCCGGCAGTGTGTGTGCGTGGGTAGGGGGGTTTAAGTTGCTCATCATTCAAACTGTTAGAAAAAGATGGAAATATCAGACAGATTATTCTTGTAGTTCCAAACACCCCCTAAAAGAACTCTTTGAATTCGGAAACACTGAAAGCACCCATGAAAGAAAAGCTGTTGATTTTGTATTTATCCTCAAATGAGTGTGCACTTGATTAGAAAGAGAACATTCAATAGGGTGACTCCAAAAGATTACTTTAGCAGAGACTGGCATACTTCTCATAGTTTCTGTTCTTTAATGAGTTACCGGTTGACCAGAAATTAACCTTTTCATTTGGTATACTAAATCATAAATCATGTGCAAAGTGATTTTGTGTGGACAATTCATTGGTCTCTGCTAAAGTAACCTTTTGCAGTCTCGCCGCATCCAATAAAAATTCAATTACAAAAGGTCCCCAGGGAGAATCTAATGGCCAAAATAAAAATTTTAAATAACTTAATAACAAAAATGTTTAGATACCTCTCTCTCTCTCTAAGGGCGGTGGAAGAGCAAGTACAACAGCCTATCTATTCTCCTTCATCTCCGCTGCTCTCAATGAGAACAAGAGCTTTTTTAGACTTCAACCTCTTCTTAGCTCTATTTTCACTGCCTTCGTTCTGCAAATCACCGTCGGGTTGACCAGACTCAATAAACTTCTGAATTTGTTCAAGAATTCTACTTCCATACTTCTCTGTCTTCAACTTTCCAATTATCTTCTCCATCTGCAAGAAACAACTCAAAATTCTCAATTAACCATCAATCTAGACTGTCCACTGAATGGCCCACCTCTTGGAGCGGCCTAGACGGGAAATCACACCAATCATATATCCTAAGCGTTCAAACACTCAGCTCAAATGTAAACTGTTTCCCTTAGCTCTAGAACTGTCCAAAATCAAATAATCATTGTATGGTTAGGATCATCCGACTGGTGTGATTTGGGCTATGATCCAAGAGGTTGCCTATCAATTAGAAGGCGTGGATTGTCAGCACATGCACTAGTTGCATGAGTAATAGCTGAGTGTAGCATTTATTACATAGTATGAAACTGTTACAAGGACTTATACCACGAAAACTAACAAAGCTCTGCAGTGAAAATTAAGGTGTTGGGTCCTTGCCTGCTCAATGGAGGTTGGTTTTTGGGAGCTTAGCATGCTGATCTGTTGAGTGGACAATACAGCATGAGGGAATATACCCCCATGAATAGAAGATAGTTCCTTCCGCAGCTCATCAAGCTTAATCTCCAAACCTGACGACAATAGACTGTGCTTAGCAGCCTTTCTGTTGCCCGATTTACTCTTCTGTCCGCTGCATATCTTGAGCTTAACCTCATTCTTCCCTGTATATAGCATGAGAAAATATGGATTAATTGCTGCATGCACTCACAGTTGCACACAAAAACATGCAAATGTATGCAGAAACCATAAAATATCCTCAATCAGATAATCTAATGACTGGTCTTAGGATCTTACATATCCATTTACATTCTACACCAATCTCAATGCAGAACAATTCCTCAGCTAAAAAGAAATTCTCGAGATACGTGCACAATGCCAGCGCCTGGTCCCATCTGTATATGTGCAGATAAATTTGAACTATAGTTTGACACAACAGTCTTGGATATCGTTGGTCCAAACCCAAGAGAAAAAAAAATCTTTATAGATAATTCTTTATAGAATTCATCCAATAATAAATTCTCTAATTAAAATTTTAAGATTTGGTGAATAAACTTTTCAAAGTCGAAATATTCAGGAGTTTATCTTCTCTTGTAGGATATCTTCACGGGACAAAGGTTAACTGTGACCTATTAAATCATGGGTTTGTAACATGTCTCATAAGAGGCTAATTTCAACATTATATAATATCTATAAAGAAACTGTTAGTAGATATATCCATTTAGATGTAGTACTGGTTGCTTCTAGGAGGAACAAATCACTAAGAGCTTAAAACTAAACCAAGAACTTTCCTTTTTTACTGCAAGGGTGGGATTTTTATTTTTTTTTGATAAGTAATATGTATATATTGAACAAAAGGGGAGCACCCCACAGAATACAAACTAAAAGGACCTCCAGAGGAAGGCCAAAGACAGCTATCAACACATCACATGGGAGAAGAACCTCCTCCTAATGGAGGGACAAGATGTTTTAAATACGAGATCACCGACATGGGATCCACTGATTAGTGGATTGGTGTTCTTGCATGTATGCCAGAGGAACAACATCTATGAAAGGAATTATATTCAGTATAAATATTTCATCAACTGTAAAGCCTAGAATCTAGTTCATTATGTGACAATCTATTGCCTTTTACCTAAATGCTATGATGCCCGGATACGTATACAGATACAGACACGGATACGGGAAGCGGGGATACGACTCGACATTTTCTGGATACGACTCGACATTTTCCAAAAATCAAGGACTCAGATACGGATACAAGTATCCAATTTTGTAGTTCAAATTTTTTTATTTTTTCTAATTTTTTCAACTTTTTATGGAGGATACGTGTTGGTAGAGTGTCTGGTGTCTGTATCCATGTCGACACGACACGACACTAGTATGAGGCACTAGTACAGGTATCCAGGTATCATAGCTTAAATGATCATAATAAATTAGGAAAGGTTATGAAAAATATAGAAATTAGATAGTTAAAATCATTCAACTGGGTATGATTACATTAATTAGATCTTGTAAACAGGATCCATTAAATTGCAGGTCCATACATATCTCCATATGTAACTGATGTACTAAAACATAGTTTATAAACCTCAATCAAGGGCTGCAAGACTCAGGTATGTGACCCACTATGATAGTTCCTACACAGATGAGTATAAGTTTATAACCCAATCTAATTTTTTGTGTATCATAAATCTACTTTGTATTCTTTCTGAAAGTCCAAAAGAATGCCGTAGATTGTTGATACAGTCATCAGATCCAGTAACTTTTGGTATTGAGATCTCCTAAGTGGGACACGTCAAATAGAGGTTCCTCCGGCCACATGTAGAGCTAGATTGTACAGTCTATAAGACGATTATCCCAGCACAAAAGCCTCCCCAAAACCCATGGTTCTAGAAGTTTGCTCACCCCGACAAAACAGGAAAGTCCGGGGGTTGCTACGTGTAACCTACCCGTAGTAAGGGTTGCTCACCCAATGAAGACCCATGATGGCACCAGTGAAGAGTGCTTTGGGGCAGGTTTAAGGTTCTAAAGGGCAAGAGAAAAGCCGAAAATGATGTAGACATTTGACGTAGTAAGAAACAATCTGAAGACACACTCCTTTACAGAAGATATAGCTCTAGATAGAGTTGAATGGAAAAATAGTATTCAAGTTGCCGACCCCAGATAGTTAGGATAAGGCAGAGATGATGATGATGATGATGATGAATGGGGTTCGAAAAGCAGCCCCATAAATTTGATATTAATCATCTATCATTAACAAGTAATCGAATTAGTATCCTGTTTAAGAAAGAAGCCTCCTTACCATGCAATACTTGCTTCCACAGTGGTCCTATCGTTACATAAGCATTTGTCGCATAAGCGGTGTGCTGAAATTCTTCTTTCTGCAAGGAAACAATAAGTGATGAATGTCATATATCAAGTCAAACTGATAGGATCAAGAATAAGCATTTCAACAAGTTAAATAACAAAACATATAATTCAAGTTCAAAAAGGAGAAAAATCAATAACTGCGGCATCTATCAGCAGCTAGATCTATGGCCTGTCTGTCCTACTATAACTGATCTTTCCTCCCCCCGAGGAGGATTAAGGGGGGTTTCCTTTTACGGTTTTACCTTATAGCTCTTTGGCTTGCAGCTCATGTAACAAGGACACCGCTTTTCCTAAGAATTTGCCGTGCTCAAACACTTTGTCGTATTCCCGAGTCTGACACATGCTGACACACCTTTTCAAACAAATCTCAATTTATTCAAATATTTTGTTTTCAACTATCATTTATATATAGTTATGTGATTTTACTGTATACCAGCTTAATCTAAATACATTCTTTCCGTAATGCATTTCTTAACATGGACTAAAGTATTTAAAAAGATATATCTTTCTACACAAGGAATGAATTGTACAAACGTATCGACGTATTGGGTTTGTGGGGATCAGCATGTCTAACACTCCGTATCAGTGTCAGACACCGACATACGTGTCCGTGTCTTTGTTACCTAGCTTGCAGCTGTCCTTAATGCCTTCGTGTGAATTCTCAACGAAAATAAGTTCTCTTAACCGAACATTAAACTTGTTTTCCATCAACTGGCCGTTCCCGTAACTCCACTCTAGACTTGGATTATATATCCAAAAAGGTCTACTCTCAGCCATTCCACACACTACCTAGCAGAGGTGTGGTTATCTGAAGTGGATTCTCTCTTTTGTAGTAGATGCCGAACCTGATGCTTAGTGCGCGGACTCAGCAGCACATGGAACCCTTCCTTTCTGTTGTTGCCAGTGCTTTCCCGGGCCAGGCTGGAATTCTTTATTAGAAAGGGAACGAAAAACCCGAAGGCTGCTATCCCAATAGGCCAGCTGGCGGAACAAGGAGACGGCCCGACAATCATATCACTGCGGTCGAAAAAGAGTGTTCCCTTCAGATAACATGCAAACCATTGGGAAGTCCCCATGTTGAAGTAGTGTGTGGTAAGAGCCTGAGAGGAGTTGTCAAATTGAGGCGACATTAAGGGTAGGGAGTGTAACCCCGAGAGCATGTAAGTTTAAAACCACATGCTTCCAGATTAAGGTCTAGCCAGAAGGATATTCTTAAATTGAAAGAATTTGGTCCACCTAAGGGGATGTCCCTCGTAACTCTTCCTCAACCAAGCTTGGTAAAAATAGCAAAGCAAGTACATGTATTAGTAGCATAGCAAAATAATGACCTTACTCGTCATTAATATGTTTGCTTGCGGTAATTGTGGCCTCTTGGGAGAATCGATGTCTACATCTTTGATGTACTGCTAGTACTAGTACATATCTTCAGTTGGAAAGGAAATGGGATCCCCAATAGCTGGAGACAATAGATTTGTTCGAGAAAAGATAAGACAATGAGCCTCTGCATGAATATTGCTTAAACCAGCCTGCCTTCGCCTATCTAGATCCTAGAACACATATCCTCCGAGCTGAAGACCGAATGGACCACTCACCCTTTTTTCCTGACCTCACAAGGGTTTATGTACAAAGAACGGCCACCCCTTGTGGGGTGTATTTGAAGACATGGAAAGGGATGTTTTATGTCAGCCACAAAAGCCCAAACTCATCGAATTGTTGATCTTGTAACAGTCAAAGTACTGGGGATTTCACATAAATTAGTGATTCCAAGGAGGTTAGAGGACAATTGAATGTCAAGAACCTGAAAGGGGACTGAAGTACTGCAAAAAACAACTATTCTTATCAATACCATTTTGAACCAAAAGCAAATGAACTCAAGGGCACCTCTGAGAGTGAGACATTGAATTATGTCTATGTAGAGATTGGACAAAAACGCTCAACTGTGGCCCAATTAGTTCATATATTGGGATCACATTGTACTAAGCTGGATCCAAAGGCCCTTAAGTGCATATTTCTTGGGTACCTTATATTTCAAAATGGGTACAAGTGTTATCATCCCCTCACTAAATGGAAGTTTGTCTCCATGGATGTCACCTTTGTCGAGTATGTTCCTTTCTTCTCCACAAGTAGCTCCATTCCTTTTCAGGGAGAGAATAGCAGTGGAGAGAGGCATCTTTTTCAATTATGTTACCTTTCATTACACAGTCTTCGCTCAACGAAACACTTGATAACTTTGCTACTACTTAAGATAGCGTGTTGGAGGGAAAGGGAAGCTTACGATCTATCGCAGACAACGTCGTTTGGAGAAGAAAGCCACAACTGAAACTGATCCATACCAAATCGATTCCTTGGATTCAGATAATTCCGCTTCTCCTTGTACTCCATCTCCTTCATCAATCTCTAATAATGATAATTATCGTCCTCTCGTTGATGATTCTGACCTTCTAATTACTCTTCAGAAGGAAAAAAAAAAGATGTTATACCCAACATCATGTTGCTAATTTCTTATCTTGTAAAGCATTGTCTCCGTCTTACGACTTCTTTGTTACCTCATTATCTTTTGTATCTACTCCTTTTGGAGAAGCTCTAAAAAGCCTAAAGTGGAGGGAAGCAATGGTTGAAGAATTGAGAGCCTTGGAGAAAAATGGTACATGGGAATTAGTTGATCTTCCTAGAGGAGAGGACCTGTGGGATGTAAGTGGGCAAGATTAATCACCAAAGGCTATACTTAGACCTATGGGATTGACTATAGGGAAACATTTTCCTAATAGTGAAGTTAAATTCCATAAGGGTGATTCTATCCCTAGCAGTGATTCAGTCATGGCCATTGTACCACCTTAATGTGAAGAATGCATTTCTTCGTGGAGAATTAAAGGAAGAGGTATACATGTTTCCTCCACTAGGCTTTTGACTTTCAGGGAAAGAAAGAAAAGTGTGTGTGTTAAAGAAATCCTTCTATGGACTAAAACAGTCTCCAAGGGCATGCTTTAAGAGATTTTTTTTTTGATAAGTAAAAATTATATTAAAGGGGCCTAAGCCAAGGATACAAGCAGCCAAGGGAAGAAGGTCGAGATGACCTCCACAACGACCCGAAAAAACAAAAGGGAAACAAGACTCAAACCACTTCCTTCCTTAGTACATAAATGCTCCCAACGGAAAACTAAGTCTTCAAAAAACAAGCTCCTGCACTCTGCTGCCCCTTTCGACCACATGAAGATTAGCCCCTTGATGTTTAGAATGATCGACATCAAATCCACTTGTCTACCTTCAAAGACCCGCTGGTTCCTTTCCTTCTAGATGCCCCATATAATTGCAAAAGGGCTCATTCTCCAAAGCACTTTCCCTCTACCGGAAAAAGCATTGGATTTCCAACTAAGAAGAAGACCCATGATCGACTCCGGCAATGCAGTAAAGCAGTTAGATTAGCCAGGAAGATCATACTTTATTCATTAGACGCACTTGAGGCAGCACTACATCCCACATTGTCTATGTGGATGATATTATTGTTACAGGGAACAATGTAGAGGAAATTGAACGCCTGGAGAGATACCTGACTAGTGAGTTTGAGATTAAAGATCTTGGACTACTGAAGTGCTTCATGGGAATTGAAGTAGCAAAATCTCCTTAGGGAATCTTTATTTCTTAAAGAAAGTAAGCCTTAGACTTATTGCAGGAGACAGGAAAGCTAGGAGCTAGACCAACATATACTCCTATAAAACAAAATCATAGACTTGATGAGCAAAGAGGTGAACCTTTACAGGATATTGGGAGTTTTCAACGTTGAGGGGGAGTGTTGTACGGGCAGATTAGTCATTTAGTTATTATTGCAATTAGTTGTATTTTCTCTCATTCTTTGGTGATATTATTGTCACTCTTAGGAATGTTTAATATAAATAAGAACCATTAGGGGTCGTGTAAAACACATGAACTCCACTTCCTCTCATCTCTCTTCTTTTCCTTATTTTCCTTCTTCTTCGCTTCCTTTTCTATAAACCCTAATTTTCTCCTTTACCTACTCTAATAACTTCTTCATCAAAACAATTGCCACTATTATCTTACAAATCGACCAACTTGTCTGTGGAACTAATGTGTCTAAAGGCTCTAAATCTCCATCAGATCTCGACATATTCCCTCACCTCTATCACGTGATCAACACATAGCCCAGACCAATGTTCATTCTTACCATCTTAGTCCAAACATCTTCAATCCACATAATGAATTCCCTACGGTTCTTAGTCTTGCTATGAACTTTGAAATCATGCGTTTTGCTCAATGTAATATTTGCTACACCTCTACTAGTTCACCTTCAAATTCAAAACCTTCCAAGTTTCCCCAAATTTTAAATTTCGATTTTAACATCAAATTTGTACTAACCAAAATCAAAATGAAATCCCAATATTACAAAAATGCTATGAATTATGTATAAGACTTGGCCAAAATTGGTTGAAATCAATGTAGTCGAAAGGGTTATGCGGGGCCTAGGAAATAAGGGACCCTTAGGCAAGGCGACGGCTAGGCGAAGCCTAAGTGAGGCCTAAACAACAATTTATTTATTTATTTTATAAGAATTATTGAAATAAAATTAATATTGCTAAAAAGATTAAAGGAAAAAACTGAAATAGTTTAATAGCTTAGCAACATCTAATAGTTCAAAACCAAGATACTTTAGTGACTTAGTGCCACATCAAATAGTTCAAAACCAAAAAAGATAACTAGTACTTAAAATAAGGTCAGTCTTGAACCCCAAATCCTTAAAGTCCCACTACTCAACTTCCTTACAATCAATCATCAAAAATAATAGCAAGAGGCTTACTTTCTCCTCTTGTTAGGGTTTAGAGAATGATTCGACTATAAAGTTTATATGTATATATACCTTTGTGGTTTTCTCATATGTAAGGGCCCGTTTGGGAACGAGAAATAGAAGCACTTCTACGTGTATTAAAAGTTTCTAGAAGTAGAAGTTGCCCACTAGAAGAGGAAGAGTGTGTGGAAGGACAAAAAGTAACTTATTTGATATGGAAGGACGAAGTGGTTATTTATAATTTGTTCTAAAAACTTAGAGGGATATTTTTGTCATTAAAAATATTTGAAGTTTGTCTTGAAGCATTAGAGGGGTAAATACAGTATTACAAAAGTTTCACTTGAGTTTTCAATTCAACATGTGCTTAAATTGAAGCAAAGTAATAAGAAGTAACTTTTGAGAAGGCAAAAGCCAATTTTTTTTAGCTTATGTTTGTAATCAATTTTTAACTACTAGAAATTAAAAAATAAATACAATCCAAACTATCTTTTCAACTTCTTGACCTAATTAAAGAAGTTACTTTTTTTGTGTTCCCAAACGCCACCTAAATCATATACATTGACCTTATAGCTATGATCTATTCCTAATATACAAATTACGTATAACCTCAATTTTATATGTATGGTATAGTGCCTTACAGCCTAGGTGCAACTAGGTGAACGCTTTTGTACTAGTGCCTACCTAGGCCCTGTTTTAAGCATTCTGCTAGGCAAAGCTTTGATTACACTTGTTGAAATTTCTAACTATTAGAAATTTCAAAATTGCTTGAAAGTGAAATGAAATCTAAAAATTATCAAAATGTTCACAGAAGTTTAAAACCTTGATGTCTACACCTACTTTCGGTTCCCCATACTGCAGAATGCCACCCACTAAATTCGTAATCTCTGCTATGGTAGAGAGAGGGGAGTCTTGAACCACTAAAAGCAATGTCTCCACCATGGAAACTTACATCCCTACAAAAGAGATGATGGAAAGAATAGTCTGTTGATGGGGTAAATTCAGGCCTTCGATTTGTAGCATCAGGACCTTCATCTGTGTCCAAGATAGCAACCACAAATTCACTCGAGAATAGCACCATTTCATTTTTAAACAAGGGAAGGGAGGCACCAACTAAAGACCCTTCTTTGTTTGCAACCTCCACCCTTAGACTACTCCCCATATCCCAACAGACCGTATAATTGGACTAATTAAAAATACAATGTAGCATATGTTGGCATTCAAGTTTTGGTACTTTCTGACTCCCTTCTTTATTTCAGTTAGGTAAGCTGGGACTGTAGCTTTGAGTTAATGGCTTACTTCTCTGAATCCGAGTAGGCTTACTTTGGCATTCTTCTTTAGCTAGTACTCACTTTTTTTTATTTCTTAAGTATTCGCTTGCTAGTGGTTCAGTCTTCAAAGATTAGGAGTAACATGGCTTTTGGCATTTCATGTGGCTTCTTATGTTTCAACTTTCTATCAGCACTGATATGGATTGATCCATTTGGATATTCAGATTTCGAGTAAAGATAAGTGATACTCGACAGAGAAGTCCAAACAGAACCACAAAAACATCAAGAAGCTATCCAGAAGATTAAGAAAACATAATCTAACGCAATAATTGCTAAGTGTAGCCAATGCAAACTAAATTCACCCATTTTTCTCCCGTCTCATTATGTCTGCAACAATGTGCTTTTGCAACTTCAGCCCTGCGGGACTTTATGAATGAAAAATAACTATGGACGAACTAGTGTGATATGTTATTTTAATTTTAATGACATTTGGAAGAAGTTTTAACCTTTGAGATATTGATTGATATTTGTTACACAGTAACACAAGCATAACAATTTTCTCATTTGGTAACCAACATACAAACAAGATGTGTGACGAGGAGCAAGCTTTGCAATCATGAGAAACAATGTTTCAAGAGTCAAGTATCTTACCAAAACACGATCTAGTATAAGCTGAACAATAAGCTGCTCTGTTTCCTCTTTCCTAAGGTCAGAACCTGGGGATTCAGACCACCCAACATAAATGGGTATATTGTAAATGCCCCAAATTTCATGAAATTTGAGCGCAGAGCATCATAATAAAAATGTAGAATAAGTAATAAAGGATAAAGCTCAGTTACGGATAAGGTGCATAACTTCTTAAAATGCATTTCAAACAGAAGCACCTAGGAATTTCACCTCTTATGTGTGGCAGTTGCTCATCTTCCATGAAACACTAAAGGCATTGCAGACTATAATCAACAATTTACCAAAGAAAAAAAAAAGTAGAGCTATTCTCATTGTCTCACCTCCAAGTTGAGCATGATTGATATAAATGCTCCACAGTACAAAATGAGAAACGGGGAAAAAACCATTGTGATGCTAACCATGACGACTCGCTCCATCTTTCACTTTTTTCCCTCTTCATCTCTCCTTCCACACTTCTTATCCTTGGTTTCTTTAGTTATTACACTAGCAGGTAATTTCAATTTTTGAGATCTAACAACTGAGGATGCAGTTTGCTAGTAGGACAACATGGGAAGAGTGTGCATAAATTTACCAGGAGATTCAAGTTGTATATATGTCACATCCCATACCGGACCATGAGGCTGGACTCCAATATGCCGACCTTGGCTCAAACTAAGAGCCCTTAGAAGACTCACAGAGGGTGAAATTTGTCTTCAGAACCAACCTTACTCCGATTAGAAAGGACCTTGCTGATTGTTTAAGATAAAACTTGACCAAGAACCATGTCAGCAGAGAATCCGACGGAAGAAATCACCCAGTGTGACTGACATGCCGAGATGCAGAAGGACATAACTATTTGAGCTACAAGTAACGGCCAAGAAAAGACCTAGTTGAGAAAACTGAGTAGGATATAACCGGACGAGATTACAATAGAGAGAAGGATGTTTATCAAATTTGAAAATCTCCAGCGAATCTGCACCGCTCGCTTCACGTTGGGTAATATCCTCCTGATGTGGGACTCTGGTGGTACCTATAAAGAGTACATTACGACTCTCTAGTCAGTTCAGACAGAATAGCAGGCAATAGGAGGGATTCCACGCGTATCTCAGTGTGTCTCTACCCTTCTTACAGATCCATCGTCATTTGTTTCCATGCTGGATATACCAAATCTTTGGTGTAACATACTCCTTGATTTTCGGACTTGATAAACATCCTTCACTCTATTGTTATTGCGTTCGGTTATATTGCAGTCAGTTTTGTCAACTGGGCCTCGAGTTCTCGGCCATTAGTTGTAGCTTAAATAGCTACGTCTTGTTGTACTCAGAAGGTTGGTCATATTGGATGATTCCTGCCTGTCGAAGACATGGTTCATGGTCAAGTTATGTCTTTAGGTCAATAAAGTTCATTCTAGTCGGATGTAAGGTTAGTCTGAAGACAAACTACACCTTCTGTGAATCTTCAAAGTGCTCTTAGCATGAGATCAAGCCAGCATATCAGATTCCAGCCTCAGGGTCTGGTATAGGGAATTGACGTGTACGGCTTGGATCTAATGGCAAATTTATGCATTCACATTCACCCCCTTTTGGTTAGTCGACAGGGAAGCTTGGTCGACTAGCGAATAAGTCTTGGTTGTCCGGGTCAGCTGGGTCGACCCATTTAACTTGTCAAGTGTCAGGTTTCTATTCATGGAATTTTAATCGCCACATCGATTTTACCTCGGTAACTGATGCCACGTGCTGCCAACTTGACACTTTGTTTGGTGATACATGTCACGATCGTAGGGATTTACTCGCATATAAATAGGCAGGTAATTTCTGCACTTAATCGTTTGGTTCATTGGGGCTGAGAAGCAAAGAGGTCGGAAAGTCGAAAATTATTACACATCTCGGACTCATTCAACATCTCGAACAGAATCTCGGCTTGACAAGTGGTTGGCTTCTTACAAGGGGCTAGAATCTCGACTCTCATTTTCCAACTTGCCAAGGTAAATTTTGCATTGATTTCCTTATGGCTTTTAGAGAGCTTTCTGACATGAATAAAATCCAAGAACTTCATAACATTCCTTGTATGTTTCCATAAGAATAATTAGTGGATTTTGTAAGACAAGTAGCCAACCTGATGAAATTACTATAGGTCGAAGCTGTAATTTGCTGAACATAGGTTCCCTTTATCTATTTTGACTCGAAGGTCTCCTTTTTGCGCTTAATCAGGCTCCGAGATACATGAACGAAAATTTTTATCGCATCATCAATAAGGTTAAAGAATGCAATACTTATATAAAAAGGTTAAAGAACGTAATAGAGTTGAGCCAAGCTTGAATTTGTTGGCTAGCGACATGCTTGAGCATTACGCGTTCCATTTTATCCCTAAGGCAGAGGGAGGTCCGACATCCAAGCCCCAGAATGTTCTGGTACCTATGTCAGAAGCCTTCTAAAGGTATGATTATCGAGCAGAAGCTCCTAGATTCGGATATATTTTGGTTTACAGGTCTGTTGCTGGTGTCTAGAGAGTGGAAGGATAGTCACAGGAAGCTTCGTTGTCTTCTCGTCCTAATGCAATAAGGGATCCGAGGGGGTTTTTCATCTCAGGTACCCTTCTAACATCTATTAGGGAGAAGCAATTTGACTTTGGTTTTGACTATCTAGTGTTTTTATATGTGCTTTCCACTTTTTTCAGTGTCCATATCGCCTATTGCACCCTCTGGTACCAGTGAAGCCTGGTTGTCAACTAGAAGTTTGGCCTCCATGGAATCTACTCCTAAGAAGCACCCTAGCATTCCAGCTTTGAAGTGTGGGAGAGCTTGGCTAGGAGCACGCTCTCAAAAATCGAAACGAAATCCCAAAATTTCTTCAAATTTTCATTGAAATGTTCTAATTTTGTATAAGACTTGTCGAAGTTTCGAAATGTTTGAAGTTTAAAGTGTTAGAAATTTTGAAATTGTCTAAAATCAAAATGAAATATTCAAATATTTAAAATTTCATCAAAATATAAAACATGCCCCAACTATTAATATAGAATATTTCTGAAGGTAAAGCATAATAGTCTCTAGTACAATTGAAAATTTTAGCCTGTGAGCAGTACGAGAACCTTTTAAGGCAAAAAATTGGGAATTCTACATTGGTAAAGATATCTAAATCGCTTGTATCCATAACAATTGGGAAAAAGAGATGTAATAACTCCTTGAGCTTACCTGGTTCTTTAAGCTTGACCTTGATTTTGTCCACAAGTTGCAACACTGTCACCCTTTGGTCATTCTCTTGCATCTCACGGAGCAGTGAAACCATATGTTTAGCAGGACCTGTATAGGGCCATTCTTACCAAGTTTTAGAAGCCCACTCATTAATCATATGAAAAAGAAAATGTAGAAAAGCACATTCCAAAGATATGAGCAAAAGGTATAATAGATGCATAAGCCAACCTAAAGAGCATATAAAACAAAAATTCAGAAATGAAACTAAAGAAATATAAAAAAAGCAATGACTGTTACTCAAATACTAGAAAGAAACTAAGAAATCCCAAAATGAGCCTTTTCCAATATAGACTTCTTGTAGCAGAGAAATTTTACCAGCAGACTCTTTTTTTACCATCCAATTTCAAAAAAATTCAGGGGAGCTTGTCATATTCTTTTCTGATAACCAAAAACACAGACAATCAGATCATCCAATTTACTCAATTTTTGGAATAGCTGAATAGGAGATTCATTAGTGGATCCCACCCCTGCTTCTGTACTAAGTATATGGCATTGCCATTTGACACAGTCTTTAAGTCTACCATATGGTAACTAGAAACTACTTCTCTAGATGACCAATAAAACCATGGTGATTGTGGAAATTACATAATTCTTGATTGAGTACAGAAACCACAAATTTACAAGATAGGTCCAACCAACCATTGTTTTCAAGAATTTCATAATATATGTTTCTTTCCCTGAATATGACCTACAGTTCAGAAACCAAAAAAAATGAAAAAGAAAAACTATGTCCTTGACTTTTCATAAATAAAAAATCCCACGCTATTCTCCACTTCAGAACATTAAAACATATGTGTATGGTTGCACATCTTCATTTGCATCCATGTCTATTAATTTCACTAGGACTGCATCCATCACAGATACAAGGCATCTCTGAGAGACCCTATGACAATTCATACAAGCATACTAAATTAAGAAAATATGTGCATTATATTGAAAATAGTACCAACAATTATGATTGTTGGTCCGAAAATATTGCTTCATTTATCAATCCTACACATTTCATCTTGGCTCTAACCATGAGGAACCATCCAGATACCAGTCACATATGCACCAATCCCATACACACGTGTCGACCCAAACATCGTCGTCTGACCCAACATGCCGACCTAACCTTATGCAGGAATACCGAATGGCCAAATTTCCGAGCCAGGATACCGTAGTAGAAGTTTTAGGGTTCAATGGAGAGAAGAGAAGAAGAGGGAAATCGTTGGAGAGTGCAAACTCTTCCATACGTCCCACAATATTATTTATATCATTAGGGTAAAACCTAATTACACCCACTTTCATATCTCCACCCACCATACAGCTTATATTATATTCTACCTCATACTGACAATACTCCCCCTCAAGTTGGTGCATGGATATCGATCATGCCCAACTTGTCCAAACATGCCCGAAATGGAGCAACCGCAACACCTTTGGTGCAAACATCAGCCATTTGTTCTGATGTAGGCACAAACAATGTACAATTACTCCCAAATAAAATGTCTATCCACTTCAATGTGCTTTGTTCTATCATGTTGTACGGGATTATGTGCAATACTTATGGCCGCCTTGTTGTCACAATACTCTGACATAGATCCTTCAATCGAGAAACCCAGTTCTCTAAGTAAAATTTTGAGCCATAATAATTCACATAAACCATGAGCTATAGATCGGAATTCTGCTTCCGCACTTGACCGAGCTACCACTTGCTGCTTCTTGTTCCTCCAGGTTACTAGATTGCCTCCCACAAACGTGCAATAGCTTGAAGTAGACCGCCTATCATCTTGGGCACCAGCCCAATCGGAATCAGTAAAGCCTTCTACCCTCGTATGCCCATGACGACAAAATAACAATCCCTTCCCTAGGGATGATTTCAAGTATCTCAAGATACGGTTAGCAGCTTCCAGATGTGGTCTACGAGGCGCATGCTTGTACTGACTTACCACACTCACGGCATATGCTATATCCGGTTGTGTGTGAGCTAGGTAGATCAGACGTCCCACAAGTCTCTGAAAACTACCCACATCCTCAAGAAGCTCCCCTAATTGGCCATCTAATCAATGGTTTGCTTCAATCGGGGTATCAACAGGTCGTGCTCCCAACATGCGTGTATCTTGTAGTAAATCCAATACATATTTCCTCTGACAGATGTATATTCCCTCATCTGATCGTGCAACCTCAATACCCAAGAAATACTTCAAGGTGCCCAGATCTTTCATTTCGAATTCAGCTGCCGAGAAACTCTTTAGTCTGGAAATTCCTGTTGCACAGTTCCCTGTGACAATAATGTCATCCGCATACACAATCAGAATAGTCGTGGTCCCCCCGACTCGTCTGATAAATAGCGTATGGTCTGCCTGACTCCGGCTGTATCCCAGTTGCCTAACTGCTCCACTGAATCTTTCAAACCATGCCCTTGGTGACTGTTTCAAACCATACAGAGTTTTCTTCAACTTACACACTCTCTATACGTCATCTGACACCCAGGGGGCAGCATGTAAACCTCTTCCTTCAAGTCACCATGAAGGAAGGCATTCTTAACATCGAGCTGTAATAGTGGCCAAGACTGACTTGTTCCGAGTGAGAGAATAACCCAGATAGAGTTTAATTTTGCTACAGGAGCGAATGTCTCCTTGTAATCAATACCATATGTCTAAGAATAGCCCTTAGCCACCAACCATGCCTTGTATCTGTCCACATCTCCATCTAGCTTGCACTTCACTGTATAAACCCACTTACATTCAACCGGCTTCTTGCCCTGTGGTAACCGAACTAGTTCCCATGTACTATTTTTTTCCAACGCATTCATTTCCTCAACCATTGCCTCTTTCCATTTGGGTTGTGCCAAGGCCTGTGATAGAAGAAGGAAGGATAACAGAAGACAAAGAGGTAACAAAAGATTTGTAGGATGGTGACAAGTTATCATAAGAGACAAAACTAGCAATAGGGTGTTGAGTGCAAGATCTCTTCCCTTTCCGAAGGGCAATGGGAAGATCAGACCACTATCACATAAAGAAGGGGAAACAAAGGGGAACCAGAGGAGGGATTACCTGGATCCAGCGAGGAAGAGTCTTGACCTTGACATTCAATAATAGTCTTTGTCTCCCTTAGCCTACGACGAGTATAGACTTGCAAGGCCTCTTGTTTGCTAGTTTCTCTGTCATGCATAATAGTATTCATAACTGGATCATCTAATGCCACGGGCAGAGCAGGGGTCACATGCCATTCCTCACACGAACTACTCTCCCCCTAAGGATCGGCATGGCTAGCAACGGAAAAATAAGTGGTCGATTCCAGGAAGGTGACATCCATAGTAACAAATCATTTCCGTGTGGGAGGATGATAGCATTTGTACCCCTTCGAGGAAGAGGAGTACCCAAGAAACACACATTTAAGGGCTTTAGGGTCCAACTTTGTCCGATGAGGGCCAAGGATATGGACGTAACAAACACAGCCAAAGATTTTTTGAGGAACCACAAAAGGACTGAAGGGACAGAGGAACTGAAATGGAGTGCGAAACTGAAGAGACCTAGAAAGCATACGGTTGATGAGGAAGGCTGCAAGAAGCACAGCATCAGACCAATAATTTTTGGAACATTGTACCACAAAAAGAGAGAACAAACCACTTCCAGTAGATGTCTATTTTTTCTTTCAGCCACCCTGTTTTGTTGTGGGGTGAACACACACGAATTCTGGCGCTCAATACCATACTCTGCCAAATACCACTTCAACCCCCCATTCATGTACTCTCCCCCTTGATCAGATCGTAGGACTTTTATACACTTCCCAAACTGAGTAAGGATTATGTTGTGGAAGTTCTAGAAGACGAAACACTTCATCTTTAGATTTCATAACAAAGATCCATGTGCACTTAGAGAAATCATCCACAAAAGAGACAAAGTAGCGATAACCAAAAATGGAAGTAACCGGGGATGGGCGCAAAACATCAAAGTGAATCAAATCAAAGATAGCAGTACTTTTATTACCCCGTGATGGGAAAACAGAACGAGTGTGCTTGGACAGAGCACACACTTCACAATGAAGTTCAGACAGCGACACAGACTTAAACAATGTAGGAAATAAGAGACGCAAATATGGAAAAGACACATGACCAAGAAGAGCATGCCAAGACAGTAGCTGCTCCTTATTGACACTATTATTATAACTATGAGACTGCAACGCTGCGGGAACTGTGGGAGTCGCATCCAGGAGGTAGAGACCATTCACTTCACGTCCAGTGCCAATCGTCCTCCTCGTGACCAAGTCCTGAAACACGCAATGAGAAGGAAAGAAAGTGACACAACAATTCAGAGTTTTTGTGAGAGAGCTAACAGAAAGCAGGTTAGTATCGAACTTGGGAACGTGAAGGACACAAGATAAAGGAATCTCAGGTGTAGCCGTGACACAACCTTTCCCAGAAATAGAGGAAAGTGTTCCATCTGCGATGCGGACTTTATCAGCCCCAGAACCGACAGAGTAAGAGGAAAATAAAGTAGACATACCCGTCATATGCTCTAAAGCCCCCAAATCAATATTTCAGGGTGATGAAGTAGAGGCGGAAACATGATGGGCAGAACTGATGATACCTGACTGGGCAAATGTTGAAGTGGCCGAAGGTCCATCCAAGTGAGCCATAAAGCGCCGTATATTCTCGAGCTCCTCTCGAAAAATAGTAACTGGTGACGTGTCCGAGGAAAGTGATGAACTTGTAGGAGCATCCATAGCAACGCTGTGGGCAGTGGAAGGTGCACGCGACGACAGCAAGGACGATGGCGGGGGTCGTCCAATATGGAAAAGACACATGACCAAGACGAGCATGCCAAGACAGTAGCTACTCCTTATTGACACTATTATTATGACTATGAGACTGCAACGCTGCGGGAACTGTGGGAGTCACATCCAGGAGGTAGAGACCATTCACTTCACGTCCAGTGCCAATCGTCCTCGTGACCAAGTCCTGAAAGGCGCAATGAGAAGAAAGAAAGTGGCACAACAATTCAAAGTTCTTGTGAGAGGGTAACGGAAAGCAGGCTAGTATCAAACTTGGGAACGTGAACAGAAGATAAAGAATCTCGGATGTAGCCGTGACACACCCTTTCCCAGAAACAGAGGAAAGTGTGCCATCTTGCGATACGGACTTTATCAGCCCCAGAACCCACAGAGTAGGAAGAAAACAAAGTTGACATACCCGTCATATGCTATGAGGCCCCAGAATCAATAATTTAGGGTGAGGAAGAAGTAGAGGCAGAAACATGATTGGCAAAACTGATGGTACCTAACTGGGCAAATGCTGAAGTGGCCGAAGGTCCATCCAAGTGAGCCATAAAACGACATATATTTTTGAGCTCCTAGGGAGAAATAGTAACTGGTGACACGTCCAAGGAAAGGGACGGACCTGTAGGAGCATCCATAGCAACGTTGTGGGAAGTGGAATCTGTACGCAACGACAGCGAGGGTTGTCCAATAATATTCCAACACTTTTCCTTGTTGTGTCCCTTCTTCCCACACCCCTCACACACGTGAAGGCTCCAGCATTTATCTTGGTTGTGGCCTCTCTTGCCACAATGCGCACAAATAGGTGGAGGGCCTTTAGGGCCACTAGTCAAAGGTGGAGAGCGATTCTGTGATGATGAGACTGTTGCCAAGGAAGACTTTTCATGTTTGGGAAGAGGAGACATGACATCTCTGCGACTTTCTTCACTCTGAACGTAGGCATATACTTGATTAAACGAGGGTAAATCATCTTTACTAAGCAACTGCACACGGGCTAACTTGAAATCAACATTCGGACCAGCAAGGAACTCATATATCCTGTTCTGATCAACCAACTTGCAATATGTTGTACCACCTGTGGTACACGCAGGGGTAAAGACTTGATAATAGTCAAGTTCCTCCCACATGCTGCGAATCTTAGCTAAGTACTCGGCTAAAGGCAAGTCCCCTTGACGAAGAGTGGCAATGCTCTGGCGCAACCATGGTTTAAAATTTCGTAACGTTTCGTATGTTTCGTTTCGTTTCGTAAAGAAACCGAAACGAAACATTCAATGTTTCGTATGTTTCGTTTCGTTTCGTAATGTTTCGGTTTGTTTCGCCGAGACAAACCGAGACAATCCGATACAATCCAAAAAACTAAAAATAAATAAAAATATAATTTAATGATTTTGAATAATATTTCATAATGCTTCGTAATGTTTCGTAATATTTCGTAATGTTTCGTAAATGTTTCGTAATGTTTCAGAAATGTTTCGAAAATTTAGTTTTTCAATGTTTCGTGAATGTTTCGTTTCGTTTCAGAGTTTGTCTCGGTTTTTCACTTGACCGAGACATTCCTCTGAAACGAAATTTTAAACCTGGGGCGCAACTGATACACACGAGCGATGTTCTTTTGCTGGGAATAGGTCTAGGCGGCAGAATCCCAGATCTCCTTTGCGGTGGTGTGAAATAGAAATCCTCGACTGATGTGGGGCGCCATGGAGTTAAGAAGCCAAGACATAACGGTAAAGTGCCTGATTCCCATCTCTCAAACTCGGGGTCAGCCTCTGCAAGGGCTGCAAGATGGCCAGTAAGGTATCCTTGTTTCCCACGGCCACCAATAAAAATCTTGGCAGCCATAGACCACTCCAAGTAGTTTTTTCCAGCCAACTTGATAGTGGTGATTTGCAACACAGGATTATCATATGGAGTAGGAACTAAAACGAGAGAGCCGGGAGGGTCAGGAGGCCTGGGAGACACATCCGAAGCCCCGAACTCAGCCGAAGCCGACATTGTCACGTCAAAAACAGCCAATAACAAGCACACAACACGAAGATAGTCACCAAAAACATAGATGTAATAATCTGAAGCAACCCGATAGCACAATAGGCTGTAAGTCGGGAGCGAAACAAGCCACACGACTCAAACAACAATAACCACAAGGCTACGGAGCGAGGGAATCAGTAAGAGGGTCCAAGAAAACATCCAAATAAGGTCAAAGACCTAATAAGATCCAGCCATCTGCAATATGGAAGTGCCGTGGGGCACAATGAGGGCCACAAAGTCACCGGCGGTAAGCAATAGAGGGAGGAAACGATCCCCTAGCCACAAATCTTCACAAATCCCGTAGGAAACAACACCAAAGTGCATTATGAGCACCAAAAATACATTTGAGAGGAGTACCCACAAAAAACGCAGGTCAAAAGACCCAAAAAAGGCTACCGGTGGTAATTTCTTGGTGGAGAAGTCCAGCCACAACGCTCAAATCGTCACGAACTTGTACGGCGAGGATGTAGATATGTTGGTACACTTTAGGTGGACCAAAACGAAACAATAATGGCAAAAAACAAACCTCTGAAGGTTCCACAAATCGCACCGAACCAGATTGGGAATTTTTTTGATTTTTCACGAAAAACAGCCATAAAACTATCAACGAATGCTCAAAAAATCATGTTTTACTAGATAGGGGAGATTTCGGACATCATCCTTACCCCGTCCGTACGGCTGATGACGTCAGCCAACAGCTGGTGATGTCAACAATGACGTCAGCACTTGTCGGTGTCACGCTGAAGCTTCAATCCTTTGCTCTGATACCAAGTAGAAGTTTTAGGGTTCAATAGAGAGAAGAAGAGGGAAATCGTTGGAGAGTGTAAACTCTTCCATACATCCCACAATATTATTTATATCACTAGGGTAAAACCCAATTACACCCACTTTCATATCTCCACCCACCATAGCTTATATTGTATTCTACCTCATACTGACAATAACCGTAAACAGCCAACCTATTCTCTCAAACACAGCTGATAGCCCCATTCTCTCACCATGGCAACTAAGGAAACAAATCCCATGGGGCAACAACTTTACCCTTTGGAGTAGTTATCCATAATCGAAGAAGATCGAAGGATCCTTATCGTAGTCAAAGTTTCCTAAGTCAATATGGAAATTAAGCTAAGACCAGTGGATGCTTGCCTATTCAGCTCAAACTCAAACTCTTGCCATTTCCTCCCCCTCGAGCTAAAGGATCGGATCTCAAATATATACATTGACATCATACTCAAATGTTCTAGCGGATTGACTTGAGTCTTGGAGTGCTAATTGTGCAAGTACCATAGCGAAGCCAAGCTTCATCAGCTTACCAGTCCGATTGTGCCTCTTATCAATCCGAGAACGAAGACAAACAGACGTTAACATCAGAGGTGTATAGGGAGACCCATACACCATACTAAGATTATAAATCCACATTCTTTGGCATCGTCTATGGGAAACAAGGCTCTAAACCCATTTGAGACCATGGTTGAAAATCTCATTTCATCTCGGCGGAGATGTCTCATTCCAGTAAGATTCTGAGATAATACATAAGGGAATGTATCATCACATGCCAAAAAATTAATTCAAGTAGTAAAATTGGTTTAGAACCTTATTTTCATAGTATATGTACTTTTATAGAACATATAAATGCTAAAAAATAAATGTGACCTAATCAATCATTAAAAACGTCTCGACAAGTAGTCTTTTCTCCATTGTCTCGTTCCATCAGCCTACAGAGACAACAAAACAAAACGACATTTTAAAATTTGTTTAAGACTGTTAAGTTAGGGTATGAGAGAGAGAGGAGAGAAAGACTAACCAGAGAACTAAATCTCTGATTGTCCCCTATATATATATATATATATATTAAGACAATAAAGTCAAAAAAACAAAACTACCTTTACACTCTTACACACCACAATAAACCTCTATAATACTAAATAAGAACTCTAACACTCCCCCTCAAGCTAGAGCATACATGTCATACATGCCCAGCTTGGTAGTTGGTACACAGAGAAGAGAATGAACTTTTGGAGAGAGACTTAGAAAAAATATCCCCTAACTGATTCTCTGACTTGACATATGGAGTTGAGATACGCTTGTGCATCACCATATCTCTGATAAAATGGCAGTCAACCTCAATATGCTTTGTCCGCTCGTGACACACGGGATTGTTTGCAATATAACTAGCGGCTTGATTATCGCAATACATGGGCATAGGAGAAGGAGCCTCAATGCCCATTTCCGGAAGCAGCGACTGAACCCAAATCATCTCACAAGCAGTATGTGCCAAGGCCCTATACTCGGCCTCTGCACTAGAACGAGCCACGACACTTTGCTTCTTACTGCGCCAGGTCACCAAATTATCTCCAACTAGAGTACAATACCCGAAAGTTGATCGACGATCGGTACGGCTACCAGCCCAATCAGCATCAGAAAAACCAGTAACAGATACAAGTTTTGACAGGCGATATATTAGGCCTTTACCAGGGGCCCCTTCAGATACCATAAGATATGGCACACAGCGTCCCAATGGGGTTGTCGTGGAGCATGCATAATTTGACTCACGACTCCTACAACAAAGGTAATATCGGGCCGAGTGACAGTGAGATAAATCAACTACCCAACCAAACGGCGATAACGACCTGGATCATCATAACACTCCCCATGTTCAGCATCAAGCTCAATAGTAGGATCCATGGAAGTATCAACTGGCCGGCAACACAACATACCAATCTCAGAGAGGAGATCCAACACATACTTACGCTGAGACAAAACAATACCAGACTTGGAATGAGCAACCTCAACACCAAGAAAGTATCGTAGAATACCCCCAAGTCCTTCGTATGAAAGTGCGTCTATAAGTGAGCTTTCAAACTGACAATACCACGGCCATTACTCCCAATGATAATAATGTTGTCCACATACACAATCAAAATAATAACACTCAAGGATGTCAGACGAATAAAGACCGAATGATCAGAAGAAGAGTGTAGGAAACCTAATGCAGGATGATGAAAACTAGCCTATATGAGGTGCAAAGATCAGAAATAAATTACCACGAGTAATAAGAAAATATAAAACTACTCTAACAATTACCACAACTGAGTAGTTTCAAAGGCTAGATCTCACAACCAAGCAGTGAATAACCCTCAATTATTGATTGAGCGGCCCGATGGAAGTAAGGACTTCTACTAGCTAGGGTTCAACCAACACTTGTAGGTTCACTTTAAGTTCCGTTTCTAAGAGATTATAAGTTATTTGAAGTCCATGAAGGTTTCTGACAAGTTTCGGGGCTTTCTGACAAGTATCAGATTTTAGTCGGGTTTTGGGAGAAATAGAAAAACCATGGAAAATAACTGTTTGAGAAGAGGTTAGGGGTTTCTATGGTTACTATAGGGATCTGGGAATGTTTGGGGTAAAGGTTTTGGGTTTAGAGTGCTGTATGAAGAACTAGTGTAGGGGGGTTACTACTCACGTCACTATTCACGTGGCACTATTCACGCAACACTATTCACAATATTGTTCAATGGTTAGGGTTTAGAGATGGAAGAGATACGGTTGGGTTTTCTAGGTCAAACTTGATCAAAAAATAAATAAATATGGAGAAAGATAATAAGAGAGGAGATAGAGATAGAGATAATACCTTTCGGATTCGCACCGAGTAGCTTGGATTCGTACCAAGGAAGAAGAGAACAATCCACATGAGATTTCTCAAGAGCAAAAGTCAATATAATTCATCATCAATGAAAGATTACAACTAAAAGAGTATATAATAACTCGAAACTCCCTAATCTAATCTCAACCATCCATCTAATCTAATGGCTATAAAAAGTACATCAACTAAAAGTAACTAACCAAAATTACAATGAGCCCCTTAACTGCGGGATAATTGCAAAGACACATAAAACTCTAAAAAACATCAAAATAAGCATAAAAAAACTAATAAAAACTCTCCACAAGCTCCCCACGCAGCCCACATGCATCTTTCCAATGTGGAGTCTACATGATGCACATGCATATGGGGTCTTCCGCTCCCATAAATCAAGAAGAACTAAAACTGGGGCCCACATAGTCATCAAAATACAGACATGGGTATGGTGATTATTGTGTCAAAGGTGTGTCAACCTATATCGTGATTCCTGACCCACACGTACACATATGATCATGCATGTATAATTTTTTTTTTTTTTTTTGATGAGTATAAATCTTATTGAAAGCCTGGACGCAATACAAAGGGACAGCAAGAGAGGTCGAGCATGTATGATAACACAAATAATAGCTGAAAACAAGAAAATATAAGATTAAAGATTTTTGTCTTAATAAACTTGTTTGCATGGATCCGACAATGTCAGACATGGACATGTACAATATCATACTTTTTGAAAAAATGGAGTTTTTTTACTGCATTTATTTATACAAATTTATATCTAAGAATGCTTCAAGCACATATTACATGCAGAACAAAATGATAATGAAGGATATTCTATGGATAAAACGAGCAATATTGGAAATCTGAGTCAAGCATGTGCAAAGATGGCAAACAAGAAAAAAATGACATAAAACAAGAGAAGAAATCAGTCGATGATGAAATCCATAGAACTTTTCTACCAAAAACAGTCAAAAGGAATTTCATCATACGAGTGACATCGACTTCCTTGAGCTCATTTTCATATGCACAGTTGTCACACATCCCTGAGAAAGAAAGTATAAACTTGAGTTTGGTATGACTCCGCCAATAGATGCAAGAACAAGGATAAGAAAATTTAGTAACAAGCAGCAGAACAAATAGGTACCATTGCAATCTTGTAATGGCTCAGCAAAATGCCGGAAAAAAGCACTTCGACGGCATTCTCTTTTAGACTGCCATAGAGGGAAAGGGGACTTAAATCTTCTACAGAAGTAATTTCCATGTGCATATTCGTAGTTAATGGATAGATATTAGACTGGACAAATACTCACATCAGGGCAGAGGAATCCACCTCCTGCCTCTTGCCATACACATTCAAAAGATCCAAGGATGTTGGAACAGCCATTCGTTGGGTCACCCCAAGGAGAATTCTAGGGCCAAAAACTTCCCGAATGGTCTAGGACGTTCAGAAGAATTAGCACAGAGTAACAAAACAAAACGTTTATATGTCAGGTGGTAGGATCATCCTGCTAGATAAACTGCTGAATTAGAAGATCTGGTTAATGAACCCGTCAAAAAGTTAGGTCCAACACCCTGAATCTGCAACAGGTCAGAAAGAAGCAAGGAGGGTGGATTCAACCAATTCTGCCTAGATGTGAATATTCCTCCCAGATAGAGAAGCAGAGGGCCAATTTAATGCAGCAAGAAAACCAACAAAGAAAAAGTGCAAAGAATATCATTCGGTCCATCATATCAATGCAGTCGAATGAAATCATTAATCGCTAACTGACCTGACAATATCGCACCATGTCATAGAGATTTTGCAATCCAGAATTCTCATAGAAGACCATCGAACTCTGGTTAGAGAATTACCACATTCCAAAAAAAATCAGAATAAACTACAATTACCAAGAACTTGAAATGCCATAGAGATACATTCTACCTGCCGAGGAACATCAGCGGGCCTAAAATAGAGTAGGCATTCAGAAGGAAGCCCATCTCGTCCTGCTCGCCCACTTTCCTGCAGTGAGAGAAGCAATGAAAAGAAAGGGTATTTTGGATGACATAAGCACATGTGGTGGAAAGTGGAAACAACCTGGTAGTACGTCTCCATTGATTTACTTAGGCTGTGATGGATGACAAACCTGACTACAAGCAATTATTGTGAGTTCCAATTTTTTAGACCAACTATGATACAGGCACGGTTGCAAATCTAGAAACAAATGATGGGGCACACAAGAATTAAAATTATTACTATCTATTAGCAAATAGGCATCTAGCATATACATATACACAGGCTGTGCATCAGGAAACTACTTGTAACCACATGGCGTCCAAAAGATAAGGGCCAAGAGTGCAGTCTTACGATTCTAAGTCTTAACTAATCACAACTATACAAGTAGTAGGGTGAACGTAACTAGCCCGATCAGAAATCATTTGAAATAATGATACCCAAGTGATGGTTTCCATACATAGAAAATTGAGAGAAGTTCTCATGTACACAAAATCACCTTCTTGGTGTGTACTGTGAAGAGAAGAAAAATTGCAGCAAAGATCCATCAGTTTGTGGTGAGAGTTCCTGCACATAATGGTGAAGAAGACCTCAAATGCGAGCTCTTGATCAAAGAAGCCTGGGTTTAATGGGAATCTGTACAGCAACTCTAGGAAGAAGAAAACTCTACTTTGAAAAGATTTGTGCTGGAAATTCTGGTTCAGAGCCAGCTATCCCTATTCCTTAGCTACTAGGAAACTTTTCCAAAATAACTTCCTACAGATCCTCCCCCTCTTTATTTCCTATTGAACCCAACATAAAGAAAAAAATAAAAGACTCTTGTGGAGCACATGGTCCATCTCAACTTAATACCCTACAAACCATCTATAAGACTTGGCCTACCTCTGGCCCAACTTATTAAAATGTATCATCACCGTTGATCTTGCTTCTAAACATGAAATCAGTCCAACCACTTGAAACCAGCAACTATCAGGTGTTCATTTGTCTTTGCTGTGATGTTTCTAGCAGAACTTTTAGCACATTTAATATTTTTAACCTAAGTAACAAGGACACTTCACTTGTAGGGCTTTTTGCCGTGTCGGACACCTGGACACCCGTGTCGACACTTCCCGACACACATTTGGACATTATGGTCGTGTCAACCCTTATTTTAATAATATTTAATATAAAATTGATTCCTAAAAGCAGGTTCGTTTGTTCCATCCTCTATACAATAATAAACTAATATATATTTTCTGTTTATTTTCTATTTTTGTTATTTTATTAATAATTTTAAGCATTCATATGTATTAATATATGTACGGACGTGTCCACGTATCGTATTTTTTTAGGATGCAGTGTCGGACACCTCGTATCCGTGTCGGACACCGACACCCGTGTCAGTGTCCTTGTTACATAGTTTTTAACTCAAACCTGTGCCATTAGTTTCCTGACTGTCAGATCTACATAAAATCCGACGAAAAAATATAAATTCTGTGATTTTGGTAGAATTTACAAGTTTCTCTTTCTGTTTTCTGCCTGTTTTATGTAAGAACCCTGTAAATTGATTTTTCTGGTTGTGTTCCGCAAGTTTTCAGATTTTGGCCAAAACATGAAAAGTGTAGGAATTTTAAGTGTCCTTTTAAACATAGTAGTCACAAAGTCGAGATTCGGCAATAAATCAGCAAGGGGTCAAGTAAGGAAAATTCGGATAAATTCGACAAAACTCGGCAGAAATCGGCAACTATAAAAAAATATATCATGGCATATTTCAAGTTAGAAATGTTGTTTTTAACAAAGCACATTTATATGATGAAAAACATATCTATAATTCCATAATAATAAGTCATAACTCATAAGCATGATTTATCATTCGTAATTCCAAAATCGGCAAAATCGAAATCAAAAGGGGAAAAAAATGAGTCTCAATCGATTAATCGGCATTCGGCAAAATCGCTAATTATTCGCCGAGTTTTTCGATTAATCAACTATTGATTTGTGGATTTGAATCGGAGATTTTCGTGGCTAGGCTTTTAAACCCCTTTGGAATCATCTGTTTTTGATAACCATGCGATTTTATATGATTTGTTTGCTCTAGACTGTTTCTACAAATTTCTGCCTACAAATTCCGGATGTGTTACTTCGGGGCTTCTGGTCTTTCAAAATTTCTAAAGGACCACCCCCTGGAAAAATTCTAGTGGATTCCCCTATCTTTCTTCTTTCCAGATTGGGGTCATGGGCCCCAAATGGTTTTTTGTACTATTTTCTAAATATCAAAGTTCAAGCACTAAGATGGTGTCAGTTCTGTCTGCAAGGCAGAAATATTTTTGGTGGAAATCGTTTGTGTTTTCGGGGAAGGCTAGTTTTGCTTTTAGAAGGAAGTTGAAAGCTCTCAAAGATAGAATCAAGGAGTGGAACAGATATGTGTTCAGAAGGGTGGACAAGAAGTTGGGTGTGCTACTGGAAGAGATTGCAATCATTGATTCCCTAAAAGAAAATGGTGATTTATCAGAAGAGAAGTGGAGGAAGAGAGTAGAAGCCAAGAAGGAATTCAATGAATGGGCTCAATTAGATGAGATTAGTTGGAGGCAAATATCCAGGGTGAGATGGTTAAAAAAAGGAGATAGTGATACCAAGTTCTTTCACTAGATAGCCAATGCAAGGAGGAACAATAGCATATCCAGACTGATGATAGAAGGGAACATTGTGGAGGAAGAGCAGATCAAGGAGTCAATTGTGAATTACTACTCTTGATTGTATTCTGAGCCTAGATGTATCAGGCCCACAATGGACGATATGGTGTCTGATAGAATCAGTCAGGAGCAGAAGGATTGGTTGGAAAGAATCGAAAGACTATAGAAGGGGAGGAAGTTTTGGGAGCAGTTAAGTGCCTTATAGGAGACAAAGCTCCAGGGCCTAGTGGCTTCACTATTGTGTTTTTCAAAGATGTTGGGATATAATTGGAGCGCATGTTATGAGGATAGTGAAGGAGTTCGAGGTAGACGCCTATCTGGATCAGTTCCTGTATAGTACGTTTATCATCCTTATCCCCAAGAAAGAAGGGGCTGAGATGCTTGGTGATTTTCATCCAATCAGCTTAGTGGGGACTCTGTACAAGATTATCACTAAGGTTCTTGCTTCCAGGATGAAGGAAGTGGTGGGGTCGATAATCTCTCCTTTTCAAGGAGCTATTGTGAAGGGTAGACAAATGTTGGATGGTGATTGCCAATGAATGTATTGACTCCAGGTTGAGGGAAGGGAGGGGCGGCATTTTGTGCAAGATCATGTCAGCTAGGGTTTTCTCGATCATATCCTACAGAGGATGAGTTGCAATGGTGATTAGGGTTAGGGTTAGGTTTAGAGAGTCAAAGAGAGAAGAGAGAGAGAAGAGAGAGGACTTCATGTGATTAAGTCACATTACTCCATAAATCTTATTTATATGGAGAGCATTAAAAAAGACAAAAATACCCCTTAAGGGGGGTATTTACAGAACTACCCCTAATATATGAGAATACATATAAATGCATATCTGATAACAGGATGGGTTTTGGGGATAGATGGAGAGCATGGGTTAAAGTGTGCAAATCTCTTCGGCCTCGTTTTCTATTTTGGTGAATGGTTCTCCAGCCGACTACTTTTCTAGTTCAAGGGGCTTGAGACAAGGAGATCCGCCCTCTCCTTTTCCATTCTTGGTTGTGGTGGAAGCTATTGGTAGAATGACTAGTAAGGCGGCCGAAGGAAGCATAGTGGAAGGGTTTCAGGTTGGCCCTGAGGGTTTTATGATTACCCATCTCCAGTTTGCAGATGATACGATTTTCTTTTCAGATGCCTCACACAGACAGGTCAAATATCTTAGATGTGTTCTCCGATGTTTTGAGGCAGTTTTGGGTCTTCGGATATTTGCGAAGAGAGAGGTTTAGGGTGGGGAAGTAGTTCTTACCTTAAGGATTTGGCGACTAACTTGGGTTGCGGTATTAGTCGGTTGCTTACCTCTTACCTTGGGCTCCTTCTGGGTGCTAAGTACGAAGATAAATCAATATGGGATCCAGTAGAAGAAAGATTTGGGAAGAGACTAGGAAGGTGGAAAAGGAGGTATTTATCTAAAGGAGGTAGGATTACTCTCATCAAGAGTATCCTTTCTAGCCTACTGATTCATTTCATGTCTTTGTTATGTCGATTGCAGTAGCAAATAGACTGGAAAAGGTTATGAGAAATTTCTTGTGGAGAGGGGAAGGGGACAACCACTATTTCCATCTTGTTGAGTGGGAGAAGATATGTAAGGAGGGAGACAATCCGATTTTGGGAAGACAAGTGGTGTGGAGAAGAGCCTTTGAAGGAGGATTTCCCAAATTTGTTCTCTCTTTCAGATCATCAAGGAGTGCTAAGTTGAAAGTGATTTTAGGGTTTGCTTCTAGGGTTTACAAGAGAGAAGAGGAGAGAGAGGAGAGAGAGAGAGAAAAAAGGGGAAAAGGAGAGCAAGTGTGTATCACATGACTCCCTACTCTTTTATTATATATGAGAAATATTATGGACAAGAATGTCCTTACAATATGTACGAGGTCCCTTATCGCATAAAGGGTACACCCTACCAATACTCCCCCTCAAGTTGGTGCATAGATATCTATCATGCCCAACTTGCTAAGACACGTGTAGTTGAGAAATATTCGTTCACAGATGCGGATTGGGCAGGAGCCCAAGATGATAGGCGATCTACATCAGGGTATTGTACTTTTGTGGGAGGAAATCGTGTTACATGGCGAAGTAAAAAACAACAGGTCGTTGCACGGTCGAGTGCAGAAGCTGAGTTCCGATCAATGGCCTATGGTGTCTGTGAGTTATTGTGGCTTAAGGTGTTACTTGGAGAACTCGGTTTCCCAATAGAAGGATCCATGTCATTATATTGCGACAACAAGGCGGCGATAAGTATTGCCCACAACCCAGTTCAACATGACAGGACCAAACACATCGAGGTGGATCGTCACTTTATTCGTGAAAAAGTGACATCGGGAGTTATCTGCACTCCTTTCATTCCTACATATGATCAGCTAGCAGACATTCTCACAAAAGGTGTTGCATCGGCTCCGTTTACTAAGTGCTTGGACAAGTTGGGCATGATTGATATCTATGTCCCAACTTGAGGGGGAGTGTTGAAGGACGTCTCTATTATTAGCTATTGTTTGGTGTATCTATGTACTTATTTTCTCACTTATGTAAGGGCCCACATTTATTAATATAAATAAGATTTATTGGGGTGTGTGTAGGGTTAACACACATAACCCATCTTCTCCATCTTCTCTCTTCTCTTTCCTCTACGTGCAGAACTGAAGAACTTCTACTACAACTAGCTACTTTTTACTTCTCCATGTCACAAGGTTGCCGCCAATGAAGGTGCAATACCCGAATGTGGATCTCCTATCATCTTTGGCACTTGCCCAATCTACGTCTGTATAGGACTCCACTCTCATGTGACTATTCTGCTTGAAGAGAATCCCCCTACCAGGAGAGGATTTGAGATACCTCAAGATCTTGTGTGTTGCCTCCAAGTGAATATCTCTGGGTGAGTGCATATACTGGCTAAGTACACTGACAACATATGCAATGTTAGTTGAATTGTAGAATTAGGGTTAAGATTAGGGTTTCACAGTATGGGAGAAAGAGAGAGAGAGAGAGAGATGGATGTCTTGTGCTTAAGTCACAATGACTCCATAAATCTTATTTATATGAAAGGAATTACAGAAAGGACAAGTATACCCCTTGTAGGGGGTATTTAAATAACTACCCCTATTACATAAAAAATACGTATTTCTACGTATCTGATAACACTCCCCCTCAAATTGGTGCATAGATATCTTTCATGCCCAACTTACATAAGCATCTGTGAAGTTGTCAACTAGGAGCTCCTTTGGTGAAGACATCTGCTATTTGTTCATCAGTCTTCACAAAGGGGGTACAAACTTCTCCAGACACGATCTTCTCCGAATGAAGTGACGATCCACTTCAATGTGCTTGGCCCGATCATGTTGTACCGGATTGTGAGCAATACTAATAGCAGCCTTGTTGTCACAGTATAAGCTCATGGATCTTGAGACTGGAAAACTTAGCTCAGCGACCAACATCTTCAGCCATAGCATCTCACACAAGTCATGGGCCATTACCCTAAATTCTGCCTCTGCGCTAGATCGGGCAACTACCGGTTGCTTCTTGCTCCTCTAGGTGACTAGATTTCCTCCCACAAAGGTGCAATAGCCTGAGGTAGATCTCTTGTCATCCTTGGCACCAGCTCAGTATGCATCAGTATATGACTCTACTCTCATGTGGTCATTTTTCTGAAAAAGGAGGCATCGGCCAAGGGCAGACTTGAGATATCTCAATATCCTGTGTGCTGCCTCTAAGTGAATCTCCCTAGAAGAATGCATATACTGACTGATAACATTGACTGCATAGGCAATGTCTGGACGAGTCAAGGAGAGGTAGATCAACCTTCCAACCAATCTTTGGATGAGTCAAGGAGACCTATCCGTACAATGCTGACATCAGCCTTTGGCTTGGATGACATCATCACCTTCCAGGATGAAGTCTGAGAGGAATCCCTTCTAATAGCCCTGCAACCTTGCTCTGATACCAAGTTGAATTGTAGAATTAGGGTTAAGATTAGGGTTTCACAGTATGGGAGAAAAAGAGAGAGAGAGAGAGAAATGGATGTCTTGTGCTTAAGTCACAATGACTCCATAAATCTTATTTATATGAAAGGAATTACAGAAAGGACAAGTATACCCCTCGTGGGGGGTATTTACATAACTACCCCTATTACATGAAAAATACGTATTTCTACGTATCTGATAACAATGTCTGGCCTAGTCAATTGGATGTAGATCAATCTACCAACTAGTCGTTGAAAACTCTCAACGTCCTTCAGTAACTCACCAGTAGCATATCCCAACTTGTGATTCTATTCTATAGGGGTGTCCATAGGCCTTGCCCCTAACTTCCCTGTGTCCTTAAGAAGATCGAGGATATACTTTGTTTAGGAGATGAAGATCCCCTGACTTGATCTAGCCACCTCTCCCTTCTCTCTCTTCTCTTTTGGACTCTCTTCGATCTTTGACTGCCTAACCCTAACCCTAATCACCACTTCAACTATTTACTTCATTCCAGATATTATGTTTATTTGGATATTGGTTTTAATTTAATTCATTTAGATAGCGCATATTTTATCAACTGGCACTACATTATTTATGGTGTGTTCTGGGGATTCGTTCCCGGATCGCACCTCGGGATTTATGTTGGCACTAGATGTGCTGGACCCAGGTCGCGGGGCGTAACAGTGAGTGGTTTCTTGAAGCTAATTCCATACTAAAAAAGATTCAATACCCAAGGTGATTTAAATTCCTTACTATCAAACGAGTAAGAAAATTAACTCATTGATGGGAATTACTTATACCGCCGCAATCGAGAATCAATGGGCAGTGATCAGACACTGGATTATTGGCATGTGGTTTGTACACTTAAACACATGCACCGGGAAGGGTATGTAGTTTTACTTGTGAGCCGATTGAACTCACCCCTCATGGGAATTCTCTTTTCAGGTCAGCACGGCAGTATGAGTGCACACTTTTGAGGACTTAGTTAGTCTTGGAGTTCTCCAATTAGCCAGTAGTATTTATTTTATTTGAGAGAAACATATAGTGAGGCTTGGGTTGTATTTACCTTCAGCTAGTTATTTACTTCATTCCAGATATTATGTTTATTTGGATATTGGTTTTAATTTAATTCATTTAGATAGCGCATGTTTTATCAACTGGCACTACATTATTTATGGCGTGTTTTGGGGATTCATTCCCGGATCATGCCTTGGGATCTATGTTGGCACTAGATGTGCTGGACCCAGGTTGCGAGGCGTGACAGTGAATGGTTTCTTGAAGTTAATTCCTTACTACAAAAGATTCAATACCCAAGGTGATTTAAATTCCTTACTATCCAACGAGTAAGAAAATTGAAGTTTACTTGAACTATTTCAACGAAATTTACTGTTTATGACCGAGATTTCAAAACATGTGAGAAGTGTGAAGAAATACTTTTATCCCCATTTTTTACTATATTTCCTTACTTTTCGGATTAGCAAGGAGATATGCAATAAAGAAAGTAATGAAGTAAACATGCAATGCTCACCATCTGGCTTATTGATGCCCATACCAAATGCAACCTGCAACATAACCAAAGATGTTGGAATGGCACACCCTAACTAATAGAAATATAAGAATGATGACTACAGTCATACATACCGTACCCACAATAACCTGCAACTTGTTACCACTCCACCTGTGTCATGAAATACAAGTCAAGAGGTAATACAAAGTAAACATGCATACAAGAAATTAATGAATGCCAATAAGACACATCTGTGGATAAGAATATAACTGATAGTTAGAAACAAGCAATAACAAAATTAACGGTGAGTTTCATGAATGATTAGTTCAAAATACCTAATTAATGGAACAAGAAAAAAGTATACTGATTTTTTTTATTTTTTTTGCAGGTGAAAAAAATAGACTGATTTAAAATAAACTATGTTATGTATGCTCCATGGAGGTTTCAAAGGAAATTGTTGCAGTCCAAAATAATAGCTGGAATCATAGATGAGCTTTGCATCCCCATTAACAAAAAGTATAAATAAAAATGCAGCGCTTCTTGTCGAAATTTGAGCTGAGTTTAAACAGGGGAAAGAATATCATGTTTAATATGATAAAGGCCTTCAGTTTCTTTTCTAGCCAAATTTCTATAAGATTCTCTGTTTAAACCAAAGTTTCAAATTGATTGCCCAATTTCTAGGATGACTTTAGACAGCCCATCGAGCCATGAAGATGAAGTTCTGAAAAAAGGAGTCAAGAAAAGTTATTAATCTCAAAATCTGGCCTAGCTTGGATGGAGAATTCCATTATCGTTAATGAAGTTAAAGGGTTGAAGTTTTAAGGGAAGAAAGGTTTGTAAGTATTTATTCTATGTTTAAAGTTCGGTTCGAATCGGAATTAACTGGTCTTCTTTTATTACAACTTTAAGACGGGAGTCAAGGAATGTGCCATGGGCAACCTATTGTGTAGCGTTTGATTTTTGAACTGATATTCACTTTGTGACAACCCCATAGAGAAGTTCTAAAATTAAGAAGCCAGCACAATCCTGAATAGGTGAATAGGTGACTTCTGATCAGGGCCGCTTCGGCGGCCTTTCTCCATGCCACCAAGGAGATTTTCTTCCCCCATATTAGCCCCTGTGGTGAGGAAGAGGTTGGTAAAAGGGGTTGCTGCTGTCGAAGTTGATCCAGGGGCTGATGCAGACTCAATTGGGGATTCGAAAAAGAGTATTGGTAAGCAGGTTCGTGTAACATCTGAGTTCCCTCCATTGATCAGGAAAAATATTTAGCCGTCATAACACAAAGGTAGATGACCAAAAAACATGATGGACCTGTTGATGGTTCGGATCTGATTAATGGACATATTTTCCTTCTCTAGTCAAGGAACCATTTAAAGTAAGATTAGATACGGTGAAGAATAAGAGTTGTGTACTTCTTTCTTTGGGTGTGTGTGAAGAAGGATGAAGGGTTTGAACTGCACTTTATTCCTTCGAGGTGGTTAATAATCGCAGAACAGCTAGATGCCCAAACTCCTTACCTGTATCTGAAGCTGAGAAATGGCAAAAAATTTGGTTGGGTATGTTATTGATAGAAGACCTGCTGTTAATGGACTCAGACATGGTTGAAAGGCTCTGGAACCAATTGGCATCTTGGATATTTATCTGATCAAGTATTGTATCTTCATCTTTAAATTCGGATATCATAAAGAAAAAAACAGAGCATGGTTTAAAATTTCAGCCTCCAAAACCAAAACATTTCACCCGAAACGTTTTGGTTTCGACACAAGGTTCTAAACTTCGACTTCGCCTTAGACTTCGGTCAGTTAAAATTCGGAATTAATTCGGGGAAGTTCAATTCGATTTAGAGAATTTCTGTAAAAATTCGCTAACTTAAAGAAGTTTAAAGATTTTTTGCCAAAATGAGTGAAATGATATTAATCTTGCTTAGGTTGCTCTAAATGGTTGTTTTTAGGATATAATAAGTTATACGTGTTTTATCATATCTTTAAAAATCAATGTGTTTTATCAACGTTTTGCTAAAAATTCTCCAAACTTCTCTAAGTTAATTGTTTACAATTAAACGAATTAATTCGGCGATGTTTTGCAATTTTTGTACTAAAAAGGCTAAACTTCGAGAAATTAGCCGAATTTTTACTGTTTACATCGAATTAATTCGGTGATTTTTTGTAAATTTTTTAATACTTGTACACTTTAATTCGGTTAGTCAAAACTCGGAATTAATTCGGCTAATGTCGCCGAATTTTGTCGAATTTTAAAACCATGTTTCGACATGGATACAAAGTTGTTTCGAAACAGCACTACACCACAGGTCTGATAAAGCATTAAATACCTTTACAGCAACCCGAGATATCTTAGACACATAACCCTAGGACTGCAACACTATTTTTTTGTCTAATTTGAGGCATGCAGAATCTTCCACGTGGAATGCAAAAGCCTTAGACCATGTGGCAGCAAGAGAACACTTCCCCTAGGCTTGCTAGGGCATGCAGCACCAAGAGAAGCCCTTCCCTAGGGTTTCTACACACTACGGCAGCAAGAGAAGTCCTCTAGGGCTTGAAAAAAAATCCTTCAATTGTCCAGTACCGATAAACAATATTGATGAATAGTATCCAATGAACAATACCGATTGCAAGCTATGATACCATGTAGCAATCTACATGGATTGTACAAGGATTGAAGGATTGAAGGAAGGAAGAAAAGGAGAAAGGGGGAATTGAATAGTGTCCATGATTCCCACAATAATGTTTTATTTCACTAACAAATGTAAAATTCTAGTAATACCTCTGGTTATATACGAAGACTTATAAAAACAAATAAAAGAAATAAAAGGGAGAAACAAAAATAAAAGTCCTAAATCCATAACAAATACATATGTTAATAATCACAACGTTTTGTCTCAATATCGTTCAATTTCGGTCAGTTTCGACCGACACTTTAACTTTCATTGTCCTTATATACAATTTTAATGATAAAAAGAGGTCCTAAACTTCAGATTTTGCTTCCCTTTCTTCCTTTACGACTTTCCAAACTCTCTAAACCCTCAACAACTCCCTTTCTATGTTAGATTTATTCTACAAAAAGCAAAACAAAGATTGAAGGTTGTTAGATATTTAGGGTTTCATATAGAAGGGGAGAGATAAGAATTGCAGAAGAGAGGAGTTGACGTCTTATGCATAATGGCCTAGACGTGTTCCCCTATTTATATATTAAACCACTTAAAACATAGAAGAACATGTAATGACAATAATACCCCTCATATATCCCATATATAAAACCAACTAAGAAACATAACATAATATCTAACACTCCCTCTCAAGTTGGGGAGTAAACATCGTGCATCGCCAGCTTGCAACAAATAAGATCCAGATGAGTTTATTTTATTTTTTTTATGAGTGTGTATATTTCATTAACAAGTTTTGAATAAGGCGCCTTTGTAAACATATCTGCTAACTGATCCTCTGTCTTCATATATGGAGTTGAAATGTCACCACACATCACTTTGTCTCGAACAAAGTGACAATCTATCTCAATGTGCTTTGTCCATTCATGAAACACTGGATTTGAGGCTATATGAATAGCCGCTTGGTTATAACAGTACAACTTCATAGGAATCTCTGCTTCAACCCCTAGTTCTTGAAGAAGTTGATTTAACCAAGTCAACTCACAACTCGTATGAGACATAGCTCTATACTCGGCTTCCACACTAGATCTAGCAACCAGAAATTGTTTCTTACTCCTCCATAACACTAGATTTCCACCAAGGAACATACAGTAATCCGCGGTAGACCTTCTATCAGACAGTGACCTAGCCCAATCAGCATCTGTATAACCAACCACTCTAGATGACCATGATATCTATACAACAAACCACGACCAGGAGCACCTTTTAAGTATCTGACTACACGGACAACTGCATCCCAATGTAGAACGCGAGGTGATTGCAAAAACTGACTAACCACACACCTCAATGATGTCAGGTCTGGTTATAGTAAAATAGTTCAACTTGCCAACCAGTCTCCGATATTGATGTGGATCATCAAAAACTCACCTGATCAAATACAAGCTTCGTATTAGGGGTCCATCGATGTATCAACTGGTTTTGACTCCAATAAACATGTCTCCCCAAGAATATCAAGAACATATTTTCGTTGAGACAAACTAATCCCATGGCTTGATCTGACAACCTCAATGCCTAGAAAATACCAAAGCTTTCCTAGGTCTTTAGTATGAAACTGTCTTTGTAGAAACTGCTTTAAGCATTGAATACCTACAGTGTCATCTCCTATAACCACTATGTCATCAATGTACACAACCAACAATGGTTTTATCATCTGTTTTCTTCACAAAGACAAAATGATCGGATTGGCAGTATTGGCACTATGTCAATCCAAACTGAACGATAGCCTCACTGAATCTGCCAAACCATGCATGTAGTGACTGCTTCAGTCCATATATCGCCTTCTTCAGGTATCAAATACTCCTAGACTCCCCTTGAGCAGCAAACCCAGGAGGTTGCTCCATATAGACCTCCTCTTGTAGATCGCCATGCAAGAACGCATTCTTTACATCAAGTTGAAATAATGGCCAATGCAAAGAAACGGGTAAGGAAACAATCACACACACTAAGGCAAGCTTGACAATCGGTGAAAAGGTCTCACTATAATCAACACCATACAACTGAGTGTACCCCTTGGCAATAAGGCGGGCCTTCAACCTTACAATAGAATCATCTGGGAGGAACCTCATAGTGTATACCCGACGACAACCAATGTGCTTCCCCAGAGGTAAAATACCATATCCTATGTACCATTAGAATGTAAAGCATCCATCTCAGTAACCATAGCCTCAAGCCACCCAGGAGAAGAAAGAGCTTCCTGGAGATTGTTAGGAACATAAACAGACGACAAAGAAGCAGCAAAAGAACGATAGGCAGGAGACAAAGAATCATATGACACATACTGAGAAATGGGATGTTTAGTGCACGAACATGTACCTTTCCGTAATGAAATGAGAATGTCAAAAGAAGACGCAAGCAAGACAAGATCCAGCGACGATGAATCAGAAGGTGAAAAACACGAGTCCGAGGTAGGCAGTAGTAGATGGTGACGACGTACATAGGTGTGAAGCGGCAATGCTGTCGGAGCTGGCATATCGAATGCAAACCAGAAAAAGGAACAATCTCAACAAGAAGAGGATGAGACACAAAGTTATTCATAGAACTCTCAACGGAAAAGAAAGACACATGCTCAAAGATAATAATGTCGGGACACACAAAGAACCGACGAGAGACATGGTAAAACACAGATAACCCTTCTGAGTATGATAATATCCGAGAAAAATGCACTTTATGGCACGTGGATCTTGTTAATCAATACCCGGGTCAAGACGCTGAACAAAGCACACAACCAAAAACACGTGGAGGAAGAGGAAACAGAAGACTACATGGAAATAGGACAGAGAATGGAGACTCACCACCAAGAACAGACATGGGCATGCGGTTGATGAGATAGCACGATGTAAGAACGACATCACTCCAAAAAGATTTAGGAACATTCATTTCAAACAAGAGAACGCAAACCACCTCGAATAAATGACGGTTCTTCCGTTCAGCCACCCCATTTTGTTGAGGTGTATGTGAATAGGAAGTCTAATGAATAATAGCATGAGATTCTAAATACGAACGAAAAGATGATGAGTCATATTTTTTAACATTATCAAAAAATAAAATTTTGAATTTGCACACAAAATTGAGTTTGAAGGTCCGCATGAAACAATTTGAAAATAGAGAATAACTCAGAACGATCTTTCATTAAATATAACCATGTCATTCTTGAAAAATCATCTACAAAAGTAGCAAAATATCGAAACCCATTACGAGATGGAACTTGGATGGGTCCCCACACATCTGAATAAACTAAAGCAAGATGTCTAACAACTCGAGGATCAACTCTAGAAGGAAAAGAAACTCTATGATGCTTCCCTAACTAACAAGACTCACACTCTAAGCTAGACACCTCACTCAACGAAGGAACCATGATCTTCAAGGAATGCAACGACGGATGACCAAGCCTAAAATGCCACTAATGCGATATAAGGGAAGCCGTCCGAAACACAGTAGTCTCACCCTCACCATCGAAATTGTAGAGGCCACCAAACTCACGCTCTCAACTAATCCTCTTCTTCGTGTTGAGATCCTGAAAAACACAATATGAATGATAAAAGGTCACTGAACAATGCAACAATCTAGTAAATTTACTGACAAACATAAGACTGAATGAAAATTTAGGAACATATAAGACAGAAGATGAAGGTAAAGACTGACTAAGAGAGGTTTGACATATACCGAACACCTTTGAAGTTGTCATAGACTAAGGAAACAAACTAAGAAGAAGTATACTGGATAGGGGAAAGCACAACTGTAGCCTCAGTCATGTAATCAGAGGCTCTAGAATTAATGACCCAAGGAGAAGAAGACCCAAAAACTTGGGAAGCAAGACATGCAATACCTAAAGTGGGCAAGAGTAGTGGTAGTGGAGGATAAAGGTCATATTGTTGTGGTTGAATGAGTTCGGCATATTCATCGCGAGAAATAATGACAACTTCCAAGTTAACCACTGATGACTGAACAGGTGCACCAAATGTATAACTAGAAGTAGCACTTCCACTATCACTATACGAAGCATGGTTCGGCTAGTTGGTTGGTTTACCATGTAAATCCCAACAATAATCCACTGTATGGTCATCCATATCACAATGTATACAATGACGAGGTACACCACGACCACCACTAGAGATCGCGATCTCCTCTACCACCACCACGGCCACCAGAAACTACCAACGTTGATCTGTCAGCAGATCCACCACCAACCTCCAACACTTAGATGCGCTGAAGTCGAGCACAGACTTGTCATACTTGAAAAGTCTCAATTGTCAATCCCATGAACATTTAGTTCTTCCGTAATTTAAATCGCTAAGTTAGGAGTTCGCTGAAGACTGAAGTGTCAAAGATCAAGTGGACTTCATCAACAAATCAAAGAAGAATTAAAGCTGAAGAAAACCAACCCAAGTGTTCAATCTAAACTGAAGACAAAGTCAAGCTCAAGCATGAAAATGTGAATGATTAAAGTACGTTCTCACTCAACGAACGTTCAACTATCAAGAATCTCGTGTTACGGTTACTCGCGTACATCTAAGGGTGCACCACGTGTTGCCAGCAGATCTGTTTGACCCTAAATGTCTCTTGGTTCTATTTCGTATTGTTTGAAGGCTATCCTAGTCATATAAGATGGTTTCGGTGTAATTTGGGTTTATCAGCGAAGGCTTCAGCGGACCGGCCGACCGACCATTTTGAGTAGCCGACCGGAATCTTGACTCTGACCGGTCAAAAGGTGCTGTCGACAACTCGACCGGACCTGATAGATAAAGAATTATCGTTCTGACCTAAGCGGCCGACCTGCCATATTGTGCGGCCGACCGGAGTGCGGTTGACCCCACCAATTCCGGATCTCGTTTTGACTCAATCTCTTGTGCGATTTTTGGCGCACTTAAGTCATTCGAACGGCTCTTTTAGGTCCGTTTCTCTTGTGTGGGTATAGCCTTATCTATTAGAGTCTAAACCCATCAATGGAGTAACCCAATCAAGCTATCTCTTGACTCCCATTCTTTGATTAACATCTCTTGAGTCTAGATTTAGAATTTGAGAGAGATTCACCTGAGTAAACCTAGTTCATCCTTTGTGAATGCTCTAATTGTTTGAAAAGACTACAAGCGTATTGATTCCTGCAATCATCTTCTTCTAGAAGAGGATTATCTTGGCAGAGTGTCTCTGTAGTGAATTCTTCTCCGAGGATTCTCCATTTTATCGAATTCATCAAAAGGTAAGTATCTCTTAGAACAAACCTTTTAGAGTAAATTCAAAATTATCAAACTTGATTATTTGTGATTGGTGGATGAGTGAGTACTCATCAAATTGAGTTAACGAAGGTGGAATCCTTGAGAAATCTGTTTCTCTAAAATACTACGGGCCTAGTCTGACTCTCTAGGTGAATCGAGAAGTGATTCTCGTATAGAACGAGTTGGGGATTGTAGATCGTGAGAAGAGTGCTTCTCTAAAAGACTACTGGCCTAGTGCTTCTCTAAAAGGCTACTAGCCTAGGCTGACTCTCTAAGTGAGCGAGAAGTGATTCTCGTTAGATTAAGACTAAGTGAATCTTAGTTGTTTGATTATTTATTTCGATTGGAAATGTTGTAATGCATGATTGAAATAATATAATACTACTCGTGTTGAGTATTGGACAGTGGACGTAGGTGCGGAGTCGCCGAACCACTATAAATCTGTGTCTCGTGTGATTGTGAATGTTTACATATTTTGTCTCAGATTTTCCCATATCTATGTTCTGTGAATGATTCGTATTTTGATTGTTTGATCATTTTCCGCCATATGTGATCATTAATTTTTAATCCATATAGAATCCGCAGAGAAACACTCCCCCCCCCCCCCCCCCCCCTCTAGGACATAACGTGGTAATTAAAAGGGAATGTCAATACTAAGGAATTCTAGACTCCCCAAGAATTGAGCACGAACTGGCTCATATTCCAATCGAAAGCCAAAGAGAAAACAGACAACATCAAAGTCCTCACGTTGTCTACGTTGCTCCTCGAGATCTGAAGTGAGAGGCTGGTAGACATTTAGTTCATCTAGATATTCTAAAGAGAAGAATAACATTCTGCAAGAGATTTCTCACCCTATTGTAAGGAAAAATACTCTTCAACCAACTAATAAGTCTGGGTGATGTTATTCTCACCAAAAAACATGCTCCCAAATCTCTTTTGCACTATTCAAAAACATCATAAGATGTTGATTTTAGGATTCATGCTATTCCACGATCAGGTCATGACTTGGGCATTCTCCTGTACTCACTCAGACTAATTACTGGCGTCAAATTTGGACTGATTTTCACGAAAGTATTTCAATTTTCCTTTGCCATAAGAAACACTTCAACAGACTTGGCCCAAGGAACATAATTACTTCCATTGAGTTTGATGGAAGTCATCTGGACATTAAAAACTTCACCAAGCACCACAATACGTATATGATGACACAAAGCTATATGGTGTCCAACACCATAGGGTTGTATGTCACTCACCTGAATTATAACAGTCATTCACCTGAAAATCCTCAGAAATGCAATATGAATCAACATGAAATTTATGATGTTCATTATTCAAAATAACCTCCTTATTAGTCTTAGCATGCAAGTCATGAAGCCTATGTAAAGTTGTTATGGGATTGGAATCTACAAGAATCCTAGACGTGTACTCAACAATGGACTCAATAACAGGCTCAGTGGACTCATCTGTAGATTCAAAAATAGGCTCAACAATGAGCTCAGGAGTAGACTCAATGGGCTCAATAGACTTAATGTGCTCAATAGTAGACTCAAGTTGAGACTTGAGAGGTTCACTAAGAGACTCTTTGGGAGACTCAGCAGACTCTACTGTAGGGTCAACAATGGACTTAAAAGACCTCACAATTTGTTTCAATTGATTCAACAAGTCGTCTATTTGCTTCCAACCTTCAGTGATTTCCTTCTCTGACTCTCTGTTTTTCTACATACGGATTTTCATGACTAGTCCTTGGTAGGACTATGGGCGGTATTATTTTTTTTTATAAGTGAAACTTTATTAGAGGCAAATCTTCACTCTTGTCTCCAAGTGATTCATCCTCCTCCTTTGGTCTAGGACAAGCAGGTTTGAATCTGGGCAAAAGTGGTTCTTTCTCTATTCGATCCTTCTATGAGGAGTTAAACATGGATGGTAGATCTTGGTTCCCGGTTTCATTGGGGTGGAAATCGAAAATTCCCACTAAAGTTGCTTTCTTTGCGTGGGCAGCTTCCTTGGACAAGATCTTGACTATTGATCACTTGATTTCTCGAGGGTTTTGTATCGTTAACTTCTGTTCCATGTGTAAGCACAGTGGGGAGTCAGTATATCACCTGCTGATGCATTGTGATGTGGCGTGGGAGGTGTGGTCAGAATTTCTTCAGCATTCCGAATTGAGGTGGGTGATGCCGAGCTCTGTTATGGACCTCCTCAGGTGTTGGTGCCATCCAGTTATATCTAAGAGGGGTCGTATCCTTTGGAAATTGGTCCCGTTTACGATCCTACGGGAACTATGGGTAGTATTTGTCTCTCAATTTCCCCTTCATAGCATCCCAAGAGGTAACGGGTACGCATCCCACTCTTTCAAGTTGGCGCTCCACATTATCCCAATGGATCCTAGCAAGTCCCACCAATTTCTACTTGGTAAACTTAACCTTACGCTCTTCGGGCATAACATTCCGCTTAAAGTAGCAATCCATGTCAAATAACCAGTTATTGAGGGCTACTGGGTCACAATGACCATTGAAATTTGGAGCCCTTCGGACCAACTAGTATGCAAAGTTTTCTAAAGTGATCTAACTAGTATGCAAAACTAATGCAAGACTAATCTAAAATAAAATAAAACAAAACAAAATAAAATCCTAAGTGTAAGACTGAAACTCCTTAAGCTAACTTAAGGCTCTGATACCAAGTTGATGCAGGACAGATGTGATGGCTTCCAACTAAAGGATGAGATTAACAGAAAATTATTAAGAACAATAAAATAATAAATTCTCATGCTAATCACACGCAAATAATCAGATTAAAGCCAATAAATTTATTAAAGTTCAAGGCCTTCACACAATCCCACAATATTAGGCCCATTGCTTTAACGGCGAGGATCTAATGAAAGGTGGACCTTCCAACAAGCTTAGAGAATCAATTAAGGGCTGAAATAGGACTGGAACGGGTAGAAAAGGGTTATAACAAGTTCAGGGTTTCTAGGATTTTGAGAAGGATAGGGTTTGATTTTTTTTTTTTAAATTAATAAATAACTATGAATAGTAATTGTGAAGGTGAACAATAACGTGGATAGTAAAGGGCAAGAAATTTAGGGTTAGGGTTAGGGTTTTGATGGGTATAGATAATGGGAAATTAGGGTTAAGGTTTGGGGTGTACGATTAGGGTTTATGGGCTGAAAATTGGTCACAAAATAAGGAAAACAAGGGAGGGAATTAGATGAAGATGAAGGAAAAGAGAGAGAGAGAGAGAGTACCTTTCGGATTTGCACTGAGTAGCTTGGATTCGCACCAAGGAAGCTTGGATTCACACCAAGGAAGTATGAGAACAATTCACAAAAGATTCTCAAAGAGCAATAGTCAATATATTTCATTATTAATGAAAAAGTACATCTAAAGAGTTTATATAATAACTCAACAACCTAATCTAATCTCAGCCATCCATCTAATCTAATAGCTATAAAAAAATACAACTTAAAGTAACTAATCAAAATTACAATGAGCCTCCTAACTTTGGGCTAATTGCAAAGACACCCAAAACTCTAAAAACCATCAAAATATACCTAGAAAACCAATAAAAAACTCTTCAAAAGCTCGCTACGCAGCCCACATGCAGCTTTCCAATGTGAAGTCTTCATGACGGACACGCATGTGGGGTTTTCAAATCTTCTTTGTCTTCCACTAGTAGAACCCATGTGATGCTTTATTGTCTGCATCAAAGGCCCATTGTTGAGGAAGAAGTTCTGAGTGCTATCAAGAACCTCTGCGGTGAAAAAGCTCCTGGTCCTAATTGTTTCACGCTTGCTTTCTTAAGAAGTATTGGGGTGTTGTGAGAGAGAACTTCTTGCATATGATTAAGGAGTTTGAGGAGGAAGTATATCTTGACAGATGTTTTAACAGCACTTTTGCCACTCTTATTCCTAAGAAGGAAGGGGTTGATTCTTTAAGTGAATTCCGACCTATTAGTCTCGTTGGCATCTCTTATAAGATCTTAGCCAAGGTGCTAGGCTCGAGAATGAAAGAAGTCTTGAGCTCGATTATTTCCCCCTACCACTGAGCTTTTGTGAGGGGTAGACAACTCCACGATAGTGTCCTGATTGCCAATGAATGCATCGATTCTAGAGTTCGAGATAGGAGGGGTGGTATCCTTTGCAAGATTGACATGTAGAAGGCTTTTGATCATGTGAACCGAAATTTTTTGGACCATATGATGTGGAAGATGGGATTTGGGGAGAGATCGAGGAATTGGATCAGGACCTGTATTTCTTCCACCTCATTCTCCATTCTTGTTAATGGTTCTACTGCAGGGTTCTTTTCTAGTTCCAAAGGCTTAAAGCAAAGCAACCCTCTCTCCCCCTTTCTGTTTGTGGTAGCGGTTGAAGCCCTCGGGAGAATGACTTGCAAAGCTATGAATGGTGGGTTTTTTGGAAGGGTTCCAGGCTGGCAACAATGGTCCTATGATCTCTCATCTTCAATTTGCAGATGACACGATGTTTTTCTTGGATGCTTCCCATAGTCAGCTTAATATCTCAGATGCATTTTGCGGCTAATTCATCATTCCAAGAGTGAGGTCATAGGCATGGTTTAAAAAGGCTTTCTGAGGCCTTGAGGCTCGCCTCTCCTCGAGGCTCTAAGAAACAGCCTCGAGGCTATAGCCTCAGTGGTCATTTCTGAGGCTTAAGCCTCAATCCACTTGAGGCTATAGTCTCACTTTTACATGTTAAAACCTGAAACCGTAACCCCTTTTTTTTTTTAAATTTCACTCATTTTTCCAAAATACCCTTCCAATAATCTTTTATGATAAAAATGACCTAAAAGGTCTTAATTTTGTTCTCTAAAACCTTTTATTTTGTGAGAAATCCTAAATTTAAGCTTCCATCCCTAATTATTTGCACGTGAAAGAAATTATCATAGAGAGTTCAAATCTCATCAGATTTTGATTTCGTCGCTTCCTACGGTTTTCATGTGAGGAACCTCACCAAACTCAAGTAAGAAATCTAAGCATTACAGACTCGCTCGACTATTTTGCTAGTTCTATCCTTGTTAGTATTACTTATAAAAAAAGAAGTTACTTTGTTAGTATTGATACTTTGTCAGTAGACTTAGCTTATTAACTATTTAGATTTAGTAATTTAGTTATGTAATTTATGTTTTTAAGATTTGATATCAACATCAGGCTTTCAGCCCGAGTGCCCAACAGTGTCACCCTAAGGTATAAATTATAACCTCAGTAACTTTTATGCTTATTTAAGTTATTTTTTCACGTGGTATGCTATTTCTAATTTTCTAGAATTGACTATACATTTTTTAGAATTTTTCAGGCATTTTATTTTTTAAAATGAGGCTTACGCCTCGCCTTTTGGAGGCAAAACGCCTCAATACCCGAACTAGCCTTTTTAAATCTTGGTAATAGGTGTGGGCAATATCCCCACCTTGAGAGAGTTGGCGACTAGCTTGGGTTGCAAGGTCCAGGCGGCTTCCCTCTACCTACCTCGGTCTTCCCTTGGGGGCTAGGTATAAGTGCAAATCTATCTAGGGCCCTGTGGCGAAGAGATTTGGGAGGAGGCTTGCCAGGTGGAAGAAGAGGTATCTGTCGAAAGGTGGGAGAATCTCTCATCATGAGTACCCATTCTAGTCTTCCTATCCACTTTCTCCCTATTTGGTATCTCGGCTACTGTCGTTCTTAGTCTGGAAAAGCTTATGAGAGAATTTCTTTGGATTGGGAAAGGGGGTGCTCATAAGTTTCATCTTGTCAAGTGGGAGAACATCTGTATGCCCAAAGAGTCATAAGGGTTGGGCTTCAGGCATCTTCGTGATATCAATGTGGCGCTTCTTCGGAAGTGGTTGTGGAGATTCGGAATAGAGGAGAGTCTTTGTGACGTATGGCTATCGGTGCCAAATTTGGAGTTAGTCAAGATGGTGGGAGGAGTCTCCCTGTTCTTTCTTCTTATGGTGTTAGCATGTGGCGTGGCATTGTCAATAAGCCAGTGAAATTTGAAGGTCTTCTCTTGAAGATGGGAAAGGTAGACAAGATCCGCTTTTGGGAAGATCCATGGTGCGGGGACGATCCTCTCCATGTCTCCTGTCCTAACTTGTACTCTTTATCAGACCGCCAAAGTGCTTTAATCCGGGATTGTATCGATAGGGGGGGATGGTCCAGCAGCTTGGAACTTCGGCTTCAGAAGAAACATGAATGATTGGGAGCTGGATAGTTTGACTTTACTCTTAGTTCGGGTGGGTGATGTCCCTACTTTATCCACGGAGTCGGATAGGAGGGTCTAGAGGTGGGATCCAAAGGGCACTTTTTCAGTTAGTTCCTTCTTCTTGCACTGCTCTCCTGTGGGCACTGAGAATTTTCCAGCCTCATTTGTTTGGGGAGCTCCTATCCCGTCGAGAATAAAGTTCTTCGAATGGACTGCCATCCTAGACAAGATTTTGACAGTGGACCACCTAATGAGTAGGGGGATGATGATGCCAAATAGATGCGCTCTGTATAAGTCTAATGCAGAGTCTGTGGACCATGTCTTTATTCATCATGTATACCTATGAGGTGTGACAGGTATTTTTCGAGCTGTTTGGCATCTTCTTCGTGGTTCCTCAGCATGTGAGCGATCTTTTCCAAGGGGTATCGTCTGACGCCTTTGTAGGTAAAGGGAGATACCTTTGGTGTTTTTCTCCCCTTTGCTATCCTATGGGTCATCTGGATGGAAAGAAACTCTCGGATTTTTTAAGAGCATGAAGTTTTCGTCCCCGAGTTGGCTTTGAGAGTAAGGATTTCCTTTATCTCTAGTCATCCATCTCCTCCGAGTTTAGAGGTTGTTTTTTCATTCTTTTGTTTTTAGATGGGAAGATCTGTTAGGCATCTCTTAGCCTCCTCCATGTCATTCAATATATCCAATTAGCCTACTCCTTTCAAACTAAGAATGGAATAGAGAAACTAGCATCTACTAGCAGGGTTGTACTATCAAGAAAAGGCCAATATGATGAAGTTTCACAAGGAAGGAAAACCAGATTTGGGGCGATCTCATGCATTATAATAACTCCATCCTATGCAAAATCATAATCATATAGTTGTAAAATTGATACAATGATCAATTTTGAATTATTAATCTTATGATATTTGAAATCCTATGTAGGAGATAGTGAGGGAAATGGATGAAGACCTCTCTTCACTTCCAAAAATATATGCAGAAGTGTCAAAACAAAAAGAAAACCTATCTACCTCCATTGAAGCTACTAGGAGCATTGCCACCCCAATAATCTTCTTCTTCAGATTGATTGCTTTTTTTCTCCATTGCTTTTCATAAATCCTCAATGTTTCATTGCTTCAAATCAATCTTCTTTCATCTTTTCACTTCTTGCCCTTTTGGTTTCCCCCATCTCATTCTTTTTCCCTTGAGCTCATCATTTTTTATATCCTTTGTCAATTTTCAAATATGTACTGTTTCTTTAATCAATAGTCGAAAACCAGGAACTCGTCTCTACTCAACGTCCTACAGTTTTTGACTCAGGCGAGTTTCAAAAATTTTGACCAATTCCATTTAATAGTAATTATGACTTAGAAAATAATATAGTATAAGTAGCGTTTTATGAAATTATTATTGTCTGTCTTATAAACTTACATTCCAAGTACTCAGTCTAATTTTTTTACATTTTTGAAAAATACTAAAAGAACAAAAAACACACAAAGGTCCCAAATTCACGCAAAAATATGATCAAATTGTAGATCACAAGGAGATTTATGTTCTCCTAAACTTTGCATGAAAAGGGGAAAATATATTTTCTTAATAGATTTTTATTTTAAGAAAGTACTAAAAAAATCAAAATAATAATAAGAAAAGATAACACACCAGTTCCTTTAACCTACACAAATTATTCATGAAATTAAATCAGACGCACACATCTACCATATGCTTCAGATGTACATGATTCGAATGCATAAAAATTTAAAAGACATAACTTTTGACTTTTTTTACTTCTAAAAATGAAATTCATAATTTTTTTTATCAAACTAAATGAAATTCATAATTTTTTTTATCAAACTAACTAAAAAATCCATGGATCTTTGCTGAAATAACAAGATTCGTGAGGAACCAAAAAATGGACTTCTTGCCGATTTGGATGAAAAACCCAAATTTTTTTTATTCCAGGAACGATTCGATATAAGCACCTTCTATCTTTGTTTTTTGTTGTTTTTTAAGTAAATCCAATAAAAGAGGGGAGTTCGGGAGGTTTTAATGTGTTGGGTGTGTCATTTTTACATTAATGGTCTAGTGGTTCATAACTTCATATCATCCGAAACATTTTGGACGACACGAACAAAAACATAACATTTCAACCGAAACTATCCAAAACTACCGAAACTATCTACAAGCCCTTATAATACTCGAAACACCTATGTATCTTGTCTCGCCCCTTGCCTAAACCGAAACATTTTGGTTTCAACCGAAACTTTGAACCATAAGACTAATTATCATATATGGATCCACCAATGCTCGATTGATTCAAGTTGTTCAAAGAACAATTACCAAAATTGAGCCGATTACATCTTATTTCAGAAGACTCTATTCCGCATGAAGTACAATGGACAAGGGGAGGAAACCAAGTAACTTCCTTCAAATCTCAAAACTACCAATCGACCACTAACTGATGCAGGACAAGGTGAACCCCGTTTTTGTAACCAGAAGACTAGATGGAATCGCTCCAATGAGTTTTGAAAGAATCGCTCCTTTGGGAAGAATCATTATTCTACTCCAAGCATCTCACCTAAAAATTTTGGAATCACTCCGAAAAGAAAATCTCTTCATTCATCGTCAAAATCAAAGATTACAACCTTATTTATAAAATTCAAACTTTCCTAATCCAAACCAAACTAAAAGACATTCTAAAAGTATCTGAAACTAATTACAACTCTAATAAAACAAAAAATCATAATTAAAATAAAATGACTGATCCGGTGTAGCTACGGACTATCAAGTAGAATGCTCCTGCAACAAAGCCTCCCGGTTGAAAAGAATTCGACCACAAATAGGAGAAGTACCCATATTGTGTAGTTCCCTTGATATTTATACTAGAAGACCTAGAGGGAGGGTGAATAGGACTAATTTAAATTGTTCAAAATTGATTACTAATATGCTTGCATATAACAAAATAATCAACATAAAATAATAAGACAAAGAGACAGCAATCCACAACACAAGAGTTTATAGCGGTTTGGTTCGGTGAATCAACTCCTACGTCCGCTTTCCAATTAGCTTTTATGACCTTTGTACCTTTTTAATTCAATATCTCAGCAACCTTACAATATTGAATAAGGTAAAGGACCCGGTCTCAATCATAAACGGAGTCTAGACTCAACCAAACTCCAGCCTAGTCAAAGATTCCTCTTGACTCAAGCAGAACAACAGTAAGCAAACTTATCTGGGGAGTTTCTTTAAGAAAAACTCTCAACTGACTACCAAAGTTACCTCACAATCGAGATCGAAGAGGAATGAAGCTTCGATGTTGATGAAGCACAAAACAAAGCAGCTACTTTGATAAGCAACTCGAACCAACCACCCAAAGCACCCTTACAACTGAAGATGGCAAGCCACCAAAGCTGAACTCCCACAAAAGGCAATTAAAAGAATAGCCGAAGAAAGGATAACACAAACAAAATGCTCTTGATGATGAATAAAAGAGAAGGTATAGTGAATTGGTGAGTATGAAGGGTAGGGGAAGGGGGTATTTACAGTCGGAGGGAAGGGAAGCGGAAAGCTAGTGATTCGATGAAACTCAAGGCCGATCGACCGACCAGTTAGACCAGTCAACTGGCCTAACCGAGCGACCGGTCCACTTGACCAGTCATCATTTCCCACTGATCGCCCCATCTCCAAGTCTGGTCGACCCCTCTGCTGAAAACATGTGTTTAGCATTTCGGCAAATGGGGGTTTCTCATAATAGGCCCGGGGCTTCAAATATGTATAAGTGAGACTCTGACTGTTTTCATAAGTCCACGAACTCAAGACCCCGCTGCGCATCAGGGATCGCCTCATAGCCTTTCTTAGAATCACTGAGTCCTGCTCTCCAAGTCCTCTACAATCAATTTAATAAAGATTACATAAATACCCAGGGTTGCTCTGGAATTGACAAAACAAGGTGTAGACTTATCATGTTGGACACGATATGGATTCTAGTGCGATACCTCCAAATTCGATTTTGTTTTTTCCTTTCCTTATTTCACGATACTAATTAACATTTGCCATAGATTATGAGTTCTACCATTTAAAATTGAAGTTCTCTATGCAACAAAACTAACATTACATATATGTATTATCTCATCTATAAGTATATGATATAAATCATAACATATCCTATCACATTGTCCACTATTATCCTCATCTCTTACTAAAAGGGAACAATCACTTTGTTTCACTTTTTAAAGTATATTGGCATGTCCAAGAATCTTATTTTTCAAAGTTCACCGAGTCAGACACCTCGCACCCCTGTCAAACTCCGACACCTATACCCCGATGCATCATAGGAGTTGGAGTTGAAGTCCAAACCTAAGCGAAAGCTCAAGCTCGAGTCGAAGTCCAAGCCTGAGTTATATGATGAGGAACCTTAGCCGAAGCCTAGGCCCAGGCCCAAGCCCATAAGCCTTTTTAACCAATCAAAAATCCCAATTTCCATGAGCCTAAATCCGAGGCCAGAAAATAAGGTGTTAATTCAGAATACGAAACACGGTCCCCCACCTATCAACGATACACCATATAGCAGAAAACAAGACACTGATCATCTTTCAATTTTGAGTTTGCATTAATTACTCTCTAATTTATCTTAACACTTCTTATGCAGTCAGAAGGGTATGCGATGCTACCTCTAAGATCCTTCTATTTTACGGTTCGATCACGCGAAGCTATCTCTTAAACAGTTCGATTAGGTGATGCTACTCCTAGATGGTTGATCACATGAAGCAAACTACTTGAGGCAAAGCTGTCGTGATCAAGCTATCTCTTAAACAAGTGATCAAGCAAAGCTATCATGTGTAAAAGATATGCTTTAGTAGTCTCAAGGCAGACCACTAACCTCCAACTGGCTCCACCTTCAGGATGGGGCTATGTGAGTGACAAAATACACACTCAACTTAGTTGTAGCAATCTGAAATTATCGTCCATAAAAATACCTAAATCAAGTTTTATCTATTGATCAGCTCCATCATAATAGTCAGATCAATTGGTTTGTAGTGGTAGACTCATGGGGCTTCTTGAAATTCTCATCTTCAGATGCATTACAGGCCATGATGTAGTGCAACATGCATATGATCATTATGTATATGAGCTCCCACACTTCATAATGTTAATTTATGTTAAAATGTCCATTCTTTTTCTCGTGGGTGTTGCAATCTAACACATGTCAACATGTGCACTTCACTAGTTTAGAAGAATCCGTACGAACCCTTACAAATCAAAGCAAACAAGCATCACATTGACATGCATAGCTAATTTCATCAAAAAAATGAACTTACCGCATATGAACTTTCTCACGAGCATTTACATCCATATCTGCATGATAATGATTGGCTGAAATTCCTCGTTGAAACAATTCCTTTGCAACCTACATTTCTTGAAAGAGTAAGAATTACATTGTTTTTTAATTTAAAATTACAAAATTAAGAAATACTACAGTAAAATCCATGACAATTGGGTTCATAAAGAATATAATTAGCAAAAGAGCATGAAACTTGATTATATTTCCTATAAAAAAAATAAAAATGCGGCAAGCAATGCATGAAACGATTGTATTCCTAGTTACTAGATAATAACCTACAAGAAATTTTTTTTTTTTTGATAAGTAAACTTTCATTAAAAGGGAGAAATCCCCAAAGCAAAACAAAAAAAGGCAAAATCCCCTCACTAAACAATGTGGTGGGAAACCCCTAAAATGTCATCCCATCTAAATAAAAAGGATTCAAAAAAGCATCCTTTAAACTCTGGTAGCACAGAAGACCAAAGAAACAACAAAGCTTTGACTTTCAAAATCATCTCAGGATCAGACACTTCTACCCCCTCAAAGATCCAAGCATTTCTCTCCTTCCAAACAGCCCACATCACTGCGAAAGGGAGCATTCTCCAAAGCGGCCTTCCTCTCCCAGACGAAAAGACCAAACAACAGTTGAGCACCATCTCTCCAACATGCTCTAGGGCTACAAAGTCAACTCCAAAAAGAGTGAAGAAAGTCTGCCACACCTCAAAGGTGAAACTAAGGTGAATCAACACATGGTCAATTGATTCTCCACAAGACTTACATAACACACAACGGTTTGGCATCATCATCCCCTGGCTCATCAAGTATCTATTGTAAGAATCTTGTTGAGGCTGGCAGTCCACACAAAGAACTTTACTTTCGAAGGAATAGGCGTTCTCCAAATAGTAAGACTTGGTAAATACTCCTGACCAATCTGGGAAACATGCTGAAAGAAGGAGCTCATGGAGAATACACCCTTGGGGTCCCACCTCCAAACTTTGCTATCAGCCTCTGAATTTAACATCGGATTCTCGCACATTCGGAGAAGAAGAGCTGCTAAACAATCCAACTCCCTTTTTTCACTAATTGATGAGTTGTATTGAAAGAAAATGGGGGAATTTACAAGAGTAGAAAGAAAGAGAAGAAGGAAAAAATGAAAAGCCACCCAAACAATGGGAAAAAAGGAAAAAAGAAAGACAAAGGAGAGCATCAACCTTCAAACCTATAATAGGTTAAAGAAGGGTTCTCGACAGACAAGAGAAAAGAGGGTCTCTCATCCCACCACTGAGAAGAACCAAAGGGTAGACTGGCAACAATTTTTGCACAACAATCCGCACCAAAATTAACTTCTCTCCACGTTTAGCTTAAACGGATCGAAGCAAACTTGTCCTTGATGGAATCCCACTTTGCTCTGGCCTTCCATGGGATATCTTCCTTAGCAAAAGCTTTGATGGTTGATTCCGAATCAGATTCAATCCAAATACGATTCCATCCTTGGATCAAGACACGGGCAGCCTCCTCCACAATGGCATAGCATTCAGCAACATAGTTGGTTAGCACTCCAAGACCTGCCAAAAAGACCCCTTTAACACACTCAAGGGAGTCTCTATAGACAACACCAATACCACTTGAACCGGGGCGCCTCGTGAGGCACCATCACAAGTCAACTTAATGAAGCCCGATGGAGGAAGAGACCACCAGCAAGCCTTAATCGAAGGGCCAAAGTTCTTGAGGATAATCATGTCAGGTGCCGAAATGTGAGTGGAAGCTTTAGATTGAGCATCCGCTTCTCTTACCATTCAGATCACCCAATGCATGGTTGAGAGGACCGAGGATGGCGTGTTGTCAAACAAATTGCAATTCCTTGACTTCCAGATGGCAACAAGACAAGCCATTGCACCAGGCCGCCATAGGTTTTTAAAGAGAGGACTACGGTTATTGCAGCTAGAAAAGAGGGAATCCCAGTTAGATACCAAATTAGGTATGTTAAAAAGGCCCGAAAACTTATCCCATATAAGATTGGCCACATGACATTCAAAGATGTGAAAGGTCGATTCTTGATCAGATTGGCATAAGCGACAAAGAGAGGCAAGGGCCAGACCTTTACTCTGAAGATTGTCATCTGTAGCAAGGACACCATGTATGATTTTCCAAGCAATGGCTCCAAATCTAGGATGTATGCCAGATTTCCAAATCCATTTTGACCATGGAACCTTGGGGTATTTAATCTGAATAGCTTCAAATGCAGATTTGACTGAAAAGGCACCATTCACTGACTCCTTCCAGATACGAATGTCTTCCGTGGCGGCTGCCAAACCAATAGGGAGAGGGAGACCTACCCTATTAAATATCATAGCCACTGAAGTGCGAAAGGACCAATGATCGTGTAGCTTCATAGAGCTAAGCAGAGATTGACAATTAAGCGACAATATGGGATCGACATCAATAGCATCTAGAACCGCGACGTCACTAGCCCATGGTTCCCTCCAAAGATCAATTTTATTACCATTGCCTAACACCCAACTATAGTGTTTCCGGAGATCATTAAGAGTGTCTCTAAGTCCAGGCCAGATTGATGAACATTTGTCATAAGAGATAAAGTCCCCACATCGCATCAAGAACTTTCCTTTCATAAATTTGGCCCAAGTGTCTTCACCTTCAAGCAAATTCCAAGCTAATTTCATAACAAGAGATTGGTTGACGTCTTTAAGTCTCCTCCTAATGCCAAGGCCACCTTCCTCAACCGGACTACAAGTCTTATGCCAAGTGACTGTAATCAACTTTATAGAAGTAGGTTTCCCAGTCCATATAAAGTTCCTAATCTTTAATGATCAAAGAAGGCCAATTGTAGATTGTCATATTGTAGACCAGTATGCTACTAAGGACAGACTTTGCAAGGACCACTCTTCCTTGAATGAGAGAAGTTTACTGGCCCAACCGGAGGCCATTTTCCTTATCTTGTCAACCAATGTATTGAGGGTTGATCTAGAGACTCTCCCTTGGACCAAGGGGACTCCAAGATATTTTTCCGGCCGCTTTCGTTCCTTAACGCCCAGAATTGTTTCAATACTTCTTCGAGATGGACCCATATTGCCCATAAAATTTTACTCTTCTCCTTGTTAATGAATTGGCCGGCAGAGCCTTGGTAGATATCTAGGAAAGACATAAGATGTTTGAGTCCTCTCTTCGATTTGTTAGCGAAGATAAATGTGTCATCAGCAAATAGGAGATGAGATGGTCCAGAACAAGTTGAAGAAGAAATCATAGGTTGGATTTTACTAGAATCATGTAACCCATTGATGCCACGACTCAGCGCATCCTCTGCAAGAGCAAAAAGAAGAGGAGAGAGTGGATCACCTTGGCGCAACCCTCTACCCACAGAAAAGTAGCCACATGGACCTCCATTGATGAGGAATGAATTCGTTATTGATTCTTTAATCCACGTGGCCCAAGTAGGATGAAAGTCGAACTTACGAAGAATTCCCCATAAGAAGTTCCAACTAAGAGAATCAAAAGCATGTTTAATATCGATTTTGATACCCACGTTTCCTCCAAATCGCTTCTTGGTAAGTTCATTGATCATTTCAAAGGCAAGTCCGATGTTGCTCTGAACATTCCTCCCCTTCATAAATTGACACAGGACAGAAGAACTACCCTACGATTTGTGAAAGGGAATGAAGAGGGAAGGTTACTATTCACGCGGCACTATTCACAATGATGTGGTATGATTTGGATTTTCTTAGGTAAGAAATTGACTAAAAAGAAAATAGAGATGGAGAAAGAGTAGAGAATAAGAGATGAGAGATAGGGATAGAAAGATACGTTCAGCTTCGCAACGAATTAGCTTGACTTCGCACCAAGAGAGGATGGCTTCACACCACAAGAGAGATTTCTATTTCTTCATTCATAATTCATCTTTTTTAAAATCAAAGGGTACATCACCTTTTATAAGACTCCCTACTTAAACTTTCCAAATTCTAATCTAATGGAATTAGAATCTCCTCATAAAAGTCTACTAATGCAATCAATAATAAAATCCTAATTGGAAATAAAATCTAATTTCAACTGTGAATCCTAATCAAACTAAAAGAAATTTTCATGGGGCCCTACTTATCTAAAAATAGTTCAATCAAAATTTACTATAAATAGTAAAAACACGATTTACTATAAATGGTAATTTCGAGAAATTACTATAAATAGTAAGACAAGATTTACTGTAAATAGTAAATAGGATAAGACTGCAGTGGGTCTGGGAATAAAGAGGATCAAGGATATGAATCAGGCTCTACTGGGGAAATGGTTGTGGAGGTTTGGGGAGGAGGAAACAAGTCAGTGGCGCAGGGTCATTGGGGGAAAGTATGGGATCTCAATCTTTGGATGGGAAAGCGGGTTGGCCAGAGATCCGGTTGGCTGTAGCATTTGGAGGGGTATTTTGAAGATATCAGATGCGTTTAATAGAGGAGTGCGCTTTGTAGTTGGTTCTGGACACAAGATCAGATTTTGGGAGGATATTTGGTTAGGAGAAAGATCTCTCGAGGACGATTATCTTGTACTATATAATCTTACACTGCGTAAGAACTGTTCGATTAACGAATGCACCACGGGAGGAGGGGAAGCATCGGGATGGAACCTTGGATTCAGGAGAAACATAAACGACTGGGAGATCGAGGCACTAACTAGTTTACTTCTACGATTACTAGGATATTACACCTCGGCCATAGGTTCAGGACAGGCGGCTATGGACAGGAATAAGGAAGGGATCTTTACGGTTTGGTCTCTTTACGAGAGGTTGGGGGTAGTGGCGGAGCCAAGGGGGGGCAGTTGCCCCCCCTCAACTTTTAAATATTGATAAAAACTTTTTTTTCCAAAGAGGAAAAAATTGGTGATGGGTAACTATAGACCGTGTTGCCCCCCTTCAACTCAGATCTACTCTGCCCATTGACCGCATGGATGTTTAGCTCACCTCTTGGTGGATATGCACACCCAAAATCACTCTGATATTCAATCTCTAGCCATTCGATTTTAGTACTTTTTTAAAAGCGTGATTCTAGCTGTTGGATTCAAAAAAGATTGGGAACTAAATCCAACGGCTAAAACTCATCAACCAAGCCGATTTCTGGTATGAGTTTCTACAAAAGGGCTGGCTAAACATCCATGCGGTCAGTGGGCCCATCTGCCCCACTTTGATGAGTAAACCTTCGATGACACCTGTTGAGAGTGAATGATGCTGCTGATTGCAGCCAATATGAGCCACTTGACACATTCTTAAGAGGACACTGAGCGTATGGATGCTTGGCCAATCACTAGGGGGACCTACAAACCAGAAATCAACCTGATTCGTGATTTAAAACCTTTGGATTTCTTACCAAAATAATGCTCAAATTCCTATGGTTAAAATTATCCCATGAAATAACTTCAATCCAACACTTAGAAATCAATGATCAAGTTTATTTTTGGCTTGTAGGTCCACCTAGTGATTGGCCAAACATCCATATGGTTAGTATCCTCTTAAGAATGTGCCACGTGGCTCATATTGACTGTAGTCAGAGGCGTCGACTGCATGTCGTTAACTTCGCTTTGATGGTCGCTTGCCCCCCCTGGAACAAAATCCTGGCTCCGCCACTGGTTGGGGGCTCATATTGATTCCACATATCCTACTACCCTCGTATGGGAATCCAAAATCCCTACTAAGGTGGTGTTTTTTGTCTGGTTGACGTCCAAGGAGAAGATCCTGACTGTGGATAATTTGAGAGCCAGAGGGATTATTATTACAGATTATTGTTCGATGGGCAAGCATAGTGGAGAATCCGTAAACCATCTGATGTTACACTGTGAAGTAGCATGGGAGATTTGGACTTTCTTCTTCTTGGAATTCGGAATCAACTGGGTAATGCCGAACTCTTTCTTGGCTCTTATTAGTAGTTGGCATTCCCGTGCCTTCTCCGCTAGAGGAAGCAAGTTGTGGAGGATGCTACCCGCTGCAATTGCTTGGGGATTATGGAGAGAGAGAAATCAAAGGATTTTCGAAGGAAAAAAAGTAAAGATACAACTTCAATTACAATCGATATCAAGGGATTGATGTACATGTGGTCTAAGGCACCAGGGGATTGTAGAGGAGTTTTCTTTGAAGACATTGTTTTCCGATGGGAAACTCTTTGTTCAAGGGATAAGTGATGTAGTGTGTTAGGCCTTTTTCCCTAGTTTTTTGTCTTTTTACCTTATGATTGGTACAGGTAGGTCATCTCGACTTCAGTAGCTATTGTAATTGTTCCGCTTGGCTTCACACCCATTTATAAAATTTATACTTATCAAAAAAAAAAAAAAATGCACATTGTTCCTTGGAGACAATGCGACTAGCTATCCCACTCAATCTGGTGGCCATGAGTTTGGTAATTATTTTTAAGAGGAAATTACTTAAACAAATGGGCCTGTATTGTCCAAGCTTAGATGCCCCAGCCACCCTTGGAATAAGGACCAGAAAACTAGATTTTAATCCCTTAGGTGCTTTGCTAGTTTGGAAGAAATAGATGACAGCCCTTGAAATGTCAGATCCAATGATATCCCAGCAAGTGCGAAAAAAACACCCTTGGAAACCATCTGGGCTGGGAGAGCTATCTGGATTCATGGCAAAAACCATGGCTTTAACCTCATTTTCATCTGGGATACTTGTAAGAGAGGCATTCTCCAAAGTAGTTACCAAAGGAGGAATCAGGCTAAGGACCTCCTCTACTCCTCATGGATGTAGTTCAGGTGGTGAGAGAATTTGGAGGTGTAGTAGTCTATAATGTGGGCCTTGATGTCTTCTTGGTCTTTGAGAGTAGATACAGATTCTGTTTTGAGCTCATGGATTTGAGAAGAACCCCGACGAATCTTCGTGAGAGTGTGGAAGTAGCTAGAGTTACGGTCACCTGCCTAAAGCCATCTCACACGAGATTTTTGTTTCCAGAGAGCTTCTTCTTGAAGCTGCATATTAGCCAAATCAGATTCAGAATTTGCAATGTAACCAGCCAGGATATCGTTGAGAGGATCCACATCAAGTTGAGATTGAAGGGCAACAAGATCCGAGTAGCATTTATCCAATTTATGCGAAACTAAGCCGAAGACCTCCCGATTCCAAGAACGAAGAGTGTCTTTAAGACGCTTAAGTTTGTTGATTGCCGGGAAGATAGGATCACCAAGCATATCCCTATTCCATCATTGTCTGACAATATCCAAAAAAGTGTGGTTGGAGGACCAGATTTGAAGAATCTGAAAGGCGTATTGAATGGCTTGGGTATAGAGGAGCTACTTCCCATAAGAGGGGAGTGATCTGAGCGAAGCCGTGGCAAGACTTTGTAGCGCCAGCCAGGGTATTTGTGAAGCCAATCTTGGGAACAGAGAACTTTGTCGAGCATACTAAGGATACGATGACCTCCCATCTGTCCATTAGACCATGAGAAGCGCAACCCTGAATGCTGAAGTTCTAGTATCTGCAAGCATCAATCATATCTCTAAAGTCCTCCATAGACCGTTGAATTGGGTTGCGAGCACCCTGTTTCTCTTCAGGTCTCAAGACCGCATTAAAATCTCCCAAAAGGATCCATGGACTTCCGTCTAAATTGATAAGCTTGAGTTCTTCCCACAGACTTCTATGGGCAGCAGTGGTGCATTTAGCGTGGACCACTGTGATAAGACAATTCACCATTACCACTGTGATCTGCTGGTTGGAGGATGTGAAGATAGTAGGCATGGGAAGGTCAGCTCACCAAAGAACCCATATATTACCCATTCTATCACTGCTATCATTAGAGATGGAATCTTTGTGAAGATTAAGAGCTGCACAAGAACTTGCAGGAAGCTTGGATGGCCTAATCAAAGGCTCAGCTAAGCACACTAGATCAGGGTGGTTTTGCTTAACCATTTTTTTGAGGTGGTTAGCAGATAGTTTATTAGCCAGTCCTCTGGCATTCCAAAATATAACACGCATACAGACAGAAGGTGAAAGAACCTAAATAAAAAAGGATACCTCGTAGAGGGCATTTTGTCGGATTTGGATCTCGTCCTTGGCGGAGATGGATTTTGCAATTTCCATTGAGGAAGGGCTACATGCCCCTTCTTGGTCTTGAGGTACCAAGGAAAAGGAGATGAAGATTGATCCTCTTGAGGGGACTGAATAGATCCAATAGCAGTAATGATGCAATCAGCTTCAAAATCGAACTCGACATCATTGGCAGATGGACTAACATTAGTTATGTTAACAGCTACTGAGGAGGCAATCTTTAGAGTGTAGTCAAAAGCAACCACACTATCATCTAATGCAGTAGGGCCAGCACACAATGGAGTTGAATCATCCACAAGGATAAGATCACGAGGATCAGGTAAAGAGCTAGACACAAACTCACAATCGGTGGAAGATTGCAGCGGAGCTACATGCACACAATTACCCTCGCCGGACTGGAGGCCAATGGTTTCTTGAGCACACAATGGAGTTGAATCATCCACAAAGACTTCTCCTTCCTCATATTTCTGAGAATTAGGAAGAGAATTAGGTACAAACTCACGATCAGGTTCACCTTCCACATTAACTTGTGGAGAGAGGTTGGGAAGAGCATTTAGAGGATGGCCTGGAATGTTTCCCGACACAACCGGGTTCAAAGGATCGTCAACATAGTCCGGAATCAAAGAATTCAATGAGTTAGGCAGTAGCAAGATTGCCTAATGGAGGCTTCTTCTTTCTATTCCGCTTCTTCTTGTTCTTAGAGTCATTTCTAGTAATACCACCTTGAGTGTCAGGTACATTAACATTCTCAATTGTAGACTTACCCTTCTCATGACAAAGGGCTTGAATGACCCTACATTCAGAAACAAAATGGCCCACAAATTTGCAGTGATTACAAAATTTGGGGGTTCTTCCCAATTCTACCTTTTGCCAGAAATCTAAGGTACCATCAACCTCCACCAATATCTTTTCCGGTATTGAGACCGATAGATCCATATCGACTAAAACACTAGCATAGTATCCCAGATCTCTTGTGGCAGTGTTAGCATCAATTTGTAGAGGAGTTCCCAATGTTCTACCCATGGCTAATAGAATTTCAACTTCCCAATACTCCAAACTAAGCCCTGGGAATCTAACCCAAACAAGGGCATTAGAATGTTTTTGCTTATCTGGACTGAAATTAGGGTACCATTTAGAGAGCCTAAGGAGTTGCTTCCCAAAGAACAAAGCGCCCCCCCCCCCCCCCCCCCCCCCCGGCCAGATATTTCGAAGTTCCTCTTCCAAAGAAAGGGTGACCAGTAGAAGTTCTTCAGTTTTACACGTAGAGGAAAGAGAAGAGAGAAGACGGAGAAGATGGGTTATGTGTGTTAACCCTACACACACCCCAATAAATCTTATTTATATTAATAAGTGTGGGCCCTTACATAAGTGAGAAAATAAGTACATAGAGACACCAAACAATAGCTAATAACGGAGACGTCCTTCAACACTCCCCCTCAAGTTGGGACATTGATATCAATCATGCCCAACTTGTCCAAGCACTTAGTAAACGGAGCCGATGCAAGACCTTCGTGAGAATGTCTGCTAGCTGATCATATATAGGAATGAAAGGAGTGCAGATAACTCCCGATGTCACTTTTTCACGAATAAAGTGACGATCCACCTCGATGTGTTTGGTCCTATCATGTTGAACTGGGTTGTGGGCAATACTTATCGCCGCCTTGTTGTCGCAGTATAATGACATGGATCCTTCTACTAGGAAACCGAGTTCTCCAAGTAACACCTTCAGCCACAATAACTCACAGACACCATGGGCCATTGATTGGAACTCAGCTTCTGCACTCGACCGTGCAACGACCTATTGTTTTTTACTTCGTCATGTAACTAGATTTCCTTCCACAAAAGTACAATACCCTGACGTAGATCGCCTATCATCTTGGGCTCCTGCCCAATTCGCATCTGTGAAACCCTCCACGCGCATGTGGCCCTAATGACTGAATAGTAGGCCACGACCAGGGGAAGATTTTAAGTACCTCAAAATCCTGTAGGCAGCTTCCAAATGTGGAGTCCGAGGAGAATGTATATACTGACTAACTACACTCACTGCATATGAAATGTCAGGGCGAGTATGTGCCAGGTATATAAGTCTCCCTACCAATCGCTGGAAGCTACTCACATCCTCCAAAGGCTCTCCGAACTGACCATCGAGTTTATGATTTGCCTCAATGGGTGTGTCGACAGGCCAAGCTCCTAGCATACCAGTATCCTGCAGTAGGTCCAACACATATTTCCTCTGGGAGATGAAGATTCCTTTGCTAGATCTCGCAACTTCTATCCCCAGAAGGTACTTCAACTTACCCAGATCCTTGATTTCAAATTCCAATGCCAAGAACTCCTTCAACTGGGTAATTTCTGCAACACAATTACCCGTAACAATGATATCATCGACATATACAATCAGAATCGTCACATCCTCCTTATCACGTCTGATGAAAAGAGTATGATCAGCTTGGCTCTGACTATACCCCATTCGCTTGACTGCCCCACTAAAGCGTTCGAACCACGCTCTTGGAGACTGCTTCAAACCATACAAAGTTTTCTGAAGCTTGCATACTTTCTGTTTATCCCCAGAAAGTTGAAAGCCAGGAGGGGGCAACATATACACTTCTTCCTTCAAGTCCCCATGAAGAAAAGCATTCTTGACATCGAGGTGAAATAGTGGCCAAGACTGGTTCGCGGCAAGAGAAAGAATAACCCTGATAGAGTTGAGCTTGGCCACAGGAGCAAATGTCTCCTTGTAGTCTATCCCATAAGTCTGAGAGTAACCTTTCGCCACCAATCTTGCTTTGTACCGATCCACTGAACTATCAGGCTTGCATTTCACAGTGTAAACTCATTTGCATCCAACGGGTTTCTTGCCTCTTGGCAAGTCTACCAACTCCCAAGTGTTGTTTTTGTTCAATGCATCCATCTCTTCATACATTGCTTCTTTCCACCTGGGATGCTTCAGAGCTTCTGTAACAGATGAAGGAAGAGCAACCGAGGACAACGAGGTAACAAAGGATTTGTATGACGGAGATAGATTATCATACGAAACAAAGTTAGCAATCGGATGTTGGGTACAAGATCTTTTTCCCTTCCTAAGGGCAATAGGAAGGTCAGAGCAACTATCATAAGACGAGGGAGGAACAGAGCGAGGAGTGAGGTTACCTGGATCCGATGAGGATGACTGTTGGCCATGGAGTTCAGTGGTGATCTGTGTTCCGGGTCGACGCCTTGAGTACACCTGCAACTCCCCCTGCTGGCTAGTACCCCTATCAATAGTATCAACCACAGTCAGACTGGGACCACTGTCAGGAGCATCCATAACCAATGGCAGAGAAACAGAATCAGATGAGACATGCCTTTCCTCACTACTAAGAATCTCCCCCTGAGGAAAGGCAGGAGTGAGACCTGAAAAATAAGAGGCCGACTCCAAAAAAGTGACATCCATGGTGATGAACCGCTTACGGGAGGGGGGATGGAAACATTTATAGCCTTTGTGTGTCGAGGAGTACCCCAAAAAAACACACTTCAAAGCTTTCAGATCCAACTTGGTGCGATGCGGACCAAGGATGTGGACATAACACACGCAACCAAAGACCTTCGGGGGAACCAGAAAAGGAGGACTCGTAGCACGCAGCAAGTGGTATAGAGTACCGAACTGGAGAGACCGAGACGGCATACGATTGATGAGGTAAGCGGCAAGAAGAACTGCATCGGACCAATAGGTTTTAGAAACATAGTGCCACAGCAGAAGTGCACGAGCCACTTCCAACAGGAGTCTATTTTTGCGTTCAGCAACGCCATTCTGTTGTGGAGTGAAGGCACAAGAATTTTGTTGTTCAATGCCATGTTTAGCCAAGTACGACTGCAAACCCCCATACATGTACTCCCCCCCTTGATCAGATCGGAGAACTTTAATGCATGTCCCAAACTGAGTAAAAACCATTTTGTGAAACTGTTTGAAGATAGAGTAAACTTCGTCTTTTGATTTCATGACAAATATCCATGTGCAACGGGAAAAATCATCCACAAAAGAAACAAAATATCGATAGCCAAATAAAGAAGTAACAGGGGATGGCCCCCAAACATCAGTATGAACAATGTCAAAAATAGATAAACTTTTATTACCACGAGGGGAAAAAGTAGCGCGACAATGTTTGGACAGCGCACAAATCTCACAATGAAGATCAGACATAGACACTAACTTAAACAACTCAGGGAATAACACCCGTAAATAAGGAAATGACACATGACTTAAACGAGCATGCCAAGACATAAGATGCTCTTTATTGACACCATTACTAAGACTACTAGACTGAAAGGCTGTAGGAGTCACATCCAAGAGATAGAGACCACCCACTTCACGTCCAGTGCCAATCGTCCTCCTCGTGGCCAAGTCCTGAAACACACAGTGAGAACGAAAAAATGTTGCAGAGCAGTTAAGGTTCTTTGTAAGAGAACTGACAAATAACAAGTTAGTGGCAAATTTGGGAACATGAAGTACGGAAGGTAAAGATAGGCCAGAAGAGAGAGTGACACGCCCTTTCCCCGAGATAGAAGAAAGGGTGCCATCGGCAATGCGGACTTTATCCGCACCAGAACACACAGAATATGAGGAAAAAGAAGATGACATACCGGTCATATGCTCTGAGGCCCCCGAATCAATGATCCAGGGTGTACCAGTAGTAGAAGCAGAAGCAGAGACAAGGTTGGCAGAGCTGATGACACCCGATTGTGCGAACGTAGAAGCGGCAGTGGGACCATCCAATTGGGCCATATAGCGACGCAAGTTCTCTATCTCATCTCTAGAAAAAGGTGCTGGGGACGTAGTAGAAGGCTGAGGAGTAGCAGTAGAGGTGGGTGGCGACCCTAGTGTAGAATCCATAGTCGCACTGTGAGCAGTAGTGGGAGTCCCGGGCAGCTGTGGTGGTCGGCCATGAATTTGGTAGCACTGATCCTTGCTGTGGCCTTTACGACCACACCCCTCACACACATATAAGCTCCAACATTGATCCCTGGTGTGGCCTTTCTTGCCACAATGAGCACAAGTAGGTGGAGGACCCCCCTTGGGGCCACTGGTGGCGACCGAGGTTTTAAACTTAGGGGCTTTGGAAGTAGACGAGAAGGCAGCCAAGGCGGACTTTTCATGGCCGGGAGAAGGAGACATGACCTCTCTGCGGCTGTCATCACTCTAAACATATGCATATACCTGATTGAGGGATGGCAATGTGTCTTTACTAAGCAACTGGACACGGGCTAACTCAAAATCAGCATTCAAGCCGGCAAGAAACTCATAACTCCAGTTTTGTTCAACCAACTTTCGATATTGCGAGCCATCCTCTGGGCACTTAGGCGTAAAGACCTGATAAAAGTCCAGTTCTTCCCACATACCATGGAGCTTTGCAAAATAATCAGCCGAGGATAAATCACCTTGACGGAGGGAGGCAATACTCTGGCGCAACTGATACACACGGGCGACATTCTGCTGTTGCGAATAAGTCTGGGCTGTTGCATCCCAGATCTCCTTGGCCGTGGAAAAAAACATGAATCCTCTGCTAATGTGGGACTCCATAGAGTTAAGGAGCCATGACATAACCGCTAAATTACCTGTCTCCCATTGTTCAAACTTAGGATCTGTCTTAGCAGGTGCTGGTAATCGACCAGTGATGTACCCTTGTTTCCCTCGACCACCAATAAACATCTTGGCAGCCCTAGACCACTCCAAGTAATTTTTTCCAGCCAACTTGGTGGTGGTGATCTGCAAACTTGGATTCTCAAACGACATTGGGACTGAAACGGTAGTCCTGGTGGAGCCGGAGAACACATCGGATGCCTTAGACTCATTCAAGTTGACATCCCCACTCCAAAAAAAACAAATAAGAGTACCACAAAGAGTAACAATCCACAAAGAAATCAAGAAAAAACCCTCAAGAACAGATCTGAAGGTATATACAGGAGAGAACGAGTCCCTCGATGTAAATCGCACCTGTTAAGCAACCACGGAGCAAGGGGTACGCCATAGAGCACCCAAATCGTAGCCAAAAGGAGTCAAAACATTTGTAGAAAACGTATGGTGAGTATGCATAGAGAAGGGGAGTGCGTGGACAGCACTCTTGACCCCAAAAAAGTCTCTGGCGGTAGTATAGAGGGAGAGAAATCGACCCACACACTTCAATCCTCCATGGATTTGACAGATTCACCTATGGATGTGTAGATAGGATAATAGGGACCAAAACGAAGCAACAAGCCCCCCCAATAGTCGCCGTATGGTTCCACAAAGCACCGAGAAGAAAAAAATGATTTTTGCGATTTTTTTTTGAAAATCAGCAAAAACACATCGAAGAAGCTCCAAAAATCTTCAAAAAATCACCAAAAATCCCCAAAAATCGAGATCTAGTAGAGAAGAGAGTATCAGTCCATCATCTCTACTTTGTCCGTACGGCTGATGACGTCAGCGAGGCTGCACGCAGTGACGACACCTCTAGGGTTTCTCCAAGCCTCCCACGATCTCGTACGTAAGTCCGGATATGGATCCAATAACGATTTGCTCTGATACCAAGTAGAAGTTCTTCAGTTCTGCAATTAGAGGAAAGAGAAGAGAGAAGATGGAGAAGATGGGTTATGTGTGTTAACCCTACACACACCCCAATAAATCTTATTTATATTAGTAAGTGTGGGCCCTTACATAAGTGAGAATATAAGTACATAGAGACACCAAACAATAGCTAATAAAAGAGACGTCCTTCAACATGACCATGATGCATCCTTTGCCGAGTGGGGTAATTTTACAAACACCTAACAGTTGCCAGATCTCTAAGGCTCTTACCCTCACCTCAGAGATAGGCATCTTCTTCAGGTCTAACCTGCCCACCAGGGCAAATTGGGGCAAATCGGCAATAGTCCAATCCTCTGTCCAATGCCGACTAAGGGATTTGAATGGAGGGGAAATCACCACTACGCCCAGGGATAGGCAAATCTGTGAGAAGAGACTGAGAACGAAGTTGAGCCCTGACCTTGTCAATGTAGGAAGGTTTGGTGGAGCTAACATTAGATGCTTAGGCATGCATATCTTATCCCATTCCACAAGATGAAACTTGTGGGTGTCCCCTTTCCCACTCCACAAGAAGTCTCTCATTATCATTTCCATGTGGGTGCTAGATATAAGGACAAGTCCTTATGGGACTCGGTTATGGAAAGATTTGGTAAAAGACTTGCAAGTTGGAAGAATAGGTATCTCTTAAAGGGGGTAAGATTACTTTGATTAAGAGTACATTGTCTAGCCTCCCTATTCATTATCTCTCTCATTATCATTTCCATGCTATTAGCCATACTAGCAGACAAAGAAAATAGAGAGAGATAATGAATAGGGAGGCTAGACAATGTACTCTTAATCAAAGTAATCTTACCCCCCTTTAAGAGATACCTATTCTTCCAACTTGCAAGTCTTCTACCAAATCTTTCCATAACCGAGTCCCATAAGGACTTGTCCTTATATCTAGCACCCAAAGGTAACCCTAGATAGGTGGTGGGTAGTCTACCAATCATGCACCCTAGAGTGACCGCCAAGTCCCTTAGGTTAGGGACATCACCAATACCCAAACATCTCACTCTTGGATAGATGTATCCGTAAACCCGAAACCGCCTCGAAATACCTCAAAACACACCGAAGATATCTAAGTTGCCTGAGTGATGCATCCGTAAAGAAAATCGTATCATCGGCAAATTGAAGGTGAGAGATTATTGGTCCAGAACTACCCACTTAGAACCCCTTCAATAAAACCTCCTTGAACAGCTTTACTCATCATACGGCTCAAAGCTTCCACCACAATCACAAACAAGAAAGGGGATAGAGGATCACCTTGTCTAAGCCCTCTCGAACTAGTAAAGTAACCAGCCGGAGACCCATCAACAAGAATGGAAAAGGACGCTGAAAAAAGACACCTTCATCTATTTTCTCCACTTCTCCCCAAAACCCATCTTATACTTCACGTTCTCAAGGAAGCTCCAACATACGTGATCATAGGTTTTCTCCATATCGATCTTGCAAAAGATGCCTCGCCTTCATTCTTTAACTCTGGAGTCTATACTTTCATTGGCAATCAGAACTCCGTCCAACAGTTGTCTCCCCTTCACAAAAGCCCCTTGGGCAGGAGAAATAACCAAGCCCAACACCTCTCTCAATCTGGAAGCCAACACCTTTGATAAGATCTTGTAGGAGCTACCCACGAGACTAATGGGTCGATAATCTTTCAAAGATGTAGCCCCTTCTATTTTGGGTATGAGAGTGATGAAAGTGCTATTCGAATAACGATCAAGAGAAGCATCCTTTGCAAACTCCTCAACTACCCTCATGAAACCTTTCCCAATCACGCACCAACACCTTTTGTAGAAAGCCAACGTGAAACCATCATGGCCTAGCACCTGATCTCCAGAGGCTCTAAATAGCTTCCAGGACTTCCTCCTCCACTATTGGTCTCTCTAACCACTCTTTAAGCTCCTGGCTGATACAGTCAAAGTGTAACCCATCAACAGTAGGTCTGAAATAATCGAGCTTAGTATACAAGTGAGAGTAAAACTGCACGATGTCGTCTCTAATGACGGCCTCTTCCTCCACCATATTCTCTCCAACCATTAAGCTAGAAATGATATTGCTCCTCCTTTAGCATTGGCCATTTGATGGAAAAACTTCGTGTTGCTATCGCCTTCCTCCAACCATCATACTCTCGATTTTTGCCTCCAGTTCATCTCTTCCAAACGGGCCCACTTGAGATAGTCTCTCTTGGCTTCCATTTTGCGCCTTCTCTCCTCCTCTGTGACCTCTCCCTTCCCTTCTTTACTGTCTATAGCTGATATCTCATCCAGGAGTTCTCCCATCTTCTTTTCCACCAACCCAAACACGTCGCGATTCCACGTAATAAGTTTCCCCTTCAAAGTTTTCATCTTCCTTCTAAACACAAAACCGGCCTTCCCCGTAAAGGTAAACTAATCCCACATTCTCCCACCATATTAACAAAGTTCGGTTCTTGTAGCCACATACTTTCGAACCTAAACGGGGAAGGATGTCTAAGTATACTCCCACATCTAAGCAAGACCGGGTTGTGATCCGACACCGGTTTAGGAAGAATGATTTGGGATATGTCTTTGCATAACCTGGACCAACAATCAATCACCAGAAACCAATCCAATCTGGTCATCGTGGGCCTCGCTTGATTGTTAGACCACGTGAAGTCTCCTCAACAGAAAGGAAAATCCACCAAGTAGTGCCTTCCTACCCAGGACTCAAAACACTCTCATACTCCTTGTTACCTGACTGCCTCCCTTTTTTTCAAACTTGAACCAGATCACGTTAAAATCCCCACCTATGCACCAGGGTAACGACCATTTACTCCTAATGGAGTACAACTCCTCCCAAAACTCAGATTTGAAACTAGATCTAGAAGGCCCATACACCCCTGTGAGAATCCACTTCTGATCAACCTGTATATCCCGACAAACCACAGAAGTTGAATATACCCCAATAAAAGAGTCTTCCGCACAGATCTTTGACAAATTCTACATCATCAGAATACCGCATGTTGTTCCTAATGCCGGTAAATATAACCACCCATAGTCCATATTCCCCCAAATCTCATCCACAACCTTATCTTCAATAACTTCCATTTTAGTCTCCTGGATAATAGCAACATCCACTTTCCAACGCTGAAGAAAATTCTTACAGATCGTCCGCTTCTCGCTACCTCCCAACTAGGGTTGTCAATTTTACCCGTTTAACCGGAACCAAATCGGAACCGGAACCGAAAACACCGGTTCCGATTCCACATTTTTGGGAACCGATTAAAAAGTAACCGGAACCGAACCAACAATAACGGTTCCGATTCTGGGTAGCCTAATATGGAACCAGAACCGAACCGATAAGAACCGGTACCAATAAATAAATATAGTGTAAAAATTCTCATATTCTCAAGATTTGGCCCAATATACCCGGAACCGGAACCGACATAAATACATAATCAGTTCCGGTTCCGGATCCATCACTTAGAGAACCGAAACCATTAAAGAACCAAACCGATAAGAACCGGAACCGATTGTTCCGATTCTGGCCACCTTAAGAACCGAACCGGAACCAACCCGTTGACACCCTTACTCCCAACCCCCTACATTCCATGTGAATAAATTAATATTCATAGATAAAATTCAGTTGACTCCTCCCTTCCCCTTCCTCCTACAACCCCTCCCCGTATGTCCTCAAATAGGGATTTGGATGCCGATAGGTTATTGATTTCCCTGCTCAATTTAGCATGTCTTCTATTCTGGCATTCTTTGACATAAGCCACAACCTTATATAGCTCTCGTCCACCACTCTCAGATTCATCCTCCCCTCCTTGAACCTGATTCATTGTTACTGGTCCAGCGCCTTGTAGTAGAATCTACATCTCCTTATTGCCGTAATTAGTTGGATCGCAACCCTCCAAAGACTCGATCTCTAGCATCTACCATGTTGGTTGCACTTGGACCACTGGAACTACGTCAATATCCACCCCCCCCCCCCCATTCCACAAAAAGCTGATTCAAACGATCCATCTCGATCGCCTTACGGTCCAAGAAATTGCCCAAAACCCATCACCTTATCCATAACCCAACCAGATACCCCAAAATGCTTTAAAAGGTTCTCTTCTAAACCCCCCCTCCCCACACCCCCCAGTGACAATTCCTCGTCCTCCTCATCCACCAATTCTATCTCTCCATCAACCCTATCTGTCCAACTCACCCTTTTCCCTCTAGTCTTTGATCTTCAAACATAAGCATGAACTGGGGCAAGATGGGGATCAAGCTAACTTCTTTACACGAAGAACCCAAGTTCCTTGAACCACCTCTCTCTAAACTTCCTTGCTGATATGATCCCAAGTTGGTGACTCACAACTCAACAGCCCCAGAGAGTGGAGAAAAAGGGGGAGAGTTAGATTGAGATGGACAAGCAACCCCCAAAGGCGAAGAAACTACCTGAGAGGCACCCTGATCTCTAACGCCGACCAAGATAGGATTGTCTAGTGCTTAGTAACCAGAACCGTACGGAGTAAGTAACGTTCCCGTACTCAAACCGCGATTTTACAGTTTGAATACGGACCCGCCACCAATCCGCGTTCTCACGATGTTGAGACCATGCACTCACTAATTGAGAACACGGTTCCCAATGGAAGATTGCCCCTTGTGACGTCTATAACCTCTCTCACTCTCTCTCTTGGGATTCTCAAAAAAACAACACCTCAGGAACTCTCTTGCACACTCTCACACGTCTCTCTCTCCCTCATAAATGTTGGAGTTGTTCATGTAATTTTTAGCTTTACCTCTTTCAGTTAGGGCTGCAACTTGGGCGGGCTCAACCCGAGCCCGACGGGTTGAACCCGACATTAGGGTTGGGTTGGGTTAGCCCTTTTAGAACTTGGGTTAGGCTTGGGCCGGATTTTTGGTAACCCGATCAAATCGGGTTGGGTTAGGGTTGAGGCTTGGCCCAACCCGAGCCCGACTTACAAACTATATATATATATATATGTGTGTGTGTGTGTGTGTGTGTGTATGTGTGGGGGAGGGGGTCAAGATCGGGAGACAACAATTTTCATAACATTTTCTACAAAAAAAAATTGGCGTACCCACATGGAAGATGAATCAATAGCTGATTTTTGGTGAGGATGATCTCCTCACCATATAGATCACTCCTACAAAAAATCAGCCCATTCTAAAATTTCTAACCCCATCAAGTGTAGTCTTCAAGTTAACGGTAAAAATAGACGGTCCATAATTCTTCAACTTCTAAACCAGTCTACAAATGTCAGAATGATTTGAACTTTTGTGAGGATGATCTCCTCGCCATAGATACCATCCTCGCCAAAAATCATCCAATTCCAAAACTTGTAATGTATATATTGGCCCGCGCCAATTTTTTGTTGTAGAAAATGTTGTGAAAATTGTTGTCTCCCGATCCTAACCCTATATATATTAGTTTTACTGACAAATATCCACACTACATTTTAGCAAATGCAGCAACCCATGGATGTTTGTCCTTAGTAACTACAACATTTGTGTGATATTACAAAATGTCATTGAAACTACATTTTGGCATTTTATGTGATCGGTTGATAGTGAAAATATCATATTTTTCTCTAACGATTGTTTTTGGTTATTTTTTTAGTGACTTTTATCATACATTTGAGTTAATGAACTTTTCCGTTATTATGAAAATATCATTTTTTCTTTCACGAGCTTTGGAAATGAAGTTATGCTATTATTTAATGGTTAGCACAATGGCTATTGTATTGATCGATAGATTATTTTAATATGAAAAAATTTAACAATATTTCCAACCAATAAAAAAAATTAAGAATTTGACCAACCCGACTAACCCGACCCAAGGGTTAGGGTTGGAAAATCTAGGCCCGACCTTGGGTTGGGTTGGGTTAGGGTTGACAGCCTTTAAGGTTGGGTTGGGCTAGGGTTGACCTCCAACCCGACCCAACCCGCCCGAGTTGCAGCCCTGCTTTCAGTTGACATTTGACACAAATGCCCTTCTCATTTCATATCATTTTTTAATAGATAAGTAAAGAAAGTTTTGTTGTAGGGGCAATCTTGTCCTCACATGTATTTTTTTGTAAGCTCTCGTCTGTCACATGCTGACTAGAAGAGGTGGAAAGTTCATTGGAAAAAGAATTTTTATTTTTAAGCATGTACTTTCTAAGCTATTTTTAAATTTTTATATTCTATTAGAAATAGAAAAGAATAAAATTTTACTTGGATCTTATCTGTCTGTTTAAATTGTTTTCAAGTGAGATATAATTCTTTATTTAAAAAAAGCGCAATGATTCCATGGAACGAGAACTATGAGAATAGCTATGGTGTCTTTTTGTACAAAATGATACTCTAAACAACATCATTTCATATATATATTAAGACGCTCCAAAGGCGCTCCCGACCTTATGATATTTATATGTTGGCGCTCTCGCAGACCCGCACCCGCTCCTGCTCTACGCTCTGGTGACTTAGGTCCAGTGAGCGTCAAACCACCTCTCCGTCGTCTTCTTCCTGATCTTTGTCACCGTAGTGATCGCTGGTGAAAATCTCCATCTCTGGAGTATACTCATGCTCTTGCACTGACTCCTTAGGAGTGGAAGCTACACTGCCTTGAGACTTCGAAAAATATTTAGAGCATTCCCCCAAATATAAGGGTCTCTTATAGACCCCTCCACTTCGTCTAGTGTCTGAGGAGCTACAAGACGCTCCAGTGACTTCTTTTAAAAGCCCTTTACCTTTCCTTGAAATGACTAGAGAGTCCCTTCAAGGAATCAACGAAGCCTAATCCATAAAGCTTTCTCTGATCTTAATACCCACGGGCCTATTCTTACGGGAGTTAGTACCGTGTCCATAGCATGAATTCCCCTTAGCGTACACCTCACCTTCTCGAGGGTTCCCTCTATATTTTAAAACTCTACTAAGAAAAAAGGGAGCATAGCCCCTAGGAACACCAGCTCTTCAATGCCCATACTGAGATTTGGTCATCCAACGCTTCTTATTGGTCAGATGAACCATCTCTGCCACATGTAACCGTTTGATGCTCTTTATCTCCTAGCGAACACCATTATAATCATACATCCCCCTACCTGACTGACGTCGTACAGACGCATGTGAGCTAGGCACGTGCTTCGCCATGTGTCACATAGCTTTTGGAGGACCAATACTGTTCATCCATCTGTCAGCACCTTTCCTCGGCCGGCTTCTATGCGAGACTTCATTTATAAACCCAAACCCCTAACTAGAGCCAAACCCTCCCCTATCACCAGCTGCCACAACAAATGACAGAAGCTCTCCACGTCTGCTTCCACCGCTGTCGACCTCCATGTCAGCATCGTCCCCACTTTTCTGGTTCGCAGTCCTCTCCGACAAACGAGAATGACTGAAGAAACCTCCCACCGCCGTAGGTTTACCCACCGTAGCCTACCCCGATCTCGCATGTTTCTTTGTATCTGACTTAGCTGCAACAAGCATCAGGGCTATCTCCGACCAAAGACTAACCCTGTAAACACAACCTTCGTACAAAAAGTTTACTTTCGACGGAATCACACCTCCCGTCTCCGCCAACTCAACACAAGCCATAGACTCAGTTCCATTATCTACAGCTAGGAAGCCGTCACATAAGTCCCCCAAGGCCTAAACTGCTAAGGTCCCCCAAAGATGTAATGGCAGGCCATAAATCCGCACCCACCTGCTAGACCCTCTGTCAACGAGAACATTGCAACTTGTTCTCCTGCTCCAAACATCAATATACACGAAAGCTTCACCTTTCACACATCATCCCTCCCAGAGAATTCTCCTCGCCTCACTCTCCGATGGAAGGATGAAAAGGTTCAAACTCCTGCTCAATCTTCTAATCTTTACCCCAGCCGGAACATTCCAACATCTCTCCACCATAGTCATAAAGTCGGGATTCGGCAATTGATTCATGAATTCGAAAAATCGGAGATTTTTGACGTTTTTTTGAAAAACTAGGAGATTATTGTGACTATGCTCTCCACCCACCGTTGAACCTCCCAAGAGTCTCCAGGATAAACCCTTCAACTTGCACATTCCTCCTCGGTGGTGCTGTCATTGGTCTTCGTTGAACATGACCAAATAGTCTCAATCAACTTTCCATCGTTTTGTAAACCGATTCCAAATGTGGGACATATTTGGAATCAATTGTAACAGTATAACTCAGGGTTCCAACTAGCAACACAAAATACACTATTGAAAATCTGTTCTTATCCTACTGCATATTATAGGTTTAACGGCAAATTCAATACTTTCAAGATTTTCATAAGAACCCCATATTAACCAGCAACATACAATTTGATGACAAACTGTTAAGAAGAGAATCAGCAATATTTAGCATGTGTGAGTGGAGCTTCTACAGCAATACAAACACCCAATCACAATGCCATAAGATGCAAAAATATCATAATCAAAAATTACTTACCTAGGTCTAAACCTAAATAAAATATAAAAACTTTTTCCTAGGTGAAAACAAATATTGATTCAAAATTCTGCACACTCCTTAATATCAGGGAATCAAAAAATCAAGACATTAAGGGTCAGATTTATATCAAGCTTTGAACAGACCTGTTCACATTCCTTTCTAGAGAAGCAATAAACTATCCCAGACTCATTATTTGGGTAAGAACCTTGTATAAATTCTGCAATTTCATCAATAACCACCTTTCCGACAGATGACTTCTCTCGCACCTGCACCATAAAATTGTAGTCCTAGCTTCTTATATGTTACGCCACATATTATCAAGAAGCCAGACATATTTAATGCTCAATATCTACCATATAAAAGAGATTAGGTCTGTTCACAGTGCTAACAAATTTGATGCATTTTGAAATATGTAGCATCTCCATCAGATCTGTTTGGACCTTCTTAGTAGCAGTTGCCTGGGAAAGAGACAACAAATCAAAACCTTAGGAGTCACTCTCAAAAGGGAACAACTGTTTAAGTCAATCATAAAGTGAAAACATACAGTCAAAGCAACCACTGGAACATTTGGAAACTGAGTCTTCAAAATCCCAAGGTTCTTGTAGTCAGGACGAAAGTCATGGCCCCACTGACTACAGCAATGTGCCTCCTGCCCAGTAACTCAAATAATCAATAAGTAAACAAGCCAAGGACTTCAATATATCCACGTCACAACAATTGTGGCTCTGTAAGGGTTGGAACATGAAAGATGAGTACAGTTATGTGAAGTACAGTCACTTATCAATTCAAACAACCAAGAACCATAAACTGTCAAACTCATAAGAAATTCCTTATGCAACTCCCAGAAAGATTTGTTGTACCTTCAAAATGGCACATTTGTGGTTAGTACTTTGTACAACTATTGGGGAGGGAAGGGGTTCGGATACAGAGGTAGGCGAACCTAAGGGATCTCAACAGCGGATTGCTGAGATCCAGGCCCTCGATTTTGTCTCAGACAACTTGTGCGAAGTCTCTAGCGGGGAGGAAATCTTACCTGATTTCGATGAAGAGTGAGTGGCAGCCACACCTGATCTCGAAGAGGAGATAGTGAAAGCCACACCAGATTTTGCTGAGGAGAAAGTGATTCTTTCACCTGAGGTGATCAGTCGCATTCGGTCCCTTCCTACGTTGCCGTATATGAGGAAAGCTAAGGAGGGGATGAAGAAATTGAGTAGGGCAAATGAGGTTGAGGCTGCCCAGACTCTTCACTGCACTCCTTTAGGTCAGGAAGAGGCCCTGGGGAATGAAGAGATAGGCCCTTCTGTGCTGCAATGTTTGTCTGATATGGACATGGAAGAAGGGGGAGAAGCAGAAACCGATGATTTTGTGGGTGAGTCAAACTCTTCTAAGTGGGTTCTACATAAAGTTTTGGATTGTAGCAGATTCCTGGGTCTGTCTTCCACAGGCCACGAAAATGAGGTTTCTGATCTTTTCAAGACTTTAGAAACAGAACAGGAGGATCTTAACCCTGGGCAGGGAGGAAGTCCAGACATAAGGAAGGGTGAGGTCATTTTGAGACTGGAGGCAGATGGAGACTCTTCTGGGATTATGACGGATCAGAGTCTAGAAGTTGGATTTCCTCAAGATGGTGAGCAGCTTAGACCAGAAGGAATTTCCTTACCTAGTTACCTAAGACATGCCTCGACTGTAGGAAACCAAGGTTATCTAGGGAGATCCAGAACTGGATAAGTTCTGGGCACCAAATTGAAATGTCAGGGGGCAGGGGCAGTAAAAGGAAGGCGAGGGGGGACAAGACGGTATCATCGTGAATCTTAACATTCGTTCTTGGAATGTAAGGGGGTTGGGGAGCAGAGATAGAAGGACGATTTGTAGGAGTCTCTTTTTGAAGTGGAGAGTGGACTTAGTCATTCTTCAGGAAACGAACAGAGAAGTGTTGAGTGATGAACAGGTGGAAGATTAATGGGGTCATAGAAATTGCGGATGGGTAGCGCTTCCAGCGGTTGGATCAGCAGATGGGATCTTGGTCATTTGGAACAAGGATAAAGTGTCGATGAAGGACTCCTTAGTAGGGAATTTCTCTGTATCTATCGTCTGGTCATTCGTAGCAAGTATGGGGTGATGCAGTTTGCATGGGATAGTTTTCTGGTCCTCTCGTCTTGTGGAATCAGTATGTGGAAAGGTATCACTAGCTCTCGAGAGTGTATTGAGAGAGGTGTAACCTTTGAGATTGGGAAGGGGGACAAGATCCAATTCTTAGTGGACAAGTGGTGTGGGGAAGACACCTTAACGGGGTGTATGGTCCTACTTGGATTCTTTTATTGGGGATTTCTGTGTTAGCTGTTTGTACGAGTCTTGAAAACTTATAGGAATGGACCATTACAGGGATGTATGGTCCTACTTCTAGTAAACTCAGTGATGCTTTTGTTGTAATCTTGGATCGTAACCAGAATAAGAGATTAGGGTTAGAGATGGAAGAGAGGAGAGGAGAAGAGAATTGGGAGAAGAGGAGAAATCGTGTAGAGCTTAGAATAGCCTACACGATTTCACCCAATATATATATTAAGTGAAGTTTTACAATATTACAAGGGCCCCCTGTAGAATATAAGATATTACAAGTAGGTCCCTGACAACACTCCCCCTCAAGCTGGTGCGAAGATATCTATCATGCCCAGCTTGGATAACAGGTGCTCTAAGATCCCTTTAGTAACACCTTTAGTTAACACATCTGCAACTTGATCAGCAGTATGGACATACGGTGTGCAAATAAGTCCCTGACCAAGTTTCTCTTTGATGAAGTGACGGTCTACTTCAATGTGCTTTGTCCTGTCGTGTTGAAATGGATTATGAGCAATGCTGATGGCTGCTTTATTGTCACAATACAGTTGCATAGACCCTTTGACAGGATATCCGAGCTCACTGAGCATAGTCTTCAACCATAGAAGCTCACATACACCATGAGCCATAGAACGGTACTCTGCTTCGGCACTGGAGCGGGCGACAACTGGTTGCTTCTTGCTGCGCCAAGACACCAAATTACCTCCCACATACGTGCAGTACCCTGATGTGGAACGTCTGTCAATGACTGAACCTGCCCAGTCAGCGTATGTATAAGCTTCAACTCGCAGGTGTCCATTCTTACTAAACAGGAGACCCTTCCCTGGAGCCCCCTTAAGATAGCGTAACACTCTGTGTACTGCCTCAAGATGTGGAGAGCGAGGGGCATGCATGAACTGACTGATGACACTGACTGCGTATGCAATATCTGGTCGTGTCAGCGAAAGGTAGATGAGACGCCCAACAAGTCTCTGGAACTGGCCTGCATCAGCAATGGGATCCCCATCAACAGGATTCAGCCGATGTTGCTGCTCTTTAGGCGTATCGGCTGGTTTAGCTCCCAAGTTTCCTGACTCTCGAAGGAGATCAAGTACATATTTTCTCTGTGAGATAAACACACCCTGCTTTGACCTAGCAACCTCAATGCCCAGAAAGTATCTCAAGGTTCCCAGATCCTTGATTTCGAACTCTGTGCCAAGGTATTTTTTCAATCTACAAACCTCATCTGGGTCATCTCCTGTGACCACAATATCATCCACATATACAATAAGAGCAGTAAGACGACCTTGACTTCTCTTAATGAAGAGAGTGTGGTCCGCCTGACTCTGCGAGTAGCCAATCTTCTTGACTGCGGAACTAAACCTCTCGAACCAAGCCCTTGGTGACTGTTTAAGCCCATACAAGGCTTTCTTCAGTCTGCATACAAGTTCCTTACTCCCAGTCGGACTGAACCCCGGAGGACCTGTCATGTAGACCTCTTCCTCTAGATCACCATGGAGGAAGGCATTCTTGACATCCAACTGGTGGAGGGGCCAAGAAAAGTTTGCCGCGAGAGATAACAGAACTCGAACTGAGTTCATCTTGGCCACTGGAGCAAACGTCTCCTGGTAGTCAATCCCATAAGTCTGTGTGTACCCTTTTGCAACGAGACGGGCCTTGTACCTGTCGATGCTTCCATCTGCTTTGTATTTCACTGTATATACCCACTTGCACCCCACGGGTTTCTTTCCTCTAGGCAATGGAACCAAATCCCAAGTACCATTCTTCTCTAGAGCTGTCATCTCCTCTAGCATGGCTGCTTTCCACTGAGGCTGGGTGAGGGCATCTGAGACACCGGATGGCAGAGCGACACTGGATAGGGAAGTAGCAAATGCCCTGTAGGATGGTGAGAGCTGTTGATAGGAAACAAAGTGAGAGATAGGGTGCTTGGTAACACAGTTCCGAACACCCTTCCGATGAGCAATAGGTACATCAATGTCTATGGGAAGGATAGTAGGAGCAACAGACATATCATCATGAGGATCACTGAGGACACGATTACCTGGATCGAGTTGGATTTCCTGACAGTGAGCTTGGATGGTGGACTGTTTCTCTTTTTGACGTCGTCTGGCATATGTCTTCAGCTGCGGATCCTGTGGCACAGTGTCAGTAGGAGATAAGGACAAGGGTACAGGAGACTCATCAAGCAAATCAAGGGGTACTGGTTGAGGAATCTCCCCCTGTGGAGGTATCGGACTCTCGTCAATACTCCCAAGCTCCCCCTGAAGAGAAGTCCGATCAACTGAGAAGAAGGGAAGACTCTCAAAAAATGTAACATCTAGAGAAACAAACCGACGACGGGTAGAGGGATGGAAACACCGATATCCCTTCTGAGTGGACAAATAGCCAAGGAACACACATCGGACGGCTTTCGGATCTAACTTGTCCTTCCTGTGATGGGCGTGAACATAGCAAACACAACCAAAGACCTTAGGTGGAATGGAGAACACAGGATAGGAAGGAAACAGGAGTGAAAGGGGAGACTTTGACCCCAAGACACGAGAGGGCATCCGATTTATCAAGTAGGATGCCGTCAACACAGCATCAGCCCAATAACCCTTGGGTACCCGAGTACCAAGAAGAAGTGCCCTAGAAACCTCCAGGACATGGCGATGCTTTCGCTCAGCGGTCCCATTTTGTTGAGGTGTATTGGCACATGAAGTCTGATGAAGAATTTCATGCTCTTCAAAGTAGGAGGCAAGGCCACTGTACATGTATTCCCCCCCATTGTCAGTGCGTAGGACTTTTAGGGTGGTGCCCAATTGATTGCACACCATTTTATGGAAGGTCTGAAAGATAGTATGCACCTCATTTTTTGATTTCATAAGGTAGATCCAAGTGTAACGGCTGTAGTCATCCACAAAAACCACAAAGTAGCGAAAACCAAAGATAAAAGTGGTGGGATTGGGTCCCCAAACATCAGAGTGCACAAGCTGTAAAGGAAACGTACTTTTTTTATTACTGGTCGGAAAAGACACCCGACATTGTTTTGCAAGTACACAAGTTTCACAGTTGAACTCAAAAAATGGAATAGACGCAAACTGAGGTAACAGACTCTTCATGACTGAAAGCGGTAAATGACCTAGCCTGTTATGCCATCGCATTAACAGGTCTTTATTAACGCTAGAACTACTGACATTGGCACTAGACTGATGTGCAACAGAATATGAAGTCGGCTGGCTATCGAGCAGGTACAATCCACCATCCTCACGACCACTGCCAATCATCCGCCTCGTCTCTAAGTCCTGAAAAACACAGTGAGTAGGAAAAAAGGTAACACTGCAGTTTAGGCTCTTAGTAAGATGGCTAACAGAAAGCAGGTTAGTGGTGAATTTAGGAACATGAAGTACAGAGGATAAAGACAAAGTAGGTGTGGCAGAGATAGTGCCCTTCCCTGAGATAGAGGAGAAGGTGCCATCGGCCACACGGACCTTGTCCTTACCCGAACAGATATTATAGGTGGAGAAAAGGGATGGCATACCAGTCATATGATCAGAGGCACCAGAATCAATGATCCAGGAAGGACCAATGGGTGCCGTAGACACATGGTGGGCTGAATGGGATGTACCTGTCTGAGCAAAGGATGATGTAGGTGGGGAAGGGCCATCAAGCTGAGTAAGTAATTGTCGAAGCCTGTCAATGTCCATGCTAGAGAAGGTGTTGGACTGCCCAGAGGAAGGGGTCACATCAGAGGAATCTTGACTGGTGGCATGAGCAGCTGAGGTTCCATGTTTGCTACCAGAGGGCTTCTTTGAGGAGCCTTGCTTCCCCCCAGAGAACTGTGCGGGACGACCATGAAGACTCCAGCAGGTCTCCCGAGTGTGGCGACGCTTGCCACAGTGATCACATCTGAGTCGATCACGATCATCAAGATCCCCATCCTTCTTGGATGTGGGTTTGCTCAATTTCTGAGTGGCCAAGGCAGACTTCTCAGATAAAGGAACATCAGCATCTGTCTTAGAGCTCATGGCTCTCCTCCTGCTGTCCTCGCTCTGGATGTAGGAGTAGACCTGTGCAATAGTCGACGGCGGTGGATCTCTGCCCAAGATGTTTGCTCGAACCTGTTCATAGCTCTGGTTCAAGCCGCCAAGAAACTCGAATATGCGTCCGCGCACAATCATCTTCCGGAACTCCGTAGCATCCTTGGTACATGCAGGGGTGTAGGTCTGGTAATGATCTACCTCTTCCCACTTGCTGCGTAACGCAGCGTAGTATGATCCCAAAGGAAGATCGCCTTGCTTCAGATGTGCTATCTCCTGCTGAAGTTCATACATCCTAGCAAAATTCCCATCTTGGGAGTAGGTCTGAGATGCAGTGTCCCATATATCCTTGGCAGTCGGGAGAAAGAGGAAGCCTGTGCTGATCGATGGATGCATGGAGTGAAGCAGCCATGACATGACCATCGAGTTTTCCGCTTCCCACTTCTCAAACGCAGCATCAGAGGAATCAGGTGCAGTGACGCGTCCAGTGATATAGCCGGCTTTGCCTCGTCCAGTGATGTACATCTTGGCAGATTGAGACCATGCGAGGTAGTTGGTCCCGTCGAGTTTCACCGTAGTGATCTGTAGGCCCGGGCTGTGATCACCATGACTTCCCAGACTGGGTGGGGCAACAATAATCTCTGACTTGGCAGAAGATGACTCCTCAGATGAACTCATGGTAGTAGAGAAGACTTTTCTAATAAGAAATCACCCGAACTGCTGCTGCGGAGGTGCAAATCACCTTTATTCAGGCCTTTTTGGAACAACTTCTTTATAGATTTTCTATTGGAGAAAAAACCACCCGCGGAAAACTTGTGAATGGTTCCGAGGACCTAAAAAAGGTTCCTGGATAGGTGCGGTAGCACTAGGGAGAGGTTCTGGACGCCTCTGAGACCTGCGGCTAGGTCCAGAGGATCTTCTCTGACCTTTTGGAAGGGGCGGCTAGGCTTGGTGGCTCTTCTCCAGGCTTCTGGAGTGGGCGGCTATGCCTGATAGCTCTTCTCCAGGCTTCTGGAGTGGGCGGCTAGGCCTGGGAGAACCTCTCCAACCTTTTGGAGTGGGCGGCTAGGGTTTCAGACTCTTCTAAAGCCTGCGGCTATCCATGGGAGATGATCTCCTTCTTTGGAAAGCCCTTCGCATCGAATTTCACAATCCCTAGGGTTCTTCAGACCTCTAGGATTAAGCCATGGTTACATAACCATGCTCTGATACCATGTTGTAATCTTGGATCGTAACCAGAATAAGAGATTAGGGTTAGAGATGGAAGAGAGGAGAGGAGAAGAGAATTGGGGGAAGAGGAGAAATCGTGTAGAGCTTAGAATAGCCTACACGAATTCACCCAATATATATATTAAGTGAAGTTTTACAATATTACAAGAGCCCCCTGTAGAATATAAGATATTACAAGTAGGTCCCTGACAACAGCTTTTTGGAACGAACTAGACTCTATCAGGAACAGGTGGGCATTCCCTTGGTGTGTGGGGGGAGATTTCAATGTCGTTAGGTTCATTCATGAAAAGAAAGGGGCACCCGTATGACGAAGCATATGGAGTTTGCACAATTCGTGGGGAGACATGTTTGATGGATCTCCCATTCAAAGGGCTAAAGTTTACTTGGTCCAACAATCGAGCAAAGCCAACCATGTCTAGGATTTGTAGATTCTTGGATTTTGATGACTGGGTCGAGCTTAGCTTTGATCTGTCCCAAGAAGTCCTTCCTAAACCTGCATCTGACTGTGGGGTCATTTGTAGGCGCTCAGCCCCTTTCAGGTTTGAAAATATGTGGCTTTAGGAGCCTAACTTCTTGGATCTAGTAGCTGATTGGTGGAAATCTTTTGAGTTCTCAAGGAAGGCTCGATTTGTCTTACGAAAGAAGTTGCATGCTCTGAAGGGAAAGATAATTGAATGCAATAGAGAAGTATTTGGCAAAGTTGATAAAAAGCTAGGTGAGCTACAGGAAGTTATTGCCTCCATAAAGTTATCGGAGGAGGAGCGGAACAATAGAGTTGAAGCCAATAAGGAGATGTGTAAATGGGCAAGGATGGATGAGATTTGCTGGCGCCAAAAATCCAGAGTCAGATGGTTGAAAGAAGGAGATAACAACACTAAGTTTTTCCATCATATAGCAAATGCTAGAAGAAGTAATAGTATTGCGAGACTCCAGATGGATGGGAAGTATGTAGAAAGGGAAAAAGAGATCAGGGAGGCTATTGTGAACTTATTCCAATCTTTACTCAAAGCCTAGCTTCTTCAGGCCTTCTGTAGAGGGTTTGGGGCTTGATTGTATGAGCCATGAGCAAGAGGCATGGTTGGGGCGACCGACCGATGGGGAGGAAGTGGTGGGTGTCGTGAAAAGCCTAGGGGGAGATAGAGCCTCGAGTCCTGATGGTTTCACTGTGTTATTTTTCAACGATATTGGGGTATTGTGAGAGAGGACTTCGTGAATGTGGTGAAGGAATTCGAGAATGAGACCTCTCTTGATAGGTACTCGAATTGTACTTTTATCACTCTCATCCCCAAAACGGAAGGTGCCGAAATGCTGTGAGATTTCCATCCTATCAGTTTAGTTGGCACTTATAAGATTATCGTCAAGATTCTAGCTACTAAAATGAAAGAAGTGCTCAATTCGATAATTTCTCCGTTTCAAGGAGGATTTGTTAAAGAGGCAATTGATAGATGGTGTGTTGATTGCTAACGAGTGTATTTATTCGAGGGTGAGGGAGGAGAAAGGAGGCTTTCCACTGAGTTCGAATGGTGCTGAAGAAGAGGTCCTTGATTATAGAGGCCAAATCCTTCGACCTCGAGGAGGTTTGGGTAGGCAACCGTAAGCTCGTGAAGGTAACTGAGAGGGGTCACAGTTTAGCTAAATCTATCCTCTTTAGCAATGGGGGTTTTCACTGGTTCAGTACCACTGACTCTTTCCCACCCCTGAAGAAGAGGAAAGCGGGCGAGGTTTTAGCTAAAGGTCGTTATGATTGGTGGTGAGGCATGCGTCTCTACTTGCTATGAGAAGGCGGTCGGGTGCTTCGGAAAATGGTGCCAGGCGGTGGTCTGCAACGTGGTGGGTTGCGGCCTCCCCATCACCGCGATCAAGAAAGAGTTGCTGGGGTATCTCAATCACTTTCGTATTCGGAAGTTGATGGAGTTTGGAGAGGGCAGATTTGTTTTCTTCGCAGGGTCTGAAAATGTGGCTTTGACCATCTGTAGGAGGGGTCCATTTGAGTTGGAGTCAGGGGTGGCGAGCTTCCATCGATGGTGGCCCTCTGTACACACCTTCCATGCCGAATCACTTATTAAGGAAAGGTGGATTATTCTCCGAGGCATTCCCTTCCATCTGCAGAATTGCAACATAGTTGAGGCAATTGCCAGCACATGCGGTAACTTGACGGAAATTGAGAATGTTGGTAGGTTGTCGGAAAATCTGGACCCCATTCGCCTGAAACTGGCTGCCGAAGGTCTTCGCTGTATTCCAAGATCTGTTAATTTGTTCGACAGGAGAGTCCTGTTTCCCATCCTCATCGATGTCGAGGATGCGCGGAAAAGGGTTCCTAACCCTTTCCGTCCGTTGCCGAACCAGAGTGGGGAGAGTGGAGAAGGCAACCTGCTAGAACCCAGCTTTACACATGGCGGGCCTCGCGTGGCAGTGGAGCAGGTACCGACGAGCTTAGTGACAGGTGGACCCCAACTACGAGGGATAGGAGGGGTGACACATCCCTTACTCAAAGGTTCGGACCCCAACGGTGAATCAAATCCGGTTTACGATTTTAAATCGTCGCCTGCTGCGGTACAAGGAGATGACGGGAAGGAAGAACACGTGGAGGGAGCCGATCGGCTCAGACCGTCGTACTCCCTGGTGAAGGCAACGATGGAGGGACAAGTGTCCAGCTGGGAAAGGGGGAGTCGCTCGAATGCGACAGACGTTAGGTCCAATCAGTCAAAAAAGGGCGGGAAGTCGAGGAAAAGTAGTCAAACGTATCGGGCATCCTCCTGGCCTGGTTATAGACCGCCACGTGGTAAGCCAGGGGCATTTGGCCTTTCCGATGAGCGACACGTCATAGGTAAGGGTGTTGGGGGGCATAGAGCTGGTGTGGCTGCGAAGCATGCGATCAGTCCCGTTAATCATGCTACGTTTACTCCTCTGACGGTCGGATCTCTACGGGAATTACATCCCAGTCCACTTGCCTCGCACCATATTATCTCTCCTGTATCACCTATTCTAACTCAAACAAACCAATCTTACGGTGGAGAATGTGAACGTAGGTCTGATTTGGAGGGAGGCTTTGCTGGCGACAGAGATAGTCGTCCACACCCTGGGGTAGTGAGAGGGTCTGGTTGGGAACCTCCTCCTATTAGAGTGTCGGCGGAGAGGGATACTCTGGTATCCTCATATGGCAGCAGCGGTTTTCAATGGGGTAGTAGTTACGCTCCCTCAGCGGTGGTCAACATCCTGAGAGAAGGTCGATTGGTGGACTACGACTTTTCTAATGGATCCTTTTGTGACGCATCTAGCAGGGAGAGCGTAGGATCGTCAGAAGAGTACCTATCGGAAGGGATTATGGTAGGTGAGTTGGGACATCCCGACGGTGACCGTGTGAGTCGGTCCCCTATCTTAAGTGATCGCCTTCCGCTGAGATCAATTAAGGGAACGCTGCCGGCTTCACCCTCTTGGCTCTTTGAAGAGGATGGCAACTAGTCCACGGGGCGTATCATTAAATCCAATAAGGTTATAGGGGTTTCTATGGATGGACAGGAGGAGGAGGCGAGACTGTTATTCAGTCAGGGGGATTTATCCAGAAAAGATAGAACTCCTACTAGTACATCTAAGGAGGGACCAGAGGAACGTCAGGAAAATTCTCCTCCCACTTTGGGTGCCATGGAGGAGATCAGATCACCAAACCTTTTATGTGGGGCAGGCGAACCAGAAGGGGAGAACCCTTAAGGGAACAGGTCCAAGAGGTCTAAGGGGAAGGCCAAGAAGGAACTAAATAATTTGGTAAGCAACATCAACTACGATGGGAAAATTCAAGAGAGACGCAGGAACAGAACACCAAGGGTCCTCCACAGGTATAGATGAAGCTCAGCATTCTTTCTTGGAATGTGAGAGGGCTCGGGAGTGAGGATAAGAGATCGTCAGTCCGGAGATTGATCAGTAGATGGAAGCCGAATTTGCTGGTGATTCAGGAGACCAAGCTAGATGATATGAAAGATTTTACCGTCTTTGAATTATGTGGCCATCGCGGGTACGGGTGGAAAGCAATTCCTGCTGTTGGGACGGCCGGTGGTGTGGTGGTGGTCTGGGATCCAGAAATTTTGAAAATGGAAGATGTTCTAGTAGGAGACTTCTCTGTCTCCATCCTCTGCAGAAACGTTGAGGACGATTTCTTGTGGGTCTTCTCGGGTGTGTATGGCCCCAACGTTAGAGTCTTAAGGAGTAATTTTTTAGATGATTTGGATGGAGTTCACGGTCAGTGGAATCACCCTTGGTGCATTGGGGGGGATTTCAATGTCATCAAATTCGCTCATGAGAAAAGAGGGGGCAACAGCAGTAGAATTACGACAAGCATGAGGGACTTTTTCGACTTTGTGGCTAGAAATGAGTTGGTGGATCTTCCTCTTGCCGGTGCCAAGTTCACGTGGTCGAACCATCAAGAGCAACCTACCTTGTGTAGGCTGGATAGATTTCTCGTCTCCAGCAGTTGGGAGGTCCGTTATCCAGAGGTCATTCAATCGGCTATTCCCAACCCGATTTCCGACCATTGCCCTATCCTTCTTGAGTGTGGGGGTATTAGTAGGAAGGCCTCTCCTTTTCGGTTCGAGCTCATGTGGATGGAAGACCCATCTTTCGTCAGCAAGGTGGAGTCTTGGTGGAGATCTATGGGGGCAACAGGGAAAGCAGGCTTCGTTTTTTGGAGTAAGCTCAACGGGCTCAAAAAGAATCTGAAGGCGTGGAACAAGGAGGTCTTCGGTAGAGTTGACAAAAAGCTGGGGGAAGTATTAGAGGAGATAGCTCGGATTGACAGAATGGAGGAAGACGAGCCTTTATCCTATGAGGTCTTCAATAACAGGATCAAATTGAAGGAGTATTTGTCCCTAGCTAGATTGGAGGAAATTAGTTGGAGACAAAAATCTAGGGCGACTTAGCTCAAAGATGGGGATAGAAACACTAAGTTCTTCCACAGGATCGCCAATGCCAGGAAGAGAGCGAACTATATCACCAAGATTCGGGTGGATGGTGAAATCGTCGAAGAGGAGAACATTATTAGAGAAGCCACTATATCCTATTCAACCTCTACACAGAAATAGCTAAGCTTAGACCTAAGCTGGATGGGCTTGAGTTTGACAAGCTTGAGGAGGATCAGAGCAATTGGTTGGAAAGACCCATTGAGGAGGAGGAAGTTCTAGAGGCCATCAAATCTTTGGGAGGTGAGAAGGCGCCAGGTCCGGATGGGTTCCCCCTGGCCTTCTTTTCTCGCTGCTGGGCGATAGTGGGTCAGGACTTTATGCAGGTCATTGAGGATTTCTACCAGGAGTCATGGCTAGATTAGAGAGCCAACACCACCTTCATATCCTTGATTCCTAAAACTAATGGAGTCGAATCCCTAGCCGACTTCCGTCCCATTAGTTTGATTGGCAGCACCTATAAAATCATAGCGATGGTCTTGGCTTCTAGAGTGAGGAGGGTGCTGGGTCGGGTTGTCTCATCGTTCCAGGGAGCTTTTATCAGTGGGCGCCAGATTCTGGATGGGGTTCTGGTAGCGAATAAGATCATCGATTCCAGATTACGAGCATGTCTTCCAGGGATCATCTGCAAAGTGGATTTGGAAAAGGCCTATGACCACGTCAACTGGTCCTTCCTCGATTATTTGATGGGTCGTATGAGTTTCGGCACACGTTGGAGGAGATGGGTCCATACATGCATATCCACTGCCCGTTTCTCGATTTTAATCAACGGAACCCTGCAGGTTTTTTTAAGAGCTCTAGGGGTTTGCGTCAAGGGGATCCGTTATCTCCTTACCTGTTTCTTATCATAGCCAAAGCATTGAGCCGGATGGCCTCTAAGGCGGTTGACGGGGGCCTCTTGGTAGGTTTCGAGGCAGGAGAGGACGGTCCCTCCATATCCCACCTGCAGTTTGCTGACGATACCATATTCTTTCTGGACGCTTCTATGGCGCAAGCCCAAGTCTTGAGAGGGATTCTTAGGTGTTTCGAAGCGGTTTCTGAACTTCGAGTTAACCTTGCTAAAAGTGAAGTTTTTGGGGTAGGCGAAGTGGGGTGTCTGGACATGGTGGCAGCTAGTCTGGCGTGTAGGAAAGGGATGCTTCCCACGGCTTATCTCGGCCTCCCGCTTGGAGCGAAGTATAGATCCAAAAGCATTTGGGATCTGGTGGTAGAGCGATTTCATAAGAGATTGGCCTCATGGAAAAGAGCGTACCTATCCAAAGGTGGCAGACTCACTCTGGTTAAGAGTACCCTCTCTAATTTGCCAATCTACTTTCTATCCCTTTTCTCCATACCCATGGGAGTGGCTAAGAGTATTGAAAGGATTATCAGGAACTTCCTGTGGGACGACAGAGAAGATAATCATAAGTTTCATCTTGTCAGCTGGTCAAGGATATGCAAGCCTAAAGAGGAAGGGGGCCTCGGTGTGCGTCGTCTTAAACTCTTGAACAACGCCCTGTTGGGCAAGTGGTTATGGAGGTTTGGTGTCGAGAAGGAGAGTTTGTGGAGAAGGGTGATCTCAACCAAGCAGGGAGTCAATTCGTTTGGATGGGACAGCAGGGTTCCAACCTTGTCATATGGGACAGGGGTGTGGAGAGGCATTTGCAAGATGCTGGGAGAGATCAGGAACCGCAGCACCTTCAAAGTGGGCAGAGGTAATTTGGTGAGATTTTGGGAAGATAGATGGTGTGGGGATCTATCGCTTAAAGAGGAATTCCCTTCCATCAATGCCATATCTAACCGCAAAGGCGATTCAGTTCGTGTTGTATCCGTCGTTGAAGAGGGCATCCATTCTTGGGATCTGCGGTTAAGGAGGATTAATGACTGGGAGGTGGAAACGTTGGCTGCTTTGCTGAGTCGGCTTGAAGAGGTTAAGTTATCGGATAGCACTGAGGATACCAGATGGTGGATAGAGGACCCTAAGGGGACTTTCTCTGTTAGATCCCTTTATTCTAGACTTTTGGGTCACAGCCAGAGTAGTTTCCCAGCCAAGCGTCTATGGAGGACCCCTATTCCATCCAAAGTCACCTTCTTTTCTTGGTGTGCGATGTTGGATAAGATTCTGTCGTTGGAAAAGCTGAGGAAACGGGGTATCCAGATGCCCAACAGATGCATATTATGCCAGACTGCCGAGGAAAACACCAACCATATGCTTATTCACTACAGTGTTTCCAAGAGAATTTGGGATCATTTCCTCTGCCTATTCGGAGTTTCGTGGGTCCTTCCCCTATCAGTGCTAGACACTTTTAGAAGTTGGCATTCTTCAGCTTTCTCAGCTAGTGGTCAAATGCTGTGGAGGCTTATACCGCATGCCATTTGTTGGGAGCTGTGGAAAGAAAGAAACCGGAGGATTTTTGAAGATAAGGACGCCACTTTCGAGGAGATTGTGATGAACATTAAAGCTGTTTTGTTTCATTGGGGATCAGTTATCCCGGCGATCAAAGACTTCAGATTTGAGGACTACGTTTTTCGGTGGGACCATATGATTTTGTAGTTGTTTGTTTTGGTCACCCTGGTAGGGCGGGTCCCTGCTCTTGTTCTTGGTTAGTCTCTTGGTGTCGTTGTATAGCTTTCTTTGGCCCTCTCAGCCCTCTTTATATATTTATCTTTTACCGATCAAAAAACAAAAAGGGGAGGAGAAAGGAGGTATCCTTTGCAAGGTATGGAGAAAGCCTATGATCATGTCAACTGGGCATTCCTAGATCTCATGTTAGAGATGATGGGTTTCGGTATCAAATGGCGTACTTGGATCAAATTATGTATCTCCGTTGCCTTGTTCTCTATCCTGGTCAATGGATCTCCAGCAAGTTTTTTTGAGAGCTCGAGAGGTCTTAGACAAGGGACCCGTTATCCCCATACCTGTTTGTGGTTGTGGTGGAAGAATTCGGGAGAATGATAAGCAGGGTGGCTGATGGTGGGTTTGTAGAGGGGTTCAAAGTTGGCACTGGTAGACCCAAAGTTGGCACTGGTGGACCCTCGATCACCCATCTTCAGTTTGCGGATGACGCGATTTTCTTTTTAAATACATCCATCAGACAGCTCAGATATCTCAGATGCTTTGATGCAGTCTTTGGTCTTCGGGTTAACCTTCAGAAAAGCAAAGTGTTCGGAGTGGGTGAAGTGCCTAAAGTACTTCATGGGTATAGAAGTTGCAAGATCCAGGCAAGAGATCTTCATCTCTCAAAGGAAGTATGTCTTAGACCTGCTAAGGGATTCGGGCAAGTTAGGAGTCAAGCTAGTAGAGACTCCTATAGAGCAGAATCACAAATTAGCAGATGCCAGTGGTGAGCTACTACAAGATGTAGGGAGCTTCTAGAAGCTAGTTGGGAGATTGATCTATCTCTCCCAGACTAGACCAGACATTGCCTCTGCAGTGAGTGTCATCAGTCAATACATGCCCTCACCCAGAGACATTCATTTAGAGGCAGCACACAAGATCCTGAGGTACCTGAAGTCAGCTTGGTCGAGGCCTTCTTTTCGAAAAGAATGGCCATATGAGTGGAGTCATATACTGATGCAAACTGGGAAGGTGCCAAGGATGATAGATCTACCTCTGGATATTGCACCTTTGTTGGGGGCAACCTGGTTACTTGGCGGAGCAAGAAGCAACCTGGTTACTTGGCGGAGCAAGAAGCAACCTATAGTTGCTAGATCCAGTGCAAAGGCAGAGTTTAGGGCAATGGTCATGGCTAATGTGAGATGCTCTGGTTGAAGATGTTGGTTGTTGAACTAGGCTTCCCTGTCTCAGGGTCCGTGAGCTTATACTGTGACAACAAAGCCGCCATCAGCATTGCACACAATCTAGTTAAGCATGATCGGGCCAAGCACATTGAAGTGGACCGTCACTTTATCAGAGAGAAGATTGTATCTGGGGAAGTGTGTACTCCATTTGTGAAGACAAATGAACAATTTGTTGATGTCTTCACTAAGGGAGTTCCCAATTGGCAACTCCACCGGTGTCTATGCAAGTTGGGCGTGAGAGATATCTATGCACCAACTTGAGGATATGTGTTATCATATACGTATTTACGTATTTCCATGTATAAGAGGTAGTTCTATAAATACCTCCTTTGAAGGGTATACTTGTCTTTTGTAATATTCTACACATATATGTTGTTGGAGTCATGTGATCACATCACAATGACATCCTTCTCTTCTCTCTCTTCTTCCTATCTTTGTAACCCAAACCCTAAATCACAAATCCAACTATGTTCTTCTCAATTATCTTAAAGTCTACTTCCCGATGAAGTCAAAGGAGAGTTATGCTTGGAAAGAGGATACAAAATGCATTTCTTCCATGCAATCTATTTTTGATCCACTTATTCTGCTTTAGATTTGCACAGCACGCATTTATTAGGCAAAGCCATCCCTCCACTCATTAAGTAGTCCACTGTGAGAATTTTGTTCTGGATAGCTGTCCAACCAAAGAATTTAACTTTAGATTGAGTAGGAGACTTCCAAACAACATGGACCGGAAAGTCATCCTGTCTCCCCGAAAAACTCTCCCGATATAAAGATCGAACTAAAAAAGACTCATTCAACTCCCATCTCCAAATTCTCTTATCAAATTCCTCGTCAAAACTAGGTTTAACACCGACCCTATCTACAAGAGCTGAGGCTGTTCATCTCCCAATCGTTAATGCTCCTCCTGAAATCCAAGAGGCTTGGCCTTCATTAGTGACAATGCAGTCCTGATGAGAGCACCCTGCCGGTTGGACAACAAAAATAAATTAGGGAAAGCCACTTTCAAAGGAACATCCCCACACCAAATGTCTTCCCAAAACTAGACTTCATCTGCTTTCCCAACTTTGATAAGGACTCCCAATTCAAAAATGTGACAAGAGCTAACAATCCATTTCCACATACTAATGCCATAGGTTGATTGGACGGGTAAAGAGTTCCATCTATACTCCATAACACCATACTAGCTATTGATCACTGTCCGCCACAACCTGTCCTCTTCTACGCCAAATCACCGAAGCCATTTGGCAAGGAATGCCAAATTCATGTTTCTGAAGTGTCTATATCCTAGACACCCAGCTTCTTTGGGCAAACAAACTTTCTCCCAATTCACCAGATGAAACTTATGCAAGTCTTATTTACCTGCCCCCAGGAAATCTCTCATAACCTTTTCCAACCTTTGAGCAACAGCAATCGGGATAGAGAACGAGGACATGAAACGGATAGGCAGGCTAGATAGAGTACTCTTAATGAGAGTAACTCTACCTCCTTTGGATAGATACCTCTTCTTCCACCCAGCCAGTCTACTACTAAATCTCTCCACCACAGGGTCCCAAATCGATTTGTCTTTGTATCTCGCTCCTAAGGCAGACCAAGATAAGTAGAAGGCAAACACCCAGTACTGCACCCCAAATTATTGGCCAGGATGGACAGATTTGGAACTACTCCCACACCAAAAAACTTTACTTTTCTGAAAGTTGACATGAAGACCGGAGACTGCCTCGAAGCATCTGAGATATCTCAGTTGCCTATTAGAAGCATCTGAGAAGAAAATCGTATTGTCCGCAAACTAGAGATGGGTAATCGTGGGTCCGCCACTACCAACATGGAAACCCTCAATGAATCTACCAACAGCCACCTTACTGATCATTCTCCCTAAGGCTTCCACCACTACACAAACAGGTATGGGGATAATGTGTCTCCTTGCCTGAGGCCTCTCAAGCTCCCGAAATACCTGCTAGAGATCCATTGACTAGGATGGAGAATGAGGCAGAAGAGATGCATAATCTGATCCAAGATCACCATTTGATACCAAACCCCATCCTATATAACATGTGGTCCAGAAACGCCCAGTTGACATGGTCATAAGCTTTTTCCATATCAACCTTGCAAAGAACACCCCCTTTCTCGTCCCTCATCGTAGAGTCGATGCATTCGTTAGCAATCAGCACACCATCCACCATTTGCCTTCCTTTCACGAATGCTCCCTGAAACGGAGAGATGACCGAACCAACCACCTCCTCTATTCTAATAGCTAGGATCTTGGCAATAATATTGTAAGAGCTACCAACTAACCCGATGGGACGAAAATCACGAAGCATTTTAGCTCATTCCTTCTTGGGAATAAGAGTAATGAAGGTGCAATTCAAGCATCTATCAAGGTAAGACTCTTGCTCAAATTCCTTCACCATTTTCATGAAGTCCTCTCTCACTGTACTCCAACAATGTTGAAAGAACAGCATGGTAAAGCCATCTGGACCCGGAGTTGTCTCCCCCAAGGCTCTTCAAGGCATCCACTACTTCCTCCTCATCTATCGGTCTCTTCAACCACACCTCTTCTCCACGGCTGATACAATCAATATCCAAACCCTCCAAAGACGGTCTGTAAACATTAGGCTTAGATGATTGAGATTCCATAGCGAGGACTTGGTACTTCATATCACTTTATTTTTTTCTTAGGAATGCTTTTCCCTATCCTTGTACATTTTCTCATACATTAATATACATCACGTTTCTTATTGTTCAAAAAAATGTTGAAGAGATGAGATGTTGAGATGGATGAGTTAATTGACTACGAAAGACAAACATAAATGGATGAGTTAATTGAGATGGTTTGGGCATGTAGAACAAAGACCAATGACAGCACTAGTGAAAAGGAGCGATTTGGTACAGGTTGAAGGTTCTAAAAGAGTGAGAAGAAGGTGAGAATAACATGGATGAGGGTAGTAAGGAAGGATTAAAAAAGATGCCTTGACAAAGAATATGAATCTATATATAACTGAATGGAGAAATAGGATTCATGTTGCCCACCCTACCTAGTTTGAATAAGGCATTGTTAATGATAAATGATGCTAAGTTATAAATCAAGTTTGAAAAGAAAATCATTTAACTCACATCAATAGAAATAAGAGAGAGACGACCGGCATGATGACACTTTTCAAGCTTTGACATAAATCTCTTGCTCTTCGATATCTTTTCTGGTGTGACATACAAAATCTTAAGTTCTCCTTCACCTTTTTCAAGAGCCTTGTATATGAATCTTTCATCTTCCTTACTGGTTGTTGATGTCAACTTGTATGCTGGGATGCCTAAAGCAGCCAACCCCATCACCTAAAGCAATATGTGTTGTGAGAAAAAAAATTGATTGATTCAAAGCTAAAGTTAAAAGATCGTAATCAAATTCTGAGCACCTGGTCCTGAATCAGAGAAAGCAAAGGACTGACGACAAGAGCAACTCCATCATGAAGAATGGCCGGGAGTTGGTAACATAGGCTCTTGCCACCACCCGCAGCCATTATCACCAGAACATCTCTTCCACTCATGACTGCATTTATTATCTGATAACAACGGAGACTTTATTCAGTAAGTGCATAAACTTGTATAATTGTGAGAAACAATATTTTAAAATTAATCACAACAGCACGTCCAAAGAACGGAATTTTTCTTTTTATATGCATTAGGATTCTTGAACCTAAGAATACTATGAAGCGTATAATATTGTTACGAAAGATCAACAAAATTATGGAATGCATCTAAACAAACTCTTTCTCTATCATTGGCAACAAGGCCTCAAGTAGGTCAAGGCCTAGGGGATATTAAACATGGTGACCCACTATCTCCATTTCTTTTCATCGTCATGGCAAAAGCTCTAAGTAAGATATCACATAAATGGGAAGAAATCCATACGATTGAAGGTTTTATAGTTGTCATTAGATGATCCCATGGTGTCACAACTTCAATTTGCCAATGACACAATCATATTTTCGGATATTGCAAGAGAGCATTTGGCAAATTTACAAGGCATTCTTCAGTGCTTTGAGGTGGTGTCTGGTCTTCATGTTAATTTGAAAAATAGGCTTCTTATTGGAAGTGGTAATGATGAAAATGGAATCTTCGAAGATTGTAATATCCTTACGAGGTTATTCCTACCTTGTTCTTCCATTGGGAGCGTGACCCACCTCCAAAAGCATTTGGGATCTCATAATTAAAAGAGAGGAAAAGAAGAGCCTCTTTCTTTTGGGAGAAGAATGCTCTTACTAAAAGCACATTAGCTAGTGGATAGTGCTAGAGGTGCGAAGAAGAGGTTTCATCTTTTCAATGGAAGATATTATTTAGTCCAAAGAAGTTTGGAGGGTTGGATACAGAAAGTTAATGAAAATTACACACCTAGGGAAATGGTTGTGGAGGTTTGGTAAGGAAGATGGTGCTCTAAAGTTATTGATCATATTAGCTCATGTCTTCACAAAAACAAAAACAAAAAAACTAAAAAAAAGATGTGGAATATGTAGTCTCATTTCCATTTCCAAGGGGAAAACTGGCAAAGAGAAGTTACATATCAAACAGAAAAGTTGAGTAGGAACTAACCTCCCGCTGATTTGCACGATAAGTGGAAATGCCAAAAACATTGAATCTAACATCATCAGCTCGAGAATCCCATTCAAACTGCCCTGACCAATTCTCTACAGCAACCGAAGCGCCAACATTGGTAGGACTTCCAGATGCTTTACATTCTTCCAATAGTGTCTTCAGTTCGGAGTGTCGCTCGTACAGCTTCTCTTGCCGATCAAGCAGTATCTTTATCTGATCTGGCGGAGAAGACAAAAAAACCATTGTTACAAAGGGTTTCAGAGACTAGATAATATATACGGAAGAGGTCGTTCAAATTCAAACAACTAGGGATTGACTATGTGGATTATCTAGACCAGAAATCAGCAGTATCGGATGGTCCTAACCATAAAACATCTGATCAACGGTGTTAAGTTAGGATGTGAGCCGCATAAATGGCATTAATTGATCTTGTGGAGTTTGAACTTTAGAGAACACTGTTATTGAAGGAGAGTCGTCCAATGTCATTAGTTGAATGCATGTAGAATGTGAGTGTTGCAGTTGTAACTAAATTTAGAGACGATTCCCGAGTGGGTTTGTTCGTACCTTGGACTTCTTGTAGTTCCACCTCTACATTTAGTAGCTCTTCCAATACATCGTCTTCCATCCTCTGGTTTTGGGGCCGCCGCTAAACCTAGCAACAACAAAGGAAACGATCGTTCGTTTCAAACGAAGCGGGACAGTCGTTTCAGACTTACCCAGTTGTGCGTAGGAAAACTTCTGTGGGGTCGGTGCGCACGACCGGAGGGATTAGTCGCATCCAGACTGATGTGGGGATACGGTTCAAGAGCAAAAAATAAAGCAAATTAGTATGACCCGCCTGAGAAATTGGCGATATTAGTATAACCCCCGATGGTCTCCGTTTGTTGTCTCTCCTGACTTCCATTTAGGCTGCGTTTGGCATTCCGGTTAGCTGAAAAAAAGTACTTCTCAAAAAGTACCTTTTTAATAACAGTTTAGTTTAAGTTATTTTGGGTCTATCAGAAAAGTGCTTATTTTGAGAGAAAAAACATTGATAAAGTATTTGGTTAATGTTATCAGAAAAGTGGCTTTTCTATGCGACAACTTGTCAAATGACTATTTAACCCTTAGATAGTAACCTTAGCATAAATGGCACCCTAGAGATTGTTATTGACTCACATTGATCATGTATGGCTACATTCTAACTAAATTTCATCCGTAGATTCTACATATCGATGAGAATGAAAGAAAAACCACGCATATATAAAATAATGCCCATTCATGTTCAGTGTCCTCATCAGACCATCCATGTTTTTTCTCCCTTCATATTACCTTAAACATTCTTTTATACATCCATTCAAAATTTAGCTCTTGATCAAACAATGAACGTCACCTGACCTGTATGGACTTTATGAATAAGGTTCACCATTTGACCACTAACAAAGTCGTAAGTTTAATATAATTATTTGTTATATTAGTTATTATTTAAAGAACTCATCCGGATATTATTGAATCTCTTATCAAATATACCCCACCACTCAATTAACGATATTAAAAGAGTTACTACAACATAAGGAGACAACATCATTAGAGAGAACTGAAAAATTACGCCTTATTACTAGTGAATAAAGTTCTTCCCCCTTATCGCTCCTCCATGAAATAACTTGTCCTCCATGCAAGCTAACCTGGATTGCTGATAGAAAAATCATCAAGAAACAAACCAGAAGCCATGCATTTCACCAAAAAATAAGTTTTTGGAAGCGCCTCGTGGGGTACGAAGCATGACCTGATTGATTCCATTCAAGTCATTTGTCACTTCGATTGCTGCCCTCTGATCCCCAAAGCCATAGTCATAGAGACAAATTCTGAGAAAATGCAAAATCAAAAAACATAAAATCCCCTTTAAAAGGCATAAATGGCAAACTAAACACTCAATAATCTTGAAAAAAAATCAGAAAACCCACCGAAATTTAAAATATTATAATCCTCAACCATCAACAAAACTGACCCTAGTGTAAATCTATAGCGTCCATCGAAGGCATGGAGACCTAAATCGATTACTCCATCATCTTTGCTGCAAAATCGGAGATCTTGCCCCATGAGATGCAAAGAAGGAACTCTAAAATCCCTAATACACAAATCATAATTGGAGGAGATGGTAAAGATAATCAAAGTATACAGGAAATAGAGCTAGGAAAACGAGAAGGTGTCTCCAAACGTAAATCCCAAAATTTATTTCTCCTTCATTTTCTGCAGAAAGATAATGGTGTTTTAAAAAGTCTCGGCTATCAAATCTCAGGAATACTTAGTTCTTCGGTAATATATATCGTTGTGTCTCGAATCCCCTGAAGACTGAAGTGTCAAAGATCAAGTAGACTTCGACAAAACAAATCAAAGAAGAATTAAAGTTGAAGAAAATCAATCTAAGTGTTCAAAATCAACTGAAGACAAAGTCAAGTGATCAAGCTCAACTGAAGACAAAGTCAAATCTCAAGCAATGAGATTTAAAAGATCAGAGTACGTTCTCACTCAACGAATGTTCAACTATGAAGAATCTCATGTTGCGGTCACTTACATAAATCTAAGGGTACACTGCGCGTTGCCATTGGATCAAGATTTACCCTAGATGGTTCTGTGATAGTTAGGAATCATGTGCGTGTCAAAAGGAGAAATTCTAAAAAGTTTAGAAGTGTTCGGTTTTGGACAAAGAGGTCCGCCTGCCCGACCTTTTTGAGCGGGCGACTGGATCAGGTCCGGTCGACCGGGCAAAAAAGGTACGGTCGACCCTAACTCTCGGGTTCAAGATTTTGTGGTATCTACCTGAGCGGGCGACCGACTAAAGGTTAGATCAACCGAGGTCCGGTCGAGCGGCCAAAAGTGCGGTCGACCCCACCCCTTTCGGATCTCGTTCGACTCAATCTCTTAAGCGATTCTATTGATGGGAGGCTCTTATAAATAAGAGCGCCCTCTCCCTTTATTAGAATTAACCCAATCAAAATATCTCTATTCTACATTCTTTGATTATCATTCTTTGAGTCCAGAGATCTAAATTTGTATTAGCTTCATCAGAGCAAAGTTGTATATTCGTTGTGAAGGCTCTAAGTGTTTAGAAGAGACTATTTGGTATTATTATTCTGCAAGCATCTTCTTCTAAGAAGATGATTACTCTTGGCAGAGTGTCTCTTAGGCGAATTCTTTTCTAAAGGATTTTTCATTTCGATCGTATTCATCGAAAGGTAAGTGTTACTATGATCAAATATATTTTGATAGAATTCAAAATTTATGAACACTGTGTATTTTGTGATTTGTGGATGAGTGATGACTCATCTAACTGAGTTGAGGATTGTAGATCCATGAGAAAAAAATTTCTCTAAATCGACTACTGGCCTAGATTGACTCTCTAGGTGAGCGAGAAATGATTCTCGTTAAATTAAAACTAAGTGATATTTTAGTTAGTGAATTATTTATTTCAATTGGATATAATGTAATGCATGATTGAGATAATATAATATTACTCGTGTTGAGTATTGGATAGTGGACGTAGGTGCGGAGTCATCGAACCACTATAAATCTGAGTCTCGTGTGATTGTGAATCTTTGCATATTTGTGTCTCAAAATTTTTCATATCTATGTTATGTGGATGATTCATATTTTAATTGCTTGATCATTTTCCGCCTTGTGTGATCAATATTTTTTTTAATCCATATAGAATTCGCAGATAAATTAAAAATTGTCATATTCACCCCCCTCTAGGACTTAACTTGGTAATTAAAAGAGAATTTCATGTTTCGGTCTTTTTGAAATGTATTTAAGGATAAAGAAGTAAAGATAAATTTAACGTTACCTGCGGTCCGCAAACGCAAATGCAAAACTCGATTTAACACAGCTTCTGCTTTTTGCCTTTTTTTTTTAAACTTTTAACGATTTCAAAACGTTATTTCTTTTGCTTTACCAAATGCCAACCCCATGTGAATTGAGGTCAAAATCCGCAATAAGCTAACTTTTTGTGGTGAAACCGCAATGCCAAACACAGCCTAAACGTAGGGGTGTCAACGGGTTGGTTCCGGTTCAATTCCTAAGGTGGCCAGTTTCTGTTCTTATCGGTTCTGGTCCATAACGATTTTGGTTCTCAAAATAATGGACTCGAAACCGGAACCAATTATGTATTTTTTGTTGATTTCGATTCCAATTCCAAGTATATTGGGTCCAATCTTGATAATATGAGAACTACCCAGAACCATAACCATTATTTTCGGTTCGGTTTGGTTCCGATTCTAGTTCTTTTTTAATCGGTTCTCAAAAATGTGGAACCGGAATTGGTTTTCAGTTCCTATTTCGATTCGGTTTCGGTTAAATGGGTAAAATTAACACCCCTACTTAAACGGTTGTTAACTTTCATAGTCGATGGACCATTTTGCCCTTACTTTACTTTACCCGACGTTACACGTAAGCAGACCTCCCGTCAATCAATTTTTGACTCAGCGTCAGTCTCTCTGACCTTGCGACAGTCACTCTCCCTCCTTACGCCAAACCTCGGCTGAAGTTTACGCAACACTGTTGTGCCACATGTGTGGTCACATTTAAAAGTGTTTGTTGAGGAGGATTTAATTGACATTTTTCTTATGCCACTCAGTGTGTGCCACATGGATGATCTCGTTTAAAACAGTACGTTTATGATTTTAATCAACATTTTAATTCCAATCGATGGTTTAGATCTTCTCCATGGTTTCTTACATGCAATAAACACCAACCGTTTGATTTTAACGTTGGCTTCAACATGGGTTATTGAAGACGAGTTGGCAGCACATTTTAACGCTGGTTTAAATACTTGGGAAAGTTTCATACGCCCTCAGTATTCATCTGTCTTTGAAAGTTATTTCTTCCCTAGTGCAAAAACGGTGATCCAAATCATGGGCAGAGGGCAAGATACAAACATTGGAAGTGTTCGAATTTTTTCTTTTTGTAAATTCAACTTCATCATTCTTAAAGTATTATTTGGTCTTTCAGATGATTCCATGCCATATCTCCAATTGTCAAGGGCATTGTAAAATCCTGGTTTCAAAAGCAACCTCATAGTGAGGGAATGAAGTTTTTGAGACGTCAGCATGGTGAAGCAACCTCATAGTGTGGGAATGATGTTTTTGAGACATCAGCGTGGTGGATATATTAGATTCCGATGGTTAGATACAACATATATAGATGAAGATTGATTAAGGTCGCATGGTTGCTTTGGATGTGGAGAGTCAATCCATTGCTTGAAAGATTGCCCTTGGAATAATTCTTCGTGTCCTAAGCCTGGGTGTAGAGATCATTGAAAAATATGTACATCAAAGCAATCACATAGTCTAGACAAGAAGTTTTTAAAATTCCAAGATGGTTGCGGCAATTTTCAATGGCTAGATGCTGCACAGTCAATAGTGGATCAAGCTCAGGGGGGTCATCTGACAGATGGGGTGATATAGTGATAATAGTAGGAGGAAGATTAGAGTTGTTATCGATGTCGAGGTAGATGAAATATGTGAAAATTTTGTTAATAAGGTTGATATGAATGCCTCCTAATTGTACTTGTATTATGCATTTAATTGACTTCTTGTCACTTCAAAGTATTTCTATTTGCATTACCCCCCTGACATGGAAAAATACATTACCCTTCACATGAAAATTTGTGTTACATGACTATTGGATCCAATTGATCAGTAATTCACCATATAATTCAAACATTAGTAAAATTTGCATTGCATCATAGTTTAGCAATTATCTCTTGTCCTAATATTTAACTAGTGTAGACCCCCATCGTTTGTGATTGGATGGAGAGTTATTGCTACGTGTGAGGAGTACACTACAAGCCCATGAATTTAGACCATGAGAGGGCCTTTGACCACAACAATGAATATATAATGGTGGTCAATTGTTTGACGTCTTAGAACTATTCAGGAATCGACGAACAGTACCCCTCGCGTCTATCTCGATGATGTAAACCTCTATCAGATTTAAACTTCAAAGACGTACCACTACAAATAATGGTTTCCAAGAAAAGAGAAAAGGAATTTCCTGGATATTGATAATGGCGTTGTTCTCCAAGACACCTCATGACCATCAAGCAAACTAGAATCACAATCATTATCTTAGAATAAATTATTGCCTCCGAAAATTAACAATAATCTACTCATCAGACATTCAACTAATTCTTTTCCATATGACATCAATGATTTATAATGTATTATTGTAAATAATAATTGAAGGTTTTTTAATCAAACTAAATTTTTTTTTTTTTTAAACCTTTGTATATAATTATGTGTGTTGAATTCTCCTATCACATTTTATATGTTCCATTAGCTTGGGACCAGCTTCCCTCATACAGATTATTATGTGTTAAAGCTCATGTGATACTCATCATATCCATCTCATCCACAACATATCAACACACACAAAGGTAAGCCATTCAAATCAAATTCCTAGGTCCCGGGTGATCTATCAGCCTCACCTGCTAATTTGGAGAATTCACACACCACATGTTTCACTAGATTGGGAATTTTCGGCCATCTTCATCTAAAATTTGTATCAATTCATGTGTATTCGCTCTTTTCTTTTATTAAATGAAAGAAAGAGATTTTTCCATAAAAAAAATTCAACATTTTTTTATTTTTTGAAATCTCCCTTTCGAAAACTCGTTAGCAAGAAATTTCGAGTTTTAAAAGATAATTAAGCTTTCAAAATTAATATTACATAAAAAATAATATATAGGAAATATATATAAATAACAAAATTTTGTTATATTTAAATACACATTTTTTATTTTAAATATATCAAAGATACAACAATAAAAAATTTATTATTTATTTGTTTATTTTTGTTGAAATTCAAATTCTACTCGAAAAATTATCTGAAATTGATTTAAGAACAGCTCGATTCCGAGTTTAGAACACAAAATATAACGATTTGAATTTTTAATCATGTCGAAATTTTTTTTTCTATCAGACAACATTTTTTAAAAAATACGCGTCATTTCTAGCCGAATTTCACTATTTTTGAATTTTTTTTAAGGTTCAGCCCTTAATAGGCCTTTCTTTAACTTGCACATTGTTGGCCCTTCTAATTGAGCCCAAGCTTTTACCCTTTTTATCATGTCATCTTCAACTTTTTGACTGTGAGAACAACCAGTAACATGAGATGACTTGGGCGGTCATGGATGGCTCCCACATCAGCCACAAAAATTCAAGAATATACTTAAAAAAACTTTTAAAACGCTCTCCATCCAATATTCTCTTGTCTCACTTAAGGTTAATGGGCATTATGCCCATGAAAACTACCTAAAACATATTGTATTTTTCAACTATAGATTCATTTTTTTAAATGATTAAGTAAAGGTATTAAATTATAGCATTCTTCTCCATCTAGAGAGATAAATTTGTTCTTTTAGAATAGGATTTCAAAAAAATTGTTTAGAATTTTTTAGGAAAAAATAGTTTTTCCAAAACCACTATTTAGATCTCTAATAAACTAGAACTATATGAATCAAGGTTTTAAATAACAAAAACAATAATATACTTGATCAACCTCAAAGATTTTACAAGAGATTATAGCAAAATAAACTAAAAATTACAGCAATAATTATCTGTTTTAAAATATAAGAAAATTCAAAAAAATGCAACAACAATTGCAAGATAATTCTAAATCAAATTTATACCATAAAACCATTGCAAGATTAGATAAAAATGAATTTAAACCACCTACCTTAATATGTGGTTTCCTTTTCTCTTTTATTTTTCTTCTTGTTCTCTCATTTATTTTATTCTTGTCCTCAGTGCATTTGAGTTTATAGGTGATGTCAGTTTTCTCATCAGATATCTCTATTAGATTTTTTGTTTTGTGACCAATACTTTATCTTTTATATTTTGATGACTTCGACTAGAATCTCGGTCAAATCAACAATTTTTTACTTGAAAAATCTACTTTTACTATCTTGGGTCGTTACGACACCACACTAAGATCGCACGTAAAGATAAATAAATAACTACAGTGACAATCTCAATAACTCGGAATCAAATATTATGGTGAATATTAGATATCAACGAATGATAAGCTCAATGAAACAATATCATATATAATGATGGATAAAAGATATCAACGAATGATAATCTTCATGGCTCAATATCGTACATAATGATGGTAACAGATATCAACAGATAAACATGCAAACATTAATTATAATATTTTTAAACATATTTATACAACCACTAAAATTACTCAAATTGTTGTACTACATAAAAATAATCAAAATTTCCATGATTTACTATCACATCATTGATTTCTTTTATACGCATTAATATATTCTTTTTAAAAATTTAAAATCCAAAATAAAATGTCATTTTTGTCATTTGTACAAATGTCCTCTTTCTTCTATTATAGAAAATAGTTCAACAATCTCAAATCCATGGTCTACATCTAGCAAAGGAATGCCCATTATCTCGCATCTCTTTTTTGCAGATGATTGTCTTCTCTTCTGCTGAGCAAATCTGGTGGAAGCCCGCAACATCATAGATACATTCTGTTCTTTATCTGAGCAAGAAGTCGATTTTGAAAAGTCGGGCATCCTATTCAGTGATAACTTACATAGAAGACATCGGAAAGCGCGGGCCCACATCCTCAAAAGCCTCAAAATATCAGAAAAATATCCAGGCGCCCCTCTTTTCATAGGAAGTTCAAAATCACATGCTCTCCAAAGTTGCCTTGAGCGACTAAAAAATTTGGTTGCTGGTTGGAGATCAAAATTTCTTTCACAGGCAGGTAAGACGACTCAGATCAAATATGTTGCTTCAAGTATTCCAACATATTTAATGTCATCATTCCCTTCCCCAAAGGATTGTGTAAAAAGATAGACTCAGTCATAATTTCCTTTTGGTAGGGCGGAAAAATGGACAAAAGAACTTTGAGTCTCGCCAATTGGGAGTCCATTTGTCAACCAGTTGAAAAGGGTGGCCTAGGCATCAAATATTTCTACAAGAGCAATTTGTCTCTATTGCTAAGGAACATTGGAGACTCCAAGATGCACAACAATCAATTCTGGCTAGCCATCTTCTTCCAAAGTACTGCAAAGGAAAATCTATTCTCGCAGTAGAGCCTAAGAATTCTGACTCGTGGGTTTGGAAGGAAATAATGAAGGAAAAAAAGGCTAGTATCAACCTCTATGTTTGGCGGCCAAGAGATGGAACTACCATCAACATTGGGAGAGTCTTAGTGCAGACTTTCTCAATTTATGTATTAATGGATAATCAAGCACTAAACTAGAGAATCAGGAAATGAAAATTGCAATGTAACTACTAAATGAAATTTACTAAGTAATAGAAGCGTACACGGACAATAGTAGTATATAACCAGCAGACGATTGAATAAACTGTAAAATAGATGTCAAGCACTTATCGGTGAAAAGATGGCCGATGCACGCGTTGTATGTGCTGTCCTTCGCCACTGCACTTCGAAGGTGTTGCTGTCAGTTGGTCGACGACTGCTCCCAGGATTCAACTGCCCACTAAAGGTAGGCATTACTCCAACCCTTAAGTCTATCAAACTTACAGTGGAACCTCAAAAAATATTCAGAAAAGATGAAGATAGAAGATCGTAATCTTTTGTTGTGTTCTTAGCCTCCTCTATGCCTCTCTTTATGTAGGGATGAGGATGTAGCCATTTGGATCTTATTAATGATCCAAAACGATCACAACTTTAATGTAATAAAATCCACGTCGGTTACAAAACGTTTTGAATATGAAGCGTAAAACTATGTGCGAAAACCCAACGCTCCAAATAATGTTTGGGGTTTAAAGTCCAAGTCCATGTCCAAGTCCACAGACCATGGACCACTGACCACGCGCGCTCGTGTGTGTATGTGTGTGATTAAAATATATTAGTTTGCATATTTGTGCCCATTGGGCACAAAACTTGGGATGCCCAAGGGCTCCACCCTTATGGTTCAAAAACTCATATATAGGTAAGAATGAGAGTCCTCACAACCAATGTGGGATTAAAGGTTTGTAAGAAAAAACAAAAGACAACTAAAAATTTCCCTCCAAGATTTTAATTCAATCTTATAAAGTTTTGGCTCCAAAAAGTAAAAGCTTTGTGGCTCTAAAAGGCAAAAGCAAAAGATCTCCAGAGATCTTTAGTTAAAACCCCAAGAGGTCTTGGGTTCCATTAGACCAAAATTCTAAAACTTTTAACTCACAATCCCCCACATGAATAAAATTTTAAAAAATTGAAATTAAATCAGAATTATCGTGCATTAGTAAAGGTGTCTTTTGGACTTGAACCTTTACTTAGTGTAAGTCTATCGGATTTACTAGCTGTTCAGTGAACTTTATATCTTGAATTGCCCAACTTTATATTGTAAACTGAGACAATAGACTACACACACAATATTTTCTATCTACTGTATAATTCTTATGGTTTTGCTCATTTAGGCCATGAGCTAAATCTCAATTTTCATGAATGCTCTAGAGAATCAGCTTAATTCTCATAGAAAGCGGTCCACTTTCACATGCAGATAGGTAATGTATAAAGAATGCCCTGTTGCATCCTACTTGATAACCAAGTTATAGATTCATTAAGAGTTAATACTCAACCTTCTCTTTGGACAGGTAACACTATTTACACCATAGGGATGGGAAGGAATTAATTTCTGATATAGTGCTTCACATGCAACACTCTTAATTAGTTTTCCTATTGAACTTAGATCTTGGGATCTCCAATCACATAGGTTGGGTTTCCATTAAGGTGTTTTGCTCATTTTTAGGCTTTAAGCCCATTCCCCCTGATGTCATTTGAACTATCTCTCTGGTAAGTCCTTTGTCAAAGGATCCGCTAAGTTTTCTTTTGATCTTACAAAATCAATTATTATTATACCATTTGAGATTAGTTATTTTACAGAGTTGTATCTCCGACAAATATGTCTGGATTTGCCATTATATTAATTATTTTTAGCCTTTGCTATTACAGCTTAGCAATCATAGTGTATAGTAATAACTGGTACTGGCTTAGGCTATATTAGAATATCCACTAAAAAGTTTTTAAGCCATTCGGCTTCTTCACCAGCTTTGTCTAAAGCAATAAATTCTGATTCCATGGTGGATCATGCTATGCAGGTTTGTTTTGGAGATTTCCAAGATATTGTAGCACCTCCTACGGTGAATACATAGCCACTTGTAGATTTGGATTCCTCAGAATTTGATATCCAGTTAGCATCATTATATTTTTCTAGTACGACAGGATACTTCAAATATTATAAATTGTAATCTATTGTGTATTTTAGGCATCTAAATACCCTAATAAGAGCTTCCCAATGATTATGTCCTAGGTTGCTAGTATATCTACTAAGCCTACTTACCGCGTAAACTATATCTGGTCTAGTACAACTCATTATGTACATTATACTGCATATTATTCTGGAGAATTCAAGTTGAGATACTCTATCTTTTTTATTTTTCTTTAGATTATAGTTTATGTCAAAAGGCGTTCTCACAGGAGTTGAATCGAATTGATTAAATTTCTTTAATACTTTCTCAATATAATGAGATTGGATAGTTTAATTCCACTAAAATTTCTTATTTTTTTTACTCTTAAAATTACATCTACTTGACCTAAATCTTTTATGTTAAATTTATTATTTAATATTTTCTTAGTTGAATTAATTATGTTAATGTTTGTTCCCATTATTAATATATCGTCTACATATAAACATACTATCACTTAAGAGTCTTCAACACTTTTTGTATAAACGCATTTATCAAATTCATTTATTTTAAATCCATTTTAGATCATCACATGATCAAATTTCTCATGCCACTGTTTTGACGCTTGTTTTAATCCATATAAAGATTTTATTAATCTACAAACTTTATGTTCAAGTCCTGAGACTTCAAAACCTTCAGGTTATTTCATGTATATTTCTTCTTCTAACTCTCCATTAAGAAAATCGATTTTTACATCCATTTGATATATTTCTAAGTTATAAATGGTTGCTACAGCTATTAGTATTCTTATTAATGTTATCCTTATTACAAGTGAATATGTGTCAAAAAAGTCTATTCCTTCTTTTTGTGTAAATCCTTTGACTACTAATCTAACTTTATATTTTTTAATTGTTCCATCAATTTTAAGTTTCTTTTTAAATATCAATTTACAACCTATTGGTTTACAACCTGGAGGTATAGATTAACTAACTTCCAGGTGTTGTTTTGCATTATTAATTCTATTTCACTATTTAGAACTTCTTTCCCAAAAGGAACTTTAGGTGAGTTTATAGCTTGTGTATATGTTTGAGGTTCTTCTTCAATTAAGAGTGTTATAAAATCATTAAGACCAAAGCTAATTGCTCTTCTTGCCCTTTTACTTCTTCTAAGTTCTATGTCTTCTTGTATAATTTCATTATGACTACTTAAAGCAATATCTAGAGTTCTTATTATTTCTCTATCTTGAGACTTAGTTTTTAGTGGAAAGCTGAATTTAAAAAATTCAACATCTCTGAATTCTATTATGATGTTGTTATCAATACCATTAAGTTCAGATTTAATAACTAAAAACCTATAGGCACTGTTGTTTAAAGCATACCTTATGAATATACAATCTATGGTTTTAGGTTCTAGTTTAGTTCTCTTAGAACTGGGTATTGCCACTTTGGCTAAACACCCCCACACTTTTAAGTATTTGTAAAAAGGCTTTCTGCCATTCCAAAGTTCAGAAAGTGTTTTATCTGATTTCTTAAACAATACACTACAACAAATATAGTCATTTATGGGGTTCATTGAATTCCACAAAAAGTCATTTATGGCGTTCGCAAAACATTATGGAATGCAATGCTATTGTTTCTTTTATAGCATTTTATGGGAACACCATAGGTTGACGGTGTTTAACAGACGCCGTCATTTAACAACATGTTATGACGTTCCGAAATCTCGAACACTATGGATGTTCTAATTTATTTTTATTAACCATGACGTTTCACGAATGCTGTAGACGCTTCATAAAGCACGAAGTTCTTAATATGCTATTATTTGTCATGATTTCTAGTTATGCATAGCCTTCTTAGAACGCTATAGAATTATAAAGCATGGCATTCATATTATTAATAAACCATGTCAATTAAAGAAAGCTGTAGTCTCTTCCTAAAGCATGACGTTCTTAAAATGTTGTTGTTTGTCATATTTTTTATTAGGCATGGCCTTCTTTGAAAGTTATAAATTTATAAGAAGTATAATTCATTTTTCGATATATTTTCAAATAAAAAACTACATATAATGCTCTTATAAATATCATTGTTAATGTTCACAGTGGGAAGTCACATTCTCATGTCCGCATAATTTTTTCACATCTTCCATATACATAGAAGAATGCAATTCATTAACTTACAAAAAAAAAAATACAAACGAATACTATTACGAGTTGAAAGTAATTTCTCATTTTTTTTTTCAATTCACAATCGAATTCAATAAGAATTCTATAACATAAAAGAGTATTGTTCAACTATAAAGAAACTCTTAGTACTGTTGTAACATCGAAATGAAACAAATGACATTGTTTTACTTGACTTTGGACCCTTAAACTGAAAAAATTTAAAAACTTCGAATATCAACATTATCTTAAGATGACTTGAGCGAGTTGGCCTTGAATCGTAACCACTACATCCATAGGCGCCAAAGGGGTATATTCACTTGGACCTGCACGTTTCGAAAAAGAACTTAAATAAATATGAGAGAATTACCAAAAATAAAATGTTATATGATTCTGTCATTACTTAAGGAATGGTTGTAAGTGTACAAGATTAAAAAAATATCATAATGATTATTCTTTAACATTGCTTATTGCTTAATAAAAATCATATAACAATCCAAACTTGTTAGACGTTCATGCATATCATTCATTTATCAAGATAAATGAATAGAATTTTATACCAAAGTTAATATTCTGTCATAATAATGTGGTCTGTAAGTCATGTAATTGTACTTCCTACAACTTCTCCTATTGTTCGCATATCAGATGTTCACCTCCATAATAATGCTGAAAGTTGTTTGTCTTCACCAACCCAAACCTTAAAGGCATTGGGTCCAAGAGGTACAAAATGCACCAGTGTTTTAGTGTCATCTGTCACCCAACATGCATTAGCAACTACGTCGTCCGATTCCATCCAATTTGTCAACTTGCACTTGTTACCTCCCCGATTAGCACTTCCACATTGTGACTATTATTAAAATAACAAAAATAAAATAGTTACTTCTACTTAAAGAATATTTTAATAGGGAGATAACTTAACATGAGAATTCAGTGTTGATATAATTTACCTGGGGAGTAGTTACACTTGTTTGAAACATTTGCTCATTCCCTACACCTTGATCCTATAAAAAGTACAAATGAAAGATGTAAAGATATAACAAAAAAATATTATATGTACTTAATTATTATATTTTTCATAGTTGGAACTTGCCTGGTTATTAATTCACTGTGACATCAAACTTTTCATATACTTCATCTTTTCCTTCATTGACATAAGTTCTTGTTCTAGTTGAGTTAGTTTAAGGGTGCTTTGTGATATTGCACCTAATTTAGATGGAGCAACTCTAAGTCTAACCCATCTTACTCGACCACAACATTCTGGTCCAAGTACTTGTGAAAGTGCATCGTCTTTTAGAGTAGTAGAAGATGAGTTTAATGAAGATGATTCTCTAAGTTGTTGAATCCTTCTCTGAATTTACATATCAAATATATGTGACTTTATATATAAGCATGACTTAACAATGAAGACATACATTTATTATAACAATAAATAATTGGATAAAATAAAATTTCAAAGCATACCAAGTACTCAACAGTTGTTGGGTTAGATGGTTCACCACTTGACTTGGTATGTGCCCGAGACCAAACATCAACCCCAGTTATGGAAGAGGGATTTGGACTCTCATTTTTCTACAAAACATAATTTTTTCAAGTGAAACATATTAAAATATTATTTATAATTTTCATTAAAATCTTTTTAAATTAAAAAGAGATTACCATCTTATCCTCCAAGCGAGCATAGCCTTTACGACTACATGTGTAAGGGAGGTCTTGCTTTGCCCGCATTTTCTTAAATTTCTTGCTCTTTTTCTTTAGTAATACAAATTACCTTTTTAGTATTTTAAGTAAATCTTACACGTATATTGTCATAAAAGTACATAAGTATACTTACCATGAATAGTTTTGATGACTTTCGTCTTACGAAGGTTTGCCATTGTGCAACGTCAATGTTATTAGGTTTGATAGTTCTTAAATCTTCTTGCCCACTTGAATTTATCTTATCGACCAATCTCGATTTATGAGATCGCAACAACCTTCCCATTAATTGTAGGATATAAGGTTTGTGCTCTTCATTCAGGATGAATTTTTGTCGCAAAATGACAATTGTTAAAAAGATATTTATGTTCAAATAAATAATTTTAAATGACAATTAATATATTAACAAATTACCGTGACTATTTCCTAAGCATCTTCTTTCTTCTCCCGGGGAACCTTCCTCGATCATCGTAGGTTATTGGTAGCATTTCTCGCACTATAGCTCCCAAGAAAGATATCATTTTTTTAGATTCTTCTTTAATAGCTTGGCCCCTCTCATTAAATTTAACTTCTACCATTTTTTCACTTTCTATTGCCATTGTCTTACATTTCGTAGGCCCATGTTTATTTTTGTGGTTCTTATGTGGAGGGGTTAGGCATGTTTTGGGAAGGTCCATTTGACATAAGTAACCAAGTATTGGATTCATTCCTATGAGCAACTTGATAGATAATCTTTCTTCTTTGCTCTTTTAGCTGCCTCTTTTGAACTCTATTCATTGGTATAAAAAAAATTAATAAAAGAGATAATATGAAATTATTTGTGAAACAACTATTTCTAATTAAAATAAAGTAACTTAATTATTACCTCAGGTCGAGAATACATTTTGTATCAATGTCTTGTAATTAAATGAGACAAAAAAAGTTAATTTTCTTACTCCACATTTGAAATGAACATCAAGAAAACCCAATAAGACTCTTGTTGCATTGGATTCTTTTTCCTACTTCTGCTCTGACACTTCTACCCTTAATAACTATTATTCCATAATTACTTTTTGTTTTCCCATTTCTTTTCAACATGAATATCAATGGGTGGGAAGCCACGTTGTTCATTGGGTACTTTTGATACTGCTGACAAAAGGTTTGTCAACAAAACAACCCATAAAATGCTATTTCAAATGATGACAATTTTGCTATAGCTCAAGAAGACAATGAAAAACTAACACAAGTCGAGATGAAAGACCTTACCCTCCGGAAAGAATGGTAATCGTAGCTACACACCGAATGAAAATGGGTGCTTGAACTTGTCTCTGTAAACAAAGTGATCTATACAAATTTGCAAGCTCTCAAAATTTTATTCATTCACTCTCAAAAGCAGTATACAATAATTTTTTAAATAGAATAAAAAATAGAGAATAACTCTCTATATAACAAACCTTCTTCCTCAACCCTGTGCTACTAAGGCTTGCAAATGATCTATAAAAACTTGCAAGCCCACATCATATGTTAATATGACATCGGAGTCATCTGTGTCATATTAAAGTTAAAAAATTACTTTTTGTGTTGCCAAACGGCCCCGTAATGGAGTTCTTGAACAATAAAGCATGCAAAATGTAGCATCTATATCAGAATAAAATATTTTTTCGAAAATACAATTATATGTCCAATAGAGTTTAGGATCCAAGTTTTAGCTTAAAATTGAGATATAAGATCCTCTAGTCAGTCTAAATTAAGTCAACTCCAATCAGAAGAGATTTATTAATTTTGGTAAATACGAAATGCATTACACAAACATACCCTCACAATCTCTTCTTACATAGTTACCATCTTCATCATCGATACTCATATCGAGTCTTGATACATCTATTGGTCTGGAGGGCGTATCAACATTCTCATCATACATCTCCAACTCCTGAATGAAATAACAATCGGTCCGTTCTCTTTAATCAAAAATACCTAGAAGGGGGGGTTGATTAGGTATTTAAAATTAATTAAACCTAAACAGTTTTACTGGTCTATGGTAGGAAATAAAATCTCATACCTTAGTTGTTTGATAAAAGATTATCATAATCGATTCAAATAAAATATACCTCCGTGGTATATCTTTTTTTGTCGTTTGATCTAATCAATATAGAAAGCGGAATACAAACAAACAATCACACAAGACAAGAGATTTTTACGTGGAAACCTTAGCCAAGAAAAAATCATGGACCACGTCCAGACGAAAAGTATCACTAACTGGAAAGTTAAACGAAACAAAGGTTACCTACGCAGCACCGTTGCAAATATAGCTTCAACCTTAGCCAAGGCCTACTGTCGATGCATTCATGTCCTCTGAATCAATGCTACGAGTCCACGCGCGCCCTCCCAGCCAAGAAGCCTTGTCTGCTTGTTTAGTTTGGTACACCCCAAACCTACTGTCGATTAGTCACTCCGATCTTAATTCTCAACACTCCAACCTTTGCTGAAGGTGAACGATTCAGTACACACTGAACCCTAGGTTGCTTAATGGGTGTTGAGTCACACTGGTACACTTAGGTTACTAGGTCAAATATCTATGTGGAAGACCTAGGCTGAGTAATCGATTAAGCTCTTGGCTTTGATCTAGAAGAGGAACAAGCTCACAAGATGTTTATGAGATAAAAAGCTTTTTGCTCTTCGGATGGACACTCTAATAAATAAACATTTTCTTTTCTCTATAGAAGTGTAGAAGTGTGTAAGTGTATATAGAGAAGGTATAGAAGGGTTATACTTATAGAATTTGTAACCCTGAGTCTTGTAGAACGTGGGAGAGTGGAAACTAGAATTTCGGATCTGAGAAAGACTCAATCCGCGTGAAGTCTAATCGATTGGGTTTTGGGTCCAATCGATTGGCCTTTTACGGATGGATTTTTCCTTCGTAAATACAATCGATTGTTCATAGTCCAATCGATCGAATTTAAATAAGTTTGTCCCTAGGCTCCAATCGATTTTACAGAGGTCTCCAATCGATTGGGCTCTAATCATGTTCTGTCTTGTAGACTCCAATCAATTTTACAGAGGTCTCCAATCGATTGGGCTTTGTCCAATCGATTGGCACAAATAGTCCAATCGATTGGACTCTCCTAGAGGTCAATAACATTGACTTAGACTCGAGTTTGTCCAATGACTAGGTTTGACTATTATATTTTAATTCATTTAAACCTATTCCTATGGCCACTAAGTCACTTACCTTCCTAAGCGAGCGTACACGTTCTATAACCGACAAATGGACAGTTACTCAGATGACTCTTGTCGTCAACCGTCTGATTCTTGTTGTCTCTGTCTTCTAGTCTTCACGTAGTCGACGAAGTATGCGTACCACGACATCTTAACACTACACTAGTGCTCGTATGAACGGTTACATGAATGTTTTTATGTCATACGGAATCTTTGTTAAACTTAGAATATGAAAATATTTCTTACACTGAAAACCTCTTGGTGGTGCCTTTAAAAGAACATACCAACTAGATGATCACTTTCCCTAAAGTAAAACACTTGCTTTGCTTGTGATGCTAAAATAAATGGGTTTCTTTCAAATCGATTTTGTCCATGGTGAAGATTAACCAACGTAAATCCATCTTCAACTTTGACACCATTTCTAATGTTTGCCCAATCACAATCAAATAGAGGACCTTGAATAGTGTGGTAGTCAAGTAATATTATATCTTTTATGACCCCATAGTAAGCAACTATGTCAATAATTTGATTCGTGTCCTTTGAACTGGATCTACACATGGTTGTGGCTTCAATGGAAACACCACTATTTTGTGTAGACTTCTCAGCATCTTGTGTGTGGAATCGTTTCCCATTAATAACATATGTAGAATATGACATTGCATCCTTTCTAGGGCCATACGCAAGCCACTTTAATGTTTTGGTGACACTACTACTCTGTACCTCAATTTGTTAAAAATCGAACAGAAAATGTTAAGATTATAAGTATATATATACTTATTGGGAGAACAAAAAATATGTAGCATAAAACCTTTTGTTTGAACCATGCAGAGAAATTCTCTAGATGTCTCTTCCAAAGTAAGCTTTCATTTCTTGAGAGACGTCTATCCAAATGCTTCAACTCCTCCAAGTGCATTCTAATTGGAAAGAAAATGGTGAGATGCATGTGATGTCAAGAATTTAACTATTGTAATTGAATTTTTGTCGTACTTTCTCTAAATATGGTTCTACTTCGGCCATATTAAATAACACATAACAATGAGCACTCTGTACCATTTCATCACTCAATGTAATTGATATTCTCTTAGAAATTGGACGACCTTCAAGGATTACATCATTTTCATAATCTTGATTTTGACTTTTAGGATCATCTATTTCATCTGCTTGCTTCATGTACCCACTACGAAACCTCATGCACTTGTCTGTGAGATAGTATTCTACTATGCAACCTTCAGGTCCTGCATGATTCTTAACAAATCATTTCAATGTCTTCATATATCTAAAGATAAATGATTAAATGAAAAATAATATTTAGGTGAACCACTTCATGCCATAAATGTTCAAATAGTTAAGAACATACCAACTTAATAAATAAAGATAGATTATCACCTCTCAAAGGGGTACATCCAACGATATTGAATTGGTCCACATAGTCGCGCTTCTCGTCCTATGTAAATAGTCAAGTGAACCATAATGTCGAAGAAGGAAGGAAGAAAAAACCTTTCTAACATACACAAAGTCTCAGCAACTTCTTCTTCAAGGGATTCTAATTTTTCTCTATCAATGACTGATATTCGCTTAAAAGTGTATATTTTCCATTGTTATCTTCTAAGCGTTTTCACAATCTCCTACGTTAAAATGCTCTATTTATCTACTTTTCTACGTAAGAGTCTATTTTGTTGTGTAGAACACACTTTTCTGGACGAAATTGTATATTTGCATGCATTGAACACATTTCCGAAAGTCTATACATTGAGTCGTTCTGATAAAGTCTCATTACGCGCTTCTTCTGTTGCAGGAAACCCCGATGGGACAATTCTTAAGACTTGTGAGCCCACATCGATCAGGAAAGCCCATTATCAAAGCTTAAAGAGCCTACATGCTATGACTAGAAGATATGGGCCAAATATGGGCTGAATAAGAGGACCAAAAAGTCAGCCCAAAGAACGAAGAGAGTAGGAGAGCCAATGACCAAGAGACGGACCAAAGCGTTTAAAGCCACATGAGTTAGCAAGGAATGATAGTCTACTCTACTGGAGAAGCGTGAGGATGGTCACAGTGAAGACCAGGGTTCCAGACCCTCTGCCAATACTTTTATCTCCATTTTTTCTCTCATCTCTCCTTATTCTCTCTCTCTTCATCTCTTGGTCCTCGAATCTACTGACCTAACCCTAGAACTCCTGCCCATTGGCTCGGTCTCATCTTCCTTAGCTTTCTGACCGTTGGATCTTCAATCAGACCGTTGGATCTCTCTAGATCCGTCGATCTACCAATATGGGTCCCAATTAAGTCACCATCCATCCGATCGCCATCAGATTGTCTGTCACATCATCTTGTGAGACGATGGACATCATCATTCCATGTGGGCCAGTAGCCGGGCTCATCATCATCGACCCGCTGTCCGACCATTTAGTGGACCCCGTGAATTTCAAAATAATTTCAATTAAATTTTAAAAAATGGGGGGTCCACTAAACGGGGAAATTCCCCAAAAAAAAGTAGTGTTTTACTTTAAAAAAAAAATTTATTTTTCTTATTTTTTATTTTCAAAAGAGCTTTAAAAGGGGAAGGAGAAGGGTTCGTTTGAACCCTAATCCCCCTCCAATATCTTCCATTATCTCCCAAAAACTCTCTTGCCCCTTTTTCCCCCTCTCTTTAAGCCGTTTTCCTCCACTTCTCATCCACCTTCTTCATCTTCTTCCTAACGTTTTCGTCGGAGTTGTAGGTTGCAACTCCAGCCAGCACCTGCAGCGCTCCAAGCGGCTGCACATAGCGGCCACGACGGGTACCATTCTCCCCTTGCAGCTCCCTTGCACCGGCCAGATCTCCTTCAACTTGTCGGGATCCTTACTCTCAGTGAGCACACCAGTCTTCTTTCATCCCCACCAAAGACCCCCACCATTCCGGGCAGCAACACTCCACTCTCCATTTCGCCATTACATGGCCTATGCTTAGCCGGTTAAGTGTGGGTTTCAACTTCTCTTTATCTAGTTTCACCTTAATCTCTCTCTCTATACCTCCCTCTGGCTTACTCCCTCTCTCTCCTTCTTTCTCTCTCTAGAATTCCTCAATTTTATCTCTCTAGATTAAATCTCTCTTTTGTTTTGCAATTTCTTTCTTTCGTTTAATTTGAGCTTTCATAATTGATAAGAATGATATTTTGCATTTCCTAGTTTGTTATTTCTTTATGTGTTTATTGCGTGTGAAAAATTCTCTCTTTAAAATCGTCAAAAGAAGTTTTAAAATCGAGCATTTATCATCATTCTCACCCCTCCATTTTCCTTAGTATCAATTTCTGATAAAAAACTATCATTTCATGCGTTCTTTATTGTGCTAATCCGGCTAATCCCGAGTGCGGATCGACATCCGATATGAATACCTATACAGAATCTCTGAATTTTACAGGATAATCGGATAATATTACAAATGTGTTGAGATTAGGGTTACCGTAACCAACGACGCGGAATAACCCTACATTCAATGACCCTTTGACATAGTTCGTTAAAAAATGCACATAATTGGAATATTGCATTCCTTGGTCATTTTGGTAGAAGTCCTTTCAATGCTATAGACAATAACTGTTGCATTAACACATGACAATTGTGAGACTTGAGGCCTAAAATCTTGCATTCTTCTATTGATCCGTAATTTCCAATATTTGAGCTATAACCATCAGGTAGCTTTAAGTCTAGTAGCCTCTTGCAAAAGATTTGTTTCTCCTTCCTTGATAGTGTGTGTGGCGCTGCAGGAAGATAGATTTTCTTTCCTCGATCCTCTGGATGCAACTCATGCCTGATTCCCATTTCTTGCAAATCTTTACGAGAATTAAGTCCATCTTTTGATTTTTCTTTCACATCCAATAGTGTACCGATAATGCTTTCGCAAACATTCTTCTCTATATGCATTACGTCCAAATTATGACGTGGAAGTAGATGCTGGAAAGTCAATCAGAAGAAAAAATTTAAAAACATGTCATTGACTATTATTAGTTTTTCTAAACTTAAAAAAAATATAGCTTAGAGTTATTACCTCCCAATACGTTAAGTCAAAAAATAATGACTTCTTGAAAGTAGGGTTTTTCCGTATCGTCGGATGTAGAAACCCTAATTCCAACAAGATTTGTAATTTTTATCCGATTTTTCCTACAAAATATGGAGATTTGTATAGGGATTCGTGTCGAATGTCGATCCGCACTCGGGATTAGTCGGATTAGCGCATTAAATAAACATAAAATGACGGGTTTTGCTCATGAATACGGAGAGATGAGAGTGGTGATTGAAGTGGATTTTAAAACATAATTTTGAGAAAATATTATCACAAACCTACCAAAGACAAGATATTGCAATTAATTGAAATACAAAGCTTAGACATGAAACCAATCAATCAAAACCAACTTTTATTCAAACTATCGAATCTTACAATGCAAGAAAAATAAGAGTGTCGTGAAATAAAACATAAAAGCAATAACACTAGAGAGAGAAAGAAGAGAGAGAAAATAGTGATATGAAGAGAATAGGTAGAGAGAGAGATAAGACTATTCTAGAGAGAAAAAACATCGACTTACCCTACAACCTATCGGTTGGAGATATGTCTAGGAGGTGCAGCGGTGTGCACGTAACGGCAAGTGGTGGAGGTGGTGAAGTGAGAGAGCCAGAGCAATATCGGTTGCCCGTGAAGAGTTGCTGGTAAGGAGTGGCCACAACGTGAAGGTTTGATTGGAGATCGCCGGCGCTAATGGCGGACGGTGGTGGTGGTCACTTCCTTCTTCCTTCTTTTCTTCTTTTTTTTTTTATCTTTTTCTTTTGTTTCTTTTGCTGGAGATGGTGGAACTGCAAATCATCAACAGGGGAGCCTGAAGAGGAGGGCGGATCTGCCGGAGATGCAAGTTGTCGTTCGGTTGCTTGAGAGGTTGGAGACGAAGTGGTGGTGTTTGGCGCACCACTGAGGGAGCACGCAGGGAGGATAAACCTTGTGGCTCATGGTAGATCTTCTTGGCGATGGTGTGCTGCACGGCCTGACAGAGATGGTGATTTTTCGATTGGGAAGTGCGTGGTGAAGAAGAAGACAAGGAAGCCGTTCTCTAATGGCTGGAGGCGCACCAGGTAGAGGAGATGGTCGGGGAGAAGTATTCGTGAGAGAGGGCAGAGGACGGCTCAGATTAGAGGTTGGAAGCGTCCAAGAGAGAAGGAATAAAGAGAGCGGTGCTGCTGGGCAACAACGTAGAGGTGCCGGAGAAGATGGAGGTCACTGCTAGCAGACCTGCAACTTAGAGTTGCAGGAGGCAGTAGAGGAGGTGCAGACACCTCTTCTCTTCTTCTTCTTCATCTTTTTTTTTTTATGCTTTTTGCTAGTTTTTCTCTTGAAAGATGAGATGGAAAAAGGGGTAAGAACAGTTTGGGAGTTAGCGTTTTTCGCTCTCGCCAAAAACGTGGAAGGAGAAGTTAAGTGGGAGCGAATGGAGGGGGGGCGACTAGGGTTTATGGGGGAGAATGATGATAGAATGGAGAGACCCATGAGACCTTGAGTCTCTTTATATAGCTTTAGGGGCTTTTTCTTTTGTGAGAAAATCTCACATGCTTTGACCATTGTACCCTTAAGTCAATATGTCCTTGACCATTGTACCCTTCCATCCAACTCTATGTGATCTGGGCCATCGATCCACTTATCACTAACTATTTGGTAGCTTTTGTCATGGAACCAAGTCATCCAACGGTTTCAATCACTCACCATTGTCATCGGCCTACCATACTTGCTTCGGTCCGCCAATTTGCTACTTCTCTTTTCCAAAATAGCATCGCTTAGCCACTTTCATTAAGACGAGTTGATGCATCAATGTCTAGTCACCTTGGTCCAAACATATCCCACATGTTGGTCCATGCATGGTCTTCCATGCACTTGTCTTAGTCACTAAACTTTTAGTGTTGTGGCTTATCAATGTCAATACCCCATGGTCTTCATCCTTGGCCCACATATATCTTTGGCTCGTTACCTTGGCCAACACACATGTTGTCCATTTGGCTTTTAGATATCTTGATCGCCATCCCATGAAACAATCAACATCATACGTAGCAATTTGTGTGTCCACTGGCTCTTTGGGCTTGTCATTGAGTTTTGGTCATTTCATCCCGAATCTTGAAGATTCTCCAGATAGGATTTCTCAGCTTCATCATACACTTGATGTGTCAAGTATTTGCCCTCTTCCATTATGCTTGCTTTCTTTTGGTAGACTTTTCTCATCTTATTGGTGGGTCCATTAACATGGTCTACTGGCTCATTCTCTCTCTTGGTTCTCGGTTCGGTTATGTGATTCTCTGGCTCGACCTATACTTGGCCTTTATATATCTTCTTATCCTCAGTCCACTGGCTCTCTATGCTTTGATCAAAGGCTCTAGCAGTCAGTTGTGGGCCCACAATCCATAAACTTGTCCAATCAGGTTTTCTGCGACAAAAGAAGCGCGTAATGAGACTTAATCAGAACGGCTTAATTTATATCTAGACTTCTGAAAATGTGTTTAATGCATGCAAATATACAATTTCTTCTAAGAAAGTGTGTTCTACGCAACTGAAGAGACTCTTACGTAGAAAAGTAAATAAATATAGCAGTTTTACGTAGGAGAGTGCGATAACGCTAAAAGGATAATTATTTAAAATAAGCACTTTTGAGCGAATATCATTTCTTCTTCCACATTTGAGGTTGTTGCATTTTTCTTTTTTTTTCTTCTTTCCCCCTTTTCCCCAATCATTTTCTATATTTTTAACTTCATTGAAAATTATTGAACTAGATATTATTCCAGGCTTCTCCATAGTTTCGTGTTTTCCGTCAAACCAACTTCTCTTTGATCGAAAATGATGATTGGGTACTAGAAAGCGCAGATGACCCATGTATGCCATTTTCCTACTGGATGTTAGCCATTGTCCACATGTATTAATACCGCATATAGGACATGTTGTTCTTCCCTTTGTGGGACATCCAGCTAGGTTTCCATATGCAGAAAAATCATTTATTGTCTACATCAAAATTGCCTTCAAATTAAAAATGGACTTAGTGAATGCATCATAAACATCCACTCTATTGTTCCACAACTCTTGCAAATCATCTATCAATGGTTGTAAATATACATCTATGATCAATGGTCATAAATATACATCTATGATCAATGGTCATAAATATACATCTATGTCTTTCCCCAGTTGCTTAGGACCTGGAATCAATAATGTTAGCATCAAATGTTCCTTTTTCATGCACAACCATGATGGGAGGTTGTATATAACCAGCATCACTGGCCAACAACTGTATTTAGAGCAAAGATCACGAAAGGGATTGAATCCATCGGCAGCAAGACCAAGTCAAAGATTTTGTGGATCTATTGAGAAAGAAGGCCACTTACTATTAATGGTATCCCATGCTAAGGAATCCATTGGGTGTCTCATGTTGCAATCTTCACTTTTATGAGTAGAAAGCCACTTTAATTGTTCCACCATTTCTGCTGACCTAAACATCCTCATAAACCTTGGTATTATTGGAAAACACCTTCGCAGGAACTCTTTTTTTAATTTTATTTGTGCGATGATCTACCATCCATCTAGAGGAACCACATTTTGGATAAGTCTCCATTTCTGCTAGATCCTTTCTAAATAGACAACAATCGTTCACACATGCATGTATCTTCTCATACTCAAGATCAAATGACTTGAGTAACTTCTTCGCTGAGTATACTGAATCAGGAATTGTGTTATCTTGTGGTAGCATGTCATGCAATATCTCCAGAAGTTCGTTAAAACTCTTATTAGACAAACCATTCATAGCATAACATAAAGCTACTATTGCAGATAACCTCGTGTACTTTGTGCAACCTGGGTATAAAGGGGTTTTAGCATCTTTTAAGAACTTGGTGAAGTCTGCCTCTCTTCTATCTTCAACAGGGTTTGGCATATCTTCATTTGCCTCTCTACTATCTTCAACAGGTTCTCGAATATCTTCATCTTGCGCATACACAGCTCTACATAACCTATATGTATCTGACATTTTGATACCAGGTTTTGATACACTATGTGGCTCCCCATGCCAAACCCAAGTTGTGTATGATAAATCTATCCCATTTATGACCAAATGCTCATAAACAGTTGAATCATTTCGAAGATACAAATTCTGTCATTTTTTTGCATGGACATCTAATCCATTCTGGGTTTTCTGCATTTGCCTTAGCGATTTCTACAAACTTGATAGCTCCTTTTTGGTACTCCGTCATAACTCTACAAATAACAAGCTAAATTCGTTAAATATACCATGTGTGAGTGTACATTATGGTTTCATTAATTTAGGGTGTTCGTTTCAACACCTGTTAAGATGCACCCAAGCTTTATCCATCATGATGACACTACTTGAAAACTTCAAACCTTCCCACAACTTTGTTATAATTCTTCACTTGTTGCACCCTATAATAAGAAACAAATCCATGTTTATAGATTTTGAGTTTTTTTCACAGATAATTTTTCTAAAGATGGTGAGCATTGTATCAAATTATTGTGTTAACCAACATAAGGGTTTTATGTCAAAAGTGTTACCATTAATCATTATACCGAGGAGCTAGGATTCTAAATTTTAGAAGCTTTGTGAAAATATAGAAACTCATAATACAAGCTTATAATTCTAGTGTCACATCAAGTATACCCTTAGCCTTAACCTTCCTCAACAAGCTCAACCAGCTGCAATGGTGTTAACTAAGTTGAATTACCTAGAATTATCTGCAAAAGCAGAAACTATCTTCAACTGCAACTTATCTTTCTTCAAAATTAAATTCAAGATCTGCAGCAAATGGTTAGTTAAGGTTGCCTAAGTGAAGTAATCTGGCAATTGAATTATAACTGGCTTTCATGACCTCCGGCTATGATACAAAAATCTCAACCACTATGTTCCACTATTTGATTGCAAAGCCTTGACCACCAAAATGAAATATCTTTCTTCACAATTAAGTTGAGGATTTTGAAAAATGGATATGCCTGTAAATAGTTTTCTAAGGTTGCCTTACCTGAAGTTATCTAACAATTGAAATATAACATCCTTTCTTGACCACCAGCCATGACTTAAAATTTTCAACCACTATGTTCCAAAACATTAGGGAGAAGGGAACATATTTGTATTTGATCATGTGCAGTATCTGTCTCATCATTGTGAGGAAGAACAACACCAGCTATTATAAGAAGAGTATTGGCCAAAACACGGGGACATCACAATGAAGAATGTCATCACAAAAGCAATGCAGAATGCTTTTGTGATAGAATACCTTACATGGACAAAAGCAGAAGATACTCAATCCATTAGTTACCCTAAGAATTAGAATTAAAATGGTCTACTAAACATCATGTGAAGGTTTTAACATACAAAGGGGAAAGAAAACAACAGGGAGAACTTCATTTCCTAACTTCAAATAAGAGCCCAATTGAACAAAAGAGAAGAATGGATAACAGGGTCGACCTAAAGAGGCTATGAAAAAGTAGCTTCATATATACATTATGACAAAAAAAAGAGCAAGAATGAAGATGTAATACCCCAAATTTTTGTTCTAGGGTATTATGGTAATTTCATACAAAAAAAGTAGACTTCTGTTATTATATTTATGTTTAGATATCATGTATGAACATGTGTATGAATTTTGGTTGCATTCTGACAACTTAAAAAATTAGGGTTTTATGGAACCGCACGAGTAGACTTTCCTAAAAAATTCATTTGACCTTCGATCGATGAATGTATAGTTCCGGCACGATCGTATACTTATATAGATCCTAAATATCCAATAATATGACCAACTATATTTTCCTTATTTTTAGGCTAAATTTTAGGTGGAACCTACATCTTAGGGTTTTTGGACCTTGTAGAGAGACTTTAAAACTATAACAAATATTTTTGGCAAAAAATGTATTTTTGTAATTTTTAAAATTTTTCGCCGTTTTACACTTTTAAAATATTTGAAACGAGTATGGGACCCGTAGAACAAGTTTCGAGTCAATCCGATGAGAAGTTAACCCTTTTTCGGGACTTTGACCAATTGCTGAAATTTTGTGTATTAGAATATTTTATTTGAATTGTAGATGTGTGATAAGTGTCAACATCTTATTAATTATGTGCTTTTAAATTATATGATATGATTGATATGAATTGTGAACTAGGAGATGATTAGTGCTCTCCCCACTTGCCTTGCACATAACACAATAGTCTACCAAGATCCATTTCCTAATGATCAAATTTTGTACAGTGAGGATCTTATTCAGGGTGGCAAGCCAAGCAAAGAAGCGGACTTTCAGTGGGGCTTTGGATTTCCAAATTTCTAAGAAAGGATAACATGTGGATGACGATACTGATGTAGATGATAATATCTCATACAGTGACCGAACCGAGAAATCTCCCGTCTTGGAGTAGGTTAAGAACATATGGTCCTCCTTAGAATTGGAAACAAGATAATATTTCAAACAATCATGCAATAAATTAATCTGCTCTTTTTCTCACTCAAAAGGATTCCTTCTGAGCTTCAAATCCCATCTTGCTTCCGTGGAAGAACCGATCAAAAAACGATCAACTGTTTGCCATTTGCATTGTGAAAGAGAGAAAGCCCGCAGAAAAGACTCCTTCAAACATAAATCCCCTAGCCACTTATCCTCCTAGAATCTGATCTTAGAACCATCTCCTAAGACAAGTCTAGCACCCTCCAACACCTGATCCTTCACCTTGAGAATCCCTCTCCAAACCCCACACCCAATTGACCCCCTACCCGTAAATGTTAGCAACCACTCTACGCCACAAACTATTTCTCTCCTTTCCAAATCTCTCCATATCCATTTGCCCAATAGTGCCTTATTCATAACACCAATCTTTCTGAAACCTAGGCCACCCTCTTTCTTGGACAAACACGCTTGGGCCCTCTTCACAAGGTGATATCGAAACGAATCCCCCAAGTCATTCCACAAAAAGTTTCTCATAAACCTCTCTAACCTTTTCTCCACCGCTACCGGTATAGAGAACAGAGAGAGGAAATACAGTGGTAGACTAAACAATGTGCTCTTGATAAGAACCAACTTGCCCCCTTTGGATAGGTATCTCCCCATCCAGCTAGCCAACCGACGCCTAACCCTTTCCACCACTGGGTCCAAATCGATTTTGCCCTATATGGCGCTCCCAAAGGGAGTCCGAGAAAGGAGGAGGGCAAAGAACCTATGGAGCAACCCAGAATCTTGGCCAGCTCCTCCGTGTTATCAGACTCTCCTATACTCATGATTTTGCTTTTGTGGAAATTAATCTTAAGGCCCGAGCAGACTTCAAAGCGACAAAGCACACTTTTAAGGGCATCTACTTGTTCTATAGACTCCTTTAAGAACACAAGGGTATCATTAGCGAACTACAGATGGGAAATGATTACTCCCCTAGACCCCACTTGAAAACCCGACAAGGCTCCTAATTGGACTCCTTTCGAAATCATTCTGCCTAGGGCTTCAGTCACCATAATAAACAGAAATGGGGACAGTGGATCTCCTTGCCTAAGACCTCTCGAGCTCTTGAAATAACCTGAAGGAGATCCATTCACTAACACCGAGAAGCAAGGTGATCGAATACACTTCTTCATCCACTCTTGCCACTTACTTCTGAAGCCCATTCTGCCTAGAAGATAATCCAGGAATATAATTCCCAACTAGTATGGTCATAGGCTTATTCCATATCAATCTTGCAAACCAAGCCTGGCTTCCTGAGCCGATGCCTAGAGTTAATGCATTCGTTAGCAATGAACGCCCCATCTAAAATCTGTATGCCTTTCACAAAGGCTCCTTGCTCACCAGATATGATCTCTCCCATTACCAATCTCAGCCTAGATGCTAAAACTTTGGCTACAATCTTGTAGACGCTCCCTAAAAGGCTGATTGGTTAGAAATCTGAGATATCCTCTACCCCTTGACACTTCGGGATCAGTACAATGAATGTCTGATTGCTACCAAAATCCAAAAAGTTCCTTGAATAGAGATCCTCAAAGACTTTCATCAGATCTGTTTTGATGATATCCCAACAGACCTGAAAAAAAGCCATAGTAAACCCATCTGGGCCTTGGGCTTTGTCTCCTGACATCGCAAAAATGGCCCTCCTGACTTCCTCCTCACTAAAATCTCTTTCTAGCTCGGCCCTCTATTCCTTGCTAATAGTCTGAAAGTTCAATCCGTCTAACGTTGGTCTATCCTTAGAGTTTTCTGTATAAAGATCCCGATAGAAAGACCCAACCTCCTTCCTAATATCATCTTCTTCCTCAAACACTTCATTCCTTATCTTGATGGTGGATATGAAATTGTTTCTTCTTCTGGAGTTAGCCACCTGGTGAAAATACTTTTTGTTATTATGCCCCTCCTTTAACCATTTCACCTTGGATTTTTATCTCCAACTAATCTCGTCCAGCAGAGCCCATTTCTAAAAATCATTCTTCAACTCCTCTCTCACTCCAAAGTCTTCCTCTCCTAGAAGACCTTGTTCCTCCCTCACGTCCAATCTCTTTATGTGTTCTAAGATACATCTCATTTTCTCATCCACCTTACCAAATTCACTTTTCTTCCAAGCCTTCAATTTCAATTTGAGCTCTTTTAATTTACCCCTCATCACATAACCCGCATTGCCTTCTATCTCAAAGGAATTCCACCATTCTCTCACTTTATCTGTGAAACCTTCCACTTTAAGCCACATATTTTCAAATCGAAATGGAAAGGCTCTCGAACTATACTCCCCACAGTCCAAGAAAATTGGGGTATGATCTGAAGTGACTTTAGGCAACCCAGTTTGGATTAGCCTAGGGAACATCTCCTCCCAATCCCCATCCACCAAAAATCTATCCAACCTACTAAAGCTCGGAGTAGCCTAGCCATTGGACCAGGTAAAATGATTACCAACTAGTGGCAAGTCCACTAAAAGGTTCCTTTCCAAGAAAGCTTCAAATCTTCTCATGCATTGTCTTGAGTATGATCCTCCAGATCTATCTGCTGAAACCACAATCTCATTGAAATCTCCTCCCAAGCACCACGGGGCTGACCACATTCCTCGAATATCATCCAACTCCTACCAAAATTGATGTTTCTCTCCCTGGCTAACCGGCCCATACACCCCCGAAAACACCCACTCTCGACAATCCCCCCTTAACTTTCCCAAGAACGACACTGAAAATGCTCCCACCAACGTGTCTAAAACCTTGATTGCATTCAGGTCCCACTTAACAAGGATCCCCCCTGAAGCTCCAATTGAAGTAGCATAGCACCACCCAATATTGTGTCCTCTCCACACTTGACTTATCACCTCACCATCAATCAATCTCATTTTCGATTTTTGAATTGCCACTATATGAGGATTTTGCATCAAGATCATTTTCTTAAGCGAAGAGCGTTTCGAACTCCCGCCCAACCCTCTCACATTCCATGACAGAATTTTTAACATCATCTAAAATAAAGACCCCACCCACATTGATATTACTCATCCAAAAACCTATCTGCTACTAGCTTCCTATGACACCTACCCCTTAACCATTCTATCATTGCCCAATTCCACTATTGGGATATCCACCAAATTAGACTTCTCAAACTCTTGCCACAGATTGGTAGGACTTAGTTCACTATCGGCCAAGGCCTTTTTCTTGGCCACCTTCCTGGATCTGAGAGAATAGATCGGGCTTGTTTCAATCTTACCAACTTCTTCTTCTCCCTCTCTACATCTAGAACTTTGTCTACCTCTGTCACCCTACTCACCTGATTCTGATTCCTATCCAAGATAGTCCTTATCAAGTTACTAGTACTTGCATCCCATCCATTCCAGGTCATCCCCACTTTCTTCCCAAACAACATAATCTTAGCTACTGAAGCTTCACTATCTCCTTGACGTGAACCCGACCCCATCACTTCCTTTTCTGGTGCATAGGGTCCGTTTGTAATTTGAGAGGTTCCTCCTCCAGGGATCTCTATATTCGCAGTGCAAAGGGGCCAGCCTCAATACATTGAAAGAAGCAATTAATCCTTTGAGTGAGTAAAGCAACAGTTAGATATTCCAGATTGGTATGAATAGAAACTTGCATCGAGTTCCTAGAGTCTCTGTTCTGAGACCAACCCCAAGCAGTTGATTCCAAGGAACGTCGAGAGATGAGAATCTCTATGTTTCTAGGAATGAAGAAGAGGCCAGGTAGCACGTTCAATAGAGAGCACTCAGGTTGGGCAAGATCCATACTGAGAGATAAATGATCATAAGGAAATTGAAAACAAGGCGTACCAGTGTAATGCGGTCGGGCTGGTGGATCAAGCATAACCACTTCCACGTCATTGTGTTGCCATATATCTGAAGTCGACCCTCCCGCAAGCACCCGAACCTTAGAGCTTGATGTTGATTCACATGCATGTACTCTTGTTACAATCTGCTTCTCATAACCTTCTACCCCCTCCAATACGTTTTCATCCAAAGCCTTTAGAGAATCACAGTTATCCTTCTGACCTTAGTTAGCCTTCAAGTCCTTAGCTATGCGAGCAAAAATCTCTATCAAACTGATTGAAGACTTTTGAACATTTCTTCTCAGCCCCACCAACGGCTCTTTCCACACCACTTGCTTGGAGACTCTGATGTTCCTCGCTCCGATCAACCTCCTATCCACATTGGATTGAGGTAATTTCTCACTAGCCTCCCCTCTCCCTATCCGGTGTAAATCCTGCTGTGTATTTATCTGATCGAGGTATAGACAGCATCCTTCTCAGGACATATGTCTGACCCGTCTACACATCGATCGCCTAGATTAGGATGAGAGGTCAAAGAGAGTAGTGCCTGATGGTCTGTCAACCCCATTTCTAACTCTTGCTCTTCAGCTGGTCTTTGAAAAGAAGAGGGCCCAGTACTACCGAAGCCCAGTCCATTAGGAGGAGAGCCCAAGTCTACTGCAACATTACATCCACTAGTATTAATGTACTCTCTTTCATTGCCTTTGGATAACATATGATGGCTTGTATCATCGGTGTTGTCTATGCTCCCGACTCTGTCCTTTGTCATGCTAGGTGGATCACTTATTTCCATGCCACCTAGCCCGGTATTAGACTTTTCTACTGCCATGTCATGACCATAGTTAGTAAGTTCGCGAACGATTCAGGGAATCATTCGCGAACCCGTACGAATTAAATGAAAAACGAATCAAACGCCGCTACTATTCAATCGTACGGATGTATTCGCGAATTATTGCTGTTTTCCTACTAATTCGTGGATAATTCGTGAATATGAATTGTCCGGTTTAAAGAAACGGTACCTGTCAAACTGTCTTTTTCATTAGTACTTTTAAATTTTTTTATTAGAAGTTCTCTTTTTTTTTTGACAATGACAACACTTACTAAAATACAAAGGGGTTATTCTATCACTTTTCTAAAAGGGAAAAACTTTTCAACTTCCAAAAGTAGAAAACTTCTCTTCCCGAACCCTTTCTTCTTCTTATTTTAATAGGCTAGTTGCAGAGGTTTCTCTCCGGTCTCCACTTCGGTCATTCACTCTCCGGATGCTGGAGTTGTCATCTTGTTTGATCAATCGATCTTGGTCCGGATCCAAACTCCAGTCCAGACTCTCTTCACTCACTACAATCCAATCCATTATTCCCCACTCGGCCGGTAGCGGTGGTCTCCGTTCCCCAGTCTCCACTCCAGCCGGTCACCATCTTCTCCTTCAACTGGTGTTGTCATCTCCAAAGTCCACAGTCCACAGTCCACACTCACCACATCAGGCGCAATTCACCGGTAAGTTATATGAGCGTAACATACTTCATTCTTGCTGTCAGTTTTTAACACATGAAATGGAGGCAAATTGAGAGAGTGAGAGAGAGAGAGGGGGAGGGAGTACATATTTTTAGGATTGATTCTAACCGTTGGATTCAAGCATGTTTTTTACATTTTTTTGGATACTTAATCCAACGGCTAGAAATTATCAATCAAGCTGATTTTTGGTTTGTATATACACCAAGAGGTGTGATAAACATACATGTGGTTCGCACTTAGTTAGGATTGATTCTAGCCGTTGGATTCAATCGTGTTTTTTACATTTTTTTGGTACTTAATCCAGTGGCTAAAAATTATCAATCAAGCTGATTTTTTGTTTGTATATACATCAAGAGGTGGGCAAAACATCCATGTGGTTAATGGGCCCAAAAAATTGAGTTATGTAGCGCCACGAGAGTCCTTGCATAGACTGCATCCAAAGTCACTACGACTAAAATCGGCCATTTGATTGGATTCAAGTATTTTTCATGGGTCAATTCTAACTTTGTTTCAAGCAATTTTTGGCCACCAGATCCAATGGCTATAAATCACCAATCCATTTAATTTTTTATTTGTAGGACCACCAAAAGGTCAACTAAACATAATTCGGTCAGTGGAGTATTCCACGTGGGACGGTGGGAGTGAGCCTATTTTTGGAAACCATTGACCATACAGATGTTTGGCCCATCCCTAAGTGGACCTACAGTCCAATTAGCAGTCTGATTGGTGTCTTCTAAATGTTGGATTTGAGTTTTTTCATAGATTGATTTTTATCCGTAGGATTCGACCATTATTTGGGGTACTCAGATCAAACAATAGCTAGAGATAACCAATCAATTTCCTTTTAGAATGCTAAGTTTTATATATTATCTTTTGTGTTTTTTTTATATGTTAGTGAATGAAAACTTTTTTTCTTGATTATATGTAGAAAAAAAAGGTACAATGGTGAGACAAAGAGAGAAATTTTGGGAATATGCTGAAGATTTGAAAGGATGATTTATTTGTAAATTTTGCAATAAGCAATATTCCGGGGGAGTAGCACGTTTGAAATCTCACTTGTCCAGACAACCAGGGCGGGATATCGTAGGTTGTCCTCGTGTATCTGATGATGTTCAAGCTTCGGCTCTCCTAGCTATTAAGACTAATGAGACCTTTAACAAGAGAGGTAAGACTGCGTCATCTTCAATAGATGTGAATTTATCATCTAACCATAGTACTGATCATTCAAGATTTACAACAAACTAAAGTATCAGAAATATTTGGCAAGAAAGATAAAGAGTCGGTGGATAGCGCACTTGCTAACATGATTATCATGAATAACATTTCTTTTAATGTTATTCAAGATCCATATTTTTTACAATTTGCTAGAGTTCTTTCAAACTATGGTGTTGGTTATTCAGTACCTTCTTACTCAACTCTCCTTACGAAGTTGATACAAAATGCTAGGATCAAAGTTGAAGAATATGTCTTCAAAGTTAAAGAATCTTGGGCTGAAACAGGATGCACACTTATGTCGGACATTTGGACTGATATGAAAGGACGCTCTGTTATTAATGTAGTTGCATACTCTCCAAAAGGGGCCATTTTCTTAGAATCATTTGAAGAGTCGGGGGAAAGAAAAACTGGTTTGTTTCTCAGGGATTTACTTTGTCGTTCCATTGAAAAGATTGGGGCAGAAAATGTTGCACAAATTATCACAGATAATGCGTCAAACTATGAGAATGCCGGTCAATTGATTGTTGAAAGATACCCTCACATCTTCAAAACACGATGTGGTGCTTATGGAATTCAATTGCTTCTAAAAGATATTTACAATGAAGTTTTTTGGGTACGAAAGGTTTTTAATGAAGCCATGGAGATAGTTGATTTCATGTACAGGTATACTATGGTTTTGAATTTAATGAGGCTTATGACAGATGGTAAGGAATTAAAGAAGCCTTGTAAGACTAGATTTGCATATCACTTTTTAATGCTTCAATCTATCATACAAGTTGAAGACGGTCTTCGATTGATGGTAGCATCAGCTGAGTGGAGAGGTATGAATTACTCCAAATCTGAGTCTGGACAGAGAGTTTCAAAAATAATTCAAGAAACGAGTTTTTGGACAGAAGGAAAAGATGTAATATTAGTTTTAGAACCTCTTATTAGAGTACTTCGTTTAGTTGATGGTGAGGGATTAACTGCAGGGTATTTGTATGAGGCAATGCAAAGGGCAAGGGAGGCATTGAAACAACGATGTGATAGTGATCCAGAAAAGTATGAGGAGCTATGGGAATTGTTTGATTCAATAAGGGATGTAAATATTTTACACACAGTACATGCAGTTGTAGCTTTTCTCAATCCGATGTTAATGTTTAGTGGGAAGATTAAGTACGACAATCTTGATGTAAAAAAGGGGTTGCTCTTGTTATATGAAAAAATGTTTAGTACGGAGAGTGAACAAAGACAATTTACAACACAAATAATGGAATACAGTAATTGAAGTTTAGATATCTTCACAAAAATTTCAATTCTTCAGATGGAAACAGCTCACCCTAGTAAGTAATGATTTTATTATTTATTTATCTTGTTATTTATTTTTTCAACATATATTACATATTTGCTATTTTTTTACATGTATATAGGAGTATGGTGGACACTCAATGGTAGTCAAATTCCTTTAGTTCAAAAGATTGTCATTCATATATTTAAGCCAACCATGTAGTTCCTCGGCATGTGAGCGAAATTGGAGTGCATTTGAAGCTGCCCAAACAAAGAGGAGAAATAGATTGACACCCGATATGTTGGAGGACTTGATCTATATAAGGATGAATACAAAAGAGGCAAATTCTGAAGGTCTTGTGAAGCGAGATAATAAACCAATAAATCTTGAAGAGCTTGGGGAACTTCTTGAATACATAGATGGTGGCTGTAAAGAATTTGAAAATGTGGAAAGCACTACAACTAATCCTGAGGATATCATTTTTGAACAGCTATTCGGATCTTCTTCATAAGTAGTTCGTTAGAAGTGGGATGAATGTGGATTAATTTTCTTTTAGATTTATATATATTTCATGCATGGATTTAGAACATTTAGAATTTATATTTTAATATTAGGTTGTTTGCTTATGAGCTTTAATGTTAATGGATAGATTTCATTTTTCACTGGATACATGGATATACTTTATAATATGAATGTTGAGTTGGCTATGTTTGTTGCCGATATAGATTAGAAGTCCATTATAAAATATGAAATAGATGCAATTTATACATGCATTATATATCCGAATTTTTTAACAAAATTTAAGATATATAATCTGAATTATACTCGAACTATTCTTGTACCGCATTTTTACCGTTCTCCGAATTTTCGGCCGAACTTTTAAACGAATTACTAAATGTTGAATCCGATTTATACTCGAACATTTCCCGTACCGCATTTTGGCCGAATCCCGAATTGCTAACTATGGTCATGACTAGACCCATCCTCTATTCCTACTAGGTCTCTCTTTGTCATGTACTGATCATTACCTATGGAAAGACCTCAGTCTGGCGATTTATATTTTGAAATATACCGCCCAAAGTATGCAACCATTGTATCCACCATTCAATGCTCGTTGAAAAACGTGTTTTTAATTTATAAAATATTTTGTTTTGAAAACATTGACCTAACACAGTTTTCAAGGGAAAACAGTACTGACAATGGTTGCATACTAAATTTGTCCGCCCAAATGTCTCTCCTTACACAGCATGTCACTTTCTCCTGTGGCACCGTACCCAACCGCCGAATAAGAGCATTCTCTTGCTCAAAAGTTCAAAACGTCTCTTTACGCTAGCTATACCATTGGCTACTATCTTCGACGAATCAGGTGGGCATACCTTCTGTCCTTCCGATTCCTTCTCGTTGGTCACCTTCCGGGTTTCGACACGTGTTACCTCTACCCAACTCTTGGTCGCCCCTGACGGGCAATGCTCTGCGTTTGCAGCCTCTACCGATATCTTCTCCGGCGAACACTGATGCAGCAAGTTTGTCGAGGATGCTATCCACATTCCTTTATTACCTTCATCCATAACCGGGCCCTTTTGAACTTCTTCCATAAAAATTACATTACTCCTGCCACCACACTTGAGACTTGTTTGTGTGGGTAACTCTTGACCTCTATTTTTTATCACTATCTTGGCGACCGAGAGATCTTCCATATTTGCCGTCTTACTATCTAGTCCCAGATATCCCCCAGCCCAGTCACCGATCTTTTTGAATATGCTTGAGCTCCTTAGACGATAGGGAACACCGTACACCCCCAACATTATATTCTCCGTCCTTTTCTTTTCCAAGTGTCGCCAAATCCCGAAGTCCTGTTCACAGGGTCGGAGCCACACCAATGAGTCTTTAATCCTGAGAAATCTGCCCTTTATCAATCTTGATGCGCAGACCTCATTCCGTGCAAAGAATATCCTAACAAACTGATTAATGTGGAACGTGTTGGAGATAGTGGACCTCTACCTCGTCTTACCAAAACCTCCTCTATCGCCCACCAATCTGGGCTGGCTCCAGTGGCTACACAGACGACTGTCGCACCCCATTTCTTAGCCGATGGCGAAACTAAAGCCGTTTCAGGTATCTCAATCCCAGAAGCCTCCTCCACACAGCCCTTTTCGGCTTCAATAACTTGATACTGGTTTCTATCCTCTAACTCGGAGTTCTCCAGGGATGACTGAACCAGTCTCTTAATGTTCACCCTGCTGTAAAAGTGTACCACCTTGATCACTGTCGCCATCAAATTTCTCCAGCCCTCCCTCCTTCTACCTGCCGGTATTCTGACCGCTCTATTCATTTTATACGGTATCTCGCGCACAGAGAGGAATACACCATGTTTGTTGGACCTTGATTCGGCCAACCACGAGAACTCCCCATGTCTGAACCTTCGAAACCAATACTCCCCAAAGCAGACTTCAATAGCCTCCCTTAGTACCTCCGCCAACCATTCCAACGTCTCGGTCTGGCACCCAATCCAGTTCTTGTATAGCTGTGTCGGTTCCTTAAGGATAAAGCCACCATTACCTTTCCACAAAACCTCGAACGTCTTCCTCTCGATCTTACAAGCTGCTTTCTCCGTTGCCACCATTATCTTTCTACAATTCTACACACGGCAGCAAGTGTAGGGTCCGCCAGAGACAACGATCTTGTCTAGTGTTCCCCACACTAAGCCAAAGCCTAAAGTTTACACAGCTTTACTCGGATTGTCAATGACGGCCACCACTGGAGCTCATATTTGCATCAAACCAAAATTCAACTTGATTAGTGATTTCCAAGTGTTGAATGGAGCCATTTTCATGGGTTGATTTAACCGTGGGAATTTTAGCATTATCAACCATTATTTGGGGTACAAGATCGAAAGGTTTGAAATCACTAATCAAGCTGATTTTTCATTTTTCGCTCCACCTAGGGATTGGCCAAACATCCAAACGATCAGTGTCCTCTAAAAAATATGCCACGTGGCTCATTTTGTGAGGAGTAAAACTTCTATCACACGAAATTGTAAATCACACAAAACAGAACCAATGAGTTCTCGGCACGTACACAAGTGCTTTGCAACGTACCCATGTGCTTTTGCTTTTTAGGTGTACGTGCCAAGAACTCATTGGCTGTGTTTTGTGTGATTTGCAATCCCATTGTGACAGAAGTTTTACTCTTTTGTGAGTGGTTAGTCACCGGTCAGTCAAGTTTTAGAGAGAGGTCTCTCTTTTTCGGGTGTGCCCAACTAGGAGTACACAGGGATAGGAAATGGGGTGTGCAAATATGCGCTCCCTAGAGTAAACTTTTGATGACAGACGAATGTATGAGCCACATGCCACACTTGTAGAGATCGCTGACCTTTATGGATGTTTGGTCCATCCCTAGGTGGATCTACGTACCAAAAATCAGCCTGGTTAGTGATTTCTAAGCATTCCATTGGAGTCAGTTTTCATGGGTTGATTATTAACCGTGGACATTGAACATTATTGTGGGTACAATACAAAGAACCAAGGTTTGAAACATTCATATAGTCAGTAATCTCTAAAAGTGTGCCACATGGCTCATATTGTGGTCCCTCATCAGCTTTGCTGACGGTCGTCGGTCAGCAAAGTTCTACTCCTAAGAGCAGTACGTCCTCTGCTTTGGTTGTCCCCAACCAGATATACGGTGTTGGAACCTGCGAAACTACTTATTACAGTGGCTCGCGTAGTATTTGATGTTACTTTTCCATTCCAAAATATCGAGGAGTTAGCTTTGTCGTCTTCTTTGAACGAAGGGGGAAGGGGTAGTTTCGCCCTCTGAAAAATCTCCATAAACGAAGATGTAGATAAAAGTTAAAACTGCAATATCAAAACTTTTTGTTCTTCTTCGCGAAGATGTCGTTGATTCTATCAGCAAATCAACTTGGGACACCTCAGATTCTCCAAACCCTAATTGCTTCTCATCGTCTTCGATCAAATCGGAGTGCTACATCGAAACGAGGCCATTTTAGAGGATTATCATCGAAGAAAGCTGGAATTCCGGGTTTAACGGGAGAGTTTTCTAGGATTCACTCCTCCAAATCCACTGAAAAATCCAACCAGACTAGCTCGGAAGTGGTAAATCTTTAAATCTTTTTTTTTTTTTTTTTGTATTTATAATTATATTTCCGGGGGAGGGGGTGGTGAATTTTTCTGAAGCGACACCCCCAAACCTCTTCACTGGAGTGGAGTGGCGTTTTATTTACTTTTTGAGAATTTTTGACATACCCTAATCTTATCCTTGAAATTTGATATACCCCCACAATTTGCAAAAGCTGATTTAGGCTGCGTTTGGCATTGTGGAAAATAAGTCAAAAGTTACTTATTTTTCGCGGGTTTTCAGTTGAAATAGGTCAAAACAGTCATTTCTCAAAGAAGCAGTTTTTCAACTGCTTGGGGCGCTTGGGAACGAGAAGTAAAAGCACTTCTACTTGTAGTAGAAGTTATAAGTTGATTTTTTACCTCCAAAAAAAGTCATAGAAATTCAAATGTCCGGAGGGATTCTAATTTTTGAGAAGTTATTTCTCTTAGAAGTCAAAAGCTAAAAATTTTAGCTTCAGTTTTAAGTTAATTTTTAACTTTTCAAAAGTTAAAATATGAAACACATCCAAACTAACTTTTTAACTTTTTGGCTTATAAAAGTTAATAAGTTACTTATTTTTGTGTTGCCAAACGCCATAGTTTATTGCTTTTGCCGAGCAGTTTCTTTTAAGTAAAACTTTCTAAATACCGAAATTGCCTTTCTACCATTTATAACTTTCTTAAATGACAAAACAATCCTTTCTAAGCTTAAAATAATTTTTTTAAATGACAAATGAATCATAGAATAGTTTTTCTAAAAATAGTTTTTCTAACCGATCAAAAAAAAATAGTTTTTCTAAATAACAAAACTACCCTTGTTAGAAACACCTTTTCTAAATGACAGAAATGTCCTAAAAGAACCAAATCCATTGCTTTACCCACCGGTTATGGCCTATCGGGTTATTGCTAAACGTAGTCTTACCCCCAATAACCAGTCCATTGTCTATAACTGTTGTTGACTTAAATTGACTAACTATTTTTTTAAAGGACGAATATGCCCCTTTCTTCAACCTTAGAACAAGCAAGATTATGTGGGTTTGGGCCAAAACCCAAACCCAAACCCCAAATCAAGTGGATGTGGTGGAAGGCTAGCTATAAGACTCCAGTAGGTTGGCCGTGTAACACTAGTGGCTAACCAACTGAAGTCAACCATCCATCACTCCGGCGAGCTAGATGGTGGAGCACGTGAGGAAGTATGTGTAGTTTACGACTTGCGTACGTGCGAAGCGGTGGCGTAGTCGGACGTGAATATCATCAAATAGAAGCGGAAGTGGAGGGGATAAAAATGCATCCACACAATTTATCACATAAGAAAGAAATGTGCTAAAAAATAGTAACATCAGGACAAACAAACTGTTTCGAAGAAACAAGATCAAAGCAACGGTAAATCTTTTGGGTACGAGAGTATCCCAAAAAGATACACCTAATGGTACAGGGGTTTAGTTTGTCCCCTCCCGATCCCAAACGCTGAACAAAACAAACACATCCAAAGATTCGAAGAGGAAGGGAGAACAAAGGTCTACCTAGAGATAAAGGTAAAGATGAACTAGGAGACGCAGAACCAAGGCCTGAAACTTGGGATGTGTGCTGTCAGCCAGGGTTACACACTGAGAGGATGAAGAAGACATATATTGTACAGAAGAAAGCACACTTGGGGTTCTGGTCATATGATCTGAGGTGCCAGAATCAATGACCCAAGGAGAAGACATCCTAGACTCCTGGGAGGCAAGACATGTACCTAAGTGAGCAAGAGTAGCAGAGGAGGAAGCACCAAAATACTGTGGTTGGATGAGCTTGGTGTATTCTTCACGCGATAGTCACTATATTAGAAGAGGTGGTCGACTGTTGATTTGGAATATAGCTGCAATTAATCCAGGAGTAGAACTCACAATCTTACTATCCGCAGCAGAATTTGCCCAGTTTGCTGGTTTGCCATGTAAGCCCCATCAATGATCCATGGTGTGACCATCCTTACCACAATTGAGTACACTTCCGAGGTCCTCCACACCCTCGATTTTGCCAGTAGTGGACTACACCCCGCCCGAATTTAATTGAATTGAATGAGTTCACACTACCCTAATGTGCCCAACGATGTTGGCATAATTAATACATAATATATCATTTAATAATTAGAGCATGCTCAATAATTAATAGGCTTACATAAAGCCCAATAACAATAAAACACGATCCATACCCATAAAATGAAATGAAAATGAGCATGTATACAAAATAAAATTTTTGATAATTAAATAACTCTATACATACAACTCGGATGCATCCCAAAACATGGGGTCCATCCCAAAATGATATAAACAACCAATATTGACCAAAAACACCTATCATGAAAAATTACAAAAATACCCCTATCATAGAAATTACCAAAGACTCTCTGGTGTGAAATTACCTAAATTGCTCTCAAAGGTGTAATTTGATACTAGTGTCTCATGAGCTACTAAGTTAACCTACCATTTATCATTTATGTACAAGAATATGTGAAATTATTAAATTACCCCTATGTTGTAAAATTATCAAAATGCCCTTTAAGGGAATGTTTTAGGGTGTCACAAGCACGGGTCTACACTAAGGTCCATACCAATCCGAGTCTAGAAAAATCTAGGGTATTACATTAGGAATCGCAACCATTGTAGATAATAGATCCTTGTTTTGGGTACATAGGTACTTGAATCGGAGCGGCCCATTGACACCCCTATCGATATGTATCTGAAGTTGTGTTTTGTTCTTTTGGTGGCCAGGCTCTAACAGCGACACTCCAATCCTTTTGGATCAATTGTTTTAGGGACTACTTCCTCACATGTATGTCAGTATGTGTATCATATATCAATGACTGAGCCTTGGTATTTTTAAATAGTCCTATAGGAATTGATGCTTAATGCATGGTGCAGGGAATATTTTTTCGTATGTGTGTTTGTATGTATATGCACATATATATTTTTGTACTTTTTTTTCGATAAGTAGACGTAGACGTCAAGGTTTGGTTTACTTGTGATTTCGCTTGGCACCCTGACAAGTATACATGTATGATTAACGATTATGCAGAATTTGGAGTACAAGCAATGGTCAATTCTCCGAGCATGGGATGTCCCATGGGATTGGAAAGTTGTTTTATATGTTATGACCCCATACTTGATGAGGTGATTTCTCATTTATTTCTTGGATCCCAATGCATGGGAATTTATTTTTCTTGAATGTTAGGATGTTATGATGTGATAATGAATTCCAAGACTGATCAGATTTCATTAAATTAGATAAACATTTTACCTATAGCTCACTTGGATGGTTGTCTGTTTGCAACCTATTTTGGGACCAAGGTTTAAAATTTCGGTTTCGCATGCCATTTCGGTAAGGGCCGAAACCGAAGACCGAAATTTCGTGTGAAACTTTGAAAATTTTCAAAATTGAGATTGTTGATGAAAATTTGGAAATATCGACCGAAAGTTCATAAAACGTTTAAAATTTCACGAAAAACTGAAAATTTACATGAAATTTCAATTAAAAATCAAAATTTAAAAATTTTTCCAAAAACAAAATTTTGGTCCGAAATTTTGGAATTTCTGAAATTTCATTTTTTATGGGTTTCGGTTTTGGCATGGTCAAAACCGAAATTTAAAAGCATGGTTCGAACATCAAGGCTGTGGTTCCAAATGCAGCTTGCGTACTGAAAAAAGAAAGTGTGCAAATTTATTAAGATAACTTTTGTCTGAGAAATATATACCTGTGTTATTGGGGGAAAAATGAAAAAAATAATAGTGATAACATCTGCTCATATCACGTGGGACCATTTGATCAAACCTGATTTCTCTTAGATGATTATAAGAGATGGCTGTGTCCGCTTCTGCAATGACTTGGAAATGGTTTTTAGACAAGTTGTTTTAATAAAACTTTAACGCGGATAATCCCCAGAGGTGTATTTTAGCTAATTGAAGGGTGGTGTACCAGTGCCTTTCTCATTGTGGTCGTACTCTATGGAGGCTTCTTCCTTGTGCTGTGTCGGGAGATTTGGAAAGAGAGGAACATGCATATTTTTTAGGGGAAAGAATTGGACCTTGAAGCAGTGGTGTTGAAGATCAAAGCTTCCTTACATGCCCGAGTTTAAGGTGTTTCATTTTGAGGATTTTTTGTTTGGGTGGGGTGATATTGTATTTGGGACAAGGAGGAATTAATCCTTTTGGTTTTTTGTAAGGCCTAGCCTCTTTGCCTCTGTGCCTTGTGTATCTTTGTTTAGGGGGTTGTTCTTTAGCCCCTTTCTTTTAAGATATCATCTTATACAAATAAAATAAACTCTAATGTGGATAATCTGTTTGTACTTTCAATCTGTCCTCAATATCAACAAGATGTCAAGATCTTCATCTAAAAGCGGTTTCTGGAGGTCATATACATTCAACATAACAAATAGGAAATACTTAAGTGTGCTTAAGCGTTGGGGTAGATTGTCTCTACGTTTTTATAGCTAAATACAGTAATCACTCACTACCTCATTCTGTGGTGCAGCCTACACTGTGCATCAGTAAAAGCAGCCTACATTGTATGCTTCTACCTCACAGTTCAGAAGAACATCACATTTATCTCATTGGAAATATTACTTATTGACCAATCATGTAGGATGATTTTATTTGCTCTGTCAAAATGCATGATTGTAGCCAATCCATTTATTTTAAACCATCAGTGCATCTGTTGAACCAGAAATCATTACTATTGTGGCAGGCTCCATTATTTTGTTTCAGTGTTGACTAATCTTGTACCCAGTGCTGTATATTAGAAAGCTAAGGATACCTTCTCAGCATTCTTTTGACAGGAATTGTGGAATCAGCAGGACTAGGAGTTCTGAAGTCCCAATCTGGAAATGTTCAAACCCACCTACAAAGCGTTGATGAAGAAGCGTTGCGATTATTAATTGATCAACTGTATGTTCACTTTGTTTTTGGAAGGATCTCTTTCTCTCTCTGCCCCATCTGCTAATACATTTGTTCTTTCTCTGCAGACTGAAAACAGTGATTAAGCTTTCAGTTCTCTATGTGTTTGTTAGTCCTTATCAACCTTTTCCAGAAGATATTTTTTCTTACAGTATGTATGCTCTTCTTCATAGATTTCCTGAATTCCTCAATCCTCTAAATAGCAAACAGTAGAATGCTTTTGTAGTTCGCTTGGGAATTATAGGTATTTGGTCCTACTTATGGAAATCTGGATATCTTTTTCTGCAACTCTTCCATTTTAGAGCTCAAACTCAATGGGTGTTCTGTGAAAGTTTATTTTTACAGAGACCAATGAAATGGTACATGCTCCTTTTCCTTCTCACATGCATAGTAATATAAATTGAAGCACTGTTCCAGACAGCTTTTTGAAGCCGGAAGTTTCATCTCCAATTATAACCCCACATTTTAAAGAAAACTACGTATATAACCATACAATCTTTAGTTACATAACAAATTTAAAAGGTAAATAGGCTTTTAGTTTTTAAAGTTGGTTTACTAAAGGGGAGAAAATATACGTGGAGTGCTCCAAGTTGAATTGAAGAATTAGGGTTAGGGTTAGGTTTGGAGAAGAGAAAAGAGAGAAGAGAGAAGAGAGAAAAGAGAAGAGAAAAGAGAGAATAAAGGGTGTCAATTGTGCTTAATTCACAATGATTCCATAAATCTTATTTATATAAAGGGTTACATAAAAAGGACAAGTATACCCCTTATGAGAGGTATTTACAGAACTACCCCTATACAAGATAAATACGTATTTCTACGTATCTGATAACACTCCCCGTTAAGTTGGCACATAGATATCTTTCATGTCCAACTTGCATAAATATCTATGAAGTTGCCAACTGGGAACTCCTTTGGTGAAGACATCTGTTACTTGCTCATTTGTCTTCACAAAGGGGGTACAAATCTACTCAGATACAATCTTCTCCCGAATGAAATGGCGATCCACTTCAATGTGTTTAGCCCGATCATGTTGCACCGGATTGTGAGCAATGCTGATAGCCGCCTCGTTGTCACAGTATAAGCTCATGGATCCCAAGACTAGAAAGCCAAGTTCAACCACCAACATCTTCAGCCAGAGTATCTCACACAAGCCATGAGCCATTGCCCTAAATTCTGCCTCTGTACTGGATCTGGCAACTACTGGTTGCTTTTTGCTCCTCAAGATAACCAGATTGCCTCCCACAAAGGTACAATAGCCTGATGTAGATCTCCTATTATCCTTGGCACCGGCCTGGTCTGCATCAGTGTATGACTCTATTCTCATGTGACTATTCTTCTGAAAGAGGAGGCCACCAGGGGCAGACTTGAGATATCTCAATATCCTGTGTGCCGCCTCTAAGTAAATCTCCCTAGGAGAATGCATATACTGACTGATAACACTGACTGCATAGGCAATATCTGGGCGGGTTAAGGAGATTTAGATCAATCTCCCAACCACTCTCTGAAAGCTCCCCACGTCCTGTAATGGCGTACTACTCAAGTCGGCCAACTAGTGGTTCTGCTTTATAGGAGTCTCCACTGGCTTAGCTCCCAGCTTGCCTGAGTCATTCAATAGATCTAGGACATACTTCCTTTGTGAGATGAAGATCCCTTGGCTGGATCTTGCAACCTCTATGCCGAGAAAGTACTTGAGAGGCCCTAGATCATTTGCCTCAAACTCCTCTGTTAGATGATTCTTTAGCCTAATCACCTCCTATGCATCATTTCCTGTCATAATGATATCGTCAACATAGACGATGAGGGCCGTAGTGCTCTTCCCTAGGTGGTTGACAAATAGGGTGTGATCGGTTTGGCTTTGAGTATATCTCAACTTCTTTACTGCTAGAGTGAACCTCTCCAACCAAGCTTTGGGAGATTGTTTAAGCCCATAGAGGGTTTTCCTCAGTCGACATACCTTGCTGCTATCCCCTAGAGGAGTGAACCCTGGAGGGGGGACCATATAGACCTCTTCATGCAGATCACCATGAATGAATGCATTCTTCACATCCAGCCGATGCAAAAGCCATGCATGGTTTGCTGCTACAGACAACAAAACCCTGATGGAGTTCATCTTTGCCATAGGTGCAAAGGTCTCCACATAGTCAATCCCGTAGGTCTGAGTGTACCTTTTGGCTACCAATCTGGCCTTGTATTTCTCTATTGACCCATTGGCCTTGTGCTTCACTGTGAACACCTCATCTGCATCCGACCGGCTTCTTGCCTCCTCCCATGTTTTGTTCTTATTCAGTGCCTTCATTTCTTCAACCATAGCAGCTTTCCATTTAGGGTGTGCTAACCCTTCTGCCACAGAAGTGGGAGTGGGAATGGTAGAAACTGATGTGATAAAGGCTCTGTATGAAGGTGACAAGGCATCGTAGGAAACAAAGTTGCTCAATGGATGTTGAGTACAATTTCTGGTGCCTTTTCTAACAGCAATAGGAAGATCGGAATCATCAGTAGGCAAGGGAATTACAGGAATAGATGGAGGATTACCTGGATTCAAGGAAGAAACAACTGGTTTTGGATCAACTATGATTTTTGCCCTTCTGCTATAGACTTTGAGCTCCTTCTGAGCTCCAGGAGCACTATCAATCACACTAGTAGTATGAATGGGTGGAGACCTCTCAAACTCTAGAGGAGGAGATAGGGATATAGTAAGAAGAGGAACATTCCACCTCTCTTCATTACTACTCTCCCCCTGAAGAGAGGTGGGGGAGAAAAAAGAAAGCTCCTCACGGAAGGTGACATCCATGCATACAAACTTCTTCCCAGAGGAAGGATGGTAACACTTGTACCCTTTATGGGTAGAGAAGTAACCAAGAAAAATGCACTTGAGCGCTTTGGGATCTAGTTTGGTGCGATGAGGACCAAGGATATGTACATAGCACACACCCAAATATGCGAGGATGAACAGAAAAAATAGGAGAAGCAAGAGAAAGAAGTTGAATAGGAGATTTGAAATTGAGTACACGAGAGGGCATTCTGTTACTCAAATAGGCAGCTGTCAACACATCATCTGACCAATAGGTCTTGGGGACATAAGAGCCAATCAAAAGAGATCTAGTTATCTCAGTCAAATGTCGCATTTTTCTCTCAGCTATACAATTATGTTGAGGGGTGTAGCTGCAAGAATTTTGATAACAAATCCCATGGTCAAGAAGGTAGTGTTGAAGACCCCCAAACATATATTCTCCACCCTAGTCAGTACGAAGAACCTTGATGGAGGTATCATACTGGGTTTGGATCATCTTATGAAAACCTTGAAAGATAGAATGAGCTTCATCTTTGGTTTTCATGAGATAAACCCATGTACACTTAGTATGATCATCAACAAAGGAAATAAAGTAGCAGAAGCCAAAGATAGAAGTAGTTGGGGAAGGACCCCATACATCAGAATGTACAATGTCAAAACAAGTAAAACTTCTATTACCTCTGGAGGGATAATTCGATCTACAATGCTTGGAGAGCTCACAAGTCTCACAGTGTACAGCAGAAAAGTAAATAGAAGTAAACAAACTAGGAAATACAAATTTCAAACACTGAAAAGAGACATGCCCCAGACAGGCATGCCAGTTCAAAACAACATCTATCCTACTACTACTATTAACAGAAGACCGTCGTGCTGTGGGCTCAGGAAGGTGTCCATCCAGAAGGTAGAGGCCATTAGCTTCATGTCCAGTGCCAATCGTCCTCCTTGTCTCTACGTCCTGAAAGACACAAGAAGTAGGGGAAAAAGTGACACTGCAGTTTAGGGTTTTAGTCAAAGCACTAACAGAAAAAGTAAATCTGGGAATATGCAAAATAGATGAAAGAAGCAATTGAGGAGAGGGAATGATATTCCCTTTCCTAGACGTAGAAGATAAGGTGCCATCAACTGTCTTCACCTTATCATGGCCAGAACAGATGGAATAAGTGGAAAATAAAGAAGACAAGTCCGTCATGTATTCCGAAGCCCCTGAATCAATGATCCAAGTGGGGCTGGAAGATGGTAGAGACACATGATGAGCAGGTCTAGTGTTACCTGACTGAGCAAAGGAGGTGGATGATGCGGCAGAAGGACCATCAAGCTGTTGAAGCAATCGTCGAAGGCTTGCATACTCTGTGGTTGAAAAACCACTAGGAGGAGTTGAAGGAAGAGGACTCGCCGTAGACTGTCCTTGGGAAGGAGCAGAAGAATCCACACTAGCTGTATGAGCACTGGAGGGGGATGGCTGGCTAGGGCGCCTATGTAGCTTCTAACATTTTGCACGCAGATGCCCTAACTTGGCGCAGAAATCACACTTAGGCGTCTCTCTAGTCAATGACTTCCTAGAAGAAGGTCCATAGGAGCATAGGATGGAGCTTAGACAGGAGTCTGATAAGATGGGCTTTTCTGAGGCTGCTGAGGCTGATAAGAAGGAGAAGCAGCTAGCGCTGATTGCTCTGGAAAGAGATGCTCACTCTGAAGAGAGATCCGTACACCTCACTGAGAGAGGTAAGATCAACTCTGCTACTTAAGATCTGAACACGAGCAAGCTCATAAGAAGGATTGAGTCCAGTAAGGAAATCAAAGATCCGACCATTCTCTATATATCGGCGAAAGGGAGCAATCTCTATAGGATTAAGAGGCTGATAAGAGTAATAATGATTAAGCTCCTGCCACAAGGTACGAAGAGTAGTATAGTACTGGGAGAAGGACTTCTCCCCCTGCCGGAAATAGGAGATAGTCTGTCGCAGTTGAAATGCCCGTCCAGTGTTCTGCTGTTGTAAGTACATCTTTTCAGTGATCTCCCAGACCTCTTGCGTTGTGCGCATAAATAAGAAACTCTCGCTGATATCAGGCTCTATAGAGTTGAGGAGCCATGACATGATAGTAAGATCATCTGTCTGCCACTGTCGATAAGAGGGATCGGTCTTGGGAGGCTCAACTGTATCCCCCGTAGTGTGACCGAGCTTCCCATGGCCGCCAATAAATAACCGTGCTGCCTGAGCCCAGCTTAACTAGTTCTTGCCATCTAAATTCACGGAGGTGATCTGTAAATTGGGGTTCTCATAAGCCAAGTGATGCACCATCGGGCCTCCAATACCAATGGAGGGAGTGTCGGTGCCCACTTCTAACTCTGAAGGAGAAGCCAAGGAAGGCGGAGTAACCACGGGAGGTGGAGGATCTGCCGTGAAGAACTATGGGCAAAGCAAGTCGATGGAGTGCCAATAAACAACTCAATAGGCAAGAACGGAGATACGGAGATTAAGTAGAACATTCAATAGCAACCGATGATAAGAACGAATCCATAAGAACCTCCAAGGGCATAATAATATAGCCTGATCATACCCAAAAAGCTAAACAAAGTAGCCATTCACACTTCGTGGAGCCTCGAAATAGTGGAATCAACACTCAAAAAACAGCAAGAAGGCAATATGCAGCAAGAAGAACCACGATATGATCATATATCATCAGCTAATAGCAATAGGAAGAAGCATAAACAGCTGGAAGGATTTCGTCAAGACAAAAAATCGCATTACAAGGGCTGGCGGTAAATTTGGAGGAGAGAAATCCTCATAGCACCTTCAACTCTTCATCAAATCACACATGGTTGATACCAATATGTTCCTAGATATGTAGGGACTAGGGAGTCAATTTCGAGCAAAGAAACCCCCCAAAAAAACCCTCATGTGATCGGGAGACACGCTGGTTTATAAACCCATATAAAACAATTTTACGAAGAAGAAGGGTTGAAACTCATTCAAGAATATCTCAGAAAATCCTCAAAAAATTACCAAAAAAGAGGAAAAATCACCTTCTACCAAATGGTGAAGGATTTAGCCGGCCTCGAGTTTCGTGTCCGTACGGCTGATGACGTTAGCCGTACATCAGACGTCAAGTTGCTCTTTGCTCTCCTCTGGTTGTGCTTTGGCTGTAGATGGTGATGGTAGGCTCTGATACCAAGTTGAATTGAAGAATTAGGGTTAGGGTTAGGTTTGGAGAAGAGAAAAGAGAGAAGAGAGAAGAGAAGAGAAAAGAGAGAAGACAGGCTGTCAATTGTGCTTAATTCACCATTACGAACTTTTTTATTTAAGGGTGCTTTTGGTATGCGGTGATTGGGGAGGGGAGAAGCTGAAATTGCGCGACTTGGTGTTTTCAGCGCTTTTGGAGCGCTCAAGTTGCACAATTTCATTTGCTCACTGAGAAGTCTTTTTCGCGCCCCCAATTGTGGGTGAGAAAATATGGAACACCGAGATGATAGGGTTTTTCACATGAAACAAACCTCCCTCTCCTCATTGCTATCTGCTCCTCACCTTCCCAAATGGTCTCCTCCCTCCCATTGGTGATCTCCTCCTCCCACCAGCGTCAAGTACACTCCCTCCCTCCCTCTCTCTCTGAGAGGCAAAAACGATGACGAAGAAGTCTAGGGTTAGGGTAAGGGTTTGACCTGGTTTTGTTTATCTAGTTCGATTGAAGAAGATGAGTGTGCATCTGGTCCCTTCGAACTTCCATGACCGCCTCGATGAGCAGATTTCACAGCTTATGCAGCGCAAGCCCTTATCCGAGCAAGAGGTTCTCTCATTTTCTGTGATTTTTCTTCTCGTGTAGAGAAGCTTGGTACAGAATCACTTTTAAAGTGAAAAGTGATTATGTGTCGTCATTTTATTTGGTCTCTGCAAAGGGTTGTAAACTATTAATTTTATGCTATATCATCACCGTTATCTTTTATTGCATTTGATCAATAATTGATGAGGAATCATGTGGCATTCTTCAGAAGAAGGATACTCCAATCTTCTCTATTCCAGTGCTGTAAACTTGGCGTACATAACAAGCTTGAGATCCATCATTCCATAGATCTCACCTGGGAGTTAATCTCGTTAAAAAATTACCCAGTTTGATGATTGTAACAATCCAAACTAATTTTTCGTGGACCATTTGCCAATTTCTTTTGACTGTCCAAAAGAACTATATTCAGAGATAGATTTGATGATTGTGATAATCAGATCAGGTTTACTTTTGGCCTCGTAGGTTTCCTTAGTAGGACCTGTTGAGTGGTGGGTCCCAATCCCCTTTGCATGGATCCACACATATGGTACAGGTAGAAAATATAAGAATTCCTCTAATCTCAAGAATACCTAAGAGCCATTGCCTTGAATGATTTTTATCATCTGATCTGTAGAGTACTTTTCATGGATTGTTTTCCATATCTTCTCCCACAGTTCAAAACAGAGTAACCAAAAATTCACCAAGGCATCGCCTAGGCTGGCGCTTTGCCTAGTTGGAACCCTCAGCGCTTAAAAACAAGGCCTAGGCAGGCGCTAGTGCAAAAGCAGTCGTATAAAGTTTAAGCGTTTGCTTAAGCTAGACATTAAAATCAATGTTACACGAGCTTTACAAATTAAAAACAAATATATATACAAACCTTTTTTTTCTTACAAGCTAAGGCACTAGCATTTAAGCGTGAATCTAGGTTTGACATGAAATCAAGGTTACATGTGCTTTACACATTTGAAAAATTGAGAAAAAGTTTTCTCTTATTTAATTTGAAATTAGAATTTCAGATACACTACAATGTAAAAGATTATCAAAATCCAGTTTGATTCGGTTTTCCTGATAGCTCTCCACCTTCAAATCAATAAAAACAACAATCTTTTTTGCGACAGTAATTTTTTTTCTTTCCATTTTTATGAAATAAATAAACTATGGCTTTTGCGTCACATCGCTTTTGAGTTTTGACTACACTGGTTCAAATGATTGAGATAGAGTCTTCCAAGCAGGTTGACCCTTGATGATCCCAACTCCCTTTCAATGTGCAGCACTCTTAATGTACAGGTTGAGAAGATGGGAATCCCTGCCTTCTTTAGAATACCTTGGGTTTCCTCATTGCCTTATTATTATTGCTATTTCATTTCTTCACTCTGCCCAATCTGCTGGATGCTCAATTTTCTCCTATTGAAGAATGTGATTTCACATTCCAGATCACTTCCTTAGAAGTTAGAAATGATGCGTACTAGCATAGATACATTGTTGGCAGCACATTTACAATTGCATCACAGCATTTGAGAATCTATGAATCACTCAGATTCCTACTTATAAATCTACAAACCATTCAGAATTGGAATCTATGGTGGATTTATATAGCTTGATGTTAAATAGCGATTTCTGATATTACCTTTTTCTTTGTTTGTTGGTTTTGCCAGGATGGGCCAAACCATTTAACCTTCTGAATGGTTGGATTATATGGGGTATTGGAGGTCTAATAGTTGCATCAAGTACTGTTCTTCTTGTTAAGGCTTGTATATCTGGTCCAAGTGCTAGCCAGATGCAAAATGAGGTGAATGTATTCCACTCCCAACAGCATATAATATTTATTGAATATAATGCATTGGAAGAATGAACATGAATTGTTTCATACTGCTAATCCAAATGGTTTAACTTGCATTTATATTATCAGAACATATCAGATTAGGTCAGTTTTGTTCATTCATCTATCTTTTATACTCAGCGGTCACAGGCAAAGTATTTTCAACGGCGCCATATCACTTATGATATATGTGGCTTGCCCATGATTCAGTCCTCACTATTCAATCTTTGGGCCACTTGGATTTATCGACCGGGTACCTCACCATTCATCTATGAGCAAATACAAAGAAAACTAGAGATAGTTTAATGGTTTACGAAAAAGAAAAAAAACGTAAGATTCTGTAGGAATCTACGGATTGTCCGGTTTATATCACTTTTATGTTCTCACGCATCCACGAAGTCTCTCACTGATTGAATGTTCTGGATTGATTCATATGTTGGCCATACTCTTTGAAGTGAAGGATACAAAACTTATTTATGATTCATAATCTCAGCAAACTTCACATCTACATATTTTGATGTCATTTAATCACATTTGTGAGGTTCTTGCCTCCTGATTGTTGGTTCAGTGTTATCAATTCATCATGCATGATCTAGTAATCAGTTTATTATTCTTTCTACATTTATCATGCATGTAACAAGGAGACTCAATTTCGTAACAGCTGTCATGTTGAAAATCGTGCCAGACGTGTTGAATACTCGTCAACATGGCGATTAAGAAGAACCTTTACTTTTCTTATTTTTGTAGCATTAACCATTTCATAGTTTTAATTTATCGCCATCTATCTAAATGTGTTGTAATGTCAGGCTTTTGGGGGTTACTGTGATTGAAAGCAACCCCCGGTTCTGTCAAGTGCCATAATCCATCCTTCTAACTTCTAAGTAAGATATAAAAATACTTATAACAGCATTTATAAAGGTAAATACGTTATAATGCTGCTATTTGGTTTTTTTTTTTTGATAAATGTGTGTATATTATAGACAGGGGAAACCCCAAAACTATACAAAGGCCAGGATCTAACTCTCAACCCGAGGAGTAGGATCCTTGATCAACTCAAACCAACGAAAAACAAAAGTCTCAAAAAAACATCCCCGGAAAGGGGGGGAGCACGAGGACCACACATAGAGCAAGGCCTTGACTTCTAAAATCACTTCCCGCAACCCTTTTTCCTTTTCTTCAAAAATCCTGTGATTCCTCTCCTTCCAAATAGCCCAAATAATCGCAAAAGGTAGGTAACTCCATAGAAGCCGCCCTCTTCCTGACGTCGATTCTTCCGTGCCCCCTTGGAAGAGGCCACCCACGTGTTGGGGTACAACAAAAGGGATCTCAAACAAAGCGAAAAACGTCTGCCAAACTGCATAGGAGAATCTACAGTGCAATAGAACATGATCCATCGATTCCCCCTCAGATTTGCACAAAGCACATCTATTAGGGATCATCATACCCCTACTGATGAGGTGATCCACAGTCAAAATCTTGTTGTGGAACACCGTCCACACAAAGAACTTCACCTTATTTATGTTTAGCTGAAAAATGAATTCAAAAAATAAAAATAATAAAATTTTGACCTTTTTTTACCTGTTATAGCAGTCATAATGGTAATGCGAGCTACCTATTTTGTTGTTATCATGGTCCCTTTTAAATCTTGCTTTTAACACTACCCTTCTTTTTGCTTGTGAAAAACGACAAAAAAGAAGAAACTAAAATTATATATATATATATATATATATATATATATATATATATATATATATATATATATATTTTGTTGAATTCTATGTATTTACTATTTTCACTTGTCGACTATATAGGCGGAATCTTTGGTCCGCTTGTTGCCGCTTATTGGTGCATCAAACATCAGGTATTTATCTTGATCATGATTTATACTTGAAAGTTGCTTACAAAAAAAAGACTTATACTTGAAAGTTCACTCAGATCTCTATGCCAGATTCTTGTGGATATCTTGTTGAAGTTGTTACCATCACAATCAATGATTTGGATGGGAGCCATCTAATGAGCCATGTTTTTCTGTTCAGCACTGCTTCTCTACTTGGCATCCTGGGAATTCTATCACCACTTTGTGAAGAGACACTGTATCGAGGTTTTCTCATGACATCCCTGACAAAATGGTAAGTCTCTAATGATTTCCCATATTCCACCCTCAACAAGCTACAACTCCGAAAATCTAATTATGTAGATGATGTTTTCACACTGTCTTGCATAATTGGCAGGTTACCTGTACATTTATCTGTGGTTGTAAGCTCAGTTGTTTTTACCCTTGCACACCAATCTCCTGGGAAGTCTATAGAGATTTTCATATTTGGTAAGACTTTCCGGTTAAGTTAATCAACGTCTCAGTTTGTTGTTTTTTGATTGAAAGGTCTTCACTGTTAAAATTTCAAATAGTAGTTCTTTCTACTGTGGCTATTCCCAACGGGTTCAAACTAGGGACATAATTTCATCTAGGTGCAAGTTGAATTCTCTCTCCTCTTTCTAATTCTAGCTTGGAATAAGCTGAACTCTCATAAATTGTCAGTCCAAGAATGCATGGGTAGTTTTAGGCGTTTTAAGTTTGTTACTGCAATATTTGCTTGATTTTGGTGGTGGCGATTTAGGGATGGTACTGGGGCTGGTGTATGCTCAAACACGAAATCTTCTTGCTCCGATCACAATGCATGCATGTTGGAACCTTGGTGTCATATTCACACTGATATACTTTCAAGTAAGTCAATTAGTTTACTAGTATATCCATATAATTATCATTGATTGGTCATCCTAATTATTTTCTGAAAGTCATATGTGTCTGCAGTCACAAGGGTACGATATCCAAAAGTATGTCCTCTGACTTGTATCACAAGGTGTAGTGGCGTCACTTGCCTTCTGCTCACTTCTGCAACCCTGGTCTCAGACCCTGCTAAGTTCTCATCTTTTGACTGAAGGTACGTTGTAAGACTAATCACCTTTCTTATGATGGGGCCTTTTGCATACGAGGAAGACTCAAATCAGGACGAGCTGGAGAGGAAGTAATGGTCCTGTCTTCTATGTTGTATGCATGATGCACTGGCAGCAGAGTAGGGATCTGATCAGTGTATTATTTTCTTGTATTTTATTTTAGACATTTCAGCTATTTAATATTTATCCATTTAGTATGAATGCTTCATATACATGCCGATCAGTATTCGGAATATGCACAATTTCAGACACTAGTATATCCTCATTATTCATGTGTTAGCGGATGATGTGTTTCCGCGCACGTGTTGTGTTATCCCGACGACTCGTTGGTATACATAGTTGTTTCGCCTTTCCCCAATAGGCCGATCTTTTAGGGTAAATGGTTGTTTAACATGGTATCAGGGCCTTAAGGCCCGGGAGTTCGCAGGTTCAAGTCTCCATCGGAGTGTATTCTGCTGAGGGGGCGTGTTAGTGGATGGTGTGTTTCCGCGCATGTGTTGTGTTGCCTGACAACCCGTTGGTATACATAGTCGTTTCGCCTTTCCCCAGTAGGTCGATCTTTTAGGGTAAATGGTTGTTTAACATCATGCTATCAAAACTCAAACGATCTATAGTTTGATAGTCCACATAATCAAAGTACAATGTCAATGTACTCTAATCATCAACCTTTTTTTTTAATGTTTTTTTTTTTTTTGAGAAAAATATTATATGCTACTTTTAATAAGTTGAAACTATGGTGGTTTGATGGTATTCCTCTTATAAATCTACTTATTTTTTTATCAATTTATTGGATAGCTCAGTGGTGTATGGACATGTATTCTTTCACTTTTCATTTATTTATTTTCTTATTTTTATTTTTAAATTTTTTTATTTAAATACAATTTAAAAGTTGTTATAATACTTGCCTACAAATGTATTTTTCTCTTGTCCTTCTCAAAGCACCATGTCATATGTTATTTGTGTTGGTGTCTAACACAAAAATGAAAAGAAAAGAAAAATATAGTTAAAAATAGAAAGCGAAGAATCTATTGTAATGGGTAAAAGGGTGAATATGTTACGATACTAGTGATGTCATAACGTGGACACCAATGATATACATGATGTTTTGAGCAACTGAGATGCTTAATAGAGGGAAGAAAGAACTAAGGGTGTGTTTGATTGCACAAAAAAAATTTCCGAGAAAATACATCTGGGAAATGCCTTACATGGCCGATTAATTGCAACTGAGAACACATATTTCAATCACGTGAGAAAATAAAGGCGTATTTTCAGGTGGAAATGATTTATCACCTATCTAGATGGGAAATGAATTCCGGGGGTTAGTAGGGAAAATTATCCAGATTTAAATGGCTCGATAGGGAAAAATTATACAGATTTAAAATTGCTATCTAACAATGGACAGTTATGTTTTCCCAAGGAAAATGCAATTTTTTCACTCGGCAATCAAACACGTCCTAAGGAAAACAAGTAGAATAGATAAGGGAGAAAAATGATCGGTTCGGAGGAGGATCAACCGCATTAATTTATTCAAAATTCAGTTTGCTTCATCATACGGCTTTACAACCTTAGCATAATACTTTTTCTAACAACTTTTCTTAAAGATGAAATATTAATAACTATCCAAATAACTTGTTAGATTCAAATAAAGATAAAAGACCTTTTAAATCTGAACATTACCATAGATGTGAATCTGAGTGCTGTTTAGGCTCCATGCGTAAAAGGAGATTACACCACGGTGAAAATCAGTGAGGACGAGTACAAACTTGGTTTGGAAGGCTATAAGTACAATTTGCTAGGTTTTATTTTTGGGAAAATTACTTTTAAGTTCATATTTACAAAAATACGGACAATTAAGTCTCCTCTACAAAACTATGGATACTTTGGTTTAACCGTCTACCCATCAAGGCCTTTTGTAAGGTTACCATCTAATTTTCTCTGAAATACCCATATTACCCTCCAGCTAATGTCAGTTTGAATAGCCTTTGTTTGATTTGAGGTTTGACTAACGCACGGTACCGTACGTCAGTCAGCTGCAACAAAGTTTAGTTTAGCTCTTTCCCTCAATTTCCTTCCTCTACAGCTCTTTCTCCCATTTTATTCCTCTACAGTTCTTTCCTCGCATTTCTTTCATCTACAACTCTTCGCAACTCGTCTATGCTCCATTCAAGGTGAAGAAAGATAATGGTGACGCTAATTTAGAAGATTTTCTTCCGGTCGTCTATTTTGTAGCATCTCGATTATTCTTTATCGCTCTTTGTAGCTTGTTTATGCGTCATTGAAGATGAATAAAGAAGGCGACACCAGTTTCAAAGTTCAGTTAAGAAGGTAGAAGGTGAAGAAAGAAGAAAGAAGAATGTGAAGAAGATGGTTACCACTTTTATTTTTGTTAAGCAAGAATTTTTCTCTCAAGTTTTAGTAATAATATCTAAGAAACTGGTTGAACCAGTACCATTTTCACCAAACTGGTTGAACAAGTGTCATTTTCATGATGTATGTCTCTGTTTTCAGTTTGAATATTGAGCTCAACTTATTTGAACCATTAACACAGTTAGACTATAATAAAGAGATGATGGGAACATGCTTTCAACGAAGAGAGGAACCCCTGTAACAATGGCGAAATGAACAATTTTTTTTTTTAATAAGAACCACTTAACTTGGTTGAACCAGTACCATTTTCATAAAGTCGGTAGTTTCTAGTTTGAGTATTGAACTCAACTTGATTGAACTAATAATACAGTGAGACAATGATGAAGAGATGAGGAGAAAATATATCTCAACAAAGATATGGACCTTTGTAACAATGGTGAAACGAAAAAAGTTATTCCAACTATTTTCATGACGTCTGTCTCTGTTTTCAATTTGAGTATTGAGCTCAACTTAGTTGAAGTATTAACATAGTTAAACTATAATGAAGAGATGATGGGAAAACGAATCTCAACGAAGAAGAAGAACCCTGTAACAATGGTGAAACGAACAATTTTTTTTTCAAAAGAACCGTTCAACTTGGTTGAACCAACACCATTTTCACCAAATTGGTTGAACCAGTACCATTTTCATGATGTCTGTCTTTGTTTCCAGTTTGAGTATTGAGCTCAACTTAGTTAAACCACTAACACAGTTAGACTATAATGAAGAGATGATGGTAAAACGCATTTCAATGAAGAACCCCAGTAACAATGACAAAACAAATTTTTTTTTCAAAAGAACCTCTCAACTTGGCTGAACCAGTACTATTTTCATGAAGTAGATATTTTGTTTTCAGTTTGAGTACTAAACTTTAAAACCTACAAGTAAAGCTTCATCTCTCTGACTATTTCTATTTTATAAGGCATGTTTGAAGCTCTGTTTCACTCTCAATACCTTCTCTATTCTTCTACCCTTTTTGTTAAATTGGTATTTAATTTCTACCATTTTTGTTAAATCGGTATTTAATTTCAAGTTTGAGTATTGAGCTCAAACTGGTTGAAACACCATTTTCAGTGAAATAATTGAATCAGTAACAATGGTGAAACGGATGTCAAAAGTATTTCAAAGGGATTAAGTCTTCATGCATCATAAATAGGGCTGCAACTCGGGCGGGTTGGGTCGGCCCGGTCGGGTTAGGGGCCAACCCGAGCCCAACCCCGAGCTTCAAGGCTCCTAGCCCGAGCCCGAACCCAACCCGAGGTCGAGTCTAAGAATCCCAGCCCGAGCCCAGCCCGATCGGGTTGGTCGGGTTAGGGACATTTTCTTTGAAAATCCCAGTTGCCTAGATAGAGTTCCCTTGACAGAGAGATCCTTGCTGGTGTTCCCTTGATGGACCTCGTTGCCATGCCGCCTACCACCTCCTTACTTCTCTGGCCGAGCTCGTGCAGTTAGTTCCACATGAACTCCACCTTACCCGTCCAAGTGGGAGTTGTGCCAGTGCTACATCAAGTGTTGGAGAGCCTCAATGTTGAAGATCTAGCTAGAATTGCACTTGTTGTTCCAATATTTCCAATAAAATACAGAACCTATATGAAAGATTGCACAAAACCCATGTCAAATCAAAGTTGAAAAAAAGCTTCACCTTCAATGTTCAAGGAGACAAACGAAAGACGACGGTAAAAAAGAAAGGTAAGGGTACCTAAAACATAACCTCTTCCAACTTTGTTGATGCCCATGATGCGTAGCTCTGAGGCACATTTGGGTAGAAAAGGAGCTTGTGAAACCATTTTTTCAAACCTTGAAGTTCTCACTGGAACCCAAGAAGCATAGGCGGCACTGATATTGAGACTGCGGTAACTTACAGAACTTCTCTCTTCTTCTCTCCCGAAGAAGGGGGAGAGAAAAGATCGAGCCCTAGGAGAGAGAGATGGGGAGGGGTTTTCCAGATCGAGAGAAGGGAAAGAGAAGAGGGAGATAAAAGATGGAGCCCTAGTAGATTTCGGTATATAAATATGTGTTGTTGGGCTTGGGTTGAATCGGGCTTAAATAAAACTCAGCCCGAGCCCAACCCGATTTTGATCGGGCTTTCTATAGTGAGGCCCGAGCCCGAGCCCGAGTGTTGAAGGGACAAACCCAACCCGAGCCCAACTTCGGGTTGAGCCTATCGGGCTCGGGTTGAGCCCGCCCAAGTTGCAGCCCTAATCATAAACGAGGAATTGAACCATTGTCAGTCAAGGATAAGGGTGTTGCCATCTTTTCATTCTGACTTTGAACAAATTTAACAGTAAAAGTAACCAAAGAAGACCTATTGGTCAATCCTTCGATAAAGCAATATCAATTAGTACCGAAAATTTTCCTATGGCTTAAATGGTCGAGTCGTGCGTACATTACGGACTTTGTAGTACTTTTCACTTTATTTTTTGCTCAGTGATTGACTATATTAAAAAGGACAAAAAAGGAACAAAGGAGAATACACAAAAGATCTATAAAGCTAGAAGAGGGGCTCAAACATGAGCAAACCCCCTACCAAGCTGAAGGTCCCAAAAAAGCACAAGAAAAATATGTAGTAAGTGGCCGAGGGATCTTCAACCCGACGAACGAAGGAAGGTCTCCCAAAAAACCAATGCCTTGAACCGCAAGAGAGAAGCCCGGCCTAAACATAGCACAAGCGTCTGCACCAAAATTAGAGTCTCTCCACGTAGTGCTAATCTAGAACCATTCAAATTTATCCTTGATCAGATCCCATTTAGGCCTCACTCTCCAAGGCACGTCATCCTTAAGAAAAGAAATGATTGCAGCTTCAGAATCTGATTCCACCCAAATGCATTTCCACCCTTGGGAGAGATCATAAGGTAGTCACCATACCTAGGCCACCAATAAGTAGCCTCCTGGACCAAGACACCATAGCCTCCGAGGCCTGGATTGCCTCTAGAGGCTCCATCACAATTGAGTTTTAAGGATCCTGGATGAGGAAGACTCCAAAGTACATGGACTAATCTGAGGAGCCTGGCTAGGCTTTTTTAAACTCCAAGTTTCTTAGGATAGCCAAGTGGTTTTTGGATACATATAACTCGCCTTCAAAATTCCATTTCTTGAATTGCAAAGATAGTTTGACGGATGAGGCTGGCAGGGATCAGCTTGACACCATCATAGAGGGAGGAGTTTCTAGCTTTCCATAGGGCCACAATAATGGTAATGGCTGATGTCCGCCATAGGCGCTGAATCAGAGAGCTACTGGTGAAGCTACAGTCAAATAAGGAGGGGCAATCATCAATGGAGGAGGAACGGTGGAATAGGCCTGAGATCACTAACCAAATTTGCTTTGCCACAATGCACTCAAAGATGATGTGGTGTAGAGATTCCGAGCATTGAAGACATAGCTCACAGCGTGAAGCAAGCTGCGCTCCTCTAACATGAAGTTGATCATCAGTGGAAAGGACACCATGAAGAATTTTCCAGGCAAGGGCAGCTATGTGAGGGTGAAAATGCTTATTCCAGATCCACTTATGCCAAGCGACTTTGGGATGTTGTTTCCGAATAGCTTCAAAGGCAAGATTGACAGAGAATTGCCCTTAGCCGAGTGTTTCCAAACTCTTCAGTCCTTGCCATCAGATGAAGGACCATGTAAATGGTTTAGCTCAAGCCAGCCTGATGAAAAACATCATGAACTATTTGGGGAATCGACCAATTAGTGTTCTCAAGGAGGCTATATATTGACCTAAGAGCAACATTTTCTTCGAGTAGCTTTATCCACCTGAAGGGAGTCGAACAAAACATATTCGCCTGCCCAAGATTCCCTCCAGATATCAATTCTTTGAGCGTTGCCTACTGCCCATGAGTAGTGAGGTTTCAGAGCTTGAAGAGCCACTTTGATACCAGGCCAAATAGAAAAGGGTTTGTGATACGATATTGGATCTCCAATTTTCATAAAACATTTTCTTCACATGAAGGTTGCCCAGTCATCATTACCCTCTAGGATATGCCAAGCCAATTTCATTAGAAGAGAGAGGTTAATGTCCTTGAGCCTACGGAGGCCAAGTCCAACCTCATCAAGCAGCCTACACACCTTATCCCAAGCAACCGTGATCATCTTTCGGGAGGAAGGATTCCCCGACCAGATAAAGTTGCGAATGAGAACTTCGCATTCCTTATACACACTAGTTGGCCATCTATATATGGCCATGTTGTAGATGGGAATGCTATTCAGAACCGATTCAGCTAGGATGATCCGCCCTAGGAAGGAAAGCAGGCTTACCAGCCTAACCCGTAGCTCATGCGAATTTTCTCCACAAGCAGTCTTAGAGTAGAGATGCCCACTCTGCCTTGAACAAACAGAACACCAAGATATATCTGAGGGAGCATGCCTTCCTTAATTCCCAAAAGGTGTTCCACCCATCTCCTTTTCGGAGGCCCTATACTACCTAAGAACAACCAACTCTTCTGTTTGTGGATAATTTGACCCACCAATTCTTGGTAAGCATCAAGAAGATTGTTAATTAAGATGATTTAGTCTCTGTCTGGATCCATTGGCGAAGATGATGACATCGTTGGCAAATAAAAGATGAGAAGGACCAACGAATCAGGGGTTCGAAACAAGAGGTTTGATCAAGCCCTCCTCTCACAATCTATTTATACCCCTACTCAAAGCGTCTTCAGCCAAGGCGAATAATAAGGGGGATAGCAGGTCCCCTTGACGAAGGCCTCTACCCGTGGCAAAGTAACCAACCGATCCTCCGTTAAGAAAGATAGAAAGGTGGGATATAGTGATGGTAGCACGAATCCAACTACACTACTTAGGATGGAACCCAAAACTTTCCAAAATGCTGCACAAAAAATTCCAATTGAGAGAATCGAAGGCTTGGGTAATGTCGATTTTTATGGCAACATTCCCTCCACGATGCTTCCTATAGAGCTCATTCATCATCTCAGAGGCGAGACCAATGTTGGATTGGACGTTTCTTCCCTTCATAAAGGCATACTATTCCGAGGAGATTATCCTACTAGCAATCAAACTTAAGCAAAAAGCCATGCTCTTCGTTATGATCTTGAAAAGGAAATTGCTAAAACAAATTGGGCGGAAATGTCTCAAAGATGAGGGGTTCTCAACTTTAGGGACATACACAAAGAAGCTAGACTTCAGACCTTTAGGTAATTTATGAGAAGTGAAGAATGAGATAATAGCCTTAGTAATGTCTTGACCCACAATCTTCCAGCAAGCTTTGAAGAAGAAACCTTGAAATCCATCTGATCCCGAGGCGCTATCAACATGCATATTGAAGACTGTTTCCTTAAACCTCCCTAGCATTAGGCATCTCGATAAGGAAATCGTTCTCACAGGGGGAGACAGAATGGGGGATCAAGCCTAAAATCTCCTCATGATGGTGACAATTGTTGGGGGCATATTTAGCCGTGAAGAAGTCAATAACGTGAGACTTGATATCGGATTGATCCTGGATGATAATGCCATTTTCATTACGAAGTTCATGGATGAAGGAGGCACCTCAGAAAAAGAAGGATGTCTCTATTCATCATCCTCATCGTCAAATATCTGTCTCACCCTCATCGTCTCCGACTAGCTCTCCTCCGACCTACTGGTCCCACGCTCCATGAAAGTCCTCCTCTGGTGGCGAAGGAGGATAGTTTGTGTCACGCCCCGGTTCCGGATACCTAGATATGACCCAAAAATCCATGGATCGGCCTATACCCGAATCTAGAGGTGATCCATGAATGCCCCGTAGTGGTCCAATTTGGTCAATTAGACTACTAAAATTTATTCGAAAACCCACAAAGTTCAAAATAGTTTAGGTGCGGAAATAACCTAAAATGATACAAAACGATCGACCAATTATTAGAGTTAAATTAAGTACGTAGATTGATTACGTTGTTCTACTATCGGCGCGAGGTTCATTATGAGTCAATCAAATTGATTTAATTCTCTTAAGTTAAGTCTAGGATAACCTATTAAGTCCATACGGTCTAGGTCTCAAAATTTGGCCAAGGTAAAATAGCTAGAATTTGACCAAGTCCAAACAGGGCAGCAAGGCGCTGTTTTGACTATATCTCCTTCGTTTCTAAGGATTTGTGAATGGGTCATACAAATTCGGAAAGGTCTCGCAGAGATCTTCGAAAAGTCATTCTTCAATGATCTTTAAAAGGATCATCTTCCATTCCGAATTTGCTACACAAGATAGAAACTTGAAATAAGATTGATTTACTATTACTGTTTTAACCACTGCATACAACACAGATAGAATTTTTGGGATCCGTTGAATGTTCCTGAAATAGAATTCATAGATCTTCAATAGTGTCCTTGTGGAAAAAAACCCAAAAGTTCCATCTCATTGCCCAAATTTGCGTTGCATAATAGTACCATGAATCTGTCAGATTCTCTTACTAGTAATGTTTAGATCATAACATTTATCACAGATCGAATCTACGGAAACAGTAAACACTTCCAGAAAGCTAACTCGAAGCTCTTCGAAAAGTTCTGGACCAAATTTCAGAAAGGCTATTGGAACATCCGAAATTGGACTGCAAGTCAGAACTATTAATCTGGCAAATTTAAATTTGTTCAGTATTTTGATCATAACTTTATGTTCTGATCGAATTATTGAATGCTGAAAATTATTCCAGAAAGCTAACTCAGTGGGCTTTACAATGTCCCTACGGGTAAAAAATCAGTTTTGCCATATAGGCATCAAAAAAGGCACCACAAGACAAAACCTGATTATTGTCTCGTGTTACATTTTGGTGACAGTCTTTTGGAACCCGATATGTGTACCAATCCAAATGGGATTGTACTAAGACATTCATTTTATTATTTAACACATGCTCATAATTATCAAAAAGATAATGAGGAATTATATCATAAATTCAATCAAATTATGTTCACAACAACTCAAATATGTTATAAAATAAAATGATGATAAGCCCTCAAAAATCAAGTCAGAACAAGCTTGTTTTAATTATAAGTGACCAAAACATATAAATGTATCCAAAGTGAGTTTAGGGATGTTTAGCCCTCTTCTATATAAATGTCATCTTCATCACAAAATTCTTCGTGTAAATCCTCAAAATCCAGATCTACCCAATCATCTGAGTCTTTATAGACATCATCGGTCAAATCTAAAAAATGTGTCGGCGAACTCCGAAGTCCAAAAGGACTTCAGTATACAACAAATAGTTTGGCATACATTTTGAATAACCAAAAGAGTCTAAGCATGCTAAGCACATGCGAAATAATTGAACTCATGAATAAGGTAACAATGCAGTAACATGCATGATCTATGCTCTCACCCAATGTCCACTCAAACCATACCGTCTCCATCTGTAGGAAAAATAATAAGGATTTGGGGTCTTACACCCTAGAGCTCTGGGCCATTCTTAATTCTTTCCCTTACTAGGAGAATAACCTCACTAGTCTGTATAATAGATAACCTCATTGGTTTGTATAATATAGAACCTCACACAGGCTAATAGATAATATTCCTCACAATGCACAGTTCACCCCCATATGCCTAATTTAACATAAAGTCATAGGCCGTCAAAGTACCTACAGGGCATGAAAATAAGGCCATTGCCCAACATAGTACCCATAGGGCATGCAAAACATGATATCACAATCATCAATAATCAACTATAGGGTAGGGCTGTACAGTCATCTTGTAGAAATCCACCATGACCGAATCCCTCATGTAGATCCTCTGTGGATCCTTAAGAGTGGATCGGTCCAATGGGTTCTCATAAGAGAGCCATGGCTGAAACCCTTAATAATTTTCAAAGAATATCAATATATCATCATCTCGAAACACATGTTCATCGCAATCTCGAATACATAATTTCATCATCATGCTCAATAATCATATATAACAAAAGTCAAATATCATTGAAGACAATTAATCTAACATATAACATACACACATAATAAACAATAATGAAAAATCAAAAGACATGGCAAGATTACTCATGGTTATCACACACCTTTTTGGTTCTATTTAATCGAGGTTGGCAATTCGTCGATTTCGAAGGTTGTCGGATCGAACTCTCCTCGGAGTATGTTGTTCTACTCGATGTCCCCTTCAATTTTCTCTTCTACCTCGTATTCGATCGGAGTTCGGATGAAGGCTTAATCGAAGTTCTCTTATTTCTTTAATAGAATTTAGTGATGGGTTTTTAATGGAAGCTTAAAGAGATAAAATGAGAAAGAATTGATGAGAGAGGAGAGATTTTTTTGAAAACAACAATTGGCTCCAAAAAGATTGGCTATTGGAAACTCTATTGGGTTGTCTAGTTTAAATAAAACAAGAGAGGGAATGTTTAAAATTTGAAATAAGAGGGTTTCTCTTAAGTTGTTGAACAACAAAATGGGAAAATGGTAAAATTCGTAGCTCTCAAAGGGATAACTTTTTCGACTCTTTAAAGCTCATATTTTGAATTACTAATGGGTTAGAAATGGGCCCAAGGCCCAAGGTATCCACTAGGCTTCATTTAAGGTTATTATTAAGTCCAAAAGGCCTCAAAATTGGCCTTACGGACCCACCCAACAATTATAACTTAATTAATTATGTAATTACTTATATTAATAATTAAAATAGTCATTACAATTATGTCATATTCCCTCAAAAGGTGATGGTTTGATATAATTAATATATATGAGCATTAAACTATACATTATAATATATTAAAACACAACAATCATTCATTAATTCATGAGTCCGTTTAGTGCTACACCCGTTTCTTACATCCACTTCTTATACCCAAGGTTGGGGCCCACATGAAGATCATGTTGGACAATCCAACCATACATTGAGTTGTCCTTGCCAAGATGATCATCGTTGCCAAAAATTAGTTCACTTCGGCATTGCTAACCATATAAAAAATTGACTGAAAATATTTGTTCAATTGGATGGTCTGGATTTTCTAAATTAAAGTCATATTTTTATGAGGTTAGGAATGTTGAAATATCCTAATTTTTTGTCACGAGGGTAACCATAGTATGAAAAACTCATTGTGTGGTTGGATTGTCCAACATGATCTCCATGTGGCCCCCAACCTCATGTGTAAGAAGTGGATGTAAGAAATGGGTGTAGCTCTAGACGGACTCTTAATTCATATAAATCATATCATATAATTTAAAAATTCATAATTAATAAGATGTTGACATAGCTTGTGGAGGATTGTCATAGCGGGCAAATACGGTGTTGCTCTCTATGGGTGGAAAAGCCTTGAAGTTAGAAGTCCCTATGGCTGCAGTGTGTGGAGAGGAATCCTGAAGGTGACCAAGGATTTCGTTAAAGGGGTACGGTTTGAGGTTGGAGCCGGTGACAGGATTAGTTTTTTGGAAGACATATGGAGTAGGGATAAGCCATTACGGGAGGATTATCCGGAGTTGTATTCCATTTCGATGAGGAAAAGATACTCTATTTCTGCTTGCTACAGGAATGAAAGGGAGACAGGAGGGTGGAATCTAGGCTTCGAAGAAACTTAAATGATTGGGAGATAGAACCGCTTTCTAGTCTCATATCAAGACTTCAAAACGTCATTTTACGACCGTTAGAGCAAGACAGAAGAGTGTGGGTTTGGACCAAAGGGGGTTCCTTCACGGTGAAATCCTTGTACACAGAGTTACGAAGATCTGAAGGAGCTACCTTCCCTGTTTCCTTGGTTTGGAAATCAAAGACTCCCTGAAAAGTGGCTTTCTTCGCATGGGAAGCTTCTCTTGATAAGATTCTTACTACGGACTACTTGATAGCTAGAGGTTTTATGATATTCGCTCAAAAGTGCTTATTTTAAGCACTTATCCTGTTAGCGTTATCGCACTCTCCTACGTAAAACTGCTCTAATTATCCACTTTTCTACGTAAGAGTCTATCTTATTGCGTAAAACACACTTTTCTGGACGAAATGGTATATTTGCATGCATTAAACACATTTTCGGAAGTCTAAATATTAAGCCGTTCTGATAAAGTCTCATTACGCGCTTCTTCTGTCGCAGGAAACCCCGATGGGACGATTTTCGAGACTTGTGGGCCCAAATCAATCATGAAAGCCCATTATCAAAGCTTAACAAGCCCACATGCTATAACTAGAAGATATGTGCCAAATATGGGCTGAATAAGAGGACCAAAAAGTCGGCCCAAAGAACGAAGAGAGTAGGAGAGCCAATGACCAAGAGACGGACCAAAGCGTTTAAAGCCACATGAGTCAGCAAAGAATGATGGTCGACTCTACTGGAGAAGCGTGAGGATGGTCACAGTGAAGAACAGGGTTCCAGACCCTCCGCCAGTGCTTTTTTCCATTTTTTTTGATACTTTTTCTCTCATCTCTCCTTATTCTCTCTCTCTCTTCATCTCTCGATCCTCGAATCTACTGACCTAACCCCAGAACTCCTGCCTATCAGCTCTATCTCATCTCCCTTAGCTTTCTGACCGTTGGATCTTCAATCGGACCGTTGGATCTCTCTAGATCCGTCGATCTACCAATCTGAGTCCCAATCAAGTCACCATCCATCCGATCGCCATCAGACTGTCTGTCACATCATTCTGTGAGATGATGGACATCATCAACCCATGAGGGCCAATAGCCGGGCCCATCTTCATCGACCCGCTGACCGACCAGTTAGTGGACCCCGCGAATTTCAAAAATAATTTTAATTAAATGGGGGGTCCACTAATTGGGGAGATTCCCCATATGGAAATAGGGAGCTTTATAAGAGGAGGGAGCTTTAATGGAAATAGGGAGCTTTATAAGAGGAGGGAGAAGGGTTCGTTCGAACCCTAATCCCCCCCCTTTCTCTTCCATTCTCTCCCCTTATCAATCCCGCACAGATCTCTTCTCCTTCTGGCCCCATCTTCCCTTTCTTCTTCTTCTTCTTCTTCTTCTTCTTCTTTATCTTGATCTCGCCGGAGTTGCAGAACTCCGGCCGCTTCTTCTTCTCCTTCTTCTTCTTCTTCTTCTTCTTCTTCTTCTTCTTCTTCTTTTTCTTCTTTTTCTTCTTCTTCCTGCGTCTGCAAAGGCGAGCAGCACCACTAGCACCGCCTGCACCATCCACTCCTATCACCGTCTTCTTCATTAAAACCACCGCCGGAGTTGCAGGTTGCAACTCCGGCCAACTGAGGGCTGCCCTTCGTATCTCTCCCATTTCAGCAACCGTGCCCCTCCTTTCCGCCCTCTCCACCAGCCGTTCCACTCTTTCACGGTGCTGCCCCTTCTCCTTCTTCATCTTCTCTACAGCACCGTTGCAACTCCGGTGAAGAACCAGCAACTTGCTAGTGCCTCACCACCCTCTTCTTCTTCTTCCTCTCTTCTCCTCCGCACGAGCACCATCCTTCACCATTTCACCTGCTGCTCCGCCTCTTGCTACAGCAAGGCAGCACCGTTCCATAAGTCCCCATCGGTCAACACCCCTGGCCATCATTTTCGGAGAATTCCACCACCGTCTCTCCACGTTTTCAGCAACGTCTTCCCTGCTAAAAGAACCAGGCTCTTCTTCCTCGTTGCTGCCCCTTGAATATGTACCCTCAACTTCTCCACCATAGAGGGTAGCAACCACTGATCTGCAACCTAGTCCGGCGTCTCCATTAGCAACACCGCACCACTGCTCACCTTAATCACCTCTTGGAACATGCGGGTTGTGCACCTTAGGAGCAACGTCTGCAAGTTCCAACTGAGTTTTTCTTGCAACAGTCATGCATAGCACCTTCATCAAAGGTGTGCATTCTCAAACCTACAACGAGATGGCTCCAAACCCACCACGGTAAGACCAAATGTATTTCTCTATCCACCTCTCCTTTCTATCTCTACTCTCTATCTCTCTATATTTTCCTTCTCTAGTTTCATTTTTTTTTACTTTTCATGCTTTTTAGGTTAGTTTTAAGTCTTATTTTGTCTGCCAATGTAAGAAGTTTATTTTTATTCAATAAAATTAGTTTTCTTTCAAGCTCTTGTTCTTGATCTTTTTTTTTTTTTTTTTTTTTTTTACAAGTAGTAATTTTGAATTCATTCGTTTGATAATTTCTTTAATGAAAATTCGATCTCCAAAATGAAAAATCATGCTTGAATCCCGATTTCTCCACCATTCTCACCTCTCCATCAATTTTTGTCTCAATTGCCATCATTTCATGTTCTTTATTACACTAACCAATTAATCCCGAGTGCGGATCGACATCCGACACGAGCCACTGTACAACCCTGTGAAATTTTGCAGGATTTGAGTGAAAATCTCGGATAATATACAAATGTGTTGATTCTAGGGTCGTTCTCTCAACGACAGAAAAACCCTACTTTCATTTTACTTTGGTGCAATATTGCTGGATGTGCAAATCCAAGGGAGAATCAATGGACCATCTTCTGATTCACTATGAGATGGCTACTAAAATTTGGAATGCCTTATTGGTGGATTTTGGGGTGAGTTGGGTCATGCCGGGCTCTCTTATGACTCTCATTTTTAGTTGGAAATCGAAAGCGTTCTCGTCTAGGGGGAATGCGTTATGGAAAATGACCCCGCTAGCGATCATTTGGGACATTTGGAAGGAGAGGAACCAAAGAGCTTTTGAAGGCAAGGAATTGGACTTGTACTCTATTATCCTCAACATTAATGGGCTGATGTACTCGTGGTCAAAGGCGGTCTTGGATTGTAGGAGCATCTTCTTTGAAGATTTGGTGTTCCGGTGGGATCGCATATGTTCAACGGAAGGAAGATGATGGGGGGTTGTGTCTTTGTCCTTTCTTGCTGGGGTGTTGTTGGGGGGTTGGCCTCCTTTTTGTCTTCTTGCCAAGGTGTTGTGTAGGTCATCTCGACCTGCCTCCCTTGGGTTGGCTGTATCTTTTGGCTTTGGCCCTTTTAATATATTTTATACTTATAAAAAAAAATATTTTAATACACAAAACTTCAGCAATTGGTCAAAGTCCTGAAAAAGGGTCAACCTCTCCTCGGATTGACTCGAAACTTATTCTGCGGGTCCCGTACTCATTTCAAATTTATTAAAACATAAATTTTAATATTTTAAAGGTGGAAAATAGTGAAAAAATTCATAAATTATAAAAATATATATTTTTTGTCAAAAATGTTCATTATAGTTTTAAAGTCCATTTATAAGGTCTAGAAACCATAAGACATGGGTCCCACCTAAAATTTAGCCTAAAAAAAGGAAAATAAAGTTGGTCATATTATTGGATATTTAGGATCTATATAAGTATACGATCGTGCCGGAACTGTCCGTTCGTCGATCGGAGGTCAAAGGAATTTTGTATGAGAGTTTTAGTCTACTTGTGCGGATCCCATAAAATCCTAATTTTCAAAGTTGTTTGAATGCAACCAAAATTGATACACATGTTCATACATGGTATCTAAACATAAATATAACAACAGAAGTCTAAATTTTTTTTTTAGTGAAATTAGCATAATATCCTAGAACGAAAGTTCGGCGTATTACAGTCCGGGTGTTGAGAACTCATAAAAGTCGTCATCCTCTACTAACGTGCTCCCATCCTCCGAAGGTCTAAAATGACAAACCCTCGAAAATCCCACAGTTCATGGGTCAGAGAGGTGATTTGGTTTGAAATGGACTGTAAAGTAGCGGGATAAGAAGAAGAGGATCCTGTCGATGCTCTGGATCATCAAGAGGAGGAAGCAAAATCTCTTCCAAGGTGCATTTTGGAGAGAGTCGAGTTGTTGACTGTATTAGATGGAAAGTCTTGAGGATCAAAGTTAAGTATAGGAACTTGAATGTTTTGGAGGATCGTGGAGATCATATATCCATAAGGAAGGGCCCTAGCTAGTGGATACGGGAGAGTCAATGGCCTCCAACATCTCTCGGAAGATGATGTATGGTATGTCAAGAGGAACAAATGTCTCAAGATAGTGCATGATGTGCAGAGCTGACTTGATCATCACGGTGACCTAATTTGGGAATCAGGTTGTATGAGAGGATGAAATAAATAACTCGGTAGAGGGGTTTCAACTTGATGGCCTTACAATTCATCATCTTGATGGGCCAAGGGAAGGTCTCGGCAAACAGATCGGCCATGATCTGGGTCTTGTTCTTTAAAGGAAGAACATGTGGGTACTCACTAGCATCATTGGGATGATCGATCTCGATGACACAAGAAATTAAATTAGGGGTGATAGTCATGACTACACCCCCTCACCATAGTCTTAAACTTAGGGGGGTCAAGAGAGGAGGCATGCATGTTAAAGAACGGACAAGAATGAGGAAAGTAGTACAATTGAATTCTAGGAGGGGAATCCGGCCTCTTTTCAAATGGTTTGCAGATTCTGATAAGGAGGTTGTGATCGTATGACATTGCGCTCCAACGTGGCTGGTCAATTGATTCCCTTCTACCCGTATTTAACTCTCGTTTGATCGTTGATGAATAATGGGACTTGCTCTCCTTCATTTTATTCCGCTAAATGTTGCTCCTGCTTGCCCCATAGCCATTGATTGAGGAAAAGTTATATAATGTTTGAAAAGGATTTTGAGGGTTTAGAGGGATGGGGACTAGTTGGGAGAGTTTTAGGGAGTGAAATGAGATGAAATGGCGATTTTGGGGATTTATACCCCAAAACCATCGCCTCGGGTCAATTTTCACGAGTTTTATAGAGCGTGGTCGATAGGTCTTTGAGACCGGTCGGCCAATCTCAAGAAAGTTTGACTTTCTTGACCATTCAATCGCCCGGTGAATCCACACCAATGCATCCTTCCCAAAAATGTATATATGTCTTCTAGGCCAGTCGCTAGGTCTATGCAAACTGGTGGCCCCATCTTTTAAGACAAAATATTCCCAATAGATAATTAATTAGGATAAAGTTATCAAATTTTTTTAAGTATGATTGAGTATTTTAAGTTAATCAAACTAGTACAAGCAAGTATAGAAAGATAAATGATTTAAGCTAGAAGTTTTTAAGAAAGTATATATCAGGGTTATTATAGTTATCCAAGGAATTGTAGGAGAAATCAAGATGTAAGATTTTAAGTAGGATTTTAAATAGATATCTCAGAAGTAATCGAATAACTTGAAATTGTAACCATCTTCCTTCAAATCCTCAATGTTGAATTCTATTGGGATGACAGTCTTCCTTCTGGAAGTGGCTTCATCATCAGGTTGAGGAAGATAAGGGATTTTAGGAGAGATCAAGCTAGGCTCAGGAGAGTTTAGTAGAGAGCCATGCTTTATTCACACTGGTGAGTATGCGATTCTCTGAAGGAGGAGGAGTAGTCTCCTGTGTGCTATGAGAGCAAATGAATTCTCCTCAGGAGTTGATCACACTTCTTCGAGAGGATCTCCCAATCCAGCCTTAGAAGAGCTCACAGAGTTAGACATCTGAATACAATGTAGATTTTAAACAAAAGAAGAAAAACTACTAGCAAATAATAGACAGATCATAAGGGGTTTTTCTCAATAATTTTTGCAAGGAACATTTCAGTTATTAAAGTTTTTAAAGTTTCCGATGTGGTTTACAGTTGCAATGAAAAATTTTATGGAGTTAATTTGTTTATGTAGTTTAATAGCTTCGATATTTAGAATTTCAATTTATTTAATCAAGTATTTATCTTTGTTAATTAAATCTATTTATTCGTTAGCTGATTTTTCTTCCTAAATACTTTTTTCTTTTGTAAATTATTTTCTTTTTAAGATTTTCACAATTAAATTTCATATGACCAATTTTCTTACAATAATAACAAGTTATTTTAGTTTGTTTATTCAGAATATTTCTATTTGTAGATTTTACAAAAATCTATTTATTTTGAATGAATTTGTTCTTTTCTTTTAAAATGGGTTGTTTACCTTGAGTTGAATTATCTTTTGCTTTCACAAAGACAATTTTTGAAGCAGAGTTTTTAGATAAATCATTAATGTATCCTAATCATCTTCTATCATTACAGGCTCTTCCCATTGTTAATTAAGTTAGTATTTTTTTTATTTATTTCTAATTCATTGTTTATGAATTTTAGTTGAGAGATTTTATTTTGAAAAGATGTTTCATTTTTATTCTCTATTTTTTTTATTTATTTTTAGTTATTTCATAGGTTTTTATGGTTAGAGTAGAGTTTTCATGACTAAGTTTACTTATTTCAAGTTTCTAGTTATTATAGATTTTAGCAAGTTTTATACTTTCTTAATATAGGTTATTATAAGCTTCTTGTAAGTCTTCATTATCTCCATTACTATATTCTATATCAATTTCACTATCTTCTTTATCTAAGAGAGAAATTGTATTAGACTTAATCATTAAAGCTTTCATTTGTTCAGATTCTTCATTTTTATTAATAGAGTTTGTGACCTTACCCCTACATTTATAGCATTAAATTTCTTCTTTAGTGATTTCATTTCTAAAGGGTTTTCTACCTCCAACATTGATTTTTTATCTTTGTTCCTAAAAAAGTTTTTAAATATTTTATCCAGTAAAAGTTTCATTTTCATTCAATTTTGTTAATTTCAAATTGAGTTGTAAGCATTTGTAGTTTAGATATTTTAACAGAGTTAGTTCCTTCATGTGTTGTTTCTAAAATATCACAAGCATGTTTAACAGATTTAAATGCAATAATTCTTTTAAATTCATTAGGAGACAAAGAGCAATAGATAGTATTCAAAGCCCTATTCTTACCATTATATACATCTTTATCTACAACAGACCAAGTAGTTTTAATTTTAATTTTAACTATGGTTTTGTCTCCAATAGTTATTTCCTCAATGGGCCATGTCCAACCCACTTCAATGGATTTCAAATTCTTCCATCAAGAAATTTTAGGAATATACTCATTCTAGCCTTCTAGTAGGCATAGTTTGAGCCATCGAAAAAGGGAGGTCTAGAAACAGAGTTACATTCTTCTCTAATAGCCATATCAAAGAAAATGATCTCACTTAGGTAATTAAACTTTTTGCACAAGTGTTAAGCTCTGATACTAATTGAAGTTCCCTTGATATTGATACAAGGAAACCTAGTGGGGGTGAATAGGTCTATTAAAATTATCCTAAGTAGATTATTAATATGCTTGAATCAAAACAGATTAATCAAATTTAAGAAATAGAGAATAGAGACAACAATCCACAACACAAAGATATATAGCGGTTGAGTGCCACAACACCTACATCTACTCTCCAAAAGCTCTTATGAGCTATCACATTTTTAATTCAATATTTAAGCAGCTTTACAATATTGAATAAGATAAATGACCCGGTCTCGATCGCAATCGATAGAACAAAGTAAGGTCGCAACCAAACTCTTTCTCAGTCAAGACTAACCTTGACTCAAGCATGGTAACAAGTATAGATAGGTTAAATCAACATGGGAAGCGTTTCTAAAGAGGATGCTCCCAATAAACAAAATTACCTCTCAATCGAGATTGAAGAAGAATGAAGCTTCGATGTTGATGAGGCACAAAGCAAAGTTGCTACTCTCAAATGCAGCTCAGACCCCGAATTGCCCTTATAGCGGAAGAACATAGACCACCAAAGCCAGTCTCCCACAAAGGGCATCAAGAAAACCATCGAAGCAAGCAATGGAGCATAAACAATTCTCTTGAAAATGAAGAACTCAAGAGAAGACATAGTGAATTGTTAAGTATGAAGGGTAGGGGGATGGGTATTTTATAGTCGAAGGGAGGGGGAAGGGAGCACTCGTGATTCGAGGAAACCCGAGGCCGGTCGACCAGCATAATAGACTGATCGCCTAGCCTGATCGGGTGCCCAGTTCCTTTGACTGGTTGACCGGGGGTCATTTCCCTCCGGTCGCATCGTCTAAAAGCCTGGTCAACCCCTCTGATATTTTTGTCCAATTAGGGTTTCTGCAGTTGGGGGTTTTCCACAATAGGCTAGGGGCTCCAAATATGTCAAAGTGAGACTCTGATGGTTTTCATAAGTCCACGAACTCAAGTTCCTACTAAGCATCAGGGCTCGCCTTATAACTTTCTCAGAATCACTGAGTCCTGCTCTCCTAGTCCTCGTCAATTGACTAAATAGAGATTATAATATAAATACGTTGTTCTGGAATTGACAACACAAGAAATATACTTATCACTTACGTGTACATAATTTTGTCATTAATATAATTCCGATAGGATCCGCCACACCCCAGCTTTCCCACCAAAACATTAAAGGCATCATTTATAATAAGGTTATGACTTTTAAGAACAACCAAATTAAAAGGCTCTTTAAACGTCAACAAATTTACTTTTGAGTAGTTATATTTCTATATAGAAGGGGGATTTGAGCTATTTTAACACTAATTTGTTATTTTCTCCCAAATTAAAGAAGTAGGATCGTGTATCCCTCCTTCGCATTTTATCTGCATTCAATTAAGATGATCCATTGTATCCCTTTACTCTAGCTTCAGATCCAGCATTCTTGTTGTCGGTAAAAATCCCAACACCTCCCTTGAAGTTTGGAACACACTTAAGCTGAGGGCAGTGAAGCCAAGCATGTCGTCGAGGTGCTTGAGGTGCCCGTTGAGGTCGCCAAAGTCTTGCACAAACTCTACATAGTGGACGCTCAAGAAGGCATGGGGAAGGGTGCCCATTGGAAGAGCCTCCGAAGCTTAAGTCAATAAGGTGGAGAGGGAGTGAAAGTGTTTTTTGGAAATTTAGAGTTCGATCCCCTTTTCAGTCAAAGGGGGTCCCTATATATAGGGACCTAGGGTTGGTGAGACTTATCTTGTCCAGCCATCCAAAATCTTCACCAGTATGGTCTATCAGGGTATGTAGGTATCCTATAGTCTGTGCAGGTAGTTTTGGTTAACCCATCCCTCAATTATCAAGGTTTTGTGTGTCATGCGTAGGCATGGCCAGTCATGTTTTCGATAGGTAGGAGGTGTCCTATCAGTCAAGGGGGAGTAGGTGTCGTCTTTCCATGGGAAGGTGCCCTTTCCCCACAATCAACTCTCTTCCTCTTCTCGGGTCTACCTCGATCCTTGATCCATGATCCTCTGGCTGAGATATTGGATCAAGAGCTCGTGGCCGAAGACCAATACTTGGTTGGGCATGATCCTTGGTTGGTGCAACTTTGATTGCAACTGAGGACTTGCATCCCTTGACTTTGTCAGACCTTTACTAAGAACTCTTAACTCGGTCACACTATGCGGTCATGAACTGTCCATCTCAGTCATCGGGTCTGGCACACCCTTCATCACCAAGAAGCACGCTCATCACACGTGTCTCTCAACAAGTGCCCAACACACATCATCCATCCACGTGCCACCATTTAGGTAAGTCACTTGGAGGGTGCAAATATTAGCACACACGCACGCCTCTTTCGTGAGAACCATCATCATTCTTATCTTGCTATCTCTTGGACACGGTTCCATCCCTGCCATCTGTGGTTTTTATTTTCTATTTTTGTTTTTTGACTTCCGAGGGTATCCGGGTCTCTTAGAGCACCCGACTAGTCCCTCGGGACTCGTGTGTACCCCCTTCCACACGTGCCAGGTAAAATTAGGGTAAATCCCCAGGGTCGAACTAAGGACCTCCTGCTTTCTGGAATGGGGTCTTGGCCATCTCCGCTCAGCTCAAGCTACCCTGTTTCTACTTCCTCTTACAAAACCACCTGTACCCTGTTTCTACTTCTTACCATATCTTTTTTTTCTTTAATCACTCTTACCACATCCTTTGTTCCTTGTTCTTAGTTGTAAACTATCTTAGTTCATTTTGTGATATGTTTGATAGTTGTTTGGGTATTTGTGCTTATACTCAAAGTTTTTTTTGTAAGCCAGATCAGTATATATATTAAGAAAGAACCCCACCCTCCTTGATACAAAAGGGGACGAGCCAAGGAGGGGAAGAAGACCAAACATAAGCAATGGTCCAACAAAATTTAACCTTAACGGCTAGACAATCTGCTATACTATTACATTCCCGATAACAAAAACAAAAAAAAATATCCGCAAATCTATCAGCTAAGGATAGGATATCAACTGCAATAGAAAAGTGTGCCGTCCCAAAAAAGAGTTCTTGCCGGATTGTCCACCAAAAAAAGATCATCAGATTCAACAACCAACCGAATGATTCCAGTAGCCGCTGCCATTTCGAGACCCCATTTTAAAGCCTTGGCTTCTGCTTCTTCTAAGGACGAAGCTCCTTCTTGGCGCCCACCTGCCAGTATAAATGAGTTTTGGCAGTCCCGAATGATAAAGCCCAGACATGCAATATGGTTAGTTTCATCCCATGCTCCATCCGAGTTGACTTTCAACCATCCAGGAGGAGGCGGACCCCATTTAGCCTTAGTTCTGGGTGAGGAAGATAGCCTATGGGTCGAGGGAATAATGTATGAATCTATCATAGGTAGTAAGTCCATGGGATTGGCATTGTAGTGGGAAAAAATCAATTCATTCCTGAGTATCCAAATCCTCCAAAGTAAGACACAACAATAGGCTGCTTGGAATACATCAGTCTGCACTTTACTCTGGCTCATTGCAATAATATTCCAAAGCCAATCTTGAGCCATATCATTGGTCATATCTGATGTGTTCTTAAAGTCAATGGAGAGGCAAACCAAATCCTTGCTGTTGTCGGGCACTTGAGGAGGCTACGGGATGCCAATTCTGATGGATGACCACATCTAACACAAGAAGGGTCAAAGTCCTCGATTCGACTATGTATCATGACTTTAGTAGGCAAGATTCCTCTAAAAGGTTTCCACATGAACATAAGGCATCAGAACGGTACACGAAGTTTCCAAAGAGGTTTCCATTGAACGGAAGAGAGGGCCATAGAAGTACGAGGTAAGATGGAAGAGGGGAGAGAGCTATAAGCAGACTTAGTAGAAAATCTACCCTTTGTTGTCCAAAGCCCAAGCCCATCGATCCTCAAAAGGATGAGAACTAAGATTGAGTTTCAGGATGGCTGAACATACCTCTACGAGAAATAGGTTAGTGATGAGAGATCCATTCCAAGATCTGTTTGGATGAATGAGATCTGCAACGAGGTTGATAGGAGTGGATGGGGCTAAAATGATGATCCCCATTATCCAACAGTAAAGGGTCTCTCCAAAGGTCCGTATCTTGCCCATTACCTATAATTTTGATAAAATAAGGCTTGTAACAGTCCCTGGCTTTTAAGAAGCTCTTCCACACCCAAGGGTCATCGGGTTTTTGAGCGACCTCCAAAATGGAGGTATTCAGGAAATGCTTCCCTTTCAAAGTTCGGGCTAAGAGGGATGAAGGAGAAGAGAGAATTCGCCACACATTTTTAGACAGTAGAGCGAGATTAGCATGGTGGAAGGTGCGAAACCCCAGTCCACCCTTAGCCAAGGGAACACAAAGTGGTGCCCAGCTAGCTGGGTGCAAGGCATGAGATTTTGAGCCGCTATTCCACCAGAATTGACTAAGCAAGGAGTCCATGGTTTTGCAAAGATGTTTAGATAATAAGATCGAGGACATGATATAGATCGGGATCGTAGAAGCAACACTCTTAATGAGCGTGGACTTTCCTGCAAGAGAAAGAGTGCGCCCCTTCCAACCAGAAATGGCCCGATTAAGATGATCGAAGACATGGATGAATGCAAGCTTTTTGGATCTGCCAACAAACAATGGGGTACCCAGATATTGCTCCTTGATGTTCATATTTTTTATGCCTAGAATGTAGGACAAGGCTTTTTTGTCTCCTATGAAGATTAGAACTGAACATCATCCCAGATTTAGCAAAGTTGATTTGTTGGCTTGAATTTGTACAACTGGAGTTCTGCAAATCCGTAATCATTCGAGCTTCAATCAGATTAGCCCTGCAAAAGATAAAACAATCATTGGCGAAAATAAGATGAGAGATAGACGGACTATTCTTATTCGCTATTTTAAGCCCATGTAGATGATTGTTGCTTTCTTCTTGCGTAATACTCATCGAGAGAACTTCTGTACACAAGATGGAAAGGAAAGGCAACAGAGGATCCCCTTGACAAAGGCCGCAAGACGATCGAAAGAAACCAAAAGGAGAGCCATTGAGGAGGATAGAAAAGGACGGAGAAGATATACAGAGATATCCACTTAATCTAGATGTTACTAAAACCCAAGGCCTTCATGGTAGTGCAGACAAAAGACCACTCAATTTGATCATACGCTTTGGCCAAGTCTTGCTTTATCGCCTTAAGGCCCTGTTTACCCTTCTTCCGTTTAATATGATGCAGCATCTCTTCGGCTAAGATAGTATTATTTGATATAAGTCAGCCAGACACAAAGGAAGCTTGATTAGGAGATATGATGTGAGCAATAACTTGCCTCAATCGCCTAGCGAGGATTTTGGAAATTATTTTATAAACCACATTGCACAAGCTAATGGGCCTGAAATGAGAGATAGAGTCCAGAGCTTGAATTTTTGGAATGAGTGCTAAGTTGGTATGGTTGATGGACCCCAGAGAGGTATTGTTGGTGACGAACTTCATAACCTTACTCACAATATCAGTCTTAACATCATCCCAGAATCATTGGTAGAAGAATCCTGTAAACCCATCCGGACCGGGGGCCTTGTGTGCTCCAATGCTAAAGACAGCATCCTTAATCTCATCTTGGGATGGGATAGCAGTAAGAATCTGATTATCCTCATCGGTCACCTGAGGTTTGACCCGTTTTGATACATAAGCTTGGTTATCCGGGTTGGAAGAGCTAAAAAGGGATTAAAAAGTCAAAAAGGCTTGGCCTACTTTAGCTCTAGAATTCTGCCAAGTGCCATCAGTCTTTGATGCATTCAATCTCGTTCTTCTGACGCCTGATAATAGTGGAGATATGGAAAATTTTTGTGTTCATGTGTCCCTCTTTTAACCAGAGGGCTCTTGATTTTTTCCTCCATAGGGATTCTTCTTGGATGAGGGCCCTATTAAGCTTAGAGGAAAGAGAATGTTTGGAAGTAAAATGAGCATGGGCAGGATTGCCTGGAGTTGGATTTTAAGCTTTTGACTTTATCATGGATATTACCCAGCTTATCCCGATTCCATGTCTTCAATTTAGACTTGGTGGACTTGATCTTTCGATTGACATTCGCAAGAGGGGCTCCATGAGGAGAGGGGTACCAAGTTTCATGAACTATATATTGGCATTCCGCTTCTGAAGCCAACATAGAGAGAAATTGGAAGGGTTTTGGATTTTTCAGTTGTTCAGGGGAAGAATTAATCAGGATGGGACAGTGGTCGGATCCATAATTAATCAAATGTTCTATTGAAGCATCCAGGAAGAGTTGTCTCCAGCCAATATTCGCAATTGCTTTATCCAACCATTCTCTAACATTAACAAGGCCTTTACGTTTGTTGGTCCAAGTATAGGGGGAGCCCTTATAACCCTGATCAGTAAAGTCAAAAGAGTTCATAAAGTCCAGATGAGCTCTATTGAGGGGTTTTGCTTATACTTAAAGCTGCCCTAATTGGAAACTGTGTCTAAAACGTTGTGCCAACCCAAGTTTTGGCTTTAAAATAGTAATAGATATTTTTTGTTTGGAGTTTGTTATTTATTTGTTTTTCATGGCGTGTGTGTGGTGTTTGGCTTTTTATTACTCATTCTACCATCGAACTCTGATGGTGGACCGCATCCTGGTCTATCTTTGGCCTCGGGGTATTTTATTTTCAGTTGTCTTTGGTTTGGGGGAGTTTGCTTTATCAGAGCAAGTTCTTCCTTCTGGAGTGTGATTTCCAATCAATCTATAGTCGTTCTTCCTAGAAGTTTGTTCTTAAATCATCTTAGGTTGGTTGTTTGTCGGTCTGGATTATTGTCACCTTGGACTGCATTATAGTAGCCAAGACTGTGAGTAGATCAACTCATTGTTTAAGGTACTATGTCAGGTTGCATCCAAGCATGTGATGACGATAGATTAAGTCTAGAGGGGACTGCATGATCAACGAGGACTAAACTAATAAAGAAGAGAATGGGGAGGAGAATGCTGAACTCAACTTTTAAAGAAAAAGAAACCCCAATGGTTCGAGTGCGCATTGATTTCGACCATCCTTGTGCCAATGAAGATTGTTTTAAAGAGAACTTGTGCAAGTTTAGAGATAAGGCTTAGGGCGTGTTTGGTTGCACATAAATTTTTCCCGAGAAAATACATCTGGGAAATGCATTAAATGGCTGATTGATTGCAACTGAGAACACATATTTAAATCATGTGAGAAAATAAAGGCGTATTTTCAGGTGGAAATGATTTCTCACCAATCTAGATGGGAAATGAATTCCGGGGTTAGTAGGGAAAATTATCCAGATTTAAATGGCTATCGAAGAAGGGGCAGTTGTGTTTTCCCAAGGAAAATGCAATTTTCCCACTTGACAATCAAACACACCCTTAGTTTTAAAATTCTTCCCAAAATACAACCCCTCCTGGTGCTTGATGATTTTTAAAATCTCCCACTACGGACAACTGCTAAAAGGCCTTGGGCAGATCATGCCCCATGAAGCCTAAGTATTTAAATAACCATTGCCATATTACATGCAACAGGCCCTTCACAACATCCATATTTCAAAATTAGCACCCATCTAATCAAGAGATTCAACTAAGAACAATAGCCTGTATAAATTAGAGAACGCCAAACCAAACCACTGAAGACTGTCAATCCATTCTTTCGGCCCAGCAAAAGAACATTAAAATATGAGAAAAACTAATGATGCTTCATCAACCATTGCCAAAATACAATACAGCTTATGTGGAAACAACCATTTCTGCAAAACTTGCAATATCATACAATAGACCTTTGTTGAACATCAATCAATCAATCTAAATGAGGTATTTCAAACAATCACATTCCATTGGGAGCTTTGTCAAACCTCTAGATACAAAATCAGAAACAGTAGACTGGATTCTGGACAGCCCGGAAAATGACTCACTATATCTCTACACTAGCATATAATACCTTACACTCAGCCAAGATCAATCCCCTACTTCAATCAACACCCCTGCCCTGCAAGTATCACTTGCAGTCCCCCAGAGCCCTTGCACCCTAAGGGTGGAGCCTTCATTTTTCACCCATCTAATAAGGAAAAATCAGGGGATAATCAAACAAAAAATAAATTAATGGGCGATCTTGTCACCTCCATTGAAAACCTGGTAATCGATTCAAGGCACCCTCTTCAGATTTCAGAGTGAAGAAGGCCCACGAAATTAGCAAATTGCAAGATCACCCTGTCAGCTATGAGTCCACCATCTCATCTTGTAGTTCGTTAGGTGCAATGAGCCCTGGAATAGTAAGCATCCGTTGGCGCTCCCTTTCTCTCTGAGCTGCTGCCTCTTCAGCGTAGAGATCTTTGTTGTCCTGCAAGAGGCTCAAGCATTAAAACAAAACCCAATCATCTGACCCACCTATATATCCACAAGTAGTGAATGAGACAAACCATCTCACACACATTTTCAGAAGACTTCAAAGCAAGTACTTTGATCATGGGCCTGGATGTGACAGCTCAAGGTACTATAACAGGGCTTCAAAGTCATTGGATATATGCACTACTATGCCATTCACCTTTTATTATGGTCCCCAGGTCCCAATGGCTTGGGGTCCTTGTGGTAATTTGATATAATAGTACTGGGGCTATCATACAATTGGTCGGTGATTTTATTTTTAATTTTTCTTTTGATAAACTACAGTTGTTCTTTGGTCACTTCATGAATAATCATATAAACCACCTAGACCATAGTACAAAAAATAGAACCAAATTAAAAGATGAATCCCCTTGGGTTTTGGAAAAGAGCTGGAGTTTCATAACCATGAATGGACGGATACTCTTCTATTGACTGGCTCTCTTAAACATCCACTCATAGAAGGAAAGCTCGGACATGGCCCAAAAGAAAAAGTTGGTCTGAGGGTCTGAAAAAGGAATGCCAATATATTGGATGATTTAAGAATATTAGGATTGTCCAATTTGTATGGCTGTTGGGTTATCACTCATCTAAGAGGCACTCCACTAAGGTCAGTTATGGATGCTTATATGTATCATAGTACTCTTTAAGGAAGAAAATTGTCCTCCGTGCAGACAAAAACACCCCCCCCTCCCTTCTTAAAATATCTTCGCATCAGAGATAGAAACAGATGCATCTCCAAACCAATTGGGGCGCAAGCATAATTTAACTAATTAGCTGTATTACCTGGACTGAGAATTCTTTCGACTGCACAAGAAAGTCACGTATGTGATCCTTAAACGTGGACAGGTCATTTCTCGATTCAAACAGCCCATTTACAAACTGAGTGACCTGCAAAAGTCCCGTTGTTCAGACAATGATCTACAGAGAAAATAAAATGAGTGAAGTCCAGTTCCCCACCTCTGCTGTTGTCATGTTAGGGAACGATGTACCCAGTAGTTTTATGGTGTACTCACGAACAAATATTGTGTTGTTCGGATATGGATAAGGAACTGTAGATGCATCCCACAAAGGCTCCGTCAGCGAACCAGAGTCTACCTGAAAAATGCGTCACCCCCAGTTGTAATGCTCCCAATGATGTTGACTCAGATGGGCATATTAAGATTTATTACCAGACAAAACAAGTGCTGCAGAACTAGCACATGCAGCTTGAACCCGGGTTTATGGAATGTGTCTGTCAAGACAGCAAAAATCTCTTGCTCGATTGTCAAAGAGTATGTCCGGTGAAATTGATTGCAGAACTCAGAAGCCTGTCATATGACCCATAAAAGTGTAAGAAATAACCATGGAATACATTCATACAAGCATGAGAAACATGCCTGAAAGTTCTTCAGCATCTCCAATAACAGGTTGAGCCCAGTTTCAGCGATGTTCCTTTCAGTGTGCCGGAATGCCCAAATAATAGAATCCATGACAAGCTTCAGTTGCTGGTATGGACCAATAATAAACATGAACAACAAGAACATGTTATTCAAAACTTAACAAGATCAAATGACAAAATTATCCAATATAGGTACGCATACATACATATGTATATCACATAAATGTGTACACAGAAGTACCAACCAAGAAAAGAAGTGTAGCATAAGCAGATGTCCATTTAGGTGATACAATGATGGCATAAATTCAAACAAATAGGGACATAGCCTGGATGATATAAGTTTTAAACACTAACCTGACTTGACAAGTGAATCAAAGAAGGGAAACAATGTGTAGCGATTGCACGTAGTAACGAAAAAAATTTGAGGCGATGCTCAGGGTAATCTTCAAAATTCTTTGTAATCATCTGCAGGATAGGGTGCTTTGATACATCAGTTGAAAAACTGGCAGGCAGAAATAGATAAATGCCTCAATCAAAAAGCTTCCACACCTGAAGTGTGCACTCAAAAATGGCTTCAAAGATACGAGGCACATCCTCTGTCATTACACCCTTGTACCTACATAAAATAAGTTCGGAAAGAAATGAGAACAACAAGAGACAACAAAATAAGAGTTAGAGATCTATGAATTAGGGATGTGGTATGGCGGAGGTGGGATGTGTTTCAGGGGCCACTTCATCCTAGTAAAAAGTATGATGCAAAACCCAAAGCCAAGAAATAACAAGTACTACATTACACATTCTTTTATTTACAAGAACCAAACTTAGCTTTTAGAACTGATCTAGAAACCACAACTCATAGATTAAGAGAATCCTTGATATGCTCCCATGGAGCAGGTTAATCCATGGCGGGCTACCATGAACCAGTTCAATATGTGATTGAATTCCATAGATAAGGTCAAATCATGACTGGTTCCAAGGACCGAATCAATCCGTGATTGGATATGTGTGTTGTATTGAAGACTATAACAGTAGGTAAAAGGGATTGAATAGAGTTGTATGGACTCATTATAAGGAAAAAATAGGATTAGCATTTGGATAGGGGGATGAAAGAAACAAGCTTCACGTTGGACTACTAATTGAACTACAAGAACAGGGTTTTGGAAGGCTTACAGTTGGAAAAGCATGGGACTGCTATGGATATGGATATTTTTTTCTTTTTGGTAGGCAAGCAGGTTAGTGGTTAGTAGTCAGTGAGTGAAGGCAGGTTCGAACCCACGTTTGTGGTATCAACACTCACAAGCCTTACCAACTTAGCAAGATGGCACCTTCAAAATATTGCACCACTTTCAATAGGTAAAGCAGAAGTCAAACCACTCCTATGTCAGCAGTATTTGATGGAATCACTAAATCACACACCCAGAACAATGCAGCAGCAAGAGAGAGAGAGAGAGAGAGAGATGACTTACCACATTTTCAGTGAAAAACACTTGAAACAAGTGGAGAAATTAAGTTTACCCGAGCACCCCCTAAACAATACAACCACATGTGGCTTCTCTAAAATGTGTGGGTCCCAACATAGCTGTAACAGCAGGCTGAAACTTGTAGGGCCCATTTATGAGCTGCAGCTGGAAAATTTCAGCTCATGGGTCGCCATCATAAATTTTATAAGTGGAATACTAGGAAGCAACACAAAGTTGCAGCGGCACCTTTTCCATCCCACTACGAGACAGAAGGGTTCACTTGGTAACCTGCTTACTCAACCCCAGCACTAAAATAAGAAAAGAGAAGAAAAGAAACAAGTGCTAACCGTGTGAGCTGGTTACCAATCAGCCTCTCTGTCTTTTAGCAGGGTGGAAAAGGTGCCACTGCACCTTAGCGTCGCTTCCTAGCTCCAAATTTAATGATGTCATGAATTCAAGATTAGAGAGTAAGCAAACATAGCATCTTAACATGTCAGTAGAGTTGTCTAACAAAGTGACCTCATCGCCAGCACCAACATCAATGTACTATATACTAATCAGGTCACGGATAAAGAATAAAAATTTAATTTAACTAATTAGGTGTGCAGCCCTTAAAGTATATTCTATAGTTTAGTAGACCATGAACTTGACAATAAAGCTCTGCAAGGGTTGGCTAAATGCGTGTTAACCAGACAACTCAAAATCAATGGTACACCCCATATTTGACAATTCAAAGGTTAACATATGAGATATTCATTGTCAAGATCAACTAAGAAGAAGAAATATGCAAATCTTTCAAAAAATTAAGAGCAAAATTTCTTTTTACAGGCCAACACCACCATTCTTATAGCTAACAAAAAAAATACCATTTTCGACAATCAGCACCAGAGCCACTAAGGCACCAGATAAATTAGAGACGAGCTTCCTTACGTATGCATGATTTAAAGCAAGGTGGGAGAGAGAACATTGTAAGAAATAGGCCCAAACTTACTTATTTATAATTGTCGCGAAAAGTGACAAAACCTCAGATTCCCTGGCATCAGGCAAATTCCTAGCATAGTCACCGAGAACAGGATCCATCATTGGTGGCACAAACTGCTTTCCAATTTGAGGTTGATCTTCAGCTTTATCCAAAAATGTTTCAATGAGCTTGAGAGTCTCCCTTTTAACTGATCTGTTTCAAAAAGCATATAATTATAACAAAGAATGTTGTTGAATCATAAAGCAAGATTGAAATTGAATCTCAATTCCTGATCTTACCGCAGAAGTTTTACATATGAAGTTTTAGAGGCAAAGGGCCCCCCTTCTGCAATGCCATTTGATATAAGCTCACTATACATTCTGTTTTGCAAGCATCAAATAGACCAAAAATTACAAATTACTTTACAAGCAAACTATAAAATATCAACAGTATGTCTTAAAAAACGGAACACACATTGGGAAGATCAATGATATTTGTAGAAAGAACATACCTGTACACGTTAAGCATGTCCAAAAAGATCAATGATATTTGTGATAAGAAATATGTCCCAAGCGAAGTGGCAACACTGGTATTTGTCTGCTATGTAGCAATAACTTACATTAATCCCAATTAAATCTCAGGAGGCAGCAAATCCAGAAAGAAAGGGAGTCCAAAAATTTTAGGCATGACTTGAATTCCACATCACTTATCTACTAGCACACATATCACAGCACAAGAATGCAAAGAAACATACAGCACGATGTTCAAATAGAGGTAGTCCACAACAGAGAATGTCCATTACAGACCTCATAGAGCAGATATGGCAATGATGGCTTTTACACCTAATATTGCAAATGTAACACATGTGCACGTGGAGGCCTATCCAAACATGGAGAAGACACCTAATTAAAATTATTTTGGTGCACTGATCCAAACAGAAATTTCAGACAGATGCAATACAACCTCGCAGTCATATAATAACCTTTGCCAGTTTTTAGAAGTGCAAAATCAATGATAATTTGGCATACACCTAACTTGCAGGAGTCCGATAATGCCCATAAATTAGAATATAGCTCCTTCCAAGTTACTGACCGGACTGTTAACCATGACAACTACAGCATACATAAAGCATGAACACATCTTTTACCAAATAATAAATTTTTGCATTAGCATACAGTATCATTTTGAACTAGCTTACAATCAAAGGCTTCACCTTTTTCCCACCATAAATCTATTGCTTTCAACCTTTCAAGTTGAATAAGGAATCAATTTCTATGGCATTCAACTCAAGTGGTAGGATTAGAATTGTAAATCACACCATTGTAATTGTACTCCATGGTGGCATGGACATGCTTGAATTGAACCAACCACACACACACACACACACACACACACATAAGGTAAAACTTATACCGAGGTTTAACGACATAAGAAAACGCACCTATGATATTTACCAGAAGAAGTATCCTAACAGTTTCTCTTAAATCTATTACACATTTAATTGGAAACAAGTGCCCTAAAAAGATAGAGATAGTGAGAGATATCTTGCCAGAAGATGAGAATATAACCAAAGTATTAGACTTTGACTTCGCCCTAAACTTCACTCAGTTAAAATTCGGAATTAATTCAAATAAGTTCAACTTGACATGGAGAAATTTTGTGAACATTCGCCAACATAGAGAAGTTTGGACTTTGGAGATATGATACAGTTGTAATACTAATGTAGCTTAAATGTATAAAGGAAACATTAAATTATACAGAAAAATAGTTTTTACTAATGAACAACTTGAAAATACAGAATCCAATGAACCTTTGGTCTTGATCTCAAGCCTTACAAATTGTTTTTGACTTGAAAACTCTAATGGAGTGATCATTTTTCACCAAAGTCTTTCCAAAACCATGGAAATATGGAAAATATGGTGTTAAATGTGTTTTAAACACTTAACATCTATTTTAAAGTTTCATTAGTGAATAGTAAAATTCACCAAAATAATATGGGTAAACTTCACTTCGATGGGTCATAAATGAACAAAATTCGCGAAAATTAACCAGAACTTCAGATAATTTATAATATCATACAGTGGATTATTGTCCCTTAAAGCGATCAATAAGTTTTCCCATTTTGATCTTTTAAGACAAGCCTGATTCAAAGGTAAGTTCTATAACATGTAGATCTGTCGTGCCAAGGGACCTGTTTTATGCAAGACTGAGCACATAAATTAACCATAAGATGCATAATAATTGAATAAATCCATATAAAACATCAAATAGCTTACAAACTGCTATAGTATGCAATTGTTCGCATCAAAGTACAAATTAGTAAATTGCTGACCAAATATTGAAGAGAAGTTGCATTGCAAGGAATCAACTAACACTGATCTGGACACCATTATTAAAAGACTGTGTAACAAGGACACTCCATTTTGTAAGAATTTGTTGTGGTACACACATGTCAGACACATGACGGCACACTTTTCAAACCAACATTAATTCATTTAAATAATTGGTTTCAGCTATTATATATGTGTTTATATATATATATATATATATATATATAGGGCTGGGATAGAATGACTCATGCTATTCTTACTAATAGAATGACTAATGGACGTGCGGCACACATGCAGATGAGTTAACGGCTATTTTTTTGTGATTATATTATTCTCAAAATGGATATCAACCACACAAAAAATCAGCCCATTCCAACATTGCAGCCTTGTGAAAAGTGGATTGCAAATTGAAATTTTGGACCATCCATTTTCACCGTTAAATTTAGGTGCATATTTGATAGGCCTACAAGTGTTAAAAATTACTGATTTTTGGTGAGGATGATCTCCATGGTGAGGAGATAATCCTCACCAAAAATCAGCTCTTAACTCATCTGCATGTGGGCTCCACGCCCATTAGTCATTCTATTAGTAAGAATAGCATGAGTCATTCTATCCCAGCCCCATATATATATATTAGTCTTCTTAACCTAAACTAAGGTATTTAAAATTATGCATCTCAACATATGGAATAAACTGTTTGGACATGTCAGTGTATCAGGTTTGTGAGGGTCAATGTGTCTGACACGCTGTATCAGTGTTGGATACTAACACACATGTCCAAGAATCCAAGTCCTTGTTACATGGACTAAAGAACTTTTAATGCTGAAAGTGAGAGTGAGCCTCTAGGAAGAAAAATGAAAAATCGTAACTCGTGACTATATGAAGCCAGGTTGAAACCCCCATGGCAAGGAATCCATTTACACCCACACCAAAAGCATGGCAAGAGACCTCGAGATACCCAAAACACAGTCCATGAACATTTAACACATCCAAGAGGAACTCGTAGCTTTGCCCTGAGAAAAATACCTGCAATATGTTAAGTACAGTCCTAATCACATCTTGATCCTTCAGAAAATCCACACTCTGGCGTGCCTGTCCTATAATTTCTGCCCATCTCTGCACAATAAATGTGTTCATCATCCCCAGGCTATAGCGAAGTACAGTACTGATGTCAATTGAATGAAAAAGAGATGGGGATGCATAAGAAAATGCAGAAAAAAAACCGAAGAAAAAGAACCACAGTAAGACAAGTTTATTACAAAAGAAAACTAATTATTACACTCACCTGATTTGGAAGTTCCATCAACCTTTGCAGATACTCATCCCTCTTTTGGGGATCAGATTCTGCTTGAATCATATGAGCAACCTGCAAACAAAGACGAAAAGTAGTAACTTTTACCACACAGCAGCCTATATAAATGCACAACTAAAACGATCATTGCTAGTTACTTCCAGCATAAGATATATCAACATACAGATTCATAAAATGTATGAATTTGGTGAGGCTCAAGATCTACAACAGTAGTTGGAAGACCTGATAAAAGCTCAGATACAAATGGTTCATTTTCCCCAACCTGCAAATCAGACAAGTGAACCATCATTGTGCTATCGGTCATACAAGACAAATAGACATAATTTTTTTTGTAATCAGACAAATAGACAATGACGGAGAACATAATTTAAGAGAGATTTGTTGTCTCAGAAATAAAAACACACTATAGCTATGTTGTTGCAGAAATATAAACACTATATAAGTGATTCCTGGTAATATATATATAAGGGAATTGATTTTCCAGTGGCTTTTTACCTCTTCCAATCAGCATTTTTCATATTTGACAGAAACGCCCTCTCTCACTTCACATTTGATTTTTGAAAAGACAGATAAGGAAAGTTCTGTTATAGGGCTATTTTTGTCAAATGTGAAAATGTTGACAGGAGGAGTTAAAAAGTTCATTGGAAAAATCAATTCCCTAAACAAAACAAAAAATAAATAAAAAAAATGTAAGACAAACAGCCCAGATGTTTCAATAATAACCAACAGCGAAGCTTCAAATACCTAATGTTACAAGTATTACAGAAACAAAAGAAATAAACAAGACAGTACCTGTACAATAACAAATTTACGCTTGCACTTCTGAACAATTTTTAAGAATGTGTCGCAGGCCATGTCCTGAAAGGAAAAGAAAATAAAAGTTTACCACATAATGAAGTATGTATCTGTTTTTTTTTTTTTTTTGGTAAGCAAGTATGCATATGTAAGTGTAACCATGGTTTGAGAACAAAAACATGCCCAAACAACGTCCAAGGTCTCTGTTCAATACTTTTTGGTGTTCACCTTGCTCGGCACACTTCAGCAGTAAAACTTTGTTTTTCGTATCAATGATGGACAGAGTTCTTCAAGTTCCACCTCGAGTGTATTGCATCCTGGATTTGGGTGGATTCAATTGTATTGGTCCCAGTAAAATAATTCTCCACTCATCTCCTACCTGGTCCAGTAAGTCCGAATCCACATGATGAAGCTTCATCATTGGAAGTGGGAGAGTGAGGACTTGGGAGAGATTGTTGTTTAGTTCGTCAATGTCTAGTTGAAGTGAGTGGGGGTTATTCATCATTTTTTTCTTTCTTTCTTGGAATATGGGGTATGTGAGGGTAACCAATGCTAAGTGATTAAAGGTAGTATTTATGCTAGATGGTCGGTTAGGGACAATGGTTGAATTCCTAGTAATCATTGATTTTGACTGTGGTTTATGAAAGGATATCTTCCTCAAATTTAGTATCTTGAGCTGGCTTTCCTTCTGACGGACTGTCAAATCTGTTCCCAACGCAGCGATGTGGGGTAGTCTTTCCAATTCAATCCTCACACTCTGGTTCAGGTGAAAAGGGATTAGGAAGGTGTAGTTGGGGTTTCTAAGTCTCCTTCCTATGCTCCCTCAGGCTAAGCCTGGCCCTAGACAGCTACCATCCACATGTTCAAGCAAACAATAGCTACTTCCCACTACCAACACATAGTCAACTGTCTCATACCGATCCTTTAGATTCAACGTGACAGATATTCAAAAGGTCGTAAGATTAATATCCAATTCAATCACCAAAGATTTATTGTCTGCTATGTCCCCACTAGCGATAATAATATTTCCTCGTAAACATGAGCTAGTTTTACATCTTAGACTCCAATTTCAATTAACTAAACCCCTCATCTTCAAGCATGCAATTATTAAATGGAAGTCAAATACATCCAACCAAGTTAACATTTGTAAACATTAAAGCTCCCTAAACCAGAAACGACAGAAGAATTCTATTTATATCCTCCAAAAAAAAAATTTTAAGACATTATATTCATATGAATTGAAAGAAAGAACCAAAAATAAAAGATTGACCCTCATTGGTCACCAAGTATTAATATAAATAACCACTTCATCAAATATAGATGTTTAGTCCAAAAAAAAGCATGTATATGATGCAATAAGTTATTCAGTATAATAACTACAACGACAAACTCCGGCGAAATGATAACATTATGAACCCTGTTTCACTGATATTGACAAGGAAAATCATGGTTTCTTAGTGGACCTTAAAGCAGTTACAAACAGATCTATTAGATGCTGTATCAAATTGTATTGGTTAAAATTTTGATGCAGGAAATCAGGAAGCAAAAAAATGACCTGGACTCCAGGATGTGTTTCATGCATGAACTCAAATAACTTATTCACGACAGTTTTCAGAAACTTCCAATGGGCCCTTAGAAACTTCGGGTACTGGCCAACGACATACCTGCCAATCCAACCCAAAAACATCAATAAAACGAAGAATGGAAGTTTAACCACACAAATAGCATTTGTCATCAGCAATTCTTACATAATGTTACTCGCAATAACAGCTTTGTTATCTTTTCCCTTCGTGATTTCACATAAGTTCAATAAATCACGAATGACCATCACTAGAAATCTGTTTTCCTGCCAAAATTCAATGTCAAGACAGTGAAAACATAAAGAAATATTCATCTTAAAATCAAACGCAAATGTGATCTGATGAACCAATTGCATGATTTAAGATTCCGAATCAAATGCACAAGAGAGTGAAGGTGGAGCAACAACTTGCAACACTTGTATCCGCCAGATATCAATTAAATGAGTAATAAGCAGCCAAACGGGTGACGGGATTTCATATATTTTAGAATGAAAAGAAAAATACAACTTGATCACTGCATCTCATTGAGAAGAAAACCATTCCTCATCAACAGAGTAAGAAATAGAACTAGAATTTTAACGATTTTGCACTAATGGTCTTATTCCACTCAAAATGATAAAGCTACAAGCACTTTTAAGATTTCCTGGCTGTTTCAGGAACCAAATCCAACTCAATGCTGACAGAAAGATCCTCCAAAACCAACATGATTCACCCTAATACCTCAAATATCAATTACTGAAAATCTAATAGAACAAGTTCAATCTAAGTTGGTCTATGAATGGTTTAAATTAGTGGCATTGTATGGACTCAGATCCCGATCAAGTCCTGCACATTTGCCCACGTATGTATTCCCCCTCCCCCCAATACCCCAAAACAAAATAAGAAGAAGTAGAATTTATATGTAGCCTACAAGTTCACTGCAAAATAGCCTCCGATTTAAAAGGCCAAGGTATTAGCACAAGATCCATTTTCCAAACTCATTCTACTCAAACAGAGCCGCCATTAACTCAAATTTTGAAAATGACAAAGTACTTATTAATTATGCATTTTTATAAATAACCATGACAATATGTAATTACTTGTGCTCAGTACAGGTTCCTTACTAACAAAGTCAGCTTCGGGCTAAAAGTGAACGTCCTATCTCAATAATCACTCAACTCCAACAGCACTTCTTCAGATGCCCTTCTTCCTAATGTGACAACTGAAGAAGTAGCTCCGAGAGTCGATTACACCCACGGACATGTAGTTCATTATAATATTATATATAGTATAACCAATGTAATATTGACAGACACATCTGTCAGTATCCAACACATTATGAGTTGTCTGACGCCACCTTTGTAAGGAATATTTTCATATTCAATTTGGCAAAGATTCCGTATGACATAAAAACATTCTTCTAACCGTTCCTACGAGCACCAGTGTGGTGTGAAGATGTCGTGGAGGCTATGAGGCAGAGACAACAAGAATCAGGCGGTTGACGACATGAGTCATCTGAGTAACTGCCCATTTGTTGGTTATAGATCATGTACGCTCGCTTAAGAAGGTAAGTGACTTAGTGGTCATAGGAATAGGTTTAAAATGAATAAAATATAATGGTAAAACCTAGTCATTAGACAGACCCGAGTATTAGTCAAAGTTATTGACTTTTTGGAGAGTCTGATCGATTGGATATAGCCCAATCTATTAGAGGACTCTGTAAAATCGATTGGAGGCTATGAGGCAGAACTTGATCAAAACCCAATCGATTGGACGCATCTGTAAAATCGATTGGAGTCTACGAGACAGAACATGATCAAAGCCCAATCGATTGGACACATTTGTAAAATCAATTGGAGTCTGCAAGATAGAACATGATCATAGCCCAATCGATTGGAGACCTCTGTAAAATCGATTGGAGACTACGAGACAAACTTATTTAAGTTCGATCGATTGGACTATGGATTTACGAAGGAAATTGCCATCCGTACAAGGCCAATCGATTGGACTCAATACCTAATCGATTAGACCTTGCCCAATCGATTGGACCCAGAGTACAATCGATTGGACTTTACACGAATTGAGTCTTTCTCAGATCCGAAATTCTAGTTCCTACGATCCCACATTCTACAAGGCTCAGGGTTACGAATTCTATAAATATAACCCTTCTATACCTTCTCTAAATACACACAGAAACACATTGACATTCATATACTTCAAGAGAGAGAACAAAATGTTTATTTATTAGAGTGTTAATTCGAAGAGAAACAAGCCAACTTATCTCATTCATATCTTGTGAGCTTGTTCCTCTTCTTGATCAAAGCCAAGTGCTTGATCCTTTACTCAGCTTAGGTCTCCCACATAGATATTCGACCTAGTAGCCTGAGTGTGCCAGTGTGACTCAACACCATTGAACAACGTAGGGTTCAGGGTATACTGAATCATTCACCTTCGGCAAAGGCGGGAGTGTTGAGAATTAAGATCGGAGTGGCCAATCGACAGTAGGTTTGGGGTGTACCAAATTGAACAAGCGAACAAGGCTTCTTGGCTGGGAGGGCACACGTGGATTTATAGCGTTGATTTAGAGAACGTGGACGCATCGGCAGTAAGCTTTGGCTAAGGTTGGAATCTCTATTTGCAACGGTGCTGCGTAGGTAACCTTTGTTTCGTTTAACTTTCCAGTTAGTGATACTTTCCGTCTGGACGTGGTCCTGTGGTTTTTCCTTGGATAAGGTTTCCACGTAAAAATCTATTGTCTTGTGTGATTGTTTGTTTGTATTCCGCTATTCATATTGATTAGAACAAACGACAAAAAGAAAACATACCACGGAGGTATATTCGATTTGAATCGGTTGTTATAATCTTTTATCAAACAACTAAGGCATGCGATTTTCTCCTCTACCAAAGACTAGTAAAACTGTTTAGGTATAATTAATTTTAAATACCTAATCAACCCCCCCCCCCCCTCTAGGTATTTCCGATTAAAGAGAACGGACCAATGGTTATTTCAACCTTCAAGAAGCCCAAAATGTAGACAAACCAGTACACATTTATTTTAATATAATATTTCAGTTATATTTGAATTAGAATTTCTTTAAATAAAATAAGGAAATATGTGGGAAGTAAAGATAACATTTCCATTCATCATATCAACCAACTATAGCAGTGTCGAACAACTTAATAAATAATGTATGATGAACATACCAGTACTCTTCCAAAAATTATTTTTTAGAAACAAAAATTCATTAGAATAAATGGTGACACTGCCGTACGTGTCAGGATGTGTGTTGGGACATATCAACACGACCAAATGGAAAAATGACCATTTAGTTGTTGCATGACATACAACACAACTAGTCAAGTGAGTAGTAACCATGAGGAGTCCTTCAGTTCGAAAATACTTCTGACCTTTCTTCCAATGAGCACATTGTTTAAGGAAAGAAAAAAAGAAGATATGACGTTTGCTTGATAAGTATTATTACATTAACAAAAGGGAGAACCTTGCCATACGAAAGAATTACAAAACAAACTAGTGAGGAAGATTGTCATAAGCTGCAATCAAGGAACAAAACAAAGCCCAAAAGCACTAGTTCAAGACTAATACAATCCTATCCCATCTGAAAACAAAACCATCAAAAAGCCTTTAAATTCTCTACAAGTAGCTGATCGATAATAGAGATAAGCTCCCGTACATAGAACGATAGCTTCTAAGCCTCCCTTCTTATCTTTAAAGAGTCACCTACTTTGTTCTTCCCAAATGGCCCAACAAACCGCAAAAGAAGCATTCTCCACAAAATGCGACCATGGGAGGGGAGCGCCAGAGAGGACCAACCCTGGAAAAGAAGGAAAACACATCTCGGCACTATCCAATACATACCAAAAAGCTAGAAAAGCACAACACACCTCATGGGAAAGGCGATAATTGATAAAGAGGTGATATACTGCCAAAAAACTAGACTTACACATGGAGCACATATTTGGAATGGGCATACTGTTGGAGTATGTAATACACCCACATGGGTGTCTCAAGTGGGCTGCGTCCCACTTCCCACGTGGTGTACTTTTTTGGGTTTTCACTATTCATGTGAATAGTGTCACGTGAATAGTGCTACTCCTTTGTAGGGTTTATACTCATCATATATATATAGTGTGTGAGAGAGAATGAATTAATTATTCATTCTCTACTCTTCCCACAACCTCTTCTTCTCTACCCTCACCTTCTTCCACATCCATTAATATTTCTCTTCTTCTCTCTAATCTTTTCTATACTCATCACAACCTAAATTACAACATGGTATCAGAGCATGGTAGCTCTAGGGCATGTATCTTTGTCCCCTAGAGACTCCATTCAGATCTAAGACATTTATGTGAGCATCTGGAGCCGAGAACTTTTGAGAACATCGCAGAGATCATTCCTATACTATCCAGGGATTAATCCTGATGCAAAACACCAGAGGCTCTTATTTCCTGGTTAGTTTTTTCCCTCAGCCGCATCAGAGATCCAGTTTGTCTTCTTCCCAAGCTTCTCCAGCGTTTTTTCAGCCAACACATTTTTCAAAGATATTTGGATTTTATTTTCTTGAGATCCGCCCCACAGTAGGGTTTTCTACCCTAGCCTCCCTATCCATTATTCACCCAGGGACTGTCAGAAAGTCGCCTAGCATTTTTCCGACCGCCAGATCATAAGTTTCCAAAAATTGGCTCGATTTTCAGATTTTTGTGAGATTCGCGAAACAACAAGCCTCTTTGACCTTGCCGCCCTTTTCAGTACTGTTCGTGGAACAATTCGAAACTTGGTTCGACGAATTCTGACCGTCGGAACCCTAGTTTTCATAAATCACCTGGATCCCCCAGCTATTTTTTGGGTTTTGATTTTCTTCCAAAATCAAATCTCTCTGGGCCGTCCTGTCCTAGGCCCACCACTCATTGGGCCTTTAGGGATCCTCTAGACCTCACTTTGATTTTCTAGGAGCCTCCGGTACACTACATGCTATTTTTGCTGGTCCTGCTCCGATGAGTTCCCCCGATCCCACATTTGGGATTTCTGGCTCTTCCTCTGAGGATCTTCATGTGACTCATAGCTCTCATGGAGATCACAACCCTCAGCTCTGCATCACCACTGTGAAGCTCGATGGCACCAACTTCCTAGAATGGAAGACTTCCGCACTCATGTACATTGGGGGCCGTGGCTACATTGAGTATCTAACCGGTGCTACTAAAGAACCAGATCCGAAGGATAAATCTCACCAGATTTAGGTTATGGAGAACCTGACTGTCATGTCCTAGCTTCTTCGCTCGATGCAAACGCAGATCAGCAAAGGGTTTATGTTCCTACCAACGGCTAAAGATGTTTGGGATGCCATATCTCAGAAATACTACCAGGTGTACAATTTCACCATGCTCTATGAACTAAAGTAAGAGTATCTTGTCTTCGTCAAGGGGAGATGAAGCTTGGTACATATTAAGCATCCCTTCGAAGCAAATGGAAGGAGATCGATCACTACCAGAGTTACTCCCCCAAGTGCGCAGATGACGTCAAGTCCTTCAAGGCGATAATTGAACGTTTCCGGATCTTCCAGTTTCTCTCCGGCCTTCATCCGACCTTTGAGGGAACTCGTGTTCAGATCCTTGGCAGGGATCCTGCTCCCACCTCTCTAGCACGGTTCTATGGTTACATTTAGGGAGAGGATAGCCGCCGCTCTGCCATGCAACTCCGCAGTGGGAGTGATACTCAGGACCGCTCTACCCTGCCTACTAACACCAGTCCAGCATCAATAGGAGTAGTCGAGTCAATGCTTTGGCATAACCGGCTAGGTCATGTACCAGTGTCAGTCTTAAAGCATGTCTTTCTTGCTTTCTCTTCTGTTTCTGCAGTTCCCTTTCATTGTGAAACATGTGAACTGGCAAAACATTGTCATTCTCTTTTTCTCATTAGTGAGAATAAAAGTACTATTTTTTCTATTGTGCATTCTGATGTGTGGGGCCCTGTGCCCGTGACTTCTTCGTTGGATATCGGTACTTTGTTACCGTTGTAGATAACTTAAGTGGTTGTACCTGGGTGTACCTTATGCGAACCAAGGATAATGTATTCTCCATTTTCCAAGAGATCCATAAGATGGTTACCACTCAGTTCCATACCACTCTTAAGATTCTTCGCTCTGACAATGGGGGGAATACATAGATGGGGGTCTTAAATCCTACTTTGCATCTAGTGGCATTGTTCATCAGACCTCTTGCCCTTCCTTACCTCAACACAATGGGACAGCTGAGAGAAAAAACCGTCACCTTCTTGAAGTTGAGCGTGCTCTCCGGTTAGGCAGGCAGGTTCCAAAACACTATTGGTCTGAGTCTGTCTTACTTGCTGCTTATCTCATCAATCATATGCCATCTCGGGTTCTCGGATTTCAGACTCCCCTATCTCTCCTGGTTCCTGACCGTCCAACTTTCGTTGTTCCTCTAAAGGTCTTTGGTTGTTTTTGTTATGTCCATATTCATCGTTCTTCGAGGGACAAGTTAGATCCGCGGGCCTTGAAGTGCATCTTCTTGGGGTACCCATCTAATAAAAAATAAAAAAGGGTACAAGCGTTATCACCCTGCTACCTGTAGTCGCTTCATTTCTATAGATGTCACCTTCGCTGAGTCCATCCCCTTCTTTGGTGAGTAGACCTCTCTTCAGGGGGGGCATGATGTTGCAGAAGAGTGTCCCCAGTCCTCTGCCTGTTTCTATTCCTATGCCGGAACCTCAGTCTAATGACAAGGACACTTCCACTACTACAGCTGATGTGCGTGTATATGTAAGAACCAAGAAGAAAGGACAAGCCATTGTCCTTGAGCCTACATCTGCAAGTCTCCCCTCGGATCCAGTTCCAGGTATTGCTTCTGTCCCTGCCTCAGTTCCTATTTCTGTTCTTGAGCAGCATGCATCTCCTACTTCTGATGATCATATGAGCACTGATATTGACCTCCCTATTGCACTTCGGAAGGGTGTACGCACTTGTACGGAACACCCTATCTCACATTTTGTTTCGTATCAATCTCTGTCTCCGTCATATCAGAATTTTGTCAGTATTGCCTCCTCTGTTTCTTTGCCTTCTAGTGTTGCAGACGCACTTAGTCACCCAAAGTGAAAAGAAGCTATGATGGATGAAATGCAGGCTCTTGAAAAGAACAAAACATGGGAACTTGTTCAACTACCCAGAGGAAAGAAGCCTGTGAGGTGCAAATGGGTCTTTACAGTGAAGCATAAAGCTGACAGGTCAGTCGAACGATACAAGGGATGGCTCGTAGCCAAGGGATTCACTCAGACATATGGGATAGACTATCAGGAGACTTTTGCACATGTGGCCAAGATGAACTCAGTCACAGTTCTTCTATCCTTAGGCGCCAACCTGTATTGGCCATTGCATCAGCTAGATGTGAAGAATGTCTTTTTGCATGGAGATCTGACAGAAGAGGTGTACATGAAACTACCACCTAGGTTGACATTTGCTAGAAGCGACGCCAAGGTGTGCAAGTGAAGGAAAGCTTTGTATGGGCTAAAGCAATCTCCAAGGGCATGGTTCGAGCGGTTTAGTAGTGCGATCAGACGAGTGGGCTACAAGCAGAGTCAGGCCGATCACGCGTTGTTTAGGAAGCACCAGCAGTTTAGTACCATGGCATTGATCGTCTATGTTGATGACATTGTCATCACTGGGAATGATCTTAAGGAGATAAAGCAACTGAAAACCTTGTTCTCGGAGTTTGAGACAAAGGATTTGGGGCCACTGAAATACTTCCTGGGAATTGAAGTTGCTCGATCTCAGAAGGGCATCTTCATCTCTCAACGGAAGTATGTATTGGACCTTCTGGATGAGACTGGGTATTTGCGAGCTCGGCCGGCAGAGACTCCAATTGATCAGAACCATCTGCTGAATTCTGAGGAGGGTGACATTCTTGAGGACGTCGCTATGTTTCAGTGATTGGTTGGCAGAGTAGAAGTTCTTCAGTTCTGCACGTAGAGGAAAGAGAAGAGAGAAGATGGGTTATGTGTGTTAACCCTACACACACCCCAATAAATCTTATTTATATTAATAAGTGTGGGCCCTTACATAAGTGAGAAAATAGGTACATAGAGACACCAAACAATAGCTAATAACAGAGACGTCCTTCAACACTCCCCCTTAAGTTGGGACATAGATATCAATCATGCCCAACTTGTCCAAGCACTTAGTAAATGGAGCCGATGCAACACCTTTCGTGAGAATGTCTGCTAGCTGATCATATGTAGAAATGAAAGGAGTGCAGATAACTCCCGATGTCACTTTTTCACGAATAAAGTGACGATCCACCTCAATGTGTTTGGTTCGAACTGGGTTGTGGGCAATACTTATCACCGCCTTGTTGTCGCAGTATAATGACATGGATCCTTCTACTGGGAAACCGAGTTCTCTAAGTAACACCTTAAGCCACAATAACTCACAGACACCATGGGCCATTGATCGGAACTCAGCTTCTGCACTCGACCGTGCAACAACCTGTTGTTTTTTACTTCGCCATGTAACCAGATTTCCTCCCACAAAAGTACAATACCCTGATGTAGATCGCCGATCATCTTGGGCTCCTGCCCAATCCACATCTGTGAAACCCTCCACACGCATGTGGCCCTGATGACTGAATAGTAGGCCACGACCTGGGGAAGATTTTTAAGTACCTCAAAATCCTGTAGGCAACTTCCAAATGTGGAGTCCGAGGAGAATGCATATACTGACTAACTACACTCACTACATGGCTACAAAAAGGTTCTTAGCCTCTTGATCATGGCCTCAAATGAAATTCCTAAATATTTTCCAAACCCTATTAGTTTACCCAATACCCATTTTCAGACTTCCTCTTGCCCCTTAATACCTTGACTGTCAAGCCCAGATACCATAGCACCCTCATCACTAATACATACTTCGTCCATACTCAGACCAAACAAAGAGTCTCTGCCCAAACAAATGTCTAATTCCTGGCACACTTCATCCTCGACTTACACATCATCATGATATTCACAACATCAACTTTCTAACATCATCTACCCATTTGACTATTTTCCTTACTCCTTTGTTTCCAAAATAACATAAATTTCCAGAGACCATACTAATTGGATTAATCTCCTTACGGATCACCATCACCGCACGATCAGTTCTAAGCACAATCTCCACACCAACTGGTTTGCCTCGAACCTAAAGGTGCGTAGAGAATCAAGACCCCTATTGGCCACACCCCACTCGTCAACCACCTTCTACATACATTGGCTTTCAAAAATAAACGAAACTCGGTGAAACCATGGTGAAACTCATGAAACCCTAGAAAATGGCTTCAAAACTCTCTAAAAAATCTTAGAAAATTCAAAAAAATAAAAATAAAAATATATAAAAGCAATAAATTTTGTAAAAAACTACATCCTACATTTGATATATAACCAAGAAGAGTGACTCACAATACTATCGGATTGAACTGGAGTCTATCTTAGAAACATGCATTCCAAGACCTCACTTTAAACACTACTTTTGTATGAACATATGTTAATTAACTATGTAACAATGACATTGCACGTTTAGGGTTTTGCCGTGTCGGACACCTCGACACTTCCCGACACAATCTGGACACTTATGGCTGTGTCACCCCTTGTTTTAATGATTTTAAAATAAAATTGATTTCTAAAAGCGGGTTGGTGTGTTCCATCCTCCATGCAATAATAAACCAATAAATATTTTTTGCTTTATTTTCTATTTTTTGTTAGTTTTTTTTTTAAATTTTAAGCATTCATATATATTAATATATTTTAATAAATATATGTACGGACATGTCTCCGTATCAGATTTTTTAGGTTGTCGTGTCGGACACCTCGTATCCATGTTGGACACCGATACCCGTGTCGGTGTCCTTGTTGCATAGTTGAGTAATTTTTTCTCCATAGAAAACACATTGGTAATTAACTTTTTCATTGATCTTTGAAAGGATAAATATATTTATTCATATTTTTATTTCTAAAACTACTAAAAAATACGAGTTTAAAATCGTCATAGGTCTCGGAACCACGCTTAAATATGATCAAACCATAGATTACAAGATTTATGTCCTCATAAACAGATAAACTTTAGTAATTTAATTCAGAAAATGCTAAAAAAATCCCTGAACCCACACAATACTCATGAAAAAAATAAAACATTCTCATGATGTATATGATTCAAATCTATATGACTTGAAATTAAAAAAAATAAAAATAAATAAAATTTGTATATCTTTTACTTAGAAATGAAATATTCATCATTTTTAGAGAAAACTAACTCAAAAACCCATGGATCTAGTCAAGGATCCATAGATCTTTGATAATATTGACATAATATAAAAGAATGATCATACCCATTCAAAGTCTTCAAACAAAAATCTCTAATTTTTTGTTCTCCGGGAACAAATCTCAGATTAAACTTCAATTCTTGCTTTTCTTTTGTTTTTCTTTGTTAGATCTACTAAAGAAAGATGTTGTCACGCCCCCAAATCCAATATTTGGTCAGATCGACCTTTCTCGTATCTTGAGGCGCGATCTGATCATACAAACGTACAATTAAACAAAACTTGTATCACGATGCAGCGGAAATACACCGGATAATTTTTTTCATTTTGTTTAAACAATCCATAAGACGAAACGCACTTCATTGACACATTAATAATGTTAGAGGATCTCTCACCTCAAACAAAACCGTAATATGCCCATCCAAAAGAAAACATTGTATATATATCGTACTCCCAAATACATGTTACTAAACAGTCAAACGACTTACATAACTCATGTATCCTTCTACAAGATAGAAGAATTAAACAAAATATAACATCGTCTCTAGCAAAAGTCTATCAACAGAAATGCTGGAAGCATCAGACCAACTTCCCCTTATCCTTTCCTGAAAACAAAACATTTTAAAACGATGAGCTAGGGCCCAATAAGTACATTCTTCATGCGTAAAACCACTTAAATCAGCGACTTATGTTTATTTTAAAACAAATACGATTTGCAAATGAATTTCACATGTAATTCGATAAAACTCAATTCTCCATCAATTACTTACGTAGAACTTCGAATACAATGAAGACTTTTCATATAACAATCAACCTTTCTCTTATCAGAATACCCGTGACCATTTCTATGAAGTCAAACTATCAATTCTGATGTATTCCGTACCAACATTCCATCGGTCCTAGTGTACGATGTCAACACTTCTAGTCCACAAGTAAACTCCCTAATGTGCACACTAATTGTTTCATTAAGTATCCTCTCTCCGGATTCCCTAATTTTCTTTTAAGTATAAATACCCGAGGGGTCTCATGAATGAGACAACGCCTCTTCTTTAGGGGACTGGAACCCCAAGGGATCTTAAGGAAATAAGACAACGCCTGATGCTTTAGGGGACTAAAACCCCAAGGGGTCTCAAAGAAATGAGACAACGCCTGATTCCAACTAATCTGATATTCCACATTCCCAATCACGTTCTTATTCATGTCCTTAATCGTATTTATATGGATAAAATAATAATGTTTATAGAAACATCTTTACATGCATAACATTCATATTTTTGCATTTTGAAACTAAAAATAAGAACATTAAGCCCTATTAATATCTTAGAAAGCAAATACATAAAACGGATGAAAAACGCATATATCTCATTTTAAATGAATTTGAATATGACTTCATCCAACTAAATAGATTACACATGTCCCCATCTATCATAATTTCATGATTTTAAGATTCCAAGAAATTATCAATGCATTTACACATTTTATGTGGAAAATACAAGAATTGGGATTTTTCCTTGCTAAAATTTAACAGATAACAAGAATAACATTTTCAGACATTTTCCCCAAAAATAATAGAATTTTCTAGAATTTTTCTACAATATTCTGTGAATTTTCTACTATTTCAAAAAAAATAAATAAATAAAAAATAAAAATAATATTTATAAATAAATAAATAAATAATAATTAATTAAATAAATAAATAAATATATATATATATAAATAATTAATTAATTAATTAATAATTAAATTAAATTAAATAAATAAAGGCATAAAATAAATAACTATGTACTTACTAGTGAATACGCTAAAATCCCAAATCTTTGAACCTCGTACGATGCGAATCTCGAGGTAGCGCGTATCTCGAGGTAGTAGGCCTCACAAAAAACTTTTCAAAGGACCTCCTGAATATTTTCAGGAATTCCTGGGAATTTTCTAGAATTTCTTCTAGTTGAGAGATTTTTTTGCAAGTATTCTTACCTCAGGAGTTAGAATGCAAATACCCAAATTGATGTAATTTTCTTAAGGTATGGCCTTGTATTTATAGAGGATGAAAACTCAAAACTTTTCATTCATATCCGATGTGGGACTATAATTTTGAAAATTGTCTTTTTTTTTTTTTTTCAAATTTTAATAAAAACTTAAAATGTTACCCAGAACTAAACACAATAACTTTTGACTCGCACGTCCGATTTGGACAAACTTGATACCGATAGAAAGCTATTGTTGAGACCTTTAAAATGGCATACATATAATGTTCAAAGTATTATAAAAAGTCTACTATAGTATTGCTAGAAATAGGGTCATTACAGATGTCCTTACAGATTAGGAGTGATTGGAGAGGTTTGGAGGAAGAATACAAGTGAAATGAAGTAGAGAATAAGAATCGGGGTTGTGTTTTTAATGTATATAGTCGACTAGTTGGTATCGTCTGAAATGTACCAGACGATACTAACGAAACCAGGTCCACAAGTTTCGGCCAAAACTAACTTGAAAGTTGAAACCAATGATCCCAAGATGAAAGTGGGTGTTTTGTGAAACATCTTGGTATCTTGACTCATCCTAGGCTGAACTGAAATGTTTTGGGTGAAACGTTCTGATTTCGACTGAAACTTTGAATCATATCTACGGGGCAGCTAAGCCATCATCATGTTTGCAATAACCTCTGGCTTAAGTCACTTTTTGATTCCTCCTGGTTAAAAATAATGTGGCACGCTCCTTAGTATGCACCACAAAGATTAACATCATAGAAAGGTGACGAAAAGACCTAGGACCACTCTCCTTGAGTTCCAAAGCCTCCTGGTTAACCTCATTCTCTGAACTTTGGAGAACTAAAATTCAAAAAAAATGCTCGTCTTCAACGAGCTGGGGAGGATTACAAGAAGAACCCCCTATTTGAAAATCTTGACTAACGCACAGTAAAAGAGGAAGATAGTATAGGAGATGTATTTAAGCTCTTACCTTTGCCACTAAAATAGAGATATTGATAGCCATTGAGGTGCCTCTTTCATATCTTGGTCTCCCTTAGGTGAAATATTCAGATCAGAAAAATATTGGATCCAATGACTGAAAGATTCAAAACATTGGGCATTATAGAAAAGATATGCTCTCCTTTGGGGTTGACACTTACTAGGCGTGCTTTAGCAAGCCTAACAATATATTACATACTCCTTTTCAAAGTGCTGATATTGGTAGCCAAGCATCTTGAAACATTTCAAGTGGAATTTTAGTCGAATGGTAGAGGTTCCAAGAAAAGCTACCACTTGGTCAAATGGAGTATGGAATATTGACTACAGATGTATGGAGGTTTGGGCCGCAGAAAGCTGACTATCATGAATAAAGCATTATTAGGGAATGGTTGAGGCTAGAAAGGAAGAAGGTTCTCTTTGGCATAGAAACATTGCTCATAATTTTGGAGGGTAGATAGAAATTGGGATGGCAGAGAGATTGCATTGTCATATGGGTGTATGAGGAGGGCAATCATGAAACACGAAGAGTTCAACTCCATGCGGCATGCTTTAGTTGAATGGGTCCTTGTTTTGGAGGAATTTTGAGGCCTCATAGTGTCAAGACTTAGTAATTTGGGTAACATTATCAATGGTAGGGCTTCATTAAATTAAACTTTGACGTGTGTTCCCTGGGTAACCCATGATCGAGTGGGATTGGAGGGTTTTTAGAGATGAAAATGGTATTGTTCTAAAGACATACTCAGGTCCAACAGGTACGGTGGATTCAAATGAGGCTGAAGTCAGATCTCCATTGGAGGGTTTGCACATCTTTAAAGATCTTTTTTGGGCTCACTAATATTTGAGGGGGATTCGGCGAACTCGTTGGGTGACTAATTAGAGGGCTGGTCCATGGCAGTTGGACAATATTCTAGATCACATCAGAGAATTAGTTACAGGTTGGAATACATCTTCTCTCCCACTTTGAAGGTGGCAAATGATGTGGAAGATCACTAATCTGTGAATGCCTCCCTTTGCTAGAGAATCCGCAATGTCATTCACTTATCTTGACACAAAGGAGGACAAGATCTTCATAGAAAGTAGAATCCCAATCTGTTTGATGATGTGGGAAACCTTCAATGCACTAGACTTTTGGATATTCTTTGGCTTTGAAGGAGTGATGATGTTTCTGCTTTGATAGAATCACCTTCTCCAATAAAAAACATGAATGCTTATCCCCTCACTATTAACAAAGAGGTCACCTATCCTGGAGTGGCCCAGACAGACTCTATATGTATTGGGAGACTCATAATTTTGTTAGGGATAGACTATTTGTTTATTAGGAATTCTTTCTTTTTTTTTATAAGTATAACTTTATTGAGAAAGAGTACAAAGAGGAGGTCGAGGAGACCTGATGCAGGGCATTTAACCAATACTCCCAAAAGCCGCGACTGTTGGTAGCGTGAGATTAAATTCCTTTATCTCATAGCCCAGATCTAGGCCCTCGGTTGAACCCTCCTTCGTGGGTCCCATTTCACACAGGCCATCCCACCTCGAGTGTGCCCCATATACGCAGGCTGCCCCATTCGAACCCGGTGTGAAAATGCCCCTGCATTAAGACCTCCTCAGGCTAAACAACAAACCAAAACAAGAACAAAAAATAACAAATTAAAGAGCATTTCTATAACAAAGAAGGTCCCATCGGCATACGAAATCTTCAAAGAACAAACCACGACATTCCTGGAAGACTTTGGACCAAAGGAAGTGCAGTCCCTTGGTATTCATGATAATATTATCCACTGAGTCTTCTTTACCATCAAAGATTCTTCGGTTGCGTTCCTTCCAGAGAGTCCAACAAATGGCGAAAGGGAGTAATCTCCATATAATACGCCCTCTAGATGAGAAAGCTTTTGTGACCCAGCTCGAGACCAAAAGTATTATGGAAGAAGGAAGAATCCAATCAATCCCGAATACCACAAAGAACGAAGTCCACACCGCTCTGGCCACCTCGCAATGAAGAAGAAGATGGTTAACCGATTCCCCGCTGTGCTTGCACATAGAACAAAAGTCGATAATTATGATCTTGCGAGCTATCAAATGATCCACCGTCAATATCTTGTCCAAAGAGGCAAGCCATACGAAGAAAGCGATTTTAGAGGGGACTTTGGAATTCCACACGAAAGATGCAGGGAATTTGGCTTCGATAATCGGAGTAGACTTCGAATACCACGAGCGGACTGAAAATCTCCCATCTTTCGTCCATCTCCATATACGCCTATCCGGCACTGAGTCAGACAGAGCAACGTCCTAGAACCGGAGCAGAAGACGGGATACAACTTCAATCTCCCAATCGTTGAGCCCCCTCCTAAAGCCGAAATTCCAAGTTGTATTGGCCATTTCCGGGACTTTGATAGAGTGTATAGAGTTCATTTTCTTATCTGAAATGGAATATAACTCAGGGAAATCTATCATGAGGGGGGCCTCGCCACACCAAAGATCCTCCCAGAATCGAACTCTGTCCCCTATACCCACCTTGTAGTACACTCCTTCAAGGAACTTTGCTTGGACTTTCACGATGCCCCTCCACACACTACAACCAAAGGGAAAGGAGACCGTCTTGCTGTCCCAATTAAAATTAGAGACTCCGTACTTGCCAGCCATAGCCTTTCGCCACAAACTAGAGTGTTCCTCCCCAAACCTCCAACCACTTACCAAGTAAGGCGATGTTCATGGCAGAGAGATTCCGAATAGCTAAGCCTCCCTGGGACTTGGGTCTACGAATAACTTCCCACTTAACCAAATGGAACTTACCAACATCTCCCCGCTCATTCCACAAAAAATTTCTCATGATCCGTTAAAGAGCTCTAGCTATATTGATAGGTAAAGTAAAGAGGGACGTGAAGTAAATCGGCAAACTGGATAGGCAGTGTTTAATGAGCACCAATTTTCCCCCTTTCGACAAATATCTAGCCTTCCATAAAGTCAATTTGCTGCCAAATCTCTCGATCACTGGATCCCAAATATAATTGGCCCCAAGAGGAAGGCCCAAATAGGAAGTGGGTAAAGCACCTACAGAACACCCAAGACGACATGCCAGCTAGTCCATATTATGCACTGCACCCACCCCGAGCATCATACTCTTAGCCAAATTGACCCTAAGGCCTGTAACAGCTTCAAACCAAACAAGAATGCCTCGAAGATAACGCGTTTGGGCTAAGGAATTTCCAAGAAAAACCAGAGTGTCGTCAGCGAACTGAAGATGGGATATAGGAGGAATTTCCACACATACTGCAAACCCGGAGAGTTACCCAATCTCCACAGCTCTAGCAATCAAACTACTCAAAGCCTCAACCACCACTATAAAAAGATACGGAGATAGCGAGTCTCCTTGCCTAAGCCCTCGAGTGCTTCAAAAGTAACATGCAGGCATGGTTTAAAATTTCGGAATGTTTTGTATGTTTCGTTTCGTTTTGTAATGTTTCGGTTTGTTTCGCCGAGACAATCCGATACAATCCAAAAAAATAAAAATAAATAAAAATATAATTTAATGATTTTGAATAATATTTCGTAATGTTTCGGAAATGTTTTGTAATGTTTCGGAAATTTCATTTTTTCAATGTTCCATGAATGTTTCATTTCGTTTCGTTTCGGAGTTTGTCTCGATTTTTCACTTGACCGAAAAATCGAGACATTCCTCCGAAACGAAATTTTAAACCTTGCCTGCAGGGGAGCCATTGACAAGGATGGAGGAGGCTGTCGAGATACACTTTTGGATCCATTTCCGCCATCTTGACCCAAAACCCATTCTGCCCAACATGTAGTCCACAAAGCTCCAACTAACGTGGTCATAAGCTTTCTCCATATCGATCTTGCACACTACCCCTGGAATACCCGCCTTGTTTCTGGAGTCAATACACTCATTGGCTAGGAGAACTCCATCCAAAACCTGTCTACCTTGAACGAAAGCGCCTTGAGAGTGAGATATCACTGAATCCAAAACCGTGCGGATCCTTGAGGCGAGCGTTTTTGCTAGGATCTTATAAATGCTACCCACAAGGCTAATAGGGCGAAAACTTGAGATATTCTCTACCCCCTGACTCTTAGGAATAAGAGCTATAAAAGTGCTATTAGATGTATAATCCAGATACCTATCCCCATAGAACTCGACCACTACTCTCATAAAGTCCTCCCTAATCGCCGCCCAACATTCCTTGAAGAAAGCCATAGAGAAACCGTCCGGGCCCGGGGCTTTATCTCCTACTAAATCAGAGATGGCCTTCAAAATTTCCTCCTCCATGAAAGGTCTTTCCACCCACTCTTTGTCGGCAACGCTAATGCTCTCGGAAGGGAGCCCATCTAGAGTAGGATGATAGTTGGACATTTCGGAATATAAGTCCGAGTAAAAGTCCACCGCTCCTTTCCTAATACTTTCCTCGTCTTCCAAAACAACGCCCTTTACCTCCAATCTGGACAATAAGTTACCCCTTCTGTGAGCATTGGCAATCTTGTGGAAGAATTTAGTGTTGTTGTCTCCTTTCAACCATCTGATCCTGGATTTCTGCTTCCAGCTGATCTCCTCCAGAGAAGCCAAATGCTGGTAAACCCCCTTCAGTTCGGTTCTCCTGTGGCGATCCTCAGACGATAAGGGACAAGTCTCCTCCTCTCTACCTAAGGAAGAAATCTCCTCAAGAATGGCGTTCATTTTCTTATCAACTCTCCCGAAGACATCTTTATTCCACAACTTGATGAGCCCTTTGAGAGCTTTAAGCTTTCTCCTGAAAATTTCACCTGCTTTGCCTGTGAAGTAGAAACTATTCCACCATTCCAGAACTTTCTCCTTGAAATTTGAGTGTTGAAGCCACATATTCTCGAAGCGAAAAGGAATGGGGCGGCTACGAAAGCCTCTACATTCAAGCAACAGTGGCACATGGTCCGAAGCTGGTCTAGGAATAACTACCTGGGATACACCAGGATAATGATCCTCCCACCAGGCCGAAACCAAGAATCTATCCAACCTACAAAGCGTCGGATTATCCTGATTATTTGACCAAGTATAACTGCTGCCGGCCAAAGGAAGGTCCATGAGATAGTTGCGATCAATAAATTATCCAAAAAGTCTCATATCTCTAGTCACCCCCCCTCCCCACATTCTTTTCATGTCTAAAGCGTATAACGTTGAAATCCCCTCCAATGCACCACGGAAGATCCCAGAGTCCTGCCACATCATCCAATTCCTCAAAGAATTGATGCATGTATCTCCTGTCTGAAGGCCCGTACACCCCGGATAAGATCCACAAGGACTGCTCTCCTCTCCAGTTACAAAGCAAGGACATTGAGAAAGCCCCTACTATAGAATCCTGAACCTCCAATTTGTTGTAGTCCCACAAGATAATAATCCCACCTGCCGCACCGATAGCGGGAAGAAAACACCATCTAACATCCCTGAAACCACAAAGATCTCTGACTAAAGAGTCATTCATAGAATCCAATTTGACAGATTTGCCTTTGGATCTAGGGTTGAGGCTTAAAGCGAGATCAGTCCCATCCTTCACTGGACTGCTCTCAATCTCTTGAGATGCTGCCCGCAGACTAGTCTTGTCCCCACTATTCTCCTTCTCAACCAAGAATATATCTTTCGAGGTCTTTTGCTCTCTAACTCCGATTCCTTCTACTGTTTTCCCCATATTCCTAGCTAGGGGACGATCAATCACCTCTGAGTGTAGTATAGACCTCAATAACAATGCAACTTCAGCTTCATGACCTGGGAAAGATACCCCTAACAATGCTGCCAATTTATGCAGATTTTCCTCCAGCCATCTGACAGATTCAAGGCCCCTATCCTGGTGCACCTTCGAGGATGGGATTCCCAGTGCAGAATTATCGATGCTATAGCTTTCTCTAGGAAGAAGTCTCCTCAGTGGGGTAGGCATCTCCTCCGTAATAACCGAGTCGGGGATAAGATTAGGCGTCGTTTTGAGTAGAACCCCTCCTCCGTGAATCGTGTTCAGCTCGGGGACTGTCTTAGAAACTTCGCCCTTCTCCCCTCCCTTCCATACTATCAAACCAGAACTGCCTTCCTTCTCTTGATGCTGCTCAGCAAGTATAAGAGTATCGAAAGAGAACTCCGAATGTGCCCCACAAAAAGAATCAGAACCCTGAGGAAAATCTCCGTCCCCCTGAGAGGAGGCAGGGGTGCGGGAGATTTCGGCAAATCCGACGAAGGAGAGACAGAAAGAGTATGTAAGCTCAGAGAGGAGGCCGTACCTTTTTGGGGCATAGACAGCAACGGTGGATTATGCTTCTGAGAATTTGTACATGAGCTGAAGGAGTAGAGGTACCAGCTTTGAAGGCTGGAGATGGGCCCAGAATTCCACAGCCCAGGGCTATAGGTATGACAATCGCATCACTGGGCCTAGGAGTATTACGCCGGCCCAATCCACCAAAATGGAAAGGCCTAGTAGACAAGGCCTGGCCAAATCTAAGGCCCACCTGATGGACTCGAATGCAAGACGAGGTCTGAATCGCGCTTTTAAGAACTCCAGGGGTTACCAAGCAACCCGAATCCGCTACCCTAGACTCTAAACCCATATACGGCTCGATCCCCCCTTTGCCACCTGTACTGTAGTACATCTGGTTGTCCGCCTCTAGGGAAATCTCCTGATTCTCCATTACGAGCTCGACTCCACAATTCTCAGAATCAAATTTGAATTGGGGCTACGCATGCTCCTATGAGACTACGGTTTGAGACACGCGTCCCTTCTTCGGTCGAACGATAGTCCAAGGGGCCCACGTTCTCCTTCTCCACATTCCTTACGAAGCTCAAGATCTCCATTAATGGCGATAACTGTCGGAGTGACTGTAACAGATGAGAAGGGAGAAGCTACAATCTCCGGAATAATCTCCCTGGACTCCTCCGATCCTAGAACTAGCGAAACCAAGGAATCCGAAGAGGAGACATGACTCTCCTTGTTGCCGTCTCTATTGTTGGATGGGTTTTCATCCACTACTGAACCTTGCGCCTCCAATGAGATCCAGAAAGAGCAACCTCTATCTGACACTTCTACCAACTTATGAAAACCTGCTAACCTTCCTTTTACAAGTAGCCTAGCCTCCCGAAAATCAGCTCCCGACAACAATTGAATATCAATATCCAGAAGACCTCCTGTAAAATCCCCAATACTCTCCAAAAAACTTTCGGTCCACAGATGGAAAGGGAGTCCCTTCACCCTGATCCAGCTCGGAGCAGGTTTCGGTGGAGCACTGATAGCATTAAAAGCAGGCCACCAACGCTTAAAATAATTATTCGTCTGACCTACCCAAATCGATTCCGCCCTGCATAGGAAATCCAGCGTAATTTGGTCCTCAGCAAAGAACACACCATGTTTGTCGCCGCACGGGATCAAAGAAATAAGAGAAGGGAGACTAGCAAAAGCAGAGATAGCCAACCCCACATCCTCCCAATGGGTGTTGATATCCTCCGACATACAGATCACTGCCCTACTCCAATCCCCAAAAACCCCTGACCCTATGTAAAAGGACGAAATCTTACTCTCTCCATTCTCAGTAGTGATAATACCTTTCACCCTAGGAGTAGCCGGAAGAACAGGGGAGCCTACCAGTTTCGTAGCAGGTGGTTTAGAGCTGGATTTCCGCCCTAGAAACTTGTTGAGCAGACTCTCAATTGATTTCCATCCTGTTCTTTGGAATCCTTCCGGAAAATACAAAGCACCATTACGCCTACTATCAGAAACTCCAGAAGCCGCAGAAAGTTCCCTCTGGCATTGTTTTTCACGTCGACCACGTATGTTTTCCCTAGAAACACAAACTTCCTCCAAAACGTCATGCAACTAACCGATTGCAAGTCGGAAAAGACTTTGAGACACCAACACAAAACTTCAAGAGGCATCAGCATCTCCACCGTTCTGAATCTGGATAGCTCCCGTAGACAAGGCACATCTCTGCCATCTTTTCTCACTTCGCAAATAACAAAGCGTTTAGCTTTCTAATTTTTTTACTTATAAATATGGTATTTACGTTGTTGCATATCATAAAATAAATAAAAACTAAAAATCAAAACATGCAAAGCCCAACCAATTCCAAACAAGTCATATTGATCAAACAAATAAATCATGAGCTCTATCACAGGAGCTAGATTCAATGCTAGGTTTCATGTTATATGCTAAACAGCAAAAGGGTCACAATTTTTGACAAAAAACAGGCCAACAAAGTATAGAAAATGTAAGCATGTTTCACCATAAGGTCCACAACTAGATAATCATAAGAAATGCGGACATTTTGTTATTTATGAGAATTCACACTGAACCTAGGACAAAGCATACCTGCTCCTCCATCATGGACCCGGATATAGATCCTATTGCCCAGCATAATGTGTTTAAGTTGTTCCACGTCCAATCCTCACCATTCAATTGTTTACTTAACTTCTTCAACATCTGACATTACCAACAAAAAAAACTTGCCTTCAAATAATTCTATAGATACTAAGTGGCTCATTCCCAGAACACCCATAGGATATAGATGCCCATGTCAAATAAAACATAAAAAGGATGCAAGAGGACATCAAGTAGCATAAGTGTGCAAGTCTGAAACTACGAAAAACGAAAGCAAATTGAGAAAAAAAAACACCAAAGAGTGCAGAATTAAATTTATATGTTCTAATTAAAAATGAATGATCAGTAAGGGCAGATTACAAGATACAAATGCAATAAAGAAAAAAATGAAACAAGAAGGCTTCGTTTGTTTTGCAAAAAAAAACCTTCTAGAATTATTTTTTTTTCAAATTTTGGATTTTCCACATGTTTGTTTCATGGAAAAATCTATTTTGAAGTGAAATTCCAATTCCAAAGGGCATAAATTGTAGAAAAATAACAAACAGTTTTTAAGATCCCATGTTATGAGAGCCCTGGACAAGAACAGCACACGGGAGCTTGTTAACTTGCCAAGAGGCAAGAAGCCTGTTGGTTGCAGATGGGTCTACATTCGCACAATCAGGTATCATCAACTCCGCCAACCTTATTCCTGCTTCCGCTTCCACATAGCGGTCAGAGCATATGACCGGTCTGTCATCTTCTTTTTCCTCATAATCTGTGTTCTAGTGTGGATAAAGTCCGCATTGCCGATGACACCCTTTCTTCTGTTTCAGGGAAAGGTCGTGTCACTCTTTCTTCTGGCCTATCTTTATCTTCAGTACTTCATGTTCCCAAATTCGCACTTGTTATCTGTCAGTTCTCTTACGAAGAACCTTAACGGTTGTGCAACTATTTTTTCTTCTCACTGTGTGTTTCAAGACTTGGCAACGAGGACGATTGGCACTAGACGTGAAGTGGGTAGTCTCTATCTCCTGGATGCGACTCCTACAGCCTCTGCAGCCCTTCAGTCTAGTAGTCTTAGTCTTAGCAATAGTGTCAATAAAGAGCATATTATGTCTTGGCATGCTCGTTTAGGCCATGTTTCATTTCCTCATTTATGCATGGTATTCCCTGAGTTGTTTAAGTCGGTATCTATTTTGGATCTCCATTGTGAGATTTGTGCGTTGCCTAAACATTGTCGCACAACTTTTCCCTCTCATGGTAATAAAAATTTATCTATTTTTGACATTGCCCATACTGATGTTTGGGGTCCATCCCCTGTTACTTCTTTCTTTCACTATCAATATTTTATTTCTTTTGTGGATGATATCTCTCGCTGCACATGGATATTTGTTATAAGTCAAAAGATGAAGTTTACTCTATCTTCAAACAGTTTCACAAAAATGATTCTCACTCAGTTTGGGACATGCATTAAATTTTTCGATCTGATCAAGGCGGAGAGTACATGTATGGGGGCCTACAGTCGTACTTGATTGAATATCAAAATCATGTGCCTTTACTCCATAATAGAATAGAGTTGCTGAGCGCAAATATAGACACTTGTTGGAAGTGGCTCGTGCCCTTCTACTGTGGCACCATGTTCCTAAAACATATTGGTCTGATGTAGTTCTCCTTACCGCTCACCTAATCAATCATATGCCATCTCGATCTCTCTAGTTTCGTACTCCGTACCACTTGCTGCGTCCTAAGAGTCCTCCTTTTCGACTGCGTGTGTTATGTTCACATCCTTGGTCCGCAATGCACCAAGTTGGATCCAAAGGCCTTGAAGTGTCTTTTTGGGTTACTCCTCGACCCATAAGGCTATAAATGTTTCCATCCCCTCTCTCGTAAGCGGTTCATCACAATGTATGTCACTTTTTTGGAGTCGGCCTCTTATTTTCCCGGTGATACTCCCGCCTTTCCTCAGGGGGGAGCATCTTAGTAGTGAGGAAAGGCATGTCTCATCTGATCTTGTTTCTCTGCCATTGGCTATGGATGCTACTGACAGTGGTCCTGGTCCGACCATGATTGACACTATTGACAGGGGTACTAGCAAGCAGGGGGAGTTACAAGTGTACTCAAGGCGTCGTCTGACAGGGAAACAAATTACCACTGAACTCCAGGGCCAACAGTCATCCTCAGAGGATCCAGGTAACCCCGCTTCTAGCTATGTCCCTTCCTCTTCTTGTGATAGTGGCTCTGACCTTCCTATTGCTCTTAGGAAGGGGAAGAGATAATCTATCTCCATCAGACAACCCATGATACAGAAGCTCTGAAGCATCCTAGGTGGAAAGAAGCAATGTAGGAAAGAAGCAATGTATGAAGAGATGGATGCATTGAAAAAAAATAGCACTTGGGAGTTGGTAAACTTGCCAAGAGGCAAAAAAACCGTTGGATGCAAATGGGTTTACACTGTGAAATGCAAGCCTGATGGTTCAGTGGATAGGTACAAGGCAAGATTGGTGGCGAAAGGTTACTCTCGGACTTATGGGATAGACTACAAGGAGACATTCGCTCCTATAGCTAAGCTCAATTCCATTAGGGTTAGCCTTTTTCTTGTTGCGAACCAGTCTTGGCCACTATTTCAGCTCGACGTCAAGAATGCTTTTCTTCATAGGGATCTGAAGAAGAAGTGTATATGTTGCCCCCTCCTGGCTTTCAACATTCTAGGGATAAACGGAAAGTATGCAAGCTTCAGAAAACTTTGTATGGTTAGAAGTAGTCACCAAGAGCGTGGTTAAACGCTTTAATGGGGCAGTCAAGCGAATGGGGTATAGTCAGAGCAAAGCTGATCATACTTTGTTCATCAGACGTGATAGGGAGGATATGACGATTCTGATTGTATATGTCGATGATATCATTGGCACGGATAATTGTGTTGCAGAAATTACCCGGTTGAAGGAGTTGGCATTGGAATTTGAAATCAATGATCTAGGTACAATGAAGTACTTTTTGGGGATAGAAGTTGCGAGATCTAGCAAAGGAATCTTCATCTCCCAAAGGAAATATGTGTTGGAAGTTCTTTATGTGGACCACGTGTCTTAACAAAATACAGACGATTGACCATCTGATTAGGAAGGGGATGATTTTGCCAAACAGATGCACCTTATGCAAGGCAGATGCGGACATGGATCAAGTGTTGATCCATTGTAGCTATACTTCTGAGGTGAGGTAGACCTTTTTTTCACTCTTTGGTGTTAGCATCGTGGTCCCTGAACATGTGAAGAAGAAGTTGATAAGCACCTTAGAGGCCATCTTTTCGGGGAGAGGTCATTTTCTTTGGATGATCCTTCATTTTGCTTTGAGGTCGACAGTTTGGAAGGGAAGGAACTCTAGGATCTTCGAGGGGAAGGAAGCTCAAATGTCAGATTTGATCATGAATATAAAAGCCTTGATGTACTTTTGGTCTTTTGTCTCCCCTGAGTTTGCAGGAGTCTTTGAATCTTTTGTATTTAGATGAAATGAGCTTTTAGGGGATTCCTCTGGAGTTGTATAGAAAATGGGATCTGCCTTTTTTTCCCTTTCGGGATTCGTCCCTTCTAATGATATTTACCAATTATCAAAAAAAAAAATTGATAATTTAAATACGTCCATCAGTATATGTGGAACGATATTAATCTTGCTTATGTTGATCTAAATGCTTTTTTTAATTAATATAATGACTTATAGGTGACTTAATATGCATGTTTTATCATATCCTTTCCAAACTTTCCCAAGTTGACGAAATTTTAAAAAAATTCTCTAAATCAAATTGAACTTTCCTGAATTAATATCAATTTTTTTTGTGTAAACTATATTAAAATCTAAAAAGAGGAGTACAACACCACAGCTAGAGAGGTCGAGGTGACCACCAAAGCCGGGAAGAGCCCGGAGTAAACAGAACTCCAAACAGGTTCCAGGGAAAACCACTCCCATCAATCCCTAGAACAGAGGTTCTACGGAAAACAAAATCCTAAAAAAAAAGACCCCTACAATCCGAGAACGCCTTGGACCACATGAACAGCAGCCCCTTAATGTTAAGAATAATTGATGTCGTGTCTTCACTCTTGCCTTCAAATGCTCTATAATTCATTTCCTTCCGGAGTCCCCAGACTATGGTGAAAGACAATATCCTCCAAAGAATGCAACCTCTAGAAGAGAAAGCTTTAGAACGCCAGCTAAGAATGTGAGCCATAAGATTACTAGCATCACCCAGCACATACCAAACTCGAAGAGGAAAGAAGACCACACATCCTTAACCACATCACAGCGTAGCAAAAGATGATTGACCGTTTCGCCACAATGCTGGCACATCCAGCAATAGCCTATGATGATGAAACCTCTGGAACGCAGGTGATCCACAGTCAAAAGCTTATCCAGAGATGCCTCCCAAGTAAATAAGGCCACTTTGGATGGAATAGAGGGACTCCAGATCGAAGAAGCAAGAAAGGAAGGCCCATCTTATGAATACAGAGCCTCGTAGAAGGAGCGAACAGAAAACGATCCTCCTTTGGTCCAAATCCAAACCCGTTTATCTTGGCCAAAAGGCAATAGGTGGATATCTTTAAGGCGGAAAAGAAGTCTAGATAGGGGCTCTATCTCCCAATCATTGAGATTCCTCCTGAATCCAAGGTTCCATCCCTCAATCTCCCCTCCAATGTGAGCACACTCCAGGATGGACCACTCTTTTCTATCCAAAAGAGTGTACAAATCAGGAAAATCAACACTTAAAGGGGCCTGCCCGCACCAAAGGTCTTACCAAAAATGAATCATGTCTCCAGATCCCACTGATATTTGCATTGTTATTGGAGATTCCTTTCCACACATTGCACCGGTACAGAGAGCTAACCAATCTACTCACCCAACCATAGGAGTGGATACCATATTTGCTTACGATGACCTCCCGCCAGGGGCTAGATATCTCCTCCCCAAATCTCCAAATCCATTTGCTCAAAAAAGCCAGATTCATTACCTTGAGGTTCTTGATCCCCAAACCCCCTTTGTCTTTGGCGTTACATACTTTTTCCGTCCAACCAGGTGCATCTTCCGCTCCCCTTCCTTACCATTTCACAAGAAATCCCTCATGAATTTTTCTAGTGCCTTCGCCACACTGCTTGGTATAGAGAAAAGGGACAGGTAGTAGATTGGAAGATTGGAGAGAGTACTTTTAATAAGGACCAACTTACCCCCTTTCGATAAGTATCTAGTCTCCCAAAGCATTCAATTACGAGTTCCCACAAAGCTTTCAATCTATAGGCATTGTCGAGAGGAAGACCCAAATAAGAGGACGGGGGCCTGTCAACATTGCAGCTCAAGATACTAGCTAGCCCAGAAATATTCTCCATCTCGCCTACTACGAAGACCGTGCTCTTGGAGAGGTTAACCTTAAGCCCCGACACAGCTTCAGAGCAACAAAGGAGCCCTCTAAGAAATCTCAACTGGGGAACGGAGGATACAACAAAAACTAGGAGATCGTCCACAAATTGGAGATGAGAGATATTACAGTTACCCGGAGTAGCCGTAAAACCTTCCAGCTCTCCTAAAGCAATGGCTCTAAAAATCATTCTCCCCAAAGCCTCCGCCACTACAATGAACAAGTAGGGCGATAAAAGATCACTTGGCACAACCGCCTAGAGCTCTTAAAGTAACCTGCTAGAGATCTGTTGAAGTTAATAGAGAAAGATGTTGAAGGATACACTTCTGAATCCAGGATCTCCATTTGAAGCCGAAGCCCATTCTTTCCAACATATAGTCCAAAAACCTCTGGTCCACATGGTCATAGGCCTTTTCTGTGTCAATTTTGCACACAAGCCCCAAAACTCCAAGTTTAGATCTGGAATCGATACACTCTTTAGCAATCAAGACGTCGTCTAGAATTTGCCAACCTTCCCTGAAAATCCCTTGAGGAGAGATAACAGAAGGCAAGACCTCCCGAATCCTTGTGGCGAACATCTTAATGATAATTTTGTATACACTGCCCACCAAACTAAGAGGCCTGAAGTTGGTAATGTCAACTGCCCCTTGGAATTTACGAATCAAGGCAATGAACATGTTATTAGATGTGAAGTCTAAGCAAGGTTTTAAACTTCGACTTCGCCTTAGACTTCAGTCTATCAAAATTCGGAATTAATTTAGAGAAGTTCAATTCAATTTAGAGAATTTTTGTAAAAATTCGCTAACTTAGAGAAGTTTAAAGATTTTTTGCCAAAATTAGTGAAACGATATTAATCTTGCTTAGGTTGCTCTAAAAGGTTGTTTTTATGATATAATAAGTTATAAGTGTTTTATCATGCTTGTTTTATCATATCCTTAAAAATCAATGTGTTTTACCAACGTTTTGCTAAAAATTCTCCAAACTTCTCTAAGTTAATTGTTTACTTCGAATTAAACGAATTAATTCGACGAATTTATGCAATTTTTGTACTAAAAAGGCAAAAACTTCGAGAAATTAGCTGAATTTTTACTGTTTACTTCGAATTAATTCGGCGATTTTTTGTAAATTTTTTAATACATGTACACTTTAATTCAGTCAGTCAAAATTCAGAATTAATTCGGCTAATTTCGCCGAATTTTAAAACCATGAGTCCAAGAACCCCTCCTCTTGGAATTCCACAACAACTCTCAATAAAGTCAGCAACGACCGTCTCCCAACACTGTTTGAAGAAAGCTATGGTAAAGCCATCAAACCCAGGGGCCTTATCACCAACCAAATCAGAAAGGGCATTCAAGACCTCTTCCTCAATAAAGGGTCTTTCCAATCTCTCCTTGTCCGTATCATCAATCTAGTCGAATGCAGGACCATCCAGCTTAGGTCTGAAAGAAGTTGTTTCGGAGTAAAGGTCAAAATAGAAGCCCACCGCTCAAAATACCCTGACCTTAAGCCGATCTAAGTAGTTCCTTCTGCGATTCGCATTAGCCTCCTTGTGGAAGAATCTAGTGTTATTGTCCGCTTCCTTCAGCCATTTGACTCGAGATTTTTGCATCCAACTATTTTGTCCAACTTCACCAATTGCTGGTAGTCCGCCTTCAAATTCACCCTTCTCATCTGGTCCTCCAAAGACAAGGGATCATCCTCCTCCTTCCTGTCCAACAAGGCAATCTCCTCAAGAACTAACCCTTTCCTTTGATCGACTCTCACAAACACCTCTCGGTTCCATTGCTTAATCTTGCCCTTAAGCTCTTTAAGCTTGAGACGGAAAGTGACCCCCCCCCCTGCCATCAAAAGAGAGACTTTCACCACTCCTCCACCTTGAGCTAAAATTGGGAATTGCTAAGCCACATCTCTACGAAAGACCTAGGGCACATTGAAGATGAGCAAAAATGACACCAATATTGGTACTGGATACTGCATGGATATTTATACGACATCATTTTGTCATTTTCGATTTACTTATTTGTTTTGTCAATGGGGAAGTATTATAACAAATTTTACAACAAAAAACTTCGCAAATTTTAACTTTCATTACATTTGACATGTAATAAATATTAAAATCTGAAACTTAGCTTGAAAAACTAAAATTTAATGCATGGTATCAACATAATGGATGGGATACTCATATATGTATCTGTCCCCTGGATTTCAGGAAATAAAGAGTCGTATCCCCATTTCCCATACCAGCGTCCATATCCAATACCCAGATCAGGCATTTAAGCCTCCATGCACTATCTCATATTCTCTAATGTCCTTCCATGCTAAACTTCTCCACAAGAATGATCAGCACAGTAGAGTTTCATACCAACATTAGCATTACATTCAAGAATAAAGAGTGAAGAGAGATCTTTAGAAAAGACATGGCAGCACTCATGTTTTAAGAAATTTCAAAATAAAAACAAAAAGAAGAAAAAAAAACTCTTTCAATAGAATATTACAAGCCTTGTTGTTAACACATACCTGCTGCTCAGTATCGTCATGATCAAGGTGTGCCAAGTAGATCAATGTTTCCCTCATGATCTGTAACAATGAAAACCAAACATTAAACTGATAGTAGAATAACATCTATGAATAGACAACAAAACAATCAAGGAGAAGCCATTGAAGCACAAATGTTTCTTGTGTAAGATGCCAAGATACAGATGTTGATAAAAACACTAGTACATGAAACGAGGCTATGACATTTCGTTTTCTGAAATCCAATACACAAATATGGATACAAGCATACCATCCAATATGCCAATATGTCGACAACAAGCTTTAGATATAGCTTTTTTAAGCTACGTATCCTTGTGTTTTATTTACATCATGCCAAATGTAATGAAACTTCTAATACTGCAACGCCTTTTACAAAAAGCTTTGTAAAATTACATATACTACAAAATAAACATCCCCCCCCCATGTTATCTTTGAAATTTGACATACCCCCCATATTTTTAAAAAGTTGACAGACGGGTTGCTTGGTCCACTGTCATTTGACCATTGTTGACCCGAGTAGACCACCAATATTTTTATTAAGGGACGAAAATGCCCTTGTCTTCAACCTTTGAACAAGGGTTTGGGCCAAAACCTAAACCCCAAATTAATGGTCGTCTTTGGACCAAAATGACAGAACATCATTGAAATAAAGAAATTAAGAAGTTGAAACGAAAGAACCAACTATGCTTCGCATCTGAACTAGTTATTATTGTTGTATTTGTTCAAACTCTTGCACTATGCTACGTTGTTTTATTTCTGGAAAAGAGAAAAAAAAAAAAAAAAAGATGATCAGTGTATGGGATCATCACTCCTGCAGGTCCACCCACAATCCATAGGCCAAGCAAGCAGAGTGAGCGGGGTGAGCCCTGCCAACATAACTGCTCTCTTCATTATCCTTGAAGCCAACCGAAGGAAGGCATAAAAACAAAAGAGGCACCAAATGCTAACATCCATTATGGCTGATCAAACCAACATGCCTCCAATCATGCTGATCATGGACGTCATTGACTGGTCATGGATGTTTGGTCCAATCATGGACCCTGGACGTTCTTTGTCATTTTGGCCCAAAATCAGCCAATTGATTTGGGGTTTAGGTTTTGGCTCAAACCCTTGTTCCATGGTTGACGACAAGGGTATTTTCATCCTTTAATAACAAAATTGGTGGTCAACACTGGTCAAATGACAGTGGACAAAGCAAAAGGGAGGTATGTCAACTTTTTAAAAATGGGGGGGGAGGGGGTATGTCAAATTTCAAAGATAATATGGGGGGTATGTCAAAAATTCCCAATAGACAATGATATTAAGAAAATAAACAATAGTACAATAGGACTGCTTCCTCATTAAGCGGAGACTTTTATTTGGACGGTAATAATGGACGAAATCCTGATAATTGATCTTAACCATTGTAGACTGGCAATTCCGAATAGATGTATCATGAGTAAGGAGAATGAGGTGAATGCCAATCGCTTACTTGTCCATTGTAACTTTGTTAAGAAGGTTTTGAGGTTCTTCTTATCATGTCTGCCAACAAATGGATGTTTCCAAGAGATATTTGGGATGTTTTCTTATCACTAAGGGTGCAACTCAAGCGGGTTGGGTGGAGGGCTAACCCGAGCTTCAGACTAGCCAACCCAATCCCGACCCAACCCAAGCTCGGGCTTCAAATGCTCAACCCAAACCCACCTAATCTACAACTCGAGTTCACACAAGTTGACTCAGGTTGGAAATTTGGAGAGAAAGAGACTGTACTTAACACCATGCAGCCACCAATATTGTTGTTGTTTGCAATAACCACTGCGGCTAACAACTAGACGGAATGTGGTTGCACCGGTATCCCATCCAATATGTTCATGCCATACTTTAATTTTTAGAGCGGAGATTGCTTAGAGGTCTCCTTTGCAGTTTTGAAGCTATCTCAGGGTTAAAGGTGAATTTGGCCAAGAGTAAGGTCTATATGGTGTAGAGGAGGTGCAGAACATCTCGGAATCGGCTAGCATCCTAAATTGTCGCATTGAAAGTCTTCCGACTTCCGTCTTACAGATCAAAAGCCCTATGGGGGGCCGGTAATTGAGTGTTTTGGGAGAAGATTTGCTGCGTGAAAAGGTAGATGTCTTTCAAAAGGGGGGAGAATGGTGTTGATCAAAAGTACTCTCTCTAGTCTGCCTATCTATTATATGTCTCTCTTCCTTTCGCCGAGTTTTGTGGCACGGTCATTGGAGAAGATCATGAGGGACTTCCTGTGGAACGATTGGACGGAGGCCCATAAGATTCATAGGGTCGATTGGCAAGTAGCATGCAAACGCAAGGTTATAGGGGGTACGGGGATTAAACACATTAGGATGATGAACCAAGCGTTATTGGCCAAGTGGTTATGGCGGTTTGGGGAGGAACTTTCAAGCCTTTGGAGAAGTGTTGTGGCGGGAAAGTAAGGGACGGATCCATTTGGCTGGGTTAATTGTGAGACCCATAGCCCGTATGGGTGCAGTATTTGGAGGGGGATTTTGAAAATTATTGGAGGCCTTTGGCACGGCGTAGAGGGGTCGGATTTAAAGTTGGGTTTGGGAGTAGAATTAGATTTTGAGAAGATACTTGGTGCGACAACTCCTTTCAGAAGGATTTTCCGGAGTTATTCTCTTTATCTGAGAGAAAAAACGGGTCTATTCTGGATTGTGCTCAGTGTGAAGGGGAGGAAGCTGGGTGGAACCTCGATTTCAGGAGAAATCTTAATGACTGGGAGATTGAACCGCTAGACTGTTATCACAGCTGCATGATATTCACCTTAGACCCTCGTCTCAGGATAGGAGGATTTGGATCTGGAATAAAGCTGGCTCATTTACGGTTCGATCTTTCTATACTGAGCTAGACAGATCAAATGGGCAACGTTTTCCCTCTTATTTGATATGGAGCTCTTGTATCCCGACCAAGGTAGCTTTCTTCGCTTGGGAGGCCTCATTGAACAAAATCTTGATTGTGGACGATATCTTATCTAGAGGGTTTACTATCGTTGATTATTGTTGGATGTGCAAACATAGCGGGGAAACTGTAAACCATCTCCTGCTTCATTATGATGTGGCTAGGGTGACTTGGGCTACATTCCTCACAGCGTTCGGGATGAGTTGGGTGATTCCGAGATCTCTAGTGGACCTCCTTCTCAGTTGGCACTCTCAGGCCTTTTCTACTAGAGGTCGCGTCTTACGGAGGATTCTTCCTTTCGCGGTCATACGGGGTATTTGGATGGAGAGGAACCAGAGACTTTTTGATAATAAGAATGAAGACCTCCCTTCAATCATCCTGAATACCAAGGGACTGATGTACCTATGGTCCAAGGTGCATTCGGAATGTAGAGTTTTATTCTTTGAAGACTTTGTTGTTCGGTGGGATCTCCTCTGTTCCAGGGATGCTTGCTAGTCGAGAGTTTCCTTGGCTTTTCTTCCCTGTTGTATAGCTTGAGCTGCTAGTAGGTCATCTCGACCTCTTTAGCTTTGGCTTTTGTATCTTTTGACTTCGGCCTCTTTCCTTTTAATAAAGTTTACACTTATCAAAAAAAAAAATTGTTATAAAACATTATTTAACTATTGACATATTCAAGCAATTTGCTAGGAGTTAAGAAAATACACAAAAGCACAATAGAACATAAGAAATTAGTAGCATAGAAGCCTCCATGCAGCATCCGGTAGGACCAGTACCAATATCAGTATCAACACGATACAATATGGATATGACAATCATGTTGAAGTATCTGGGTATCATAGCTCTTCACATTTTCCTCCTAGATTGGTGCAACAACCAGAAAGAGATTCTCTTCTTCCCAAATAAGAATAGCTAATAGAAGAAAGAGATTGCTTATATATATATATATATATATATACGTGTTTCCTTTTCTTGTCCTAAATTTAAGGAAGTCTCCTCTATTTTTATACATGTTTTGTTTAATAGAGATGGAGAGAGCTCTGAGTGTTACTGTATGAGTGTTTTGAGAGAAAGTATTATTTGTGTAATACAATTATATTTTACTCGGGTTGGTCGAGGCATCAACCCAAGGCCAACCTGAATTTGAATTGGGTTCATAAATCCCAGCTCAAGCCCAACTTGAGGTAAGGACAAATGTGTTATCATATACGTATTTAGGCATATTTCTATGTAAAGGGTAGTCTTTTGTAAATACCTCGTGTGAGGGGTATACTTGTTTTGTATTACTCTCTCCATATAAATAAGAATTATGAAGTCATGTGACACACACATGACATCCTTTTCTTCTATTTTCTCTCTTCTCTCTCTCCTTTACCTTTGAAACTCTAACGTAACGTAACGTAACCCTAACCCTAAATCTCGATTACAACTTGGTATCAGAGCCTACAACCTCAACCAACAGTTGAAGAACAACTGAAGGAGGATCAGGGGTCTACTGGCATCAGCTAATGTCATCACACGCATTCTGAGGTCTGCCAAAACCCTTCCCTCTTGATAGATCTTGATTTTTCCTTGTTTTTGGGGAGTTCTTGATGATTTTAAAACCCTTCTCCTAAAAATCGTTTTTTTTTGTTTTTTGTACCAGCCAAAAATCTGATCTATTGGGGATTTCTTGTTGAGTTTTTTGCTCTTGTTTGGTCCCCTACTATTGTAGGAACTCTCCGGATCCATCCATGTGTGATTCCATGGAGGATTGAAGTCTCGGTGAAGATTTCTCCACCTACTAGTTATCGACGGCCCCTATTTTGATCCTTTTTGTGGCTGCAACTTCCAACAGCTGTTGGACCCTCCTTTTTTTGAGTTTTCAACCTTATATGATGCTTGATCTACATTCTTCGATACAACTCTTGTCTAGCGACTTTTGTGCCTGCCCATTCCTCCCCACATCTCTTTCCCCCAATCGGTGGGTGTCCGTGTCTCCCCTAGTGGTCTAGGAATGAATGGCTTGAATCAATCTAAACTTCTTATTTATAGGAAGGATTTTCTGGAGCCCATTCTGCCAATGGACTTGCTAGCATCCGCGTTTACTGTCACAGCTAGATGGTCCCTCTACCACATCAACTACTTCCTTTGCACAGTCAGGTATCATTAGACTTGCCCATCATGTGTCCACTCTTCCATCTAGTCCCTCTTGGATCATTGACTCAGGTGCTTCAAAGCACATGATACATGATGGGTATGTCCTTATTCTCCAATTATTCCATTTGTCCTTGCCGTGAAAAGGTTAGACTGCTGATGGGACCTTATCTTGTGTCTGGAAAAGGGAATGTCCTTCCCTCTCCTCAGCTTCCTTTATCTTCTGTTTTGCATGTTCCCACCTTTATATCTAACCTATTATCTGTTAGTGCCCTTACTCGAAACTTGAACTGCAGTGTGACTTTCTTTCCTTCGTACTGTCTTTAAAGACCTGGAAACGAGGAGGACGATTGGTACTTGACGTGAGGCTGAGCTTCTACTTTCTGGATGGACGGTCTTCCGAGCCCACAGCATTACAGTCTCATATTAGTAGTAGTGGTGGTTTAGATTCTGTGTTATGTTGACATGCCTGTCTAGAGCCTGTCTCTTTTCAGTATTTGAAACTCTTATTTCCTACTTTATTTGTTTGTGTCTTTTTCTGAGCTACACTGTGAGACTTGTGAGCTCTCAAAACATTGTCGATCTGCTTATCCCTCCAGAGGTAATAGAAGTTCCATTTCTTTTGATATAGTGCATTCTGATATGTGGAGTCCATCCCCTGTTACTTCTTTGCCTTCCATTATTGTGTTACTTTTGTTGATGGTCATACTAGGTATACATGGGTATATCTCATGAAAACCAAAGATGAGGTTCGTTCCATCTTCAAAGGTTTTCATAACATGATCCAAACCCAGTATGGTGCCTTCCTATGATGCCCGGATACCTGTACTAGTGCCTCGTACCTAGGGCTGGCAATGGATCGGATCAAACCCAAGATCCGATCCAATCCGATCCAAAACAATCGGGTCCAGAACTTTATTTTTCAGCATCGGATCAGTACCGGATCACGGATTGTCAATCCGATCTCTTATCGGATCGGTTCCGGATCGACCTTGTTTCGATCTGATATAGACCCGATATATATACTATATATTATATAGATATATATTTAATTACTTAAAAGTATTTAAATATATGCCCAATGGGATTATAAATGTATATATATTATATACATATGAGATCGGATCGGATCGGACCCGAAACCAATCTAATCATATCGGATCAGTTCCGGAACTGAATTTTATTGATCGGGTCCAGATCGATTGGATTTCTTATCGGATCGGTATCAAATCAGTACCAATCCGACTCGAACCCGATCCATTGCCAGCCTTACTCGTACCCGTTTTGTGTCGTGTCGTGTCGTGTCGACACGGATACGGACACCGGACACTCTATTGACACGTATCCCCACGTATCATTCATAAAAAGTTAAAAAATTTAGAAAAAATAAAAATTTTGAACTACAAAATAAGATACTCGTATCCGTATCTGTGTCCTTGATTTTGGAAAATGTCGAGTTGTATCCCCGCTTCCCGTATCCGTGTCCGTATCCATATCCGTATCTGGGTATCATAGGAGCCTCCATCAAGGTCTTTCGTTCTGACCAGGGTGGAGGGTAGTTTGGAGGTCTCCAACAATATTTTTTGGACAATGGGATTTGTCACCAAAATTCCTACAGCTACACCCCTCAACAAAATGGTGTAACTGGAAGGAAAATGCACCGTCTGGTTGAGGTAGTGCGTTCTCTTTTAATCGGCTCCAATGTCCCCAAATCTTATTGGTCTGATGCTATTTTGACTACGGCTTACCTGACTAACAGGATGCCCTATCGTTTGCTCAACTTCAGGTCTCCTTTCCATGTCCTTGCTCACAACTCGTCCTTGTTCGATATTCCTCCTCGTATCTTTGGGTGTGTATTCTATGTACAATTGCCTTTTTCTCCCCCACCTCTCGTTAGGGGGAGAGCAATAGTGTAGAGAGGTGGAATGTTCCCCTTCCTATTGTATCCCTTTCTCCTCCTCTAGTGTTTGAACGGTCTCAGCCTACTCTGCTAACTAGTGTGACTAATAGTGGTCGTAAAGCTTAAAAGGAGCTCAATGTCTATAGCAGAAGGGGGAAAGCTACAGTTGATCCAGTACCAGTGGTACCATCCCTGGATCCAAGTAATACATCTTCCCCTTTTATTCCTATTATCCCTTCCTCTACTGCCATTGCTTCTGACCTTCCCATTGCTTTGAGAAAGGGCACTACGAGTTATATTTCGCATCCCTTGCGCAACTTTGTTTAATTTGATGCTTTGTCTCCCTCATACAAGGCGTTTATCATATCCGTGTCTACCATTCATATTCCCTCTTCTGTGGCAAAAGGGTTGGCACATTCTAGATGGAAAGCTGTTATGGTAGAGGAAATAAGTGCCTTGGACAAGAATAGAACATGGGAGCTGGTGGACTTGCCAAGAGGCAAGAAGCCTGTTGAGTGCAGATGGGTGTTCACAGTGAAATACAAGGCAGTCGGGTCAGTCGAGAAGTACAAGGCTATATTGATAACTAAGGAGTACACTCAGACCTATGGGATTGACTATGTGGAGACCTTTGCACCTGTGGCAAAGATGAACTCCATCAGAGGGTTGTTTTCCTTGGCAACAAACCAAGCATTGCCTTTGCATCAGTTGGATGAAAAAAAGTATGTCTTAGACCTGTTAAGGGATTCAGGCAAGTTAAAGAGTCAAGCCAGTGGAGACTCCTATAGAGCAGAATCACAGATTAGTGGATGCCAGTGGTGAGTTACTACTGGATGTAGAGAGCTTTCAGAGGCTAGTTGAGAGATTGATCCATCTCTCCCTGACTAGACCAGCCATTGCCTACGCAGTGAGTGTTATCAGTCAGTATATGCACTCACCCAGAGACATTCACTTAGAGGCAATACACAGGATCTTGAGGTACCTCAAGTAGGCTCCTAGTCGAAGTCTTCTTTTTAAAAGTAATTGTCATATGTGAGTAGAGTCATATACAAATGCAGACTGGGCAGGTGCCAAAAATGACAGGAGATATACCTCATAGTATTGCACCTTTGTTGGGGGCAATCTGGTTACCTGGAAGAGCAAGAAGCGAAGTGTAGTTGCTGGATCAAGTGCAGAGGCAGAGTTTAGGGCAATGACCCATGGCTTGTGAAGTTGTTACAGATGCTCTGGTTGAAGATATTGGTTGCTGAACTTGGCTTCTCTGTAACGGGATCTGTGAGCGTATACTGTGACAACAAGGCCGCAATCAGCATTGCTTACAATCCAGTTCAGCATGATCGGGCTAAACACATTGAGGTGGACCACCACTTCATCAGGGAAAAGATTGTATCTGGGGAAATTTGCACTCCTTCTGTGAAAACAGATTAGCTAGTTGTTGACGTTTTCACTAAGGGAGTTCCCAGTTAGCAACTCCATAGGTGCCTAAACAAGTTGGGCATGAGAGATATCTATGCACCAACTTGAGGGGAAGTGTTATCATATATGTATTTTAGGCATATTTCTATGTAAATGGTAGTCTTCTATAAATACCTCTTGAGTGAGGGGTATACTTGTCTTTCTATTACTCTCTCCATAGAAATAAGAATTATAGAGTCATGTGACACACACATGACATCCTTCTCTTCTCTCTTATCTCTGTTCTCTACCTTTGAAACTCTAACATAAACCTAACCTAACCCTAAATCTCCATTACAACTAAATGTAGTCAAACACGTTGAGAGACCTAGGCAACAAGGATCCCTTAAGCGAGATGAATCCTAGGCAATAATTTTCTTATTTATTTATTTTATAAGAATTAAAGATATAAAATTAATATTGCTAAAAAGCAAAGGAAAAAGAAGTAAAGGATATTGCAACATAATACCAGAGTAGGAACGAAAGAGCAAAGTGTTAAATGCTTAATTTTATGCGAAATAAACACAAAAACTGAAATAGTTTAATAGACGCCACATGTAATAATTCAAAACCAAGATACTTAGTGACTTAGTATCACATCTAGTAGGTCAAAACCAAAACATAACTGTTCAAACTTCAAACAAAGTCAAAGTTTCATACCTCAAATCCTTAAAAGTCCCACTAAACTTCGTAACGATCAATCATCAAAAAATAAGAGCAAGGGGCTTACTTTCCCGTCATGTTGGGGTTTAGAGAATGGTTCATTAATTAAGTTTTATATGTATATATACATTTGAGTTTTAGTTATATGTAAATTACATATAACTTTGACCTTATAGATATGATATATTCCTAATATATAAAGCATATATAATATCAATTTTATACATATAGCCTAGGCGAACGCTTTAACACCTAGCGCCTTAGTGCCTATGCATGCCTAGGCAAGCACTTTTGTACTAGCGCCTGCCTTCCCTGTTTTAAGTGCTATGGTCCCAGCTAAGCAAAGCTTTGATTGGTAGGGGCAGTTCAGCCAAAGCCTGACCCAAGGTTGGGTCGAACCCATTAAGCTCGGGTTGGGCCCATCCAAGTTGCACCCCTATTTATCACAAGACTAATTGATCATTTGGCATGCACAATAAAATTGTTTGAAAGTTTGAAAAGAGCGTAATAGAAGAATTTTTGAAGATTGCAACTCATCTATTCTCGAGGTTTGTAAGTCTATTGGGTAGCTATTGACGGAATAGACGTGCATATTGAAAGAATTGCAACATACTAAAGCGGAGGACTTAGTTTATAATTGGGAATCTTTTATTCTTTATGGATTACAAATAGGGTGCTAGTTGGTTAGTCTTGTGTATCTCATGTTATCATTTTTGCTCTGCGAATGTTTTTCCCTGTCCTTTTACGGCTCTTTATAATTCAATATAAATTTTTACACTCTTGTTACCAATTAAAAAAGGACATGAGCAAAATTTTAATCTAGAAGTATCTATGCAGTATCAGGTACCAATATCGGTATCATATCCTGTCAATACTGCTCATCTCACATAATACCAACCAGGTAAAAGATGGCAATACTACCAAAAAAAAAAATTATTCTTCAAAATATTAGTAAAATGTTTTAGATCCCAGTCAATCACATTTAAAGAGGTATTAGAAAAAATGACCCCTGGTTAGACATTCATTTTTATTTCTATAGACTGACAAGATTCACTTAATTTTCCAAAGATGAATACAACACACCTTATATTGAACAAGGACATCATTGTCTTTCATTGTTTCACGCACGATATTGCCATTTTCATCCTCAACAATCAAAACCTCTTCAGGCTTAGCCATTCGACAGATCATTAGCATTCTCAACTTCGACATTGGACCAGCATAGAGCTGTCGACGTTGTAGAAGTTGTGACCCAAGGCCATCAACCATACCAAGCAATGGCATCTGCAGATTCAGTACATAATAAGTTCATAGACATGAGTAAATAAACAAAAATTTCGGATGTTATATTCCGGACTTTCAGCGTCATAGGACAAGATGCCCATATAAAAAATAGGAACTTACAAGAAATATTGATGAATTTAGAGTATGAAATATCAACTACATGAACGTCTAAAGTAAGGGAACAAGCCAAAGCAGCAGCAGAGAATATATGTCAAGATATACATTAGGCCTGTAAGAGATAAAATGCCAAAAATAAAAGCACTGTGTATGTGAAAAATGGTTGTGTAATATTTGAGCAAGAAATATGGCACGAAGGACGATATAGTCAATGAGCAAAGAGCCTAAAGACTCAATCCACTTTCTTCAACTTAGCATTATGATGTGAAGAAAGCATCTTATTGATCTAAGAAACGTAACTTATGTCATGAGAACCTTCCAACTTTCCTAAATTTCTGCTTTTCTTGGTTATAATATTAGATTGGTGTCTCCAATTCTTAAATCCTTCCTGTTTCTGAATGCCAGTGAGCCACAATAATACAAATCTGCACTGACCTCGAGCAGCTTTACAAGCACGGCAGCTTGCAAAAAGAAAAATTATAATCACTTGCCAAGTTTTTGATATAAAGAACATTTGGTAACTCAATATTTGAAGCCTCGTAGAGGCACATCACCACTGCATGTTAAGACCTTTTTTTAATAAGTATAAGATTTATTGAAAGCAAACGCCAGAAAAAACAAGGCATGGAGAGGTCGAGATGACCTACACTAGACTACAGCATAGGACCAAAACAGACGCCCAATTAACTACTCTCCCTGGTACATAACTACTCTCACTGCATATGCTAAGACCTTCATAAGCTCGTTGAAAACAATTTTGGAGCTCAATCAAGATACCTCTGATATTTTCCATTTGAAGTTTACCTTCCTGTAAGAAACAATGTATCTTGATGGAAAAAAAAACTTTTCAACTCTCACAAAATCTCCTGAAATTTTCGTGAGGTCTTGACATACTGTAGTCCAAGTTAAAAATATTAGAGTTTTTATATGTATATATAATCATATATATGAATAGAAATAAAATTCCCATTTTAAAATTTTTACACTCATCTATGATTTCTTGGGAGGAAAAAAATTGAAAAATTCACTTAAAATGGGACTTGAAGATATTGAAGGAGTACTCTACAACATCTATGTGAGCGATTAGAGAGAGAGAGAGAGAGTTACAAGAGTGGCAAAAAAGAGGTACCAAAATTTATATAAAAAGTAGAACAGAGGTAGTGCTTAGGCGAGGTGAGTGTTGAACGTCTTACCCCATAAGAAACAAATGCAGCAGGGTGGCTAGGATAATAAAAGGAAATAACAAACAGACGATAAGCAACCATCAAGCGTCCTTAGAACAAAGGACGTCCCAGCAGAAAACAAGATCTTCGAAGAATATTCCTCTGCACTCCAAGAACGCCTTAGACCAAAGGAAAAATAACTCCTTGATACCGAGGATGATCGCTAATACGTCTCCGCCCTTATCTTCAGAAATTCTCTTGTTTCTCTCCCTCCACAGACCCCACACTATCGCGAAGGGAAGCATCCTCCAAAAAATATGGCCTCTAGACGAGAACGCTTGAATATGTCAACTGGACAAGAGATCCAAAAAGGTTCTCGTCATCACCCAAGACATTCCGAAAGAAAAAAAATCAAATCTCCCTAGCCACTACACAATGCAATAGGAGATGGTTAACAGGTTCCCCGTGGTGCTTGCACATCGAACAAAAATCGACTATGATAAACCCTCCGGATATCAAGCGATCCACTGTCAATATCTTCTCTAAAGAGGCCAGTTAAACGAAGAAAGTTATCTTGCTCGAGACCTTTGAACTCCAAACCAAGGAAACAGGAAAGCACAGACCATCCGTGCTAGTTAAGCTCTCATAAAAGGAGCGAACTGTGAACACACCTCCCTTGGTCCAGATCAAAATCCGTTTTGTAAGGTCTTCGAACTGTGAACTCGTGTGTGGATCGAGTTGGCTGTGATTTAGTGTGCTTCCGGATTGGATTCGAAATCAAACCCTGAAGGCATTTCGTGTAGTTCGGAGCGTGAAGATATAAGGCGACGTGGTAAATCGGCGACTGAAGCTCGTGTGGAGTCGGATTCAGTTGTGAGTCGTAGCGTAGGTAACTCCGTATCTCTGTCTTCTATTAGTGTTGTGATTTCGGTTAGACGTAGTCCCGAGGCTTTCCCCAGTTAGGTTTTCCTCATAAAAATCGTGTGCCTATTGCTTAATTGATTTTTATTGTGTTATTGGACGAACAGATTTGTGAAAAATATATCTCTGATATATTTAGATTAAATCTGATTAGACCAATCTACTTGCTTCTGCTTAGAAATTGCATGCGATAGATCCCAGATCATCGACCAAATAGAATTAAATAGGTTGCTTAATTTGAATCAGACCTATTCACCCCCCCCCCCCCCCCCCCCCCAAGGTCTTGTTAATCCATATACCCGGATTTTTCACGCTTGTCCTGAATGGAGAGCTGCAGATGAACACTGTGCAACTGACATAAAAGTCTAGAAAGAGGCTCGATCTCCCAGTCATTGAGATTCCGCGCCCCCCCCCAACCACAATCCCAGATAGACCAATACTTTCTCTCGAAAAGCGAGAATAGTTCCGAGAAATCGACTTGGAAGGAAGCTTCACTGCACCACATGTCCTTCCAAAACGTGATTCTATCCCCTGCCCCAGTTGCATACCTGACACCTTTATGAAAGTCTGTAGAGATCTTCAAGATGCCTCGCCAAACACTACATCCCTACGGACCACGATCCAGTCTGCTATCCCAACCATAGATGCTCTCGCCATATTTGCCTATTGTAATGTCTCACCACAGGCTAGACAACTCCACCCCAAACCTCCACAGCCATTCACCCAAAAGAGCTTGGTTCATAAATTTGATCTTAATACCCAACCCACCTTTAGCCTTAGGCTTGCAAGCCAACTTCCATGTAACCAGATGAAACTTATGGATATCCACCCTGTCATGCCACAAAGTCTCTCATTTACTTTTCCGATACTCGAAGCACACTATTAGGGATCAAGAACAGAGACAGATAATAAATAGGCAAACTGGACAGCACACTTTTAATCAACACTAACTTCCCCCCTTTCAACATATATGTCGCCTTCCACAAAGCTAACCGCCTCTCGAAGCACTCTATCACGGGATCCCACAAAGCCTTGGACTTGTAGGAAGCTCTTAAGGGGAGACCCAAATAGTTAGTAGGAAGACAATCCATACTGCATCCAAGGATACTAGCAAAACTCAAAAAGTTCGCCCAATCCCCCACTCCATAAATCTTACTCTTGGCCAAATTGACGTGCAACCCCGACACGGCCTCACAGCAACACAAGAGACCTCTGAAAAATCTGACCTGGGAAACCGAGGGCCTAAGGAAGACAAGCATATCATCAGCAAACTGGAAATGATATATAATAGGAGCTCCCCAAAGCTTCCACCACCACCATAAAAAAGGAAAGGGGATAAGGGGTCTCACTGCCTCTACCCCCTAGAGCTCTTGAAGTAACCTATTGGGGATCCATTCACTAAAATAGAAAAGGATGTTGACGAGATGCATTTCCTGATCCACAACCTCCACGTGTCCCCAAAGCCCATCCTATGAAGCATGTAGTCAAGAAAGCCCCAATTTATGTGGTCATGGGCCTTCTCCATATCTACCTTGCAAACAACCTGGCTCCCCCTGCTTAGTTCCGGAGTCCACACGCTCATTAGCTATATGAATCCCATCCAAGATTTAGTGATCCCCAACAAAAGCCCCTTGAGAGAGTAAAATAACATAAGGTAAAACCAGCTGAATCCTAGAAGCTAGCATTTTGGTTGTGATCTTATATACTCCTCCCACCAAACTGATAAGCATGAAAACCGCAATGTCAACCGCCCTTGTTTCTTAGGTAGCAAGGCTATAAAAGTGATGTTAGACGTATAATCCAAGAGACCTTCCTCCTGAAATTCTTGGAAGTCTCATGAAATCAGCCCCCACAACATCCCAACATTGCTTGAAAAAGGCTAAAGAAAAGCCATCCGGGCCCGAGGCCATATCTCTGGCCAAATCAAAAATGGCAATACGCACTTCTTCCTCCACAAAAGGTTTCTCTAACTGCTCATTGTCTGCAAGACTGATCTGATCAAAATGAAGGCCATCCAGAGTAAGTCTATAAGAAGAGGACTCAGAATACAGATCAGAGTAAAACTCCACCACCCCATTCCTAATGCTCTCCTCATCTTCCAACCAAGTGCTAGGGATCTTAAGATGAACTAAGTGATTTTCTCTCCTATGAGCATTGGCCAACTTGTGAAAGAATTTGGTGTTATTGTCTCCCTCTTCCAACCATCTAATTTTAGATTTTTGTTTCCAGTTGATTTCCTCCATCTTAGCTATGTGTTGGTACTCGGCTTTCAAGTTTACTCTCCTCGTTTTCTCCTCCATAGATAAAGGCTCAACTTCCTCCTTTGTCCATCAACGCAATCTCTTCAAGGAAAAGACCCTTCCGTTGATCTATTCTACCAAACTCCTCCTGATTCCAAATCTTGATCATTTCCTTCAGCGCCTTGAGCTTTAATCTGAACACACCATCTAAACACACCATCTGAACACCACCCCCGCCCTACTGGTAAACGAAAGGAATTCCACCAAGCCTCCACCTTCTCCTTGAACTTCGGGCATAGTAACCACATGTTCTCGAATCAGAAAGGGCACAGGCGAGAACTGAAACAGCCGCAGTCCAACAACGAGATATGGTCTGAAGCAGGCCTAGGGATTACCAGCAAAGAAACCCCAAGAAGTGATCTTCCCAACTAGATGAAACAAAAAATCTATCCAACCTGCATAATGTAGGATCTGTCTAGTTATTTGACCAAGCATACAAACCCCCTCCCATAAGAAGATACATAAAACAATTTCTGTTAATAGAATTATCAAACTCCCGCATCTTTTTGTTCAATATACCCCTTTGATTCTTCTCATTCAAAAAGCAAATAACATTGAAGTCCCTGCCAATGCACCATGGCTCATCCCAAAGGCCCACTATATCGTCCAACTCCTCCCAAAACTGCTCACGGATGTAACCCATTGTAGGCCCCCCTGAGAGAATCCAAGAAACCTAGTCCCCCACACAATTAGGGGTGATTAACGAAGTGCACTTTCTTTGCCCTCTTTCTCCGGCATCATCTCTTCTTCTTTCTCTACTTCACTTCTGATGCAGGACGATGGCTCCTTTTGTGATTTCCAGGAACATGAGATAGAGAGAGAGAGGGGTTAATGGGGGGAATCACTCCCTTGGTCTCACACCAAACCTATCGCAGGGTCATACTCAAAAGCATGTAAATCATCTTCATTCATTATCAATCCTCTGAAAAATTACATAAGAAGTGCTTAAATACTAACTCACATCAACATAATCTAATCATGGCCATCAAATAATCCAATGGCCCAAACAAAATACTACAACTTAAACAGCTAAGCAAAATCACGAGCCCCATAACTTCAAGCTAATTGAAAAGACTAGATATGACTAAAATTATAAAAACTAAGCTTAAAAAAACAGTAAGAGATTATCAAGTAGCATGCGCCCGCACCAAACCCTCCTAGTTGAAAAGAATTTGACCTCGAATTCAGATGCAGACGAATCGATTTGGACCTTTAGATAGTTAGGACTCCTCCCTTGGCTTTAACACCAAACTACCCTCTCAGGAGTAGTATCACAAGGTCTTCCACCAATCATCATCTTCGAGATACTTGGAGTAGTTGTAGATCTTCGACAGAAGACTCAGCTCTTCCTTGCAAGGAATCCGTGCAATGCAAATTCTTTTGAAACTCACTCCAAAAAAGAATTTCTTTACTCTTCCAAATATTCTTGGACTCGCAACTGGTTCAAAGTTCACAACTTTCAGCAGAAGGATATTTCAGGTCTTCTCCTTGATGTCCTTTCCACACCATTAGTACTTGATCTTCTCACTTGCTTCCAGTTGCTCGTTAAGCAATCCCATCTTGTCTCTTATAGCTTCAAAAAAAAAAATCAATGAAAACAAACAAACTTCTCAAGGATTTTTTTTCTCTTTTTTTAACTGTTTTTTCAACCGAGTTAGGTTATGGGCTTAGGTGTTGATGCCCATTAAATGGGCTAACCCAAGTGTTGATGGCTTGGGTATATAACTCAACCGCACTCCATTTACTATTGGGCCCGATGAAAGTAAGGGGAGAAGAGGTCGAACCAAAAGGAGGGTTTTGGGTGATAAAACCCTAACCGATTCTCTATCATTGAAAACCTCTCACTTTGTCTCTTGAAGAATGACTATCATCCTTTTATCCTTATCCCCCAAACCCCTCACATTCCACAATAATATGTTAAGATTCATATCCATATTTATAGCAGGCTAGCCCCCTCCCCTTCTTCTACAATCCCTTCCCCCCAACACCTCCTGTTAACTTCGTGAATCTGACAAGTTTGGACCTCTCTAACTAATTTTGATCTTCTTCTCATAGAACTGCAACTAGGAGACCAAGTACATCCTTCCAGACTTAACCCCTCATTGTCTGATCAAGAAACTCCCACTAATCTAGGCTCCTGAATAGCTCGTACTAACTCCCTTCCTAAGACACAATCACCCCTCTCAGAACCATCATCGGAACATCGGTGGATTTGCGCACTATTTAACTTGATATCTTTAAACAGCTTGTAGACTTCTTTCTCATCCCAGAAAAAGACAATCCCAAGAATTTACCAAAATCCAAAACAAAATTGAATACCCGCTCCAACGGATTCAACCACCCTACGACCTCATTCTGTTATCGTCTAATTGGGAATACAAGTAACAAAAGGATAGGCGAATGATTTAGAAAAGCAAAAGCCAGCTCCAGCTTACGATGAAAGGTACATGTTTAAAACAGTACAGAAAGTAAGCAACATTGAAAACTTCAATCATGGCAGGAGGTACTCATAAACTAGTGCGATTTCAAGAAAGTGGTCTTTGAGATGCTTGAACCAGATCAACCTACATTAAATCTATGTACTTCGGTCTTATTATACCAATAAAAAAAACATATTTGTCATACCTGAAGCCCCATCATGCTCGCAGCTGCTGCAGGACTGTCCAAGTTATGGTGTGCCTCAAAAAGCTCTAAGACTGAGGAGTTCCAATAGTCCAAGCAAACCTGTTCAATCATGCCACCAGCAAGTACAGGTCGGTCACAATTGGCAAGAAAGGCAAGCAAATAACAATCCCGTGATCTTAAACCATATAACAAACACACCTTAAAAACCTCAGTGTCATCAACATATGAAATGCTAATCAGATATTCAAGCCCTGTTAGAAGTGCAGATCTATTCTCTGGAGTCGATTCAAGTACTCGAATATGAGACTGCATGAGAAAAAGTGCTATCAGCAAATTTTTTAAGATGCCTGTACATAAAACTGACAAATATATGAATGACACAGACTGCAATACATAACAATAATTTTTACATCGTAATCAGAGTCATACAAAAAAGCCATTCCCCTACAAATAAATGCATGCCCTAACAGAACATTGTACTTCGGGACATATAGGCATAGTAAGCCCAGAGTTATCACTATCACTTCCTGTACAATCATAACCCTCACTTTTTCTAACTCATCGCAATTATATATGGTTCTTTGGAGAGGCCATGCATTTCTATAGAGCGGATCCTATGCAACCAAGCTAAGAAACATGCCTTATAAAATGAAGTGAAAAACAGCGCCAGGTTCTGGATAAATGCCTGAAAAAACAAACAAAAGAAAGGACATAATTAGAAACAAGTTAACAGAAATATAATAAACTTTGAGCCTGGCACATGGTATCAGGAATGAGAAAGGTTCACCTGCTCTTCACTTGAACCATGGGCATATGCGTGAGGGATATTTGTTCCGGGTGAAAGAATAGTCTAGAGAGCATCAAATTAGCCCAGAAATCAACACATACACAACAAAGAGAAAATAGAGGCAGATCAAGGATGAATCAGTTATTGGTGAGGAAAGAAAAAAAACTTCAAACATAAAACTATGAAATCACAGATATCATATGTAGTAGGTATAGATGTAGTGATGTACACCTAAAATGATTTTTTAAGAAATATAATTACTGCACAACAATACCTGTAGTTGCACCATGAAAATAGTATACATTTTAACATATTGCACGTTATAGAAGTCTCCAAATTGAAGGGAAGCAACCTGTGAAAACAAGACGTGAGGTAACATAAGGTAATGCAACAGTCATCACTTTGAAGTGATGAGACAGTAAAACACAGATTTTAATGAAATAATAGAACAAGTGAGTACCTCTGTTAAACACTGGAGGGCAAGATTCCTATAGGATGCCACTGGAAAGAAATTTAAGAGCGTTTCTAGCTATCACATACAAAGAAACAGGAGGATATTATAAGCCAAGTGTGATATTTTAAGGAAACACATAGAGAGATGAATCGAAATGTCAACTGCGAGTCTGCTACTAAACATAAAAAAGTGTTTATATAATTTATATTTCCCCATTCCCCGAGGTATATAATCTATGTAACAAGGACACTGACATAGATGTCGGTGTCCGACACGGATACGAGGTGTCCGACACGGCAACCTAAAAAAATCCGATACGGAGACACGCCCGTACATATATTTATTAAAATATATTAAATTATATGAATGCTTAAAATTATTAATAAAATAACAAAAAATAGAAAATGAAGCAGAAAATATTTATGTTTATTATTGTGTGGAGGATGGAACACACCAACCTGTTTTTAGAACTATTTTATATTAAAAATTACTAAAACAAGGGGTGACACGGCCATAAGTGTCCAGATGTGTGCCGGGAAGTGTCGACACGCGTGTCCGGGTGTCGAGGTGTCCGACACGGCAAAACCCTAAAAGTGGAGTGTCCTTGTACAAAATAAAAGTCAACAGCAATCATGCAATAAATCCTTTAGTGATTAATGCACAAACCAGTGGAGATTCAAAAATATATCCCAGAGGAATCCATGAGAGGAAAGCATGCAAGGTCGCCAGTGTTGCCCGTACAAGCTCAGTCCTTTGTGATGCTGATAGTACATATAAGCATAACTCGTGAATGAGTTGAAACTCGCTGTGAACAAGCCAAATGAAATTTCCCCGTTAGCTGTAGTAGAATTAGTAAGGAGTAACGACAAATATAAATAGATATATATAAATACTGAAGGCTTTTCTTATGACAATATCAATAGAGTGCTATTAAACATAAAATTGAATGACACATGGAAGCAACCATTGTCTGTACAAGGAAAGGTGATGCCTCTCCAAATCAGGAAACAATTTCCAAAAGGAGTGTGCTTGAATTACTGGCAGCAATAATTTCCAGAGGGGAGGAATATTTTAAACTGAGATCAACAAGCTAAAAAATCAGTAGTTAGCCCATCCCCAGGGCAAGATTGCAGCAAGAGCTCATCAAGAAAGAAAAAGGGAAAACAGAAGCATTTAGGATAAATCCTCATCCACTATACATGATACCTCACATCCTTGTGTTCCTATCTTCGTTATATATTTGGTCCAATCTAGATAGTTACATGAATCTAAGCAAAAGGGGAACAACTGGGGCAGGAATTTTTTAAGTTGTGACTTGAGTGCTTAGTTGCAGGAACCTTCTGTCCAAGGTGCCACTCCCACTCCCGGTCCCATTCCCGCTTCCTAAAAAAATTCAACTAAAACTTGTTTGCAACAGCCATTTCCTCAATCTCACACCCAAGTCCTCCCTCGCACCCACTCCCACTTCGTGCAACTAAGCTTGAGTAGAGTTACTATAGTGCTTTGGATGGTCAAGATTAAATAGTAAGGAATTGATCAAGGGCTAGTAGTAGAGAGGATGAAACAAAAGTAACAGACACAAGACTTGGCAACAGAATATAGCAAGGAGAACTTCAAAAATATACAAATGCTAAAAAGAAAGCAAAGGAAGTAGTAAGTGGAACAAAACAAAAGGCGTGTGATGAATTATACGACAAGTTGAGTATAAGAATGCGTAAGAGACAAACAGATTTGCGAGGATGCCGAGCAGTGATGAAAATTAAAGACCTAAATCAAGTTAAATGCATTTTGCTTACAAGTATAGATAGATTAATAAAAGGAGGAAATACACGAGATCAGCAAGAGAGGTCGAGGTGACCTACACTAGTCAAGCTAAAATCTGAGATACGAAGGCCCTAGGAATGAACCCCTAAGGTCCATCCCTCTTACAAATGAGATCCCATTGAAAAACAAAATCCTCGAAAAATAAGCCTCTAGATTCTTTGAACATTGTAGACCATAGGAAAACCAGCCCCTTGATGTTGACGATTATCGACACAAACTCTTCGCTCTTGCCTTAAGGTTGACGACCAAAAGAATCCTGGTAACAAACTTTAACGAAAAGCGTAAAGGGTACTAGAACTAGGAGACACAAATAGTTTTTTAAAAAGCCTGCCTCAAGGTGTGTGAGACATACACCTCGAGGCAACGCACAATCTACATACCTCGAGTCTTAAGCCTCAATTGGGTTATAAGAGTACGCCTCACCCACTCAAGGCACAAGTCTCGAGGTACAAAGCATGAAGTGCAATCTAGGCTTAAGCTTCAATTGTGCATAGTAAATACACAAACCAAACTTATGAGCCACACTATGGAACTATGGGAAGTATGATGGAGCAAAGATTAAGACAAAAGACAGGCTATAATAAAAACCAATTTGGATTTATAAGCCAAGAAGGTAAACCATCAAGGCAATCTTTTTACTTAGACAAATGATAGAAAATTTCAGAGAAAAGATGAAGAATCTCCACATGGTCTTTATTGACTTATAAAAAGTATATGATAGATTCCCTAAAGAATTATTTGTGGCCATTAGGAAAGAAGGGAGCCCCAAATGGATGTATTGACATCATTAAAGATATGTATGAGGGAGTAATAACTAGTGTTAGAACAATTGGTGGTGAGACAAGTGAGTTTCAATCAAAGTGGAATTATACCCAGGATCAGCCCCAAGTTCATACCTATTTTTTTTAGTTATAAAACTAACTGCTCATATCCAAGATGATGGCCTATGGTATATGTTATTTGCAAATGGCATAGTATTAGTTGATGAGACTAAGGATAAGGTAAATGCAAAACTATAACACTGGAGGAATGTTTTGGAATCTAGGTTGCGTTTGGTTCGACTCTTTTCCGAGAAAAGAAAACAAAAACCAGGAAAAATGCCACTTCTGTGTGTTTGGTTTAGGGTTGAAAAGTGGGCCACACAAAAAACCACTTCCTTCACACCCCGTTTTAAAGGAAAATGACTTCCACTCCTCATAAGCAAAAGTTGATTTTCCAACGTGCGTCTCTCTTGCGTCAGGTATTTTCTCTCCTCTCTCTCTTCTCCTCTCTCCACTCCTCTCTAGTTCGATCTTCTTTATCTTCGACTCTCATCTGAACTGTGCGTTTGGAATTGATGGTTTGCAGCAGAATTAGGGCTTAGAAGAACTGTATTGCTAGGGTTCATGAACCTGTTACTCGCTAGATCACTGCTTCTCGTACTCATAGAAGCATTCGAAGGAGTGGTGGAGGTTCCCCACAACTCACGATTTCCAGCCGACTTAGACGGCTTGCGAGGGAGCTTACCCAGTATCTGCTTGATCATAATTGAGATAAAGAAACAAATCCCCCCTAAGTTGTGTCCCAAAGCTCCTCCTCCTAAGCAGAACACACTCTGCGAACAAACGAAAGATCTGCCTTCTCATTCATACAACAAAACCCAGTTGCAGAAACCTATCTCAAAACAATTGTATGCAATGGACTAAGGTTTTGGTCCCACCCGAAAGCATCTTCTCTGCTCTTCCATCCAAAAACTCTTCACTTCTTTCTAAATCAAGGGGTAGATGTTCCCCTTAACATATGGAAGAAAAACCATAACCAAATTCTAGGATGACCACCAAACAGCAGAAATTGGGTTTTCTGGAAGTGGGTTTCCAGGAAGTGGCACTTCCAGGAAAACCCACTTCCTAGAAACCCACAGTAAGCGAACCAAACACAGCCCTAAAGTTTTTAAATAAGTCAAACCAATTAAGGATGCACATAAAGAAGATTCACCAATTAAAAATTGAAAATTGACAACCCAGAGATACCTCGTAGTGACCAATTCCGTTACCTTTGTGCTTTCAGAGTGCTGGAAGAATGTGTGCAAAGCCAAGGAAAAAGGGGGCTTGGGGATCAAGGATCTCAAAGTGATGAATAAGGCGCTTCTTAGCAAATGGGCTTGGAGGTTTGGGGAGGAACCTTCTAGCCCTTGGTGGGAGGTCATCGCGGGCAAGTATGGGGTCTCCTCCTTCAGATGGGCGAGCAGAACGGTCCGTACTCCATATGGTTGTAGCGTGTGGAGGGGCATATCCAAATTTATTCTAGAATTTGACAAGGGTGTCAGATTCAATGTGGGATTAGGAGAGAGGATTAGATTCTAGGAGGACCTTTGGTACAGGGAGGCACCCCTATGTTCTAATTTTCCACAGCTTTATTCTCTTTCAGATAAGAAAGAAAGGTCCATTCACAATTGTGCCCACTCGGAAGGAGAGGTTATAGGATGGAACCTTGGCTTCAGAAGAAACCTCAAGGATTGGGAGGTTGAACCCCTGTCTAGACTTCTCTGTTTGCATGATGTCCATTTCCCTCCCTCGGGTCGGGATAGGCGGATTTGGGTTTGGACCAAAGGCGGATCGCTCTTGGTTCATTCTCTTTACGAGGTTCTACACTCTTCAGATGAGCCTCAGTTCCCCGCCTCCTTGATCTGGTGCTCTATTGTCCCCTCTAAGGTGGCTTTCTTTACCTGAGAAGCCTCTCTGGATAAGATTTTGACAGTGGACCACTTGCGATCCAAAGGTATTATCATTGCCAACTTCTGTTGGATGTGCCTCATAGCAGAGAATAGTTGAACACATTTTGTTACACTGCGATGTGGCTAAGGAGGTCTGGTCCACCTTTTATTATGAGTTCGGGACATGATAGGTGATGCCGGGGACTCTCTTGGATCTTATTCTAAGCTGGCAGTCCATAGCTTTCTCCTCTAGAAGAAACATTCTGTGGAGGATGTTGCCTTTCTCCATCATCCGAGTCATGTGGAAGGAAATGAATCAAAGGGCGTTTGAGGGCAAGAGAGTAGACATGGCATCGATCATCATGTATATTAAGGGGTGGTTGTTTTTATGGTCCAAGGCGTTCACGGAATGTAGGGGTTTATTTTTTGAGGACTTTGTATTCTGCATGGACCTTCTATGCACTAGGGATTGATGTCTTTGGCATCCCCTTCTTTAGTTGGGGGTTTTTAGGTCTTCTTAGGCGATGTTGCCTTTCTCCATCATCCGAGTCATGTGGAAGGAAATGAATCAAAGGGCGTTTGAGGGCAAGAGAGTAGACATGGCATCGATCATCATGTATATTAAGGGGTGGTTGTTTTTATGGTCCAAGGCGTTCACGGAATGTAGGGGTTTATTTTTTGAGGACTTTGTATTCTGCATGGACCTTCTATGCACTAGGGATTGATGTCTTTGGCATCCCCTTCTTTAGTTGGGGGTTTTTAGGTCTTCTTAGGCTTCCCTAGGCTTTGTAGGTCTTCTCGACCTCTGTCAGCTTGGGCGTTTGTAATTACTTATCAAAAAAAATATAGCCTAGATGAGGATGTTGAGATGGGTGTGTGGTAACTGGTAAGACAAGGAAAGAATTAGAAATAAACCCATTCTTGAAAATATAATAGTCCCAATAAGTGACAAAATGAGTGAAATTCAATTGAAATGGTTTGGTCATGTACAATGAAGACCAATAACAACACCAGTGCAGAGGAATATGCAAGTCAAAAGGGCCTAAAAGGGCGAGGGGAAGGCAAAAACAGACGTAGAATGAGGCTCTAAGATGAGATTTTAAGAAACTTTCTTTAAAGAAATAGATGACTTTAAACAGGATTGAATGTCAGAACAAGATTCGTGCAGCCAGCCCCATACCATTGGGAAAATGCTTATGATGATGACGATTCATCTAAAAGAATGTTGTGATTTTAAAGAATTAAGAAAATTGAGGCTTACGCCTCACCTCACAAAGGAAATCCATCTTGGATATGCCTCGCACTCCTTACAAAACTACATATAAACTTTCGTAAGGTTAAAGAATAGAAAGATGCTTCAACAAAGAGGAAGATAGCAAAAGTTTTGGTTGCATATGGTATTCCAATAGAAATGTAAAGGTGCATGGGACATTCAACATTGTCCTTTTTAACTAACTTGTTCAACAAGATTCTTGAGACTAAGAAAATGTTAGATGAATGAAAAAATATTGTGGTACCTATGTATAAGAATGAGGGGGATGCACAAAATTGCACAAACTACAGTGAGATCAAACTTATGAGCCACACTATGAACAAGGATAAAGGATAAAAAGGCTAATTCGGGAACTGAGGCGTTTTGTCTAAAAAAGGCGAGGCGTAGCCTCGAGGCGGTACCGAGGCGTAAGCCTCAATTTTAAAAATAGTGCTTAAAAAATTCTAAAAAAAATATAATTAATTCTAGAAAAATGAGAAACAACATATCATGTAAAAAACAACTTAAATAAGCATAAAAGTAAGTGAGGCTATAACTTTTACCATAGGAGCGACGATGTCGGGAATGCCTGAATGCTGATATCAAATCTTAAAAACATAGAGCACATATGATATGCCAATGCCACTAAATTACCAAATCTCAGTACTAACAGTAACAACATAGGTAACTAACAAGATAGAGTTAAGAAAGAGAGTAGAGCAAGTAGTAAAAGTTAAAATTAACAACACATTAAAATCCTATTCTTATATTGTCGTACAAAAATGAAAAATCATCAATCTTTCTATTCTTCATCCCCAATATCATCATCATCACTAGTAATGTCTTCTAAGGAGTCATCATGATATCTGATGCCCATAACATCTTCTCCTTCATCGGATTCAACCTCCACTCATTCATCTTCTTCGCCCACCAATTCCATGGGAGACTTTCCTTTACCTAGTTAAAAAAGATGAACACGTTAATACAATGTAGAGTAATTTAATGATGTAGGTTGTCAAAGTGTCAAGTCTATAATTAATTCACTAGCCTCTTCATGTCCTGCACTTGGTTGTCCCTTCCTTTTCCTCTAGAGGTTGTACTCTTCTTTCTCCTTCTAGTTCCTTGTGGCTCTGATTGTGCCACTGCAATCCCAAGGGCATCGAAATAGAGTTCATCGAGATCATTGTGCCATGTAGGGCAAGACTCTTGCACCACCTGTTCTTCCTCTGGTACCACATTCTCCATTCCTCCGATGTCTCCTCCCCTTGTTCAACAAGCCATTCATCATCACTATCGATGCTGTTGTCAGGGACCTACTTGTAATATCTTATATTCTACAGGGGGCCCTTGTAATATTGTAAAACTTCACTTAATATATATATTGGGTGAAATCGTGTAGGCTATTATAAGCTCTACACGATTTCTCCTCTTCTCCCAATTCTCTTCTCCTCTCCTCTCTTCCATCTCTAACCCTAAGCTCTTATCCTGGTTACAATCCAAGATTACAACATGGTATCAGAGCATGGTTATGTAACCATGGCTCAATCCTAGAGGTCTGAAGAACCCAAGGGATTGTGAAATTCAATACGAAGGGCTTTCCAAAGAAGGAGATCATCTCCCATGGATAGCCACAGGCTTTAAAAGAGTCTGAAACCCTAGCCGCCCACTCCAAAAAGGTTGGAGAAGTTCTCTCAGGCCTAGCCGCCCACTCCAGAAGCCTGGAGAAGAGCTATCAGGCATAGCCGCCCACTCCAGAAGGCTGGAGAAGAGCCACCAAGCCTAGCCGCCCCTTCCAAAAGGTCAGAGAAGACCCTCTGGACCTAGCCGCAGGTCTCAGAGGAGCCAAGAACCTCTCCCTAGTGCTACCGCACCTATCCAGGAACCTTTTTAGGTCCCCGGAACCATTCACAAGTTTCCCGCGGGTGATTTTTTCTCCAATAGAAAATCTATAAAGAAGTTGTTCCAAAAAGGTCTGAATCCTGCGAACAACGCGGATTCGGGTGATCTGCACCTCCGCAACAGCAGTTCGGGTGATTTCTTATCAGTCCAAGTTGCTCTGTTCCTCAGAAAAGTCTTCTCTACTACCATGAGTACATCTGAGGAGTCATCTTCTGCCAAGTCAGAGATCATTGTTGCCCCACCCAGTCTGGGAAGTCATGGTGATCATAGCCCGGGCCTACAGATCACTACGGTGAAACTCGACGGGACCAACTACCTCGCATGGTCTCAATCTGCCAAGATGTACATCACCGGACGAGGCAAAGCCGGCTATATCACTGGACGCATCACTGCACCTGATTCCTCCGATGCCACGCTTGAGAAGTGGGAAGCGGAAAACTCGATGGTCATGTCATGGCTGCTTCACTCCATGCATCCATCGATCAGCACAGGCTTCCTCTTTCTCCCAACTGCCAAGGATATATGGGACACTGCATCTCAGACCTACTCCCAAGATGGGAATTTTGCTAGGATGTATGAACTTCAGCAGGAGATAGCACATCTGAAGCAAGGCGATCTTCCTTTGGGATCATACTACGCTGCGTTACGCAGCAAGTGGGAAGAGGTAGATCACTACCAGACCTATACCCCTACATGTACCAATGATGCTACGGAGTTCCGGAAGATGATTGTGCGCAGACGCATATTCAAGTTTCTTGGCGGCTTGAACCAGAGCTATGAGCAGGTTCGAGCCAACATCTTGGGCAGAGATCCACCGCCGTCGACCATTGCACGGGTCTACTCCTACATCCAGAGCGAGGACAGCAGGAGGAGAGCCATGAGCTCTAAGACAGTTGCTGATGTTCCTTTATTTGGAAACTCTGCCTTGGCCACTCAGAAATTGTGCAAACCCACATCCAAGAAGGATGGGGATCTTGATGATCGTGATCGACTCAGATGTGATCACTGTGGCAAGCGTCGCCACACTCGGGAGACTTGCTGGAGTCTTCATGGTCGTCCCGCACAGTTCTCTGGGGGGAAGCAAGGCTCCTCAAAGAAGCTCTCTGGTAGCAAACATGGAACCTCAGCCGCTCATGTCACCAGTCAAGATTCCTCTGATGTGACCCCTTCCTCTGGGCAGTCCAACACCTTCTCTAGCATGGACATTAACAGGCTTCGACAATTACTTACTCAGCTTGATGGCCCTTCCCCACCTACATCATCCTTTGCTCAGACAGGTACATCCCATTCAGCCCACCATGTGTCTACGGCACTCATTGATCCTTCCTGGATCATTGATTCTGATGCCTCCGATCATATGACTGGTATGTCATCCCTTTTCTCCACCTATAATATCTGCTCGGGTAAGGACAAGGTCCGCGTCGCCGATGGCACCTTCACCTCTATCTCAGGGAAGGGCACTATATCTACCACACCTACTTTGTCTTTATCCTCTGTACTTCATGTTCCTAAATTCACCACTAACCTGCTTTCTGTTAGCCATCTTACTAAGTGCCTAAACTACAGTGTTACCTTTTTTCCTACTCACTGTGTTTTTCAGGACTTGGAGACGAGGCGGATGATTGGCAGTGGTCGTGAGGATGGTGGATTGTACCTGCTCGATAGCCAGCCGACTTCATATTCTGTTGCACATCAGTCTAGTGCCAATTTCAGTAGTTCTAGCGTTAATAAAGACCTGTTAATGCGATGTCATAACAGGCTAGGTCATTTACCGCTTTCAGTCATGAAGAGTCTGTTACCTCAGTTTGCGTCTATTCCATTTTTTGAGTTCAACTGTGAAACTTGTGTACTTACAAAACAATGTCGGGTGTCTTTTCCGACCAGTAATAAAAAAAGTACGTTTCCTTTACAGATTGTGCACTCTGATGTTTGGGGACCCAATCCCACCACTTCTATGTTTGGTTTTCGCTACTTTGTGGTTTTTGTGGATGACTACAGTCGTTACACTTGGATCTACCTTATGAAATCAAAAAATGAGGTGCATACTATCTTTCAGACCTTCCATAAAATGGTGTGCAATCAATTGGGCACCACCCTAAAAGTCCTACGCAATGACAATGGGGGGGAATACATGTACAGTGGCCTTGCCTCCTACTTTGAAGAGCATGGAATTCTTCATTAGACTTCATGTGCCGATACACCTCAACAGAATGGGACCGCTGAGCGAAAGCATCCTTGGAGGTTGCTAGGGCACTTATTCTTGGTACTCGGGTACCCAAAGGTTATTGGGCTGACGCTGTGTTGACGGCATCCTACTTGATAAATCGGATGCCCTCTCGTGTCTTGGGGTCGAAGTCTCCCCTTTCACTCATGCTTCCTTCATGTCCCGTGTTCTCCATTCCACCTAAGGTCTTTGGTTGTGTTTGCTATGTTCACGCCCATCACAGGAAGGACAAGTTAGATCCGAAAGCCGTTCGATGTGTGTTCCTTGGCTATTCGTCCACTCAGAAGGGATATCGGTGTTTCCATCCCTCTACCCGTCGTCGGTTTGTTTCTCTAGATGTTACCTTTTTTGAGAGTCTTCCCTGCTTCTCAGTTGATCGGACTTCTCTTCAGGGGGAGCTTGGGAGTATTGACGAGAGTCCGATACCTCCACAGGGGGAGATTCCTCAACCAGTACCCCTTGATTTGCCTGATGAGTCTCATGTACCCTTGTCCTTATCTCTTATTGACACTGTGCCACAGGATCCGCAGTTGAAAACATATGCCAGACAACGTCAAAAAGAGAAACAGTCCACCATCCAAGCTCACTGCCAGGAAATCCAACTCGATCCAGGTAATCGTGTCCTCAATGATCCTCATGATGATATGTCTGTTGCTCCTTCTACTATCCTTCCCATAGACATTGATGTACCTATTGCTCATCAGAAGGGTGTTCGGAACTGTGTTACCAAGCACCCTATCTCTCACTTTATTTCCTATCAACAGCTCTAACCATCCTACAGGGCATTTGCTACTTCCCTATCCAGTGTCGCTCTGCCATCCGGTGTCTCAGATGCCCTCAGCCAGCCTCAGTGGAAAGCAGCCATGTTAGAGGAGATGACAGCTCTAGAAAAGAATGGTACTTGGGATTTGGTTCCATTGCCTAGAGGAAAGAAACCCGTGGGGTGCAAGTGGGTATATACAGTGAAATACAAAGCAGATGGAAGCATCGACAGGTACAAGGCCCATCTCGTTGCAAAAGGGTACACACAGACTTATGGGATTAACTACCAAGAGACGTTTGCTCCTGTGGCCAAGATGAACTCAGTTCGAGTTCTATTATCTCTCACGGCAAATTTTTCTTGGCCCCTCCACCAGTTGGATGTCAAGAATGCCTTCCTCCATGGTGATCTAGAGGAAAAGGTCTACATGACAGGTCCTCCGGGGTTCAGTCCGACTGGGAGTAAGGAACTTGTGTGCAGACTGAAGAAGGCCTTGTATGGGCTTAAACAGTCACCCAGGGCTTGGTTCGAGAGGTTCAGTTCCACAGTCAAGAAGATTGGTTACTCGCAGAATCAGGCGGACCACACTCTCTTCATTAAGAGAAGTCAAGGTCGTCTTACAGCTCTTATTGTGTATGTGGATGATATCGTGATCACTGGAGATGACCCAGATGAGGTTTGCAGATTGAAAAAATACCTCGACATAGAGTTCGAAATCAAGGATCTGGGAACCTTGAGATACTTTGTGGGCATTGAGGTTGCTAGGTCAAAGCAGGGTGTGTTCATCTCATAGAGAAAGTATGTACTTGATCTCCTTCGAGAGTCAGGAAACTTGGGAGATAAACCAGCCGATACGCCTATAGAGCAGCAACATCGGCTGAATCCTGTTGATGGGGATCCCATTGCTGATACAAGCCAGTTCCAGAGACTTGTTGGGCGTCTCATCTACCTTTCGCTGACACGACCAGATATTGCATACGCAGTCAGTGTCATCAGTCAGTTCATGCATGCCCCTCGCTCTCCACATCTTGAGGCAGCACACCGAGTGTTACGCTATCTTAAGGGGGCTCCAAGGAAGGGTCTCCTGTTTAGTAAGAATGGACACCTGCGAGTTGAAGCTTATACAGACGCTGACTGGGCAGGTTCAATCACTGACAGACGTTCTACATCAAGGTACTGCACGTATGTGGGAGGTAATCTGGTGTCTTGGCGCAGCAAGAAGCAACCAGTTGTCGCCCGCTCCAGTGCCGAAGCAGAGTACCGTCTATGGCTCATGGTGTATGTGAGCTTCTATGGTTGAAGACTATGCTCAGTGAGCTCGGATATCCTGTCAAAGGGTCTATGCAACTGTATTGTGACAATAAAGCAGCCATCAGCATTGCTCATAATCCAGTTCAACACGACAGGACAAAGCACATTGAGATAGACCGTCACTTCATCAAAGAGAAGCTTGGTCAGGGACTTATTTGCACACCGTATGTCCATACTGCTGATCAAGTTGCAGATGTGTTAACTAAAGGTGTTACTAAAGGGATCTTAGAGCACCTGTTATCCAAGCTGGGCATGATAGATATCTTCGCACCAGCTTGAGGGGGAGTGTTGTCAGGGACCTACTTGTAATATCTTATATTCTACAGGGGGCCCTTGTAATATTGTAAAACTTCACTTAATATATATATTGGGTGAAATCGTGTAGGCTATTCTAAGCTCTACACGATTTCTCCTCTTCCCCCAATTCTCTTCTCCTCTCCTCTCTTCCATCTCTAACCCTAAGCTCTTATCCTGGTTACGATCCAAGATTACAACAGATGCTATCAACAACCAATGGATCTTCTTCTTCATTTTCATGCCTTAGCCTATTTTCAACTGCTTAACCCTCAACTTCTTGTTGTACATCACAAAAATTAAGGCATTCAACTTTGTCTGATCCAACTTATTTCTTCTCTTTGTATGCACCTAAAAGAAGTAAAAAAACATACATCAATACATAATTGAAGTCCTCAGACTCCTTAGTAACTCCTAACTCAACTCTTAACTTAATAACCCAATTAAAGGTTGACCAATTCCGGTCACATCCTGAAGAAGTACAAGTGAGACTTAACAATCTAACGGCAAACTTAGTCAATGCTAGTGTGTCGTCTCCATAAGCTAGTCACCAATTAGCTACAAAATATTTCACAATTAAGTATAAGTATATGATTATAAGAGTATATACTTAACTATATAACTATATATAGTATACTGTGTATTCAAAGAAATAATCATTTTCTCAACAGAAGTGTGCTTTTTCGTTGACTCCACTTGAAGCCGACCGAATAAACCAATCTTCCCACGAAATTGATCAATTTCTTAGTCAGCTTGCTCCGTCTCTTTTGGGTCTGGAAGTAGCCTATCCATACAATTATATAGACCCAATTTAATTTATGGATAAGTAGAGAAGTCAGGGTCATAATGAAATTGCAGATTGAGGATGTAATGTGCGGCATGTAGGTAGCGGTGCATTTGGAAGTCCCACTTCTCATCAATGATGTCCCATATTTCTTTGTACTTTGATATATCATTATCCACGTTATTTGCAATCTCTTCTTTGGCCCTATCCATTACCCCATATATAAAGCCCATAACTGGTTCTTTTTCTGAATCTACAATCCTTAAAACACCAACTAAAGGATTCGTAGCCTTCAAAGAATACACCACACTAAGCCAAAAATTGTTGTCCTTCAACACAATTTTCTTAATGGCCTTTCCTTCATCTTTTTTTGCCCATACACTACTTGCCCACTTACTAAATGTGAACATGGACTCCAATAGTTGCCTACTCTGTAGCATGCTCTGTAATGTCAAGTTTGTTGTAGCGCCTCGTCGCGACAGGGCGAATCAACCCTCTTTTGTAAAGCTTCTCATCAAAGCAAGTACCCAACCATGGTTGTAAATGAAGTTACAAACTTTCCTAGCCTTTCTATATGCAGAAGCAAGCTGAGGCAAACTGTAAATCTTTTCAAGCATCAAGTTGATGCAATGAGCTGCACATGGAGTCCAATAGAGTCCTTTTCTTTTCTCCATCAATCTCTCTCCAACTAGTTTGTAGGCAGATTCATTATTAGTCACAATATGCACTACATGTTCTTCTCTCACCCCCTCAACAACCTCATCTAGAAGCTTGAACATCATGTTATCTTTGATTGCAACCGGCGCATCCACACTTCTTAAAAAAACTGTCCCATCTGGATTGTTAACAAGAAAGTTAAGCAATTGTCGACCCTCATATTTTTCCAACCATCTTACATGATGGTAACTCCTATCTTGGGCCATGTTTTCTTGACTTCTTCAATCATTGAATATGTTTTCTTCACCTCTTCCTTGAGGATCCACATCCGCGGCTCGTACATGCTAGGTGGTTTTAAACAACGCTCATACTACTGCCCGCAAGGCCGCAACATATTCACAAAAGGACTAGTGGAGACATTGAATGAAAGACCATTTTCAAAAAAGAACCGTCCAATGTCCAAGCACACTTGGTTCCTATGCTCTTTTGCATTGTGAGGTGCTAATACACATGGTGGTTCTACATTTTCATGCCTAGCACCACCCTCACTACCACCCATATGGTCCTCACGCTCGGCCACAACATATCTATCCATTGGCCTCCTTACACCACGCGAGGAAACCATATTAGCAATTTAGCATCACTAAAGCCACCCACACCCGGTGCGGAGCCTACTTCCTCAGTTACACCACCACCATAATATGTGCCCAGATTCGACATAAACTCAAAATCTACATGAGTCATACTTCTTTTTTGTGTTCCGTTAGCCATGTAGGCTTTTATCTCTTCTACAACTTCTAGGGGTGCCTTTGTACATGGAGACACATTATTATGGGTACTTGTTAGATCATCCTTCATCCTTTTCACCCCTCCTTTTATAACCGTACTACAAAAATTGCATTATAGATAAATGTAGGCCTTGGATCCCACATTTGGACCCTCAACATCTACCCCATACTTCCATGGCAGATCTTTTCTACTACGACCACTACTCCCATACTTCTCAGAAACCCCTCTCACCATCTTCAATCATATTATTAAAAAAAATCATTAAAGAAGAAAAAATAATGAAATTTTACATGTATTTATGAAAAATAAGGCAAAACCCCATAAAATGGTCACGTACCTTAAAAATTATTCAAAGCATTGCTTTCTTGCTTGAGTTTGGTGAGATTGCTCACAAGAAAACCGTAAGAAGTGGCGGATTGTGATTCAGACAAGATTTGAGCTCTCTAGGAGGATTTCTCTAAAATAGGAAAAACTAGGGTTCAAAGGTCGATTAAAGATTTCTCCCAAAAAAATGAGTTTTGGATACTCAATATGGACCTTTTAGGTGGTTTTTGTCATATAAGATGATTAAAGGGGGTATTTTAGGGAAAAAAGCAAAAAAATCAAGAAAAAAAGTGGGTCACAGTTTTACCCATTACCATGTAAACTGAGGCTTAAGCCTCAGTTTAGGACCTCGAGGCTATTTTCCATCGCCTCGCCTCGAGGCGTACACTTTTTTAAGCTTTGTTCATGACAATGAGATCTACCATCGAGGATATCTTCTTAGACAATTAATGTAAAAAATTCGAAAAAAAAAGAAGGGAGAATCTCCATATGGTCTCTATTGGCTTAAAAAAAGCATATGGTAGAGTCCCTAGAAAGTTAATTTGTGTGTATATGGAGAAAAAAAGTGTCACGAGTGGATACATTGATATTGACATTATTAAGGGCGTGTATAAAGAAGTGATAACTAGTGTGTATACAGATGGTGGTGAGACAAGTGAGTTTCAAGAATTCCAATTACAATGGATTTGCACCATGATCGGCCTTGAGTCCATATCTTTTTTGCATTAGTTACGAAGGAATTAACTACCCATCGTGTATGTTAATTGTAGACGATATAATGTGGGTTGATGACTATATAGGGAGTGTTCGCAAAACTAGAACTATAGAGGAATAGCGTCGAAACCAGGGGTTTAAAATAAGTAAAAACAAATCAAAGTGTACGCGGTGGAACTTTGGTAAGGATGCACAAAGGGATGAGGCATTAATTAAAAGTGATGGGCAAGAAATTTCCCAAATATCTAAGTTCAATTATCCAAAGAGGGTGAGATTGAAGAAGTTGTTACCCATATAATTGGAGCTAGGTGGCTAAAGTAAAGATGTGCTTCCAAAGTATAAGTCTCAACGCCTACCAATCAAAGTAATGGGAAAATTTTAAAAGGCAGCAACAAGACTACTTACGCTTTACAGAGCAATATGTTCGGCAATCAAGAAAAAATGTCATAAAATGAATACAATAGAGATGATGTCAAGACGGATGAGTGGAAAAACTGGAAAAGATAAAACCAGAAATGAGCACACCCAAGGGAATCTGAGTAGCCCCAATGGGGAAAAAATGAATGTTGATCGAGATGGTTTGGACCTGTACAAAGAAGACCAAAAACGGCACCAGAGCGAAGGAGCACTTTCCACTTTGGTACAGGTTGAAGGATCCGAAAAATAGAGAGAAAAACCGAAAATAATGTGGATTGAAGTAGCAAGAAATGATTTGATACATACGCCTTAATGGAGGATACAACTTAATATAGAATTGAATAGCGAAACAGGGTTCATTTTGCCAACACCAATTAGTTGGTATATAACATTGTTAAGGATGGACAATGATGAGACAATTTGAAGATCCTAGAGATTACAATTACTATTCATGCCAACATTCTTCTTGCATTGCTAGCTTTACTCTCAATATTTTTGATAAATAACAATTATTCTGAAAGGGGGAAATGCCCCACTACACAAAGGACCAATACACACAAGAAAGGCAAACGACGAAGATCCGCATTACGTACAAAAATTATACAGAAGCAACCATAAGCCCACCCCCCCAAAAAAATTCCTAGTAATGCGCAAGAACAGCCTCACACCAAAACTATTGATCCTTTCAGCATCTGAATGCTGTGATCTTCCTGCTTATTTGCTGAGTTTTCATTAAAGGACGATAGCGCCCCATATCAATAAAAGCCAACCTGACATGGACAGAACCCCTAGATGTATAAGTCTTAACAGCTTGCAAAATGGATGCCTAAATTCAATAAAGTGAAACGACAAATTACTGCTAGTGTTCCTGCTAAAATGCTGTACATTGATTGAATAGATGCTTTATCTTTAGAGGATGCCAATTGGCTTGGATACCATGCTAGGCAAGCAGACTGATCCCAGAGCAACTAGACAGCCTAGTGACCATTTTCTGCACAGAGATTGGTAGTTGTACTTTTTTTTGTTAAGTATAGAATTCAATAAAATGCAAAAAGCAAACCGATACAATCTAACCAGCTAAAGAGGTCGAGATAACCTACAAGAGGCTGGAGAAAAACAAAGAACATAATCTCAACTTGTAAAAGCATTCCCAAATAAGTGAACAACAGAATAGAAAAATTACACCTTTGAGCTGCTTCTTGTCAAATACCAACAAAAACCCAACTTACAACTCCATAAAACTACTGATGAGGCTTCAACAGAAACTATTATAACATCAGCCAAGAATTGATCACAGAAAATAATCCTTGAGGATTTCAAAACCATCATCATATTTACCTATTTAATGACTGTTTAAGCTCTTTGATCTTCTGTTGAGTCATTTCCCCTCTTGAAAAGTCAAATACCTCTTCACTGAGAAGCTGATAAGGGTTTATGTTACAAGTCAATGTTACCCACATAACCCATAAAATCTCACCCACACACATATAAGTACCTTTAATATAGCCATGCAATTTTCACATATTGTTTCACTAGTCTTCGCTGCTGAAACAAGGTCAGGAATAAAGCTCCGCCATCTGGCTGGCCACTCATGTTTCAGAATCTGTATTTCCATAGAGCATACAGATCAACACATATTGTAGAGTAAATCTTCCGGAAGCCAACAAATTTAAAACTCTAATAGAACTAATTGTTGAATGCATAGATAAACTCCTGACAACAGAAAACTAAATATGACTTGGACATGTGAAAAGACTAAAGATTAATCCACAACCAGGAAAGTAGCTACCTAAACCACTACAGGCAACATTATGACCGATCAGCTAAGAAGATAAACATAAAACCTCAAAGGCAGGGGAGAAAAAAAAAAGAAAGGAAAAGATCCAGATATACAGTGGAAAAGCATCATAAGATACTGTTTTGTGCACAGAAAGATGAATGCAGATATATATATAAATAAATTAACAAGCAGGCCGACTGGGGCATTACCTGCACCAATATAATATTCAGTTTGTTGACATAAAGCCTCTCTCGCCGAAAAGAGGCTTCATTACTCGAAAGCTACATGAGACACAACATCAGCAAAAGTCAAAAGTTACAACTGCATGTGAAATGTAGATTAAGAGACCAGTAGTTATACAAACTTTTTCTTGAAAATATTACAGTATGTGTACAATGTATACCTGTACAATCACTTCTGATATGTAATTTTTCATTCCATCTCTTTGTTCAGCGGGTAATGCATTCCACCTATACTTAATGACGCCTTCCAGGACCTGCATATAGAAGCAAGGCAACATGCTCTATAAATTCAGAAACACCACATAGATGAAGAGGATATCACCGTGTGTGATTTCCAATTGAGCAGTTGGAAAAATCCTAATTTCTCAATAGGCATCCAAGCATCTACTGGAGAGTAAGGCTCCAGGTCCCAAAGGGTTCAGTATAACATTTACAAGGCTTGCTGGAATACCTTAAAAAAGGATTTAATGAAGGGCATTTACCGAGTTTCATGCAAGGGGCCGGATGTGATAACGGATCCAATACCGCCTTCATCGCTTATCAGCCTTATTAGTAGTGTTTACAAGATAGTGGCTAAGATTCTTACTTCACAGGTGAAGGAGGTCGTTGACAAAGTAATTGGAGCATACCAAGGTGCTTTTGTGAAACGGAAGCAAATTTTGGATGGGATCATGATTTTTTTTTTTTATAAGTATAAACTTTATTGATAAGAAGGCAAAAGCCAAGAAAGAACAAGAGAAACAACAAGGGAGATCAGATAGCTAATGAGTGTATTGACTCTAGATTTCATGAAGGAAGAAAAGGGATTATGTGCAAGATAGACCTATAAAAGAACTATGATCATGTAGAATGAAAATTCTTAGGTTATGTGATGTGAAGAACGACTTGTATATCTTGCTTAGTTAGTGAGGGCTTTTCTCTCGAGTTTTTTTTCTTTCCTCTCTTCTTTGTTTTTCCCCTTTTTCAATAAATTTATTCACTTGTCAAAAATAAAAATGGTCAAGATGGTTAGGAGTTAAAAAAATATTTTTAATAAGTGATTAATCATTTTGAGTTTGAAGGGAGAGATCCTGGCCACAGCCCGCAGACCACACCTTTGAGAAGGATTTCTTGGACTCCCAGACAATATGGGCAAGACAGGATAGTAGAGAGGAGGATCGATGGAAACATGCCATCATTTGCGAGTCATCAGCTTACGACTCAAATTGGGAGGATATTGCGGTGGCTCTGACCTGGATTTCGGGTTCTGAGGACTTATTTTATCTTATTCCCTGTGGGGAGAAGAGAAGACTGTTCTTTGTTAACGATGGTACCACCCTGGATTTCTTGTGCAAGCTGATTTCAATCAGGGTTGGTCACTACATCATCTACTTGAGCAGATGGTGGCCTTTGGTTAATGGGATTTCGTCAAACTGGAACTCCTCCCCAGTTTGGGTATCGGTCCAAGGCCTACCTTTCCACCTGTGGAATAATCAGGTGTTCGAAGCTATAGGCAGGAGAGCGGGAGGCCTGGTGGAGGTAGATGTAGCTTCCTCAGCAGGCTTGGACTTCAGTGTCTTGCGATTGAAGGTCAAAGGGAAGGCTAGAGAGATCCCCAGAACTGTGGATGTTCTGGATCGAGAGAAAACATACTCCGTCGGCCTGGATTTGATCTTCCCTGGTTCCTCCTACGAAGGACAACAGACGAACAAATCATGTATTCTTACTCAGGGATTTAACCAACGAGAAGAAGGAAGGTGGGAGAGGAGCAGACGGGAGGGCCACAGTGGAGGAAAAGATAACCGTCGGGAAGAGGCGGAGAAGCTCGCCGAGGTTGAACCAGTCGCCGGAGTGCAGAATCAACACGTGGCAAGTTTCGATGGGTTCGAAGTGGTTGAACCAGTAGGAGTTGGCAACGCGTCGTCGTACGCTGAGCGAGGAGCAGGTGGTAGAGTGTCGAAGAAGAAATTGTTTTCAAATTTCGAATTCGAGCCCAGAGAACAGATAAAGCTTTTCGGGCAGGATTCTCAGCCGCACACGTGGAAGGGCTGCTTTAAAAGGAAAAACAAATCGTGGCAAGGAAATGGGCCTAACGGGCCAAATGCTTTTAAGATGAGGACGGTGCGTTTCGGTGGGCCGCGTAAGCCTTATAAGAGGCATGTAACCCCCAAGAAGGATTAAGACCGATCAATTTCAGAACCATCCAAGTCACGTGGAAGCGCGACATCATCCAAAACAGCTTCACAAAAGAATAGTGGTCCTTCTCTAAAAGCCACAGTAGCTTTCGACACTCCAGTAAAGGCTAAGGATTCTCAGTTCATCGACAAGAAGAGAAGTTCGAAAGCGGACTGACAGAAAGGTAAACTTCCTCACCCTACTGTCCTCTCCCCCATCCTCAATGAATCTGGGTTCCTTTCTTTTCCGCCTGGTTTTTCTATGGCCAGTTCGCGGTTTGAGGTTTTGGAACAAGGGGAATGTAGCTCACGATACCCAGATACGGAAGAGGAGGCACAGGAGTCTGGTTTTCAATAAGGGGCTGTCTCTGTAGCAGAGGCTTGTCAAGAATGCTCCGGTGTCGCTAGAAAGGGGAACTCCGGGAAATGGAAAGAAAGTCGAACAGACAACAAGATGACGCTAATGACAACTCACCCTATTGTTCAACATCTGGAGAGTTCTCCTTTGACCGAATCCGGAAGCGACCAGAAGAGTCTGAGAACTCTACTCAAGTCGGTAGGATTAGAAGGGATCCCGAGACTTCCGGAGTCCTTTAATTCTATTGAGCAGGATCTCAATTCTAGGTTTAGACGTAATATTCTCTCACTGGGGGAGTCTTTGGGCCTCTCTTTCAAAGGGCATGAAGAAGAGGTCAGAAAGACGATCCTAAAGATTTTGGGGGTCTCAGAGGAATCAGAAGGCTCTCTGTCGAAACTTGGAACTAATCAGCAAGGAAAGGATAGGAGATGGCTGAAGGAAAAAGTTACCAGGCCAACGGAAACCATATATTGTGATATAACATCAGAGGCTGAGGAGAAGGAAGGGGCTGGGCAAGGAGTTCAAGTAGGCAAGGGATCAGGCAAGGAATCAGGGAAGGGAGGAACGAAGAACCCAGGGGACTCTTTGCAATTGATAAGGACTGGTAAAATCCCTAGAGAGTTACAACGCCTGGAGTGCACCTTTAATTCAGGAGAACCCTTGGTGTACAAGAGTCGTAGAAGTGGGCGGAAGTAGAACAATGATAAATGAAGTTCAAAATTTTATCTTGGAATGTAAGAGGTCTGGGAAATAAAGATAGAATAATGGTAGCCAAAAGTCTGATAAAGAGATGGGGAGCCAAGATGATAATGCTTCAAGAAACGAAATTGGAAAAGGTGGATGAGGGTATCATTAAGGAGATCTGTGGCCAAGGGGACTTCGGGTGGCATGAATCACCAACTGTTGGAACAGCAGGGGGCATTATCATCATATGGGATAGGAGAGTTCTAGAGGTGGAAGACGATCTAATAGGAGCCTTCACAGTTTCCATAAGATGCAGAGGTATGGAGGAACAATTGTGGTGGATTCTGACGGGAGTTTATGGTCCTTCTAACAGCAGGGTAGACATCAGTTTTGCGAAGAGATGGACGACATAGCAAGTCTCTGGAATGATCCGTGGTGTATTGGAGGAGATTTCAACGTTATTCGCTATCCTCATGAGAAGAATGTTGGTGGGAGGATGACAAGGAGCATGAGAGACTTCGAGGAGTTTATTAACAGCCAGGCCCTCATCGATCTCCCCTTGGGAGGAGCCAAGTATACTTGGACCAATAACCAAGCCAGGCCAACCTTGTGCAAGTTGGATAGGTTCCTTGTTTCACACAGTTGGGAAGATCACTTCCAAGAGGCCTCTTTGGTGGCAATTCCTAAACCGGCTTCAGACCATACTCCACTGCTGTTAGGTTATGGGGGATTTAGATCGAACCCAACTCCTTTCCGCTTTGAAAATATGTGGCTGCATGATTCACATTTTAAGGGTAAAGTGGAGGAGTGGTGGAGTTCCTTTTCTTTTCATAGAAAGGCGGGGGTGGTTTTCAGATGCAAGCTTAAGGCGCTCAAAGAGAGAATCAAATCTTGGAACTGGGAGACATTTGGACGTGTTGATCATAAAAAGGGTCTAGATAAGATCGCCTCGTTGGATAAGGAGGAAGAGGGCATTCTCACTATGGAAGAACAGTTGGAGAGAATAAATTTTAAGGGGGAGTATCAAAACTTGGTGAAGATGGAAGAGATAAGCTGGAGACAGAAATCCAGAATCAAGTGGCTAAAGGAGGGAGATCAGAACACGAAGTTTTTCCATAAGGTTGCGAATGCCAACAGAAGGAGGAACCATATCCCTCGTATCAGAATTAAGGGAGTCTTGAAGGAAGACGAAGAGTGTATTAGACAAGGGGTGGTCGAGTACTACTCTGATTTGTACACTGAGCCGATGTCCTATAGGCCATCCCTAGAAGGTCTCCACTTTGATCAGATCAGCGGGGAAGATAGGGAGAGGCTGAAGAGGCCCATTGTGGAGGAGGAAGTGGTGAATGCCCTATCCACTCTGGCCAACGATAAGGCTCTAGGCCCTGACGGTTTCTCCATAGCGTTTTACAAGCATTGCTGGGATATCATTGCAGCAGATTTTATGAAGGTGGTGGCGGAATTCCAAGAAGAAGGTTTCCTAGACTTTCCATCAAATAGCACTTTCATAGCTTTGATCCCGAAGATCACAGGAGCGGAGGACATCTCAGATTACAGGCCCATTAGTTTGGTGGGAAGTGTCTACAAAATTATAGCTAAGGTGTTGGCCTCAAGATTTAGAGAGGTTCTGTCTCTGGTCATATCGGCCAACCAAGGAGCTTTTGTGAGGGGAAAACAGATTTTTGATGGAGTCCTCATCGCCAATGAATGTAGTGGTTTGAGAATCAAGTCTGGCAACGCCAAACTCGTCTGTAAGATTGACATGGAGAAGGCCTACGACCACGTTAATTGGGCTTTCTTGGATTACTTATTGGGCAGAATGGGATTTGGGGGCAAGTGGAGGAAGTGGATATGGAAATGCATCTCTTCAGCCTCCTTCTCTATTCTCGTCAATGGCTCCCCGACAAGTTACTTTAAAAGCTCTAAAGGATTGCGTCAAGGCAATCCCCTCTCCCCTTTTTTATTCATCGTGGTAACGGAAGCCCTCAGTAGGCTGATATCTAAAGCTGTGGAGTTGGGAGAGCTAGTTGGGTTTAGCACAGCTCCTGGGCTTCCAAACATAACCCATCTACAGTTTGCCGATGACACCCTCATCTTTCTTGATCCGGCGTTGTCCCAATTGAGATTTCTCAAAGGAGTCCTAGGTTGTTTTGAAGCAGTATCTGGTCTTCGGGTGAATTTATCCAAGAGCAAACTGTTCCCCATTGGAGAGGTCAGGAAAATGGAGGGCATGGCAAACATCTTGAGTTGCGGCATTGACAAATTCCCGTCCACATATTTGGGCTTACCCCTTGGGGTCGCCTACAGATCCAAGGCTCTTTGGAGGCCTGTCATTGAAAGTTTTGAGAGGAGACTAGCTAAGTGGAAATCCAAATATCTATCAAAAGGGGGTAGATTGGTGCTGATAAAAAGTACTTTCTCAAGCCTAACTATCTACTACATGTCTCTCTTCCTGATCCCGAGAAGCGTGTTACTCACTGTAGATAAGATCATGAGAGACTTCTTGTGGAAGGGATGTTATCCGGATTTCAAATTTCACTTGGTGAGATGGGACAAGGTATGTCAGGCCAAGGTCAGAGGGGGAATGGGAATAAAGCACCTCAAAGACATGAACCTGGCCCTTTTGGGCAACTGGTTATGGAGATTTGGGACGGAGGATACTAGCTTTTGGAGAAGAGTCATGGCGGGCAAGTACGGGGTATCTCCCCACGGCTGGAATAGCCGAGAGACCAGAAACCTTGTATGGGTGTAGTGTGTGGAGGGGGATTCTTAGGGTGTCCAAAGCCTTTGATAAGGGGGTTCGTTTTAAGGTTGGTGCGGGCAACAGAATCAGGTTCTGGGAGGACATCTAGAACAGAGACAATTCCTTCAAAGAAGACTACCCGGAGTTATTTTCGATCTTAGAGAAGAAAATGGGAGCTATCCAAGAGTTCTTCTAGAGGGAAGGAGAGTCGGAAGGGTGGAATCTGGGCTTTAGAAGGAATCTCAATGATTGGGAGATTGATCCTCCATCCAGCCTATTAACGAGATTACAGGATACTCGCCTCAGACCTTTGGTGGAGGACAGGAGAGTTTGGATTTGGCACAAAGGGGGTTCTTTCACGGTAAGATCTTTTTACGAAGCTATGCAATGAGATGAGGACATGCCCTTTCCAGGTGCCATGTTGTGGAAATCCAAGGTCCCTACTAAAGTTGCGTTCTTCGCTTGAGAAGCGTCGCTTGACAAGATTCTTACGGTGGATCATCTGATGGATAGAGGGATCGCCATGGTTAATTATTGTTGGATGTGTAGGTCTGACGGGGAATTAGTGGACCACCTCTTGTTGCACTGTGAGCTGGCTACGGGCATTTGGAAACATTTCTTGAGAGAATTCGGGGTAGGTTGGGTCATGCCGGCATCTCTGAAGTCTCTTCTTTTTAGCTGGATCACTAAAGTTTTCTTAGCCAGAAGCAATGTGTTATGGAGAATGACCCCCTTAGCGATTATCTAGAGCATTTGGAGGGAGAGGAACCAGAGAGCCTTTGAAGGGAAGCAAGCGGAAGTGCAGTCTATCATTCTTAATATCAAGGGTTTGATGTTCATGTGGTCAAAAGCTTTCTCGGAGTGTAAGGGTTTGTTTTTTGAAGATTTTGTCTTCCGTTGGGATTCTATTTGTACTCGGGAAGGGAGTTGATCGTGTTGTATGTTTTGTTTGTTGTCTTTTGTGTTTCTTTGCCTTTGCCTAGAGTAGGTCATCTCGACCTATAGGCTTTAAGTTGTATCTTCCCTCTGCTTTCGGCCTTCTTTTCATGCCCTTAATAATATTTTACTTATCAAAAAAAATTAATCATTTTGAGTTGCCATATTCATAGTTCCAAAAAAAAAACATTATAAGTAGTTCCAAAAATAGTTCCCTCGCCCGAGACGTCTCGTTCCAGGAAGGTACCAAATGGAATGAATCATCTCATGCCGAAAGCGTAATTTAAGTACTAAAGTCGGTTTAGGGAATGTAGTTCCAAAAATAGTTGGTTAAGTAGTTCCAAAAATAGTTCCCTCGCTCGAGATGTCTCATTCCAGGAAGGTACTAAAATGATACTTTAGAGAATGTAACACCTCATGCCAAAAGCCTAATGTAAGTACTAAAGTTGGTTTAAAACCTTACTTTCATGGTATATAGAAACAAATTTAAACCCTGATTAAGCATTAAAAATTGGTTTAAAATTTATTACATGTCCCTCTTCCAAATGCCATGCTTAGTTGCAAAGCAATAGGAAAAACTACAAAGGGACTTCCTATGGACTAAGAGGTGTAAAAAAAAAGACATCATCTGGTCAAGTGGAAGCTAGTTTGTTGGTATCGGCTTGAGACGGATGAGGTTGATGAATAGAGCTCTTTTAGAAATGGCTGTGGAGATTCAGCAAGGAGGAGCAAGCGCTTTGGAGGCGGGTTGTTGTAAAAAAATATGGGGTTCGAAGCTAGAATTGGGATAGTGAGGAGGCGAATTCTTCTTAGGGAGTTAAAATTTGGAAAGGGATCATGAAGCCTTATGTGGACTTTGTTAAAGAAGTATCTTTTAAGGTAGGGAATAGTGAGAAGGTTAGATTTTGGGAAGATGGTGTGGGGTTGGAAAATTATGTGAGGTGTGCCCTAGCCTATACAAACTAATACTATTAGAGACCTCCTAGTGAACCATCAGAGGAGATGAGGAAATTATTTAGTGCCAGGTGTTCACAAAGAATCTCTTGGAGAAGGAGATAGAAGAAGGCATTGCTAAAGCAACTCTAAGAAGTTCAAATCACGGTGGAGTCTAACGATAATCAAGTCTAATTATAATATAATAGGAATTTTTTTTCTGTGCGATCCTTTTATGATAAGCTAGCTAGATTATCAAGTGAGAGGCACCCAGTTGCAGCAATATCAGGTAATCCAATCCGTCCAAGAGTAGAACGTCAACCACTTATTCATACATTGCAAGATTGCCTAAGCGGTGTGGTATTTGTTCTATTTGTCTTCGGAATCAATATGGTTTTCCGTAGGAACATTGTGGAGGTTCTTCATTCTTGGCCAAGTAGGGTGTTTGCTTCGAAGGGAAACACTCTTTAGAAGATCCTCCCTTTCACCCTTTGTTGGGGTATTTGGAAGGAACGTAATATGCATTATGTTAGAAGATATTAGTTAGGAACTTAGGATGTGCCTGAAATCTGCTCAAATGTTGGGAGAATGATCATAGGATGGGCTTCCATCGTGAAGGAATGTCATGGTATCTTGTATGAGGATTTTGTTATGAACTAGGATGTTGTTCTCCATGGTGTAAAGCATTATTTTTTTCTGGATAGGCCTTGCCTGTGTCTTTCGTTTATCTTTCTCTTATTAGGAATGTTTTTCCCTAACTTTGTATATTTGCCTATACCTTAATACACTTTCTTTATTATCGATCCCAAAACAAATGCTTTAACCTTATCAAGGCACATAGTGTTTTTTCCATTGTTTTGTTCCGTGACTTCCGTCTTTATCAAGACGTCTAATTCTATCAGCTCACAGAAGACAAAAAGATGAAACGATATTTTAAATCTTGGACTTATTCAGTGGTCTACTAAAGGTATTTTTTTAAATGCCTAGCCTCACAATCTTATGCGTATAATATTGCAAAGCTTGTATAAGTATTTCCTCATTTGTTGAGAGACATTGTTTACTTATGGTTTCTTCACAGAAGAGTAGTAGTTCTATTTTTTTTATTTTGATAAATCGTAGTAATTCTATTTCTCTAAAACGCAGTATCAATACAACTAGACAACCATCTCAGATACACCTCCTGTCATAGTTTAAAGTTTCGGCCAAAACCGAAACGTTTCGGTACATGCCGATACAAGATACGGGTTTGTATCGAAAAACTCAAAGTTTCGGCTCAGTTTCGGTAGTTTCGGACCGAAACCACCGAAACTACCGAAACTCTTTCATTTGGTTTCACCAAGTTTCGGACCAAAACCACCGAAACTTCCGAAACTACTACCGAAACTATGACCGAAACTACCGAAACTATTTCATTATGGTTTCACCAAGTTTCGGACCGAAACCACCGAAATTGCCGAAACGTTTCGGTTTCGCCCGCAACCGAAACCGAAACGAAACCAACGACTTTGAACCATGCCTCCTGTCCCTCTACCAACAACCCTTAAACCCAGTATTGAAGCCCAAAAGGCTATCCAATGTTTTCAAACCCAGATCCGATTGGTTGGCTGAATCAGTGAACCATTCACAAAAACACTCCAGGTGACCATTGATCCGGATTTTTTATTTCTTTTATATTTTGCTAAAGAAACCAGAGAGACCCAGATGGTTCGCCTGATTGAACAATCGGTTGAACTGGTGAATCTATGAACCATCCAGTTCACCAGATCAATGACTGGTCAGATTTTTAGAATAGTGAAACTATCTATTTACTAGTTCATTAAACAGGGTTGAGAACTTCACCGTGAATAATATTAGTACAAGCCATTGGCATAAATAGTTGGGCAAACAGATATCTAGCATTCACTTCCTACATGGATTCCGGTTACATGGCAGTCTATATCACATACAACCATTTAAATTTAATGAGAAGCGTTAGTATTAATGCAGAAAGAAATTATAGAGAAACGAAATGAGCCATACAACTCTGCAGAAACTTTAAAATTAGTACGAAAAGAAAAACCTCATGGTAGACAGATAAAACCAGCATCTCCATGTCAGGATTTGTTTTATATACACTGCTACATCAGATACTCGTCTACTTCACCCTAAAGAAACATCACAACTAACCTGCAGCGCAAAGAACTTGGTGTTAAGGTTTTGTGAACTTTGTAGAATATGAACTACTTGCAGCCACATATCTGGGTTATTCTGCAACTCCCGCAAAATCTGGTCTGCAGCTGTTCTCTGCCACCAAAAAGAAAAAAGAATATCAAAATTAGCTAATAAAGGTGACAGAAATCCAGCTAAATGTACTTTGGTTTGTATGTTTTTTGGCGCTGGCCCTCAATAAAGTTTATACCTATCAAAAAATAAATTGAGAAAATGCAAATGAAGAGTAAAAATATATCCTCAAATACTATGACTGAATACATAAAGCACATCTTTTCTTCATAAAACCTAGAAACTAAGATGGCAGAGGGTTTCCAGATCACTGGAGTCACAAGGTTTTCTTTACAGTTGGCAACTGAGGCAACAGTCCTCGGGCTCAAGGGGGTCCACGCATTTCAACATCTCCCCACATGGCATGTTTTGGCCCATTGGCACTCCGTAGCATGGCAAAAATACCTATGTTTCTTTTGCCTTTTTTCCTCCCAAAAAAAGAAGAAAAACTCAATGACTGCAACTTCTAGGGAAAATTGCAATACTTGATGGGGTATATAAGCAATTAAGCATGATGTGGATTGGCCAATTAGCCCTACGCGTGGATTGGCCACACCAGCCCTACATGTTATCAGATACGTAGAAATACGTATTTTTCTTGTATAGGGGTAGTTCTGTAAATACCTCTTATGAGGGGTATACTTGTCTTTTTTTATGAGACCCTTTCTATAAATAAGATCTATGGGGCCATTGTGAATTAATCACAATAGACATCCTTTCTCTCTTTCTTCTCTACTCTCTATTCTCTCTTCTCCAAACCTAACCCTAACCCTAATTCCTCAAATTCAACTTGGTATCAGAGCCTAACCCTAATTCCTCAAATTCAACTTGGTATCAGAGCCATCCGCCGCCGAGGCTTGCCGGAGCACACTTGAGGACAAAACAGGGACAATCTGACGTCTGCTGACGTCATCTGACCGTACAGCTGACGTCATCAGCCATATGAACACGGAAATCGAGGTTGGCTGAAAACCTCACCACTCGATAGAAGATTTTTTTCCCTGTTTTTCTACCATTTTTTGGGAATTTTTTGGATCCACTTGGGGTAGTTTCTGATCATTCTCTTGAGTTTTTTCGAAAACATTAGTTTGTGAACCAGTCGATTTTTGGGGACCTAAATGCCTTTTTTAGGGGGATTTCTCGCTTCGATCTAGTCCCCCCAACCTAACCAACATGTGCATAGCCCTATTCGAAGGGTTTCATCGCCATTCGAGGGCTGTAGGAGGTTTTTTCCCCTACTACTTACCGCCGGTAACTTTTTTAACCTATTTAGGCTTTCGGCTAGACCTCAATCCTCCTTTTTTCGATCTCAGATCTTGCTTTAAGGTTTTCTAGTGGCTCTAGGATGTTCTTGATCATCCATAAGGTCCTATTTGCTGCCATTAGTCCTTCTATGATGCTTATTTGAGGTCTTTTTTGGTGTTGTTTGATCACCGACACCACTCACGGGTATTATTTCCCTTTGGATTACCTTCTTTTTTGATATTAGGGTTCTTTGGGGGATATCCTTGGTTTGTTTGTTCTTTGAGGCTTCATCAGATGGGTTTATGTCCTTTGGTGTGGTTGTTTATGCCCTTTCTGGCCATCTATTGAACTTCGGGTGGTGCTAGTGTCCTTTTTTTTTGGCTAGTTCCTCATGGCAGATCCTTCACCACCTCCCGTGGTTCCTCCACCTCCCTTGGCTTCTCCATCCGGGTCAGACGTGAGCACAGAAGTTCCCTCCAGTGGAGTTGGAGGCCCTATAGTGCAGCACTTAGCCTATGAGAACCCGAGTTTGCAGATCACCTCAGTGAAGTTAGATGGCAAGAACTACTTACGCTGGGCTCAGGCTACACGGTTGTTCATTGGGGGCCGTGGGAAACTTGGCCACACTACAGGAGATACGGTTGAACCTCCCAGATCTGATCCCTCTCATCGACAGTGGCAGACAGACGATCTCACTGTCATGTCATGGCTCCTCAACTCTATGGAGCTTGAGATCAATGAGAGTTTCTTATTCATGCGCACAGCGCAAGAGATTTGGGAGATTACTGAGAAGACCTATTCGCAACAGCGGAACGACGGACGAGCATTTCAGCTGAGACAGACTATCTCCCACTTCCAGCAAGGGGAGAAGTCTCTTTCTCAATACTATACTGCTCTTCGTACCTTGTGGCGAGAGCTTGATCATTATTACTCCTATCAGCCTCTCAACCCCACAAAGATTGCCCCATTTCGTCGATATATAGAGCAGGGCCAGATCTTTGATTTTCTTGCTGGCCTCAACCCTTCTTATGAGCTGGCTCGTGTTCAGATCTTGAGTAGCAGGGTGGATCTTCCCTCTCTCAGTGAGGTGTACGCCTATCTTCAGAGTGAAGAGAGTAGGTGGATCTCTCTTCAGAGTGAGCATCTCCTTCCAGAGAGATCAGTGCTAGCTGCCTCTCCTGCTTATCAGCCTCAGCAGTCACAACAGCCTCAAAGAGGCTCATCTTATCAGACTCCTGTCTCAGCTCCATCCTATGCTCCTACCGGACCTTCTTCTGGGAAGTCCTTGACTCGAGATAGGCCCAAGTGCGATTTCTGTGGCAATTAGGGCATGTGCGTGCCAAATGTTGGAAGTTACATGGTCGCCCTAGCCAGCCAGGGTCTTCTGGTGCTCATACTGCCAGTGTGGATACTTCGGGTCCAGCTCCTCCTGGACAGTCTCTGACTCTCTCTCCAACTGGTGGTATCTCAGCCACAGAGCTTGCAGGCCTTCGACGATTGCTTCAGCAGCTGGATGGTCCTTCTGCCACATCGTCCACCTCCTTTACCCAGTCAGGTAACCCTAGACCTGCTCATCATGTGTCTCTTCCATCATCCAGTCCCATTTGGATCATTGATTCTGGGGCTTCAGAACACATGACGGGCATGTCTTCCTTATTTTCCAGTTATACTATCTGTTCTGGCCGTGATAAGGTGAAGACAACTGATGGCACCTTATCTTCTGTGTCTGGGAAAGGGAATATCCTTCCCTCTCCCCAATTGCTTCTTTCATTTGTTTTGCATATTCCCATATTTACTTCTAACCTACTTTCTGTTAGTGCTTTGACTAAATCTCTAAACTGCAGTGTCACTTTTTCCCCCACTTCTTATGTCTTTCAAGACTTAGAGACGAGGAGGACGATTGGCACTGGACATGAAGCTAATGGCCTCTACCTTCTGGATGGACACCTTCCTGAGCCCACAGCACTACAGTCTTCTGCGAGTAGTAATAGTAGTAGTAGGATACATGTTGTTTTGAACTGGCATACTCGTCTGGGGCATGTCTCTTTTCAATATTTGAAACTTGTATTTCCTAGTTTGTTTACTTCTGTTTCTTTTTCTACTTTACACTGTGAGACATGTGAGCTCTCCAAGCATTGTAGATCCAATTATCCATCCAGAGGTAATAGAAGTTCTACTTGTTTTGACATTGTGCATTCTGATGTATGGGGACCTTCCCCAACTACTTCTATCTTTGGCTTCCGCTACTTCATTTCCTTTGTTGATGATCATACTAGGTGTACATGGGTTTATCTCATGAAAACCAAGGATGAAGCTCATTCCATCTTTCAGGGTTTTCATAAGATGACCCAAACCCAGTATGGTATCTCCATCAAGGTTCTTCGTACTGACCAGGGTGGAGAATATATGTTTGGGGGCCTTCAACACTACCTTCTTGACCATGGGATTTATCATCAAAATTCTTGTAGCTACACTCCTCAACAGAATGGTGTAACTGAGAGAAAAATGCGACATTTGACTGAGATAGCTAGATCTCTTTTGATTGGCTCTCATGTCCCCAAGACCTATTGGTCAGATGCAGTGTTGACGGCTGCCTACTTGAGTAACAGAATACCCTCTCGTGTTCTCAATTTTAAATCTCCTCTTCAGGTTCTTTCGCCTGATTCTCCTCTTTTCTCTGTTCCTCCTCGCATCTTTGGGTGTGTATGTTATGTACATATCCTTGGTCCTCATTGCACCAAACTAGATCCCAAAGCACTCAAGTGCGTCTTTCTTGGTTACTCCTCTACCCATAAAGGGTACAAATGTTACCATCCATCATCTGGGAAGAAGTTTGTATGCATGGATGTCACCTTCCGTGAGGAGCTTTCTTTTTTCTCTCCCACCTCTCTTCAGGGGGAGAGTAGTAATGAAGAGAGGTGGAATGTTCCTCTTCCTGCTATTTCCCTATCTCCTCTAGAGTTTGAGCAGCCTCCACCCACTCATACTACTACTGTGATGGATAATGCTCCTGGAGCTCAGAAGGAGCTCAAAGTCTATAGCAGAAGAGCGACAGTCACAGCTGATCCAGGACCAGTGGTTCCTTCCTCGGATCCAGGTAATCCTCCATCTCTCCTTATACCTGTCATTCCCTTGTCTACTGATGATTCTGATCTTCCTATTGCTATTAGAAAATGTATCAGAAGCTGTACTCAACATCCTTTGAGCAACTTCGTTTCCTACGATGCCTTGTCACCTTCATACAGAGCTTTTATCTCATCGGTTTCCACCATTCCCACTCCCTCTTCCGTGGCAGAAGGGTTAGCACACCCTGGATGGAAAGCTGCTATGGTAGAAGAAATGAAGGCGCTAGATAAGAACAAAACTTGGGAGCTTGTTGACTTGCCGAGAGGCAAGAAGCCGGTTGGATGCAGATGGGTGTTCAAGTGAAGTACAAGGCCGATGGGTCAGTAGAGAAGTACAAGGCTAGACTGGTTGCCAAAGGGTACACTCAGACCTACGGGATTGACTATGTGGAGACCTTTGCACCTGTGGCAAAGATGAACTCCATCAGGGTTTTGTTGTCCGTAGCAGCAAACCAAGCATGGCCTTTGCATCAGCTGGATGTGAAGAATGCGTTCCTTCATGGTGATCTGCATGAAGAGGTCTATATGGTACCTCCTCCAGGGTTCACCGCCCCAGGGGACAGCAGCAAGGTGTATCGTTTGAGGAAAGCCCTCTATGGGCTTAAGCAATCCCCCAGAGCTTGGTTTGAGAGGTTCACTCTAGCAGTGAAGAAGCTAGGATATACTCAAAGCCAAGCCGATCACACCCTATTTGTGAAGCACCTAGGGAAGAGCACTACGACCCTCATCGTGTATGTTGACGATATCATTCTGACAGGGAATGATGCAGAGGAGGTGATCAAGCTAAAGGATCATCTCGCAAGCGAGTTTGAGACCAAAGATCTAGGACTTCTCAAGTACTTTCTTGGCATAGAAGTTGCAAGATCCAGCCAAGGGATCTTCATCTCACAAAGGAAGTACGTCCTAGATCTATTGAAGGACACTGACAAGCTGGGAGCTAAGCCAGTGGAAACACCCATAGAGCAGAATCACCAACTGGCCGACTCGAGTAGTATACCTTTACAGGATGTGGGGAGCTTTCAGAGATTGGTTGGAAGGTTGATCTACCTCTCCTTGACTCGTCCAGACATTGCCTATGCAGTCAGTGTTATCAGTCAGTACATGCATTCTCCTAGGGAAATTCACTTAGAGGCAGCTCACAGGATATTGAGATACCTCAAGTCTGCCCCTGGCCGAGGCCTCCTTTTTCAGAAGAATGGCTACATGAGAGTAGAGTCATATACTGATGTAGACTGGGCTGGTGCCAAAGATGACAGGAGATCTACCTCAGGCTATTGCACCTTTGTGGGAGGCAATCTGGTTACCTAGAGAAGCAAGAAGCAACCAGTAGTTGCCAGATCCAGTGCAGAGGCAGAATTTATGGCAATGGCCCATGGCTTGTGTGAGATACTCTGGCTGAAGATGTTGGTGGCTGAACTTGGCTTTCCAGTCTTGGGACCCATGAGCTTGTACTGTGACAACAAAGCGGCTATCAGCATTGCTAACAATCCGGTGCAACATGATCGGGCCAAGCACATTGAAGTGGATCGCCACTTCATTCGAGAAAAGATTGTATCTGGGGAGGTTTGTACCCCCTTTGTGAAGAAAGATGAGCAAGTAGCAGATGTCTTCACCAAAGGAGTTCCCAGTTGGCAACTTCATAGGTGTTTATGCAAGTTGGGCATAAAAGATATTTATGTGCCAACTTGAGGGGGAGTGTTATCAGATACGTAGAAATACGTATTTTTCTTATATAGGGGTAGTTCTGTAAATACCTCTTATGAGGGGTATACTTGTCTTTTTTTATGAGACCCTTTCTATAAATAAGATTTATGGGGTCATTGTGAATTAATCACAATAGACATCCTTTCTCTCTTTCTTCTCTACTCTCTATTCTCTCTTCTCCAAACCTAACCCTAACCCTAATTCCTCAAATTCAACTCTACACGGGGCAGGAAAAACACTGCCACTCCAACATAGAGGTCTGAGTGTCGCTCCAAAAATGAATAAAAAACTTTTCTTGATTGAAAAAGGTAATCGGAGTCCAGAATGACTAAAGCTGGAAAAAGGGCAAACTTTAAATAATGGAGTTTCAGGAGTAACTGAAATTCACTCAAGTTTGAGCAATGGAATTCCAAACAAACAAAAGAGGCGAAAGCTATCAACGAATTTACAATGATTTAACAGATTTTTCTAGTGCCAAAGATAATTGCATTCCGCTCTCACAACATGCAAGAGATGGATATGAAACTTGTTAGTGTAAGAGTTTTGTTTAGTTTCTTTTTTCCATTTAATTTTTGGGGTTAGGATAATTTTCCTTTTTGTTAGGATGATATTTTTTTTTATAAGTAAATGTAGATTTTAGATTAAGTATTAGGATGATATTTTTAAGTGTCTAGGTGGGCTCTCCCAGATTCAGTACTTGAAATTATTTTACTATGGGTTTATTTTTTGTTTTTTACGAGAAATAATGAATTGTAACTCATTCACACACACACAAATGTATGTATGTATTTATATTCTGACAAGTTTTTCTACACAACTTTGTGGGACCATCGAGGGTTGATTTTTTTGAGAGGATGACCTTAACCCTATCAAATGTGGACTTAAAGTTAACAATAAAACAAATGGTCCATAATTTTTCAGCTTGTAATCCACTTTTTATAGGGGCTAGAAATGTTGGTATGGGTTGACATTTTGTGAGCAATGTTGTCAGAATCAAATCATAAGTAGGATTGTAGGATGGGACTTCAACTTTCGGAGAAATATCAATGACTGGGAGATTACCCCTTTTCTAGACTGGTTGCTCGGCTCCCTAAGGTTCATCTTCCTCCTCTAGTCCAAGATAAGCAAGTTTGGTTATGGGCGAAAAGTGGTGCCTTCTCTGTTTGATCCTTCTACAAGGCGTTAACTAGAGAAGGAAGATCCTACTTTCTAGTTTCTTTGGTGTGGAAATCTAAAATTCCCACTAAAGTTGCTTTCTTCACTTGGACAGCCTCCTTGAACAAAATCTTGAACGTTGATCACGATTTCTAGAGGGCTTTTTATTGTTAACTTATGCTCCATGTGTAAGCATAGTGGGGAGTTTGTACGCCACTTCCTGATGCATTGTGATGTGCCATGGGAGGTGTGGTCAACGTTCCTCAAGGAATTCGGGTTGAGGTGGGTGATGTCAGGTTTTGTTGTGGACCTTTTCTTATGTTGGCACCATCCAGCTTCTTCTAAAACAGGTCGTACCCTTTGGAAGTTACTAACTTTTGCGATTTTGTCGGGGCTGTGGAAGGAAAAGAAGGGAGTTTCCGAAGGCAAGAGTTAAGACAATGTTCTAAATTCATAGTCGTACAAACAAAAGATCTTATCACAGAAAAGTAAAATCAAAACCAGGTATCATCAATTCATCATCAAATTAAATAAGTTTCCATCTCTCATTAACAGTCACAATTTTTTGTCTTTCAAATTACATGCATTTCTTGTCATCCGTGTAAAGCGGTGTTTCATGCAGAAATCGCTACAATGAAACCATTTCCTTTAATAATTGTATCGTACAAATTGTTTATTGTAGCATAATAAGTTCACACTCCCTACTTGAATATATAATTTTTTTTTATAAGTATAAACTTTATTAAAGGCCGAAGCACCGGATGTAGCATGGGTCTCTGAGAGACTAGGTTATCTTAAAAACTGTTTGGTAGGAAAGTTCAACAAGGATCTTGGAAAGCTTTAACTAGTGCAGCAATGGGTGGACCGCCGTTGAAGGGTAGCAGTGGGGGTGAAGGTGCGGAAGATGTGCAACAATCTGATTTTATTTATGTTCCCGTCGGAGAAGGAGGCAGGACACATCCTTAAGGAGGGAAGTAGGGTGTTAGGGGAAGCTTTTTTGTTCCTAGACGTATGGAGTATCTCTGCAGGACAGTCAGTACTGAGTCAGGAGTGAAACCATGGGTGGCTTAGAGTGTATGGGCTACCCCTCCATCTGTGGAGCACAACAGCTTTCAGAGTTATCGGTGACCTTTGCGGTGGGTTTGTAGATGTAGACAAAGCTACAGAAGATCTCTCTTGTGTAGAATGGGTCAAATTGAAGGTCAGAAGAGGAGGAGAGCTGCCTGATACCCTTAATTTCTGTTACAGAGGTGTGATAACTATGGTGAAAATCTGGCCTGAATGCCCGTCGGGCTTTTTTGAGGCACCAAAAGACGTATTAGACCCTCCTAGAGCCGGCAAAGCTGCGACTGATGAGGTGGCTTCTGGTTGTGCTTGGTAGGGTTACGGTGGAGGGGCCAGGAGAAGGACGGGGAGGAGTCACAGGCGGAGGAAGAGAAAGGGCTTACCATACGGCGCTATAAGGCAGGAGCCTGGCAGAAGAGGGAGTGGTGGAACTAGTCGACGCCGAGAACATGGAAAGCAAAGGAGGTCACCGCCGATCAAAGACAGGGTACAAGTTATGCCGGAGTTTTCGATGTGGCACCCTGTATAGGGGCGACGCAGATAGGAACATCATACATCAAGGCAGGGCGGGTTGTACATCTCCCTCCTCCTATAAGAGGACACCGTACCTTTAGGGAGGAGAGGAGGGAAGTAGGCCAGAAGTACGACTCCAATCAGAGAATCCTCATTTCAAATCCTAGCAAGGGGAGAGTACCTTTTCGAGAGGAGTGGAACGAGGCAGGGAAGGAGAAGTACAGTGGGAGGTTGTTTTATCGAGGCACATCGCGCATTCGATGTCAAGGTGATCGACATGTGGCAGAGGGGGGATCTAGACGGTTCGGTAGGCCCTCAAGTAAGGAAGAGGACAACGCATTCCGTGAGGACGCGATACACCAAAGGAAAGCTCAACAACCGACTATCAAGAGGCATGGAGTATCATGCGGTATCATACCCCGCAAGAGTAACTCAATGCACAAAGAGTGCTTAAGTGAGGTGGGGCCCAGAGGTGGGACGCACTCCAAAGGAAAGGGCGTGGATTTAGAGGACATCATACCGTACTCTAGAGAAGAGCACGATAGACACAAGTTACCGATCCTAAAGCCCTTTTTATTTAGAGGGTAGTCATCTAAAGGTGTCTTATTCAGTTCCCATCCAACGGTAGAGATCATGAAGGAGCTCACAGAGCACAAGGACCACATCCAGATGGTCGAAGCCAGCACCAGTGGGAAAGTCGAGATTCCAGGAGGTGGTGGTAGGCATCCCGTCGTTAGTGAAGAGCAATTCAAGTGAGGAATGGGAGAATCTCAGCGAAGAGGACTCGACATCTGAGAATGTCGAGGAAGGGGAATCCACAGACGGTGACAGAGAGGTAGAGCAGGAGGACGAGGTACCTCGTAAAGGGGGGGACAGAGGCACTTGTGCAGCCCCTGAGGTTTCAGGAGAGGATTTCGTGCCTGATTCTCTTCACACATCCATTCATAGGCCCCAAGAGAAGACTGAATTACCTAAGGCTAACGAAGAGCTGGAATCTGTTGGAGCAGGGAAACCACAAGAGATGGCTTTGGTGGCGATTCCAGATGATTTTAACCCTATTTGCATTGTTCCTGCCCCCATACAGGCAGTATTCTAAGAGAAACCCCGAAGTCTCGAGAAGGATTTCTTGGGCAGACAACGCTAAAGAATCTTGTGAGGTCGTTTGCAATACTCATGGGAGCGAATTAGAATTGCCCCATGAAGAAGTTGGAGGAGGATTGGGCTTTCGCTCCACTAAAGAGATGAACATCACCCTCGTTGGGAAATGGTTATGGAGGTTCGGTGAAGAGGAGGGAAGCTTATGGCAGTCGGTTATTGATGGCAAGTATGGTGAGGCTATGGAAGGGAATTCGGGAAATGTGGTGTCTCAGACTCTCAGTCGTACGATGCAGTCTTTGGAAGGGCGTTATGAAGACCCTAGATCGTTTCAAAGAAGATATCCAATTTACGGTTGGAAATAGGGATAAGATTAGATTCTGGGAGGACATGTGGGGTGGCGACGATCCCTTGAAAGAAACTTTTCCGTCATTATATCTTATTCCTGATCTCAAAAGAGCCAAGATCCAAGAGTGTGTAGTGGTTTTTGGGGGAGAGGCCACGTGGAATTTGGGTCTTAGGAGAAGGTTGAATGATTGGGAGGTAGACAGCGTGGGAAGCCTCTTGGTTAGGATCGGGGATGCTCCCAACCTCATGTTAGAGGCGGACCAGAGGAAGTGGAAATGGGAGAGCAAAGGTGTTTTCCCAGTTAGCTCTTTCTTCCACCATCTTAGCAGCCAAGGCCAACGTACGTTTCCAGTGTCTATAGTGTGGGGCGCTCCGATCCCGACAAAGGTGATTTTTTTTGTTTGGACAAAATTTTGACGGTGGACCACCTGAACAACAGAGGGATGGTGCTCCCTAACAGGTGCTCTCTGTGCAAATCCGACGGGGAGTCCGTGGATCATCTTCTGCTCCATTGCCCTTTTCTCCTTCTCCATTTGGCAAGTCTACTTCTCCCTCTTCGGCATCTACTTTGTAGTTCCCGACCGCGTGGAATCTTTCATCCATGCCATATCGATGGGGGCGCTCACAGGCAGAAGCAGGCTGCTCTGGCGACTACTACCTTTTGCGACAATGTAGACCATATGGAAAGAGAAGAACCTGCGCATATTCGAAGGCAAAGAAGAAGACATTCCCAAGATTATATTAAGGGTTAAAGCCTACTTGTTCTTATGGTCCTCTATTTTGCCGGACTTTAGAGGTTTTTTTTATATTTTCGTTCTTAGATGGGAGGACCTCCTAAAGGGGTCCAACCCTGTCTGATGGTCCTCGGGCTGTTTTCGGGTATCTCGTCTTGAGATCCCTTTGTAGCTTGTTTTGGGGTTCTTACCCCCCTTTTTAATGAATCATCCACTATTTATCAAAAAAAGGGCACTTTCAAGTTATGACTGAAGTGAAACAACAAAATTCAAAAAACTAAAAACTAAAAAATGACCCATGGTTGTAGGTGGAACTATGTGAAAAGATATAACAAGAAACATGATATAAATTTGTTTAATTAGTAGAAGCATCCACTAATTTTCCCTTTTTATGGTATTTAATGTCTAAGAAAAAAAGAAAAGTACAGATATAGAAATCATTGTTTTCACCTAAAACATGCTCCACATTTCTATTCAAATTTTAAGATCTGAAAGAATAATAAGATTCACATAGAAGATTAAAATCACTTCGGTAAAGATTTGATTTGGACCATAGCATTCAAATTGTAAATATTAGGACTTAAATAACACTATTTGTGAGGATATTCTCCATGGTGAAGAGATCATCTACATGAAAAAACAGCCGACGACCCATCTCCATTTTGGCCCCAAGAACCAGGTCAAAATCAGTGCCAAAATTGATGTCAAAATATCTAACACCTTAACTCATCTCCATGTGAGATATTTTGACACACAAATAGACACACCCAAGTAGTACATCTAGAAGTCTATTTTTAACTTAAAAAGAGTTTAGCAAATCGAAAAGGCACTCAAACCATAAGATCTGTCTATGGTCATCACAAACACAGTACATCTACTAAAAAACAGAGAGAAACAGGAGGAAAATATAACAATAATTAGTAATAGAAGATGAAGAAGAAGACAAAAAAAAAAAAAAAAAGATGAGTATTAAAGAGATTTAGACTTTCTAATGTGCAAAGTACATGTAACATTTTTTTTATATATCTAGCCTAGGAAAATAGTTAAACACTCTGTACCTTAGCGCCTAATCGTACCTAAGTGACTGCTTTTGTACTAGTGCCTACCTAGGCCCTGTTCTAAACGCTAGAGGTCCTGTCTGGGCAAAATGCTCTCCAAGGTCAAAGCTTTGACTACACTGAGCACTATATTGGCCCTCTATAAGCTATCTCTATGATAATTAACGGATTGACTGATTGAGTATATCAACTTAAAAAAAAACTTGATTCAAAGAATGAAAATAGTAAACATGCAAATGTTCTGGGCATTAGAACAATTTTTTCATTATGGCTCTGTAAGGTTGCACTGAATAAATTTTCTAGAAATGATTTTTGCATATAAATGCTATAAAACCTTTTTTCTGTATAAACACTTCCTGATATACAAATCCTTTTTCTGTAAAACTTTTTGCTGATTGCCTAACAGTAAAAGCAAAGTGACAATTCCTCGGTGCACAATGTCCCAACTCCCAAGCGATGTAAACACCCCCGAATTCCCTCACCAAACATTGTCTAATTTTAAAAATTCCCCTTCAAAATGGTACTTTTGAAACTTCGGTATCAATTACAGAACATTGCAAGTTGATATGTACGAGGGAACTGATACAATTGAAAAAAAAATTAGAGCATATTTATTTTTTAAGGATCTGTTTTGAAATGTCTCACCGTATAGTGTGTACACTTCTATAAGGAAAAAAAAAACTTATTGTAATCAATAGTAAGCAAAAACACAAAAACCGAAAAAAATGAAACACATAAACTAAGAAATCGAAATCGCGTACCTCCTCCTTGGATCCCGTGCCATAGAACGCAGCGACGGTGGAATCAAGCACAGCAACATCGATCGGGTGACTCAAATCCCTAAGTTTCTCGGCCGCCATGGAAGAAGAAGAACAACAACAACAACTCGTCTGCTGTTATAGTCTTCAAAATCTCAAAATCCAGCTTAAAGAAACCCTAAGAATTGTACGGACACGAAAACGCTTATAAACCCTTGAAAAATTAGTTAAATCGACCGAAAAGGACGACAACAAAATTAGATTTAGGGCTATTACTTGTCTCTGGCTATATCGCACTGTTATAATATATCGTTTCGTTCCCGCCCGAGAGAAAGAGAGCGAGCGAGAGAGAGAGAGAGTGTGTGGGTGTGTTTGAAAAGAAGGGGGAAGGCGAAGAAGACGGGGTCACTTTGGTTTTCTTCGGGGACTTTTTTTTTTTTTTTTTTTAATTGTGATCCCTTCGGGAAACTTTCTGTCACACATTTCGCGCAAATATATATGTGTGGAAAGTACGCAATCCCCGAAAAATAAAAAAGGAAAAAACAAATCTACGGGTTTACGGTTATGTTGACGGATTACATTGACCAATAATTGCCTTTTAGGGACAGCTTCTATTGAGAGCCTGTTTGGTATGTACGGTGAAAATAATTCTATATCCAAAGTCAATTCTACCAAAAACGTTTTTAGCAAAAGTATATTTAAAAAGAAATGGAAAATTTTTATTTGCCCCTCAATATTTGTGAAAACACTTGGACTTGCCTCACCCTCGAGGAAAGTTCACAACCAAACAGGCATACCACTAACTCCAAAACTCTCTTGAGTGTCCCTCCCAACCTCAGCTTCCTCAGAATTTTTGGCGAAAAATATGAAAGCTGGCCATCCCCAAGCGCGCCCAATTCTTCATATGGCGTCTTATGAGGAACATTCTTCCAACAAAAGCCACCCTCCACTCTAGAATCCCTTGCATCCTTCCACAATGTCCCAAATGTCAACATCCTGAGGAGACTAGTATCCGTGCACTTTTTCAATGTCCCCTCAGCGACCGAATTTAGTATGCCTCTCCGCTCATTATCTAAGGGGGACAGGTTAGTCAGGAGGAAATAGGAAAAAAATGGTTTCTGGATCTCCTATTGGACACAAAGGACCTAGAAGAGGGGTACAACATTCAAGCTTATGTATGTATCATTCTATGGCTTCTCTGGTACTTGAGGAATGACATCCTTAATGGATCCCATGGAAAAAAATCCTTTGAACATTCTAAAGCATATTTCATCCTATATTATGCCATCTGAAAATTCTCAAGGAAAGCCTATAGTGGAATCCCCCCTCCTTCTTTATAGGCAAAATAAAACTTAACACAGATGCCTCTTGGAAAAAAGACTCGGGTGATGCTAGTTATGGGTTTGTTCTTAGAGATTCTTCTTCAAACTATGTTCTAGCAGGTGGTAGAAGAGCTCACACCAAATTAGCAGAAGTTAGAGCCTTGAAATGGGCTTTGGGAATGATCATGCGGATGGAGATTTTGGACTTGGTTGTAGAATCAGATGCTAAAACCGTTGTGGAGACCCTCCGAAACGGTTCTTTTGATCTAGGCATGTTATCCACGGCCCACCTAACTAACATATCCTCTTTCTCATCTTATTTCTCTTCTCTTACTTTTGTTCATACTTCTCGATCCTCAAACAATGTTGCTCATGTAATAATTGCCTTTTAGCCAAAAAGACTAGAAATTTTTTGGACCCTTTGTACTGGACCAATATCTACCCCTCCTGGCTCTCCTCAAAGTTAGAGAAGGATAAGGTATCTAGGCTTCCTTTTGCTTTGCTGTTTTAATATAATAGTTTGCTTACAAACAAAGAGAGAGAGAGAGAGAGAGAGAGAGAGCACCCTAAAAAAATTGCAAAAAATAGTGAAAGCACCCACCTATTATGAGCCCCCCTACGACCCCAAAACCCTTTTTCTTCTTCTCTTTCTCCCCTCTCTTTGTCTCCCTCTCTCACCTAGCTTCAGCCATTCACCCCGCCGTATCGTGCCTCTTCCGTTGAACTTCTTTCTTTGTCAATTTTTAAAATAAATAACTAAACTTAGTGAGAAGCATTGATCGACTCATTTTGAGCTACTGCATGCATTCCTGTAGACCAAACAAACCGTTTGTCGCTTACATAATAAACCTGTTTGTCAGATCGTAACCATGCAATATAAGAAAGTTTTTGTGGACCATTCACTGTACTTCTAACCATTTAAAAGAATGCAAGAGGTCAGATGCTTACATAACAAACCAAATATGTTTTTTTTTCAAATCAATGGTTGTTCGGCCTGCTAGAACCGAACACTCCTTGATTGTTCGAACAGTCATCCTTTGTTCGATTCTAGCAGACCGAACGACTAATTTTTTTAATTCAGGATTGTTTGGCCTACTAGATCCGAACACTCCTTGACTATTCGAACTTTGCTGGCTGAACAGTCATCCTTTGTTCGGGTCTAGCAAACCAAATGAACAAAATATTTTTTCAAAACCAATGATTGTTCAGCCTACTAGAACCGAACATTCTTTCTCTAAAATATTGAAGCGTTCTAGAACACCTCCAAATGCTCTAGGTATGGTTGATAAGGAAAGTACTGATCCCAAAGAATTATTGAAACGTTTGCGGTCTGATGCACAACCTGTTAATGAAGTAACCTTGAAGAGTGATCTCATATTAACAATTTTGGGATTCCATTTTGTTTTTAATGGTTATGCTACTGAAATATTTATATTTTGTTGCTAGTTTCCCTGATTTGATATAATACACATGGTTGTTAGTTACATTTCTTTCCTTTCGTATTTAGGTCACATATCTACCACCACTCCAACAAGCTGCAAGGTCACAAGATGACCTCGATCGTGAACATGCAATGGAGTGAAGTACAAGCGAATAACGGTAGGGGAGGGCTACCAGCGTCGAGAGAAGTGAAGAGCAACCGAACAGGCTGAGGTTGCTCTTAGGCTAGGGTGCACACTTACGTTTGCAAAGAAAATGCTCTAAGTCTATAAGAAATATAAGGCAAAGGTAGAGGTCCATGCGTTGTTTTGAGAAAAAAATGGGGTGCAAACAAAACTTCCCAAAAGAAATTTACCCAGCTATGCAAATTCTCTAAGAAAATGTGTGAGATCATCGATAAGAAAGCTAATAAAGTCCTAATACAAGGTCTTAGAAATTGTTGTGTTATTGAGAATAGTGTTTCAATAAAGTGCAATATGGCACAAACAGATGAGACAGATCCTTGGCATCAACGATTAAGACACATTAATTTTAAAGACTTAGCGAAAATCAATAAAAATGAATTAATAAGAGGAGTCCTTAAACTTAGTAAACAACATCAAACCATTTATGGCTCTTGTCTAAAAGGCAAACAAGTTAGAAGTTTTCATAAGAATGTTAAGAATATTGGCACCTCTAGAATTATATAACTTTTGCATATGGACCCTGTTGGACACAATAGGAAAGAAAGCCTAGGTGGAAAAGGGTAGTTCCTAACTTTAGTAGATAATTTTTTGAGATTTATTTGGGTAGTTTTTTCTTAGAGAAAAATCTAAAGCCCTTAAAGAACTAAAGAAAATATGTAAGAGGTTACAAAATAAAAAGGGATTATCCAGAATAAGAATTAGAAGTAATGATGGGGGAGAATTTGGTAACCACAGATTCACTGAATACTATGAGAAAAATGAAGAATCTGAGATTGTAGAACAAGTTGAACCTCACATCCTCAGCCAAGATAAATCTAAAGAATATCGATTTATTAAAGATCGTACATTTTTAAAGATAATTGGAAAAATTGATAGTAGCGTTAGGACTAGAAGACAATTAGAGAATATTGACAGTCATTTGTGTTCAAGTTTTGAAAAGTCTCAGTTGTCAATCCTAAGAATACTTAGTTCTTCTATAATTTAAATCGCTAAGTTAGGAGTTCGCTGAAGACTGAAGTGTCAAAGATCAAGCGGACTTCATCAACAAATCAAAAAAAATTTAAAGCTGAAGAAAATCATTCCAAGTGTTCAAGCTCAAGCATGAAGATGTGAATGATCAAAGTACGTTCTTACTCTAATGAATGCTCAACTATCAAGAATCTCGTATTGTGGTTACTCGCGTACATCTAAGGGTACACCGCGCATTGCCAGCGGATTCGTTTGACCCTAGATATCTCTTGGACCTATTTCGTATTGTTTGGAGACAATCTTAGTCATATAGGATGCTTTCGGTGTAATTTGGGTTTATCGACAAAGGTCTCCGTAGACCGCCCGACTGACCATTTTGAGCAGCCGACCGGAGTCTTCTGACTCTGACAGATCGACCGATCAAAAAGTGCGGTTGATCGGACCTGACAGATACAAAATTATCATTCTGACCTGAGTGGTCGACCGGCCATATTGTGCGGCCAACCCCACCTATTTCGAAACTCATTTTGACTCAATCTCTTGTGCAATTTTTGGGGCACGTAAGTCATTCAAACGGCTCTTTTAGGTCAATTTCTCTTGTTTGGGTATATAGCCTTATATATTAGAGTTAAACCCATCAATGGAGGAACCCAATCAAGCTATCTCTTGACTCCATTTTTTTACTAACATCTCTTGAGTCTAGAAATTTAAAATTTGAGAGAGCTTCACCTAAGCAAACCTAGTTCATCTTTTGTAAAGGCTCTAATTGTTTGAAGAGACTACAAGCGTATTGATTCTTGCAATCATCTTCTTCTTAGAAAATGATTGTCTTGGCAGAGTATCTCTGTGGTGAATTCTTCTCCTAGGATTCTCCATTTTATCAAATTCATCAAAATGTAAGTATCTCTAAGAACAAACCTTTTAGAGTGAATTCAAAATTATCAAACTTGATTATTTGTGATTAGTGGATGAGTGAGTACTCATCAAATTGAGTTGAAGAAGACGGAATCCTTGAGAAATTCATTTCTCTAAAATACTACGCGCCTAGTCTGACTCTCTAGGTGAATCGAGAAGTAATTCTCTTAATAGATCAAGTCGAGGATTGTAGATCCGTGAGAAGAGTGCTTCTCTAAAAAACTACTGGCCTAAGCTAACTCTCTAGGTGAGCGAGAAGCGATTCTCATTAGATTGAGACTAGGTGAATCTTAGTTGTTTAATTATTTATTTCGATTAAAAATATTGTAATGCATGATTGAAATAATATAATACTACTCGTGTTGAGTATTAGACAATGGACGTAGGTGCGGAGTCACCGAACCACTATAAATCTGTGTCTCATGTGATTGTGAATGTTTGTATTTTTTATCTCAGATTTTTCCATATCTATGTTATGTGGATGATTCGTATTTTGATTGTTTGATCCATTTCCGCCTTCTGTGATCATTAATTTTTAAATCCACGGAGAAATTAAAAATTATCTTACTCACCCCCTCTTGGACTTAACGCTGTAATTAAAAGGAAATTTCAATTGGTATCAGAACGTAGGTCACTTTGAGAAGGGCTTTACAACCCAAGTATGATCCTCAGTTCTCTTGAAATAACCATGAGTCAAGAGGAATTCTCTGTGTCTAGACCTCCTCTTTTTAATGGTACTAACTATGCCTATTGGAAGGCTAGCTAGAATGAGGATTTTCATGAAATCTCTTAATGAATGTATTTGGAAATCAGTGGAATTGGGATGGACATCCCCTACTGTTGCAACAGCTATTGGTGAGCTAACTACCATTACTATTAAAGGTAAATTAGAAATGGAGTGTGGGAGATAAGGAAGCATACACATACAATAGTCGAGCATTGAATGCTATATATTGTGCTTTATCTCTAGAAGAGTTTAAGAGAATTATTGCTTCGTATGACTTCAAAACAAGCATGGGACATTTTGGAAATGACCCATGAAGGAACAAGCTCTGTTAAAGGACGACAACAAAATTAGATTTAGGGCTCTTACTTGTCTCTGGCTATATCACACTGTTATAATATATCGTTTCGTTCCCGCCCGAGAGAAAGAGAGCGAACGAGAGAGGGAGAGAGAGAGTGTGTGTGTGTGTGTGTTTGAAAAGAAGGAGGAAGGCGAAGAAGACGGGGGTCACTTTGGTTTTCTTTGGGGGACTTTTTTTTTTTTAAATGGTGATCCCTTCAGGAAACTTTCTAGCACACATTTTGCGCAAATAAATATGTGTGGAAAGTACGCAATCCCCCCAAAAATAAAAAAGGACAAAAAACAATCTATGGGTTTACGGTTGTTAACGGATTACACTGACCCACAATTGCCTTCTAAGGACAGCTTCTATTGAGAGCCTGTTTGGCATGTATGGTGAAAATGATTCTCTGTCCAAAGTCGATTCTACCAAAAACATTTCTAGCAAAAGTATATTTAAAAAGAAATGGGAAATTTTATTTGCCCCTCAATATTTGTGAAAACACTTGGACTTGCCTCATCCTCGAGGAAAGGTCACAACGAAACATGCATACCACTAACTCCAAAACTCTCATGAGTGTCCCTCCCAACCTCAGCTTCCTCAGAATTTTAAGGCAAAAAATATGGAAGCTGGCCATCCCCAAGCGCGCCCAATTCTTCATATGGCGTCTTATGAGGAAAATTCTTCCAACAAAAGCCACTCTCCACTCTAGAATCCCATGCATCCTTCCACAATGTCCCAGATGTCAACATCCTGAGGAGACTAGTATCCGTGCACTTTTTCAACATCCCCTCAGTGACTGAATTTAGTATGCCTCTCCTCTCATTATCTAAGGGGGACAGGTTAGTCAGGAGGAAATAGGAAAAAATGGTTTCTGGATCTGTTGTTGGACACGAAGGACCAAGAAGAGGGGTACAACATTCAAGCTTATGTATGTATCCTTCTATGGTGTCTCTAGTACTTGAGGAATGACATCCTTCATGGATCCCATGGAAAAAAATCCTTTGAACATTCTAAAGCATATTTCATCCTACATTATGCCATCTGAAAATTCTCAAGGAAAGCCTATAGTGGAATCTCGACCTATCCCAAATTCGTCCCCTCCACCTATAGGCAAAATGAAACTTAACACAAATGCCTCTTGGAAAAAAGACTCGGGTGATGCTAGTTATGGGTTTGTTCTTAGAGATTCTTCTTCAAACTATGTTCTAGTAGGTGTCAGAAGAGCTCACACCAAATCAGCAGAAGTTAGAGCCTTGAAATGGGCTTTGGGAATGATCATGTGGATGGAGATTTTGGACCTGATCGTAGAATCAAATGCTAAAACCGTTGTGGAGACCCTCCGAAACGGTTCTTTTGATCTAGGCATGTTATCCACGGCCCACCTAGCTGACATATCCTCTTTCTCATCTTATTTCTCTTCTCTTACTTTTGTTCATATTTCTAGATCCTCAAACAATGTTGCTCATGTAATAGCCTTTTAGCCAAAAAAGGCTAGAATTTTTTTGGACCCTTTGTACAAGACCAATATCTACCCCTCTTGACTCTCCTCAGAGTTAGAGAAGGATAAGGTATCTAGGCTTCCTTTTGCTTTGCAGTCTTAATATAATAGTTTGCTTACAAACAAAGAGAGAGAGAGAGAGAGCACCCTAAAAAAATTACAAAAATAGTGAAAGCACCCACCTATTATGAGCCCCCCCTACGACCCCAAAACCCTTTTTCTTCTTCTCTTTCTCCCCTCTCTTCATCTCCCTCTCTCACCTAGCTTCAGCTGCTTACCCCGCCGTATCGTGCCTCCTCCGTTGAACTTCTTTCTTTGTCAAAATTTGAATGTAAATAACTAAACTTAGTGAGAAGCATTGATCGACTCATTTTTAGCCACTTCATACATTCCTGTAGACCAAACAAAACCGCTTGTCGCTTACATATAAAACATGTTTGTTAGATCGTAATTGTGGAGGATAAAATTGAGTTTACCGTCCGATCTCCGATCATCCCTCCACAAGCAACAATCATGTATTAATAGAAAATAACAATAAAATTAAAGGGCGTAAATAAAAAAACAAGCAACCCAATACGTGCGTGGTTCGTTGTTGGTCTCTTGCTGGCGACTTCGTCCACAGGAAGCCGATCTCTGGCCAATCTTCATTATAGAATCAAATTCGATTATAATATACATCCCGATGCTATAGAATGCACCTCTCTCTCTCTAGCTTCTCTCTACATATCTTTTATTTTTCTCCCTCTAGCTTCTTTAGGGTTCCTTCCAAAAGTACCTCCTCCTCCTCGTACTACACACCCTTCTCTTTATAGGGTCCTTCATCTGCCAAGTGTCAATGTAAAAAGATCTTTAGGGCATGAGGGAATGATTGAGTGCTCCGCGAGGTGTATAGCTTCTAATATGATGATGACCTGTTATTTTATATACCCACAATAGCCCCCTCTCGAAGGTGGAGCTCGACTAAAAAAGCGATGGTCCGCCTCCGAGAGAAAATAAATCAGTACTCGATCTCCTTTGTCTTTGTTGTAATTGAAAATGATGCCGTATCTGAAGATCTTAGCCGATGTCTGAAAATAATACTGCGATAATCGTTATACAAGAATAATGCCATAACTGCGATAGCCGATATTTGAGAATAATACTACGATAACCGATAAATGAGAATAACGTCATAACTGCGATAGCCGATATCTGAGAATAACGCCATAACTACGATAGTCGATATCTGAAAGAAATACCATAACTACGATAGTCGATATCTGAGAGTAATACCGTAACTGCGATAGCCGATATCTGAGAATAACGTCATAACTGCAATAACCGATATCTGAGAATAACGTCATACCAGCAATAACCGATATCTGAGAATAATTCCTTATCCAAGAATAATATTACGATGCCGATAATAATATTAGCACTTCTAGACAATATGGTGTCGGCTGGCGCTTCCAAGCGAAACTTGATGGTGCCGGCTGGCCTAAATCGTAAATGGTTAGCACTTTCAGGCGAAATACGATGGTGTCGGCTGGTCTAAACCGTAAATGGTTAGCACTTCGAAACGAAACTTGGTGGTGCCGGCTGGCCTAAACCGTAAACGGTTAGCACATCCAGGCGAAATATGATGGTGTCGGCTGGCCTAAACCGTAAACGGTTAGCACATCCAGGCGAAACATGATGGTGTCGGCTGGCCTAAACCGTGAACGGTTAGCACTTCCAAGCAAAACTTGATGGTGCCGGCTGGCCTAAAACGTAAACAGTTAGCACTTCCAGGCGAAACATGATGGTGCCGGTTGGCCTAAACCGTAAACGGTTAGCACTTCCAGGCAAAACTTGATGGTGCCGACTAGCCTAAATCGTAAACGGTTAGCACTTTTAGGCAAAACTTGATCAAGCTCAATCCCATTTATGGAGATGGCTGGCAATATCATGGTCCAAGCTCAATCTCATCTGTGGAGATGGCTGGCAATATCATGGTCCAAGCTCAATCCTATCTATGGAGATGGCTGGCAATATCATGGTCCAAGCTCAATCCCGTCTACGGAGATGGCTAGCATACTACAATATATTTCAATATACTTAACATGCTTCAATATAGTTTAATGGATTTCAATATACTTCAATATGCTTCAATATATTTAACATACTTTAATATACTTCAATATATTTAACATGCTTTAATATACTAACATGTTTCAAATATAATGCAATTTCATTTAATCAATGTCTCATGGTCTCAGGCGAGCTTGGGCTCCACTATTCTTCTTGTCGCCCATTCTCTAACAAGCCCCCAAGTCGGAGGGGGGGGGGGGTGTTAGGCTTGGCTCAACTCTGCCAAGCCCCCAAGTGTGATGGTCGGGCCTACAAAATTATTTTCTCGTTGAATCATGCTTGGGTGGGCCATGTAGTAGGCCCATCCGAATGGCTTCAATAATGATTGGTCTCCATATACATGGTCCACAAAGTTAGTCTCAAAATTTGTCTAGGCTCTAAGGTCTCATAAAATCAATTGGACCAACCGCAGCCCCTAATCAAATATAATCTTGGCCCACAATGTCTAGGTTGGTATGGGCTCTTCTATGTTGGGCCATCTAAAGCCCATCTCTATTTGAGTTCACTTGTGTGTGTCAACAGTGTGCAGGCATTTATATAAGTCACATTCTTTTGGGTTCTTTAACCCATGAATGATAGGTCTATGCTATGAGGGGGTGGTGTACACATTGTGCCCCAACGACAACTTCTCTTCCATCCTCTTCGTTATTGGATCCTGGCTGCTGGGTCAAGCAAGTTTTGATGGACCAACTACAAGGCCCACAAAATTTACATTGTAAATAGGGCTAGGCTGGGCCATTGTCGTCAATTGGGCCCTTAAAATAAATTAGGCCTTAGTCTAATTTATACGGTGATCGTGTGCATACCATCACATGCTAGTAGTGTACCATATAAAAAATTAAAAAGTGGTGGTGTGCATACCTCGATGTGGCGCCACCTAGGGGATTGGATCCCAACAGATTACTCCCCTCAGTGTGTGTCCATGTGAGGTCGTTTCATACATTTTTCCTCTTTGTTATGTCCTTTTCAATGCTTCCTTGTGTGCCACATGTGTGACTATGTGTGATACCTTTCCATTCCTTTTGCTAACATATTTCTTTTTTTTGACTTTGAAGCTTGTACATATTTCTTTTTTATGACTTTGAAGCTTGTACGCAACTTGCCTTTCTTTTGCTTTTTGGGGGTTACTATGATGTATGCCAAACACCATAGCGAACCCATCCTTACCCCATTCTTCATGTTAAATTTCTGTTGATGTCCACACTTTCTTCAAACCTTTTTTTGGAGAATAAAACTGATGGCTCCAAGTACAGCATAGAAGCCATCAATTCCGAAAATCATAGTCCCACCAAATCATCCAACTCACATGCCTGCTTCTTTGTTAGAATCAATGGTTCAAATCAACAAAAGAATGATTCAAATCAACGGTTAGAATCAACCATGGATATGACGCAAAACATCCACCACACTTCCAGCAGTCCAACTACCACATCTTGGTTGCTCAACACAGATAAAACCTCTAGCAACGTCCGGCATCTTCTATCATTCATGGCTTCTCCAACTTATCGCGCAACTCCACCGACCACCTTGTTCAACTCTTCAATCAACTGATTTACCCATGGGGTTCAATGCTACCATTCTATCGGTTGCTCCTTACATGATCACCTTTGGATCTCGTGCCTCGATCTACCCATCTAACGGTTGAAGGCTTCAAGCACCTCCATAATAACGCCTGCCATCCAACTGGTACATCTATCAAACCTTTCAGCCAACTGGTCTTCCCATCCTTATTCGATTAGATTAGTCTATGGACTCCATCCATCCTAGAGAGACTAACATCCTTATGGGCATCATCTCTCAAACGTGCCGCTCGATCTTCTCTACTTGGTGCAACCATCGACTATCGGAGATCAACATCAACCTCTATTCCACCATCGATGGCTCCTCCTGGTGATCACCATCAGCTACTCTAGTTGTTCAATCGTGACAAAGGACTCAATCCAATGGTTTGGCAACATGCCCCCCTCCAACCACATCATCGACTAGCAGGGTTACTATACAAGCAACCACCTCCTACACCATTCTACATGCTCCAACTAGAAGCCAACCTCTAGCGGCAACACATGTCCCTAATTCTCAGATGCAACTCCATGTTGTTGATCTAAGAGTTGCAGCATGTTCATGATGACACCTGCCATCTAGTTGTCGAAGCCGATCTCAGTTGTCAGCCAATGTGTTTCACGCACAAACTACTTGACCACGTGCTACCATTACCATCATCTTTCCTTAACAACCAATCAAAGCTCATCATCTGGCATCCTCTCCAAACAGCTTCTACGTGCCTTTCATCATGTGTCCTTCAACCATGCTAATTCTAGCCAGCACATGCAACAGTAGCAACACGCACCAGCGACTTCATCCAACTGTTGAACCCTTCTGATTTGCCTCAAACTCTTGGTGCACCTCTCCATCTTTACCATCATCAACTATCACCATCACCAACAAACCTTGCTTCGATCCATGGACAACAACCTCATTAATCATGGACTTCATCCAGCATTGATCATCATCGGCAATCTGGTGGTTCTGCAAGTCTCCATTGAGCAGCAACCAAGATTACTCTTTCAGATCGTGCAGCCATGGCTGCACCACCTGCAAAGACCAATCTCCTACCTTCATCGATCAATATCACCACCAACTCACCACTAGCCACCACCATTAGCTGCTACAACTAATCGGCTTCACCAACCGTGTGCCATCAACATCTCACATCTACAGCTCCTCCATCTTCTCGGCCATGCAACACCAGCTCCGACGATTTGTCATCCGTGATGATGTCTCCAACCAACGTTTTGCCAAATCGATGTGAATCCCATGGTCCACTTTGGTTTGGCCAATCATCATGGCGGTTTTTACAAAACCTCCATGCATTGCACAAGCAACACCTTTCCTCCATCCTCTATCATGCAGCCTCTTTGATCTTCAGCATCTAATGCTGTAGGATGCATCAGCTCCAATTGACGATCCATGTGTCTCCATGCCAACATCAGATCTTGCATGATGAAGCTCGTTTTCCCATAGACGGTGCCAATTTGTAGAGGATAAAATCGGGATTATCGTCTGATCTCTGATCATCCCTCCACAAGCAACAGTCATGTATTAATAGAAAATAACAATAAAATTAAAGGGCGTAAATAAAAAAAAAGCAACACAATACGTACGTGGTTCGTCGCCGGTCTCTTGCCGGCAACTACGTCTACGAGAAGCCGATCTCCGGCCAATCTTCATTATAGAATCAAATCCGGTTACAATATACATCCCGATGCCATAGAATGCACCTTTCTCTCTCTAGCTTCTCTCTACATATCTTCTATCTTTCTCACTCTAGCTTCTCTAGGGTTCCTTCCAAAAGTACCTCCTTCTCCTCCTACTACACACCATTCTCTTTATAGGGTCCATCTGCCAAGTGTCAATGTAAAAAGATCTTTAGGGCATGAGGGAATGATTGAGTGCTCTGCGAGGTGTATAGCTTCTAATATGATGATGACCTGTTATTTTATGTACCCACAGCAACCATGCACTATAAGAAAGTTTTTGTGGACCATTGACTGTACTTCTAACCATTTAAAAGAATGCGAGAGGTCAGATGCTTACCTAACAAACCAAATGTGTTTTTTTCAAATCAATGGTTGTTCAGCCTAGTAGAATCATACACTCCTTGACTGTTTGTTGTCTGAACAGTCATCCTTTGTTCGATTCTAGCAGACCGAACGACTAATTTTTTTTAATTTATGATTGTTTGGCCTACTAGATCCGAACACTCCTTGACTATTCGAACTTTGCTGGCTGAACAATCATCCTTTGTTCGGTTCTAGCAGACCAAATGAACAAAACATTTTTTTGAAACCAATGATTGTTCGGCCTACTATAACTGAACATTCCTTTCTCTAGAATATTGAAGCGTTCAAGAACACCTCCAAATGCTCTAGGTATGGTTGATAAGGAAAGCACTGATCACAAAGAATTATTGAAACGTTTGCAGTCTGATGCACAACCTGTTAATGAGGTAACCTTGAAGAGTGATCTCATATTAACAATTCTGAGATTTCATTTCGTTTTCAATGGTTATGCTACTAAAATATTTATATTTTGTTGCCAGTTTCCCTGATTTGATATAATACACATGGTTGTTAGTTACATTTCTTTCCTTTCGTATTTAGGTCACATATCTACCACCACTCCAATAAGCTTCAAGGTCACAAGATGACCTCGATCGTGAACATGCGATGGAGTGAAGTACAAGCAAATCACGGTAGGGGAGGGCTACCAACGTCGAGAGAAGTGAAGAGCAACCGAACAGGCTAAGGTTGCTCTCAAGCTGGGGTGCTCACTTAAGTTTGCAAAGAAAATGCCCTAAGTCTATAAGAAATATAAGGCAAAGGGAGAGGTCCATGCATTGTTTTGAGAAAAAAATGGGGTGAAAACAAAACTTCCAAAAGAAATTTACCCAGCTATGCAAATTCTCTAAGAAAATGTGTGAGATCATCGATAAGAAAGCTAATAAAGTCCTAATACAAGGTCTTAGAAATTGTTGTGTTATTGAGAATAGTGTTTCAATAAAGTGCAATATGGCACAAACAGATGAGACAGATCCTTGGCATCAACGATTAAGACACATTAATTTTAAAGACTTAGCGAAAAGCAATAAAAATGAATTAATAAGAGTCCTTAAACTTAGTAAACAACATCAAACCATTTATGGCTCTTGTCTAAAAGGCAAACAAGTTAGAAGCTTTCATAAGAAAGTTAAGAATATTAGCACTTATAGAATTCTATAACTTTTGCATATGGACCCTGTTGGACATGATAGGAAAGAAAGCCTAGGTGGAAAAAGGTAGTTCCTAACTTTAGTAGATGATTTTTTGAGATTTACTGGGGTAGCTTTTTCTTAGAGAAAAATCTAAAGCCCTTAAAGAACTAAAGAAAATATGTAAGAGGTTACAAAATAAAAGGGATTATCCAGAATAAGAATTAGAAGTAATGATGGGGGAGAATTTGGTAACCACAGATTCACTGAATACGGTGAGAAAAATGAAGAATCTGAGATTGTACATCTTCAAAATAATTAGAAAAATGGATAGTGGTGTTAGGACTAGAAGACAATTAGAGAATATTGCTAGTCATTTGTGTTCTACCTCTAAGTTTTAAAAGTTTCGGTTGTCATTCCTATGAACACTTAGTTCTTCTATAATTTAAATCGTTAAGTTAGGAGTTCGCTGAAGACTGAAGTGTCAAAGATCAAGTGGACTTCATTGACAAATCAAAGAAAAATTAAAGCTGAAGAAAATCATCCCAAGTGTTCAAGCTCAACTGAAGACAAAATCAAGCTCAAGCATGAAGATATGAATGATCAAAGTACATTCTTACTCTAACGAACGTTCAACTATCAAGAATCTCGTATTGCGGTTACTTGTATACATCTAAGGGTGCACCGCGCATTGCCAGTGGATCTGTTTGACCCTAGATATCTCTTGGACTTATTTCGTATTGTTTGGAGGCGATCCTAGTCATATAGGATGGTTTCGTGTAATTTGGGTTTATCGACGAAAGTCTCCGCAGACCACCCGACCGACCATTTTGAGCGGCCGACTGGAGTCTTCTGACTCTGACAGGTCGACTGATCAAAAGGTGTGGTTGATCGAACCTGACAGATACAAAATTATCTTTATGACCTGAGTGGTCGACCGACCATATTGTGTGGCCAACTTCTCCTATTTTGGATCTCATTTTGACTCAATCTCTTCTGCGATTTTTGGGGCACGTAAGTCATTCGAACGGTTCTTTTAGGTCCATTTCTCTTGTTTGGGTATATAGCCTTATATATTAGAGTTAAACCCATCAATGGAGGAACCCAATCAAGCTATCTCTTGACTCTATTTTTTTAACATCTCTTGAGTTTAGAAATTTCAAATTTGAGAGAGCTTCACCTAAGCAAACCTAGTTCATCATTTGTAAAGGCTCTAATTGTTTGAAGAGACTACAAGCGTATTGATTATTGCAATCGTCTTCTTCCTAGAAAATGATTATATTGGCAGAGTGTCTCTGTGGTGAATTCTTCTCTGAGGATTCTCCATTTTATCAAATTCATCAAAATGTAAGTATCTTTAAAAACAACCCTTTTAGAGTGAATTCAAAATTATCAAACTTGATTGTTTTTATTAGTGGATGAGTGAGTACTCATCAAATTGAGTTGAAGAAGGTGGAATCCTTGAGAAATACATTTCTCTAAAATACTACATGCCTAGTCTGACTCTCTAGGTGAATCGAGAAGTGATTCTCTTAATAGATCGAGTCGAGGATTGTAGATCCGTGAGAAGAGTGCTTCTCTAAAAGACTATTGGCCTAGGCTAACTTTCTAGGTGAGCGAGAATCGATTCTCGTTAGATTGAGACTAGGTGAATCTTAGTTGTTTAATTATTTATTTCGATTGAAAATATTGTAATGCATGGTTGAAATAATATAATACTACTTGTGTTGAGTATTGGATAATGGACGTAGGTGTGGAGTTACCGAACCACTATAAATCTGTATCTTATGTGATTGTGAATGTTTGTATTTTTTATCTCAGATTTTTCCATATCTATGTTATGTGGATGTTTATATTTTGATTGTTTGATCATTTTTCACCTTGTGTAGTCATTAATTTTTAAATCCGCGGAGAAATTAAAAATTGTCTTACTCACCCCCTCTGGGACTTAACGCTGCAATTAAAAGGAAATTTGAATTGGTATGAGAGCGTAGGTCACTTTGAGAAGGGCTTTACAACCTGTGGGTACCGTATTTTCTGGCAAATAGTATGATGACACATGTCACTGGCATGAGACGTGCGGGATATGAAAGGTCAACACGTGGGGACGTCCAGTATGTGTGAAGAAATGCGCCGAAGAAATCGTCTAATATCATGACCAGTCCACTCCTATCACACACCTTCCATTAATGGAAACACCACGTGTTTTAGAATAAGTGACCAGAAGAGAATATCTCGGAGCAGGATCGGTAACGGTACGCATTGAAACTTCAACCATTAATGTGTCGGAGAAGCATTCAATCTTGCCCGACACATTAATGATCAGTCTACTTGACGGGAATGTCATTTAATTCATCCCAACAAGTTTTACGGCCCTTACCTGGTAGAATGACACTTGAATATTTCCCAACAAGGTCAAACGACCCACTTGAAAGGAGTGACAATTATCTCATCCCCCAAGGTCAAGTGATACGCTTGATAGGAATTACATTTAATCGCATCCCTGACAAGGTTAAAACGGCCCACTTGACGAGAATTATCTCATCCCGACAAGGTCAAGTGATACGCTTGACGAAAATGTCATGCAACACATCCCTATAAGGACATACGGCCTACTTGACGAGAGTGATGTTTATCTCATCCCAACAAGAGCAAACAACCTATTTGACGGGAGTAACATTTATCTCGTCCCAACAAGATCAGCAGCTTACGTGATGGGAATGGACTTCTCTCCATCTCGAGAAGTATACAGAATTCTACAAACGAGATATCTGTCACGAGGAATGCCGCCTCAGTCGTTTCAAATATAACTGAATAGGGGCATTTAGGATCTAACAAGAAGAGGCTGTTTCATAACAGAATCTCTTTAGATCATAACTGACTAACGAGAAGTGGACACGTAGAAGGTGAGTTATGCCAGTTTTGGGGGTATAAATATATGACCCTCAGAACTGAGAAGAGGATCTTGCTCTCCAGATCCAGATAGCCTAAACTCTGAAACATTTTACTAAATTTCCTAAACCCTGTTAGCACAATCCTATACTGACTTGAGCGTCGGAGTATTGTCAACAAGTACGAACACAATTCGTCAGGAGATTATCCTATCATCCGCAGCAGAGAGAGGAGTTCTGCCCTGAAGCATCAGAGTCGTCGGATCATCATCGAGATACGAATCGTCTGACCTTGAACATTGTGTGGGATAGATCAAATATTTTTCCCCACATCTTTTGGTGCCATCTGTGGGAACCGACTAGAAGTTTTCCATACTGAGAGATATTCGATTTGAACCAAAATGGATACAAGGCGTATCGGCCTCAGGAACGGAAGAGAGAGGAATCCTCCCAATGACCTCAGAGATACTATCATGGAGAGCAGAAAGGCAAGAGAGCTCTACAGCCAGCAGAAGGTTATCGTCCAGTTGTGAGAAGAGAACGAGGAGCTAAAACAATGGATGACAGCTCGACATGCAGGTGACCATGTCTTAGAGAACGTCGGGGTTAGCCACCATAAGAAGATGCACGTCTGATCAGACAGGTTTGGTTCGGAGGAATCTGATCTGCGGAATCCTAGGAGCAGAAGTGGGGATTTTCATGTCCCTCCACTAGAGAAACGTAACAAAGCCGAGTCTTCCTATCAATGACGCTCGGATCATATTCAGCCTGAAACCAGAAGGCAGATCGCCGATCTGGTAGCTGAAATGATGGGAAGGAAAGAAACTTTGGCCAATAAAATGACGACAATGGCAACAAGGGCTCAGCGATATTCTCCCTTTACTGAAGAAATACAGGAGTATCACGCCCTTAAATCTTTTTCCTATCCTAAGTTTTCAATATTCACGGGAACCTTAGATCCCGTGAACCATGTTCTTCGCTTTCGGAAAGCGATGACGATGTGGGAGTTCCACGACGAGCTCCTCTGTCGAATGTTTCCATCTACTTTGAGTGATGATGCACTCATTTGGTTCAATCAGATAGCTCATCGGACTATTCTTAACTTCACATAGTTAAGCACCCTCTTCATCACTCGCTACTCATGCAACAGATTGCACAAGAATGACGTCGACATATTGTTCAATAGACGCTGCGGTCAGAAGGAGACACTACGGCATTTCACCAAAAGATTCTGTACTCTGATGACCACGGTGGAAGATTGCGACGATAAATATGCCGTCACAGCCTTTCGAAAGGCACTACCTACAAGTTCTGGACTTTATATGTCCCTGACCAAGAATAGGCCAGTCGGTATGGAGGCCTTGTTTCTTTGGGTTGAAAAGTCCTCTAAACTCGAAGACGATACGCTCCAACATGGTCAAGGGTTGTTGACCATATCTGTGCATGAAGTAAAGAAGGCTGTTGAACCTAGCAAATCCTCCGAGGGAAAATAGAAAGTTGCCATCGAGATATCACCGACAGAGAATCCAGAGAAGCCGGGAGGTTCAGATCGGTATCCTCACCAGGAGAAGATGATATTTACAGCGTTGAACAAAACGCAAAGTCAGATCCTTGATCTGATTAAGAATGAGAAATATCTCCAATTCCCACGTCCGATGAAGCCAGACTTGAAGGGAGATAGAGATAAGACGAAATTCTATGCCTTCCACCAAGAAGTAGGGCACATAACCGACAAATGCTGGGCGCTGAGGCACAAGCTTGAGGATCTAATTAACCAGGGCTACTTGTAGTAGTATATCGCTCGCATGAATGGGGCGGTAGCTGAAGTCGAGATCCCCAAGAAAGACAACACCCGCGTTAAACAACAAGAATGCAGGTTAATTATTGACGTTATCCACGGTGGAGGATGACAACTTTCCCGTGGAGAGACAAAAAGAGAAGAGAGGATCAAAATCAGGAAGGTGGAGCACCTGAACGAGATCCTACATCCCTCTACGGGTCCAAGGTTGACGAATTCCGTAGAAATGATGGAGAGCACTGATGCAACTATTTTCTTTTCCGACAGAGATATCGTCGGAGTAGATCATCTACACCCAGATGCATTGGTGCTCACCTTGTTAGTGGGCAATTATGAGGTAAAGCTTATGTTAATAGATCCCGGTAGCTCAGCCAAGATCTTATTCGTAGAAGCTTATAAGAGGATGGGTTTAAACTCATCGGATCTGGTCCAGAGTAGTACTCCATTTGTCAGATTCAATGGCCAAAAGGAGTATGCTCTTGGAAAGGTAATTCTACTAGTTAAGACGAGACCGATCACGTCTATGGTAGAATTGTTGGTTCTAGATACTCCATCCCCCTATAACGGTATTCTGGGGTGGGGGTGGATACATGAGGTCAAGGGCGTACCATCAACCTATTATCAATTGTTCCGGTTCCCGACTGATCACGGGATAATGGAGTTAATTAAAAGGAGACCAAGTCATCTCAAAGAGATGTTACGCCATTGCCCTCCGACCTAAGAGTGCTCTGGGTTGTGAGGGTCTGCTTCATCAGTGGTTGCTGAACAATAGCAACCAGAGTGCATCCCGGCAAGTCTGGAGCAGACTGCGCCTAGCCGGGAAAATGACAAGATACAATCTTAGCTTGGCAACATTCCCACAATAGAAGAAACTGATCAAATCAACCTCGGAACCTAAGAAGATCCAAAATACACCTTTATCGGGCCCGGTCTATCCATCGAAGAAAAGATATCCTACGCTGACTTCTTGAAATCTTATATGGACGTCTTCATATGGTCATTTAGTGACATGCCAGGTATTCCTCCCAACATCTCTTGTCATCAATTAAAGGTAGATAATAAATATTTACCTGTGAAACAACGACCTCGGAGAATTGCTCCTGAGAAACAGAAGGCTATTCAAGATGAGATCGACAAACTCTTGGCAGTCGGCTTCATCCGAGAAGTCAGCAATGCTCAATGATTAGCCAATATAGTGGCAGTACCAAAGAAGAATGGGAAAATCAGAGTATGCATCGACTTCACTCATTTGAACAAAGCTTGCCCCAAGGATCCATATCTTTTGCCGAGAATCGATCAACTGGTTGACACCACATTGGGATATGAAATCTTTTCCTTCATGGATGGATACTCGGGGTACAACCAAATTCCGTTGTATGAGCCAGATCAAAAGATGATGGCCTTCATGACTGATAGGGGGTCTTTTTCTACAAAGTGATGCCTTTTGGCCTCAAGAATGCAGGAGCCACTTATCAACGTCTCGTCAACAGGATGTTCCATGATATGATCAATGTAACAATGGAAGTTTACATAGAAGACATGATGGTGAAAACACAATCCTGAGAACTTCATCTGGGAGATCTCGAAAAAACTTTCAATCATCTACAAGAGTATCATATGAAGTTGTACCCTACCAAATGCGTATTCGAAGTAACATCGGGGAAGTTCTTAGGTTACCTCATTACAAGACGAGGTATCGAGGCTAATCCCGAGTAGATCACGGCCTTAACAGATAGGTGCAAAAGCTGCATTGAATCGCTTCATAGCAAGGTCATCAGATAGGTGCAGATCCCTGTTCAGGCTATTAAAGAAAAATTGAAGGTTTGACTGGACCGAGGAGTACGATGAAGCCTTCCAAAAGCTTAAACAATACCTCTCACAACCTCCAATCCTTTCCAAACCTGACTAAGGTGAACCTCTGGGTCTTTATCTGGCTACAACTGATGAATCAATCAGTGCCGTCCTCTTCGTGAGCTCGACCGAGAAGAATGACCAGTATATTTTACCAGTAAGACTCTTATTGGAGCAGAAATGAGATATGTCACCATCGAAAAAGCTGCTCTCGTTCTGATTTACGCATCTAGGCATCTAAAACCTTATTTTGAAGGAAGAACCATCATAGTCTACACTAAACATCCGTTAAAATTTATACTCGGGAAGATTGATTTATCAGGAAGAATAGCTAAATGGGCCATTTACTTGGCTCAATATAATATACAGCTCTCTCTGCGAACATCCGAGAATGCTTAAATCAAACTTATTTGTAACAAATAATAAAAACTAATCTAGAAAGCAATTAATAGACTTTAGAGAGAGAAAAAATGAGAGATTTAGAGAGAGAATGGGGGGTTTGGAGTGAGAATACAAAAGAGAAACGGGGAGTTATCAAACCATGGTTAAGAGGTCGCGACATGGAAGATTGAAGAAGAGGGCATGTGGAGAAGTGGTGATCGTGATCGGGGTGTGTGGGGGAAAAATCTTTGATTTTAACCCGCACAATCCCCGAGGAATCGGATGCTCAGTTCCAAACAGAACTTGCAAACTGGAGCAGCTGTGTATTTTCACTGAAGAAAACTTGAAAGTATGGGGTTAGCTACGATTGAAGTAGCCGACTGTATGATCCTTCTTTCCGAGATGATGTCGGCTTCCTTGGTTCTCCTCTCCTTCAAGTCTTGGTATCCGTCGGGCGATGTACCTGTAAATTACACTCCGATGCTCAAGTCAAACTTTAATTCAGGTAAGATGCCGTTTCCTCCTCCAGAATCAAAGAAGTCAAAAATTCCTTTCCTTCTATTAGGAGATCTTCCCTTTTATAGGGCTCCCTATGAGGAGCGTATAGCTGATTGGGAGCCTGTAATCGTCTATCTTGAAAATGGTTTTCCATTTATTGCTGGCTGTTTGTGGGCGTGGTTGGAGACACCCATTTTCTCGAAGTAACTCATGAGTGGGGGAATATTTTAGATATCTTCTTGGGACTTGATTGTTGATTCTCTCGGCTAACCCCAGAGGATTTGGCCGTTTTAGCATAATCGGACTGCATTCGTTATCCGACTTGTGTATGCCTTTAATCAAGGAATTATGCCACCTGTATGGACTTTCAACTAGGTCCATTTTAGCATGTTCGGCTTCTCAACAAGGTTTATATAGTGTCAGACATAGTGCTATGCCAGTCGGGTATCATCCGTTTAGGTCCATCTAGGAACTCTAGTTTATAGGGTGTTTCAGCTTGAAAGTCGGTCAGTGAAACCTAGGTCCGAAGTGCCCCGAGGCCAGTGAATCCACTTTGCTCTCTTCAGGCGTGCAGATGTGTGTTCTTGACACGTGGTAGTATCTTGGCCACTCGGAAATAGGTTACCCACAGGGTAGATTGGATCTAGAGGAGGAACCGTGGGTTCGTTGTGGAGAGATTGAGAGAAAGGTAGAGAGATTTCAAACTTACCGTTGGAGAAGCAGCTCCAAGGTAGGGATGAGCAGCCAGTGATCGCAAGGAGAGGAAGATGGCAGTTTGTGGTGGTGTTGTAGGGTTCATGGACATCACCATTTGGAAAGTCGGCTTGTGGTGGTGCAGGCCATTGAGGAGGTTACAATTGAGAGGGGAGATCTTGCTGTTAGGAGAAGGGGAAGGAGAAGGAGAAGTATTGCCATAGAATGAGGTGGTAGTGGTTTTGCAGACCGGTTCTTGAGAGGAGAGACCACGACTTAGGGGAGAGCCATGAAAGAGAGATGAGAGAGTGGTTGAAGCTGTGCAAGGGGGTTCGGTTAGAGGGTGAGATGGTAGTTGATGAGGTTGTGGGGATAGTGGCTCCATGGGGAGCTATTTTTGGCTGAGAGAGGGAGAGGGAGAGAAAGAAAGGATAATCTTTTAGGGTTCCATTAGGAGACTTAGAGAGAGGGTTAAGAGAAAAAAGATGATAGGATGAGAATCGTGGGAGAGAGTGAGAGGGGCGTCCTTTTTTAGGGGGAAGGGGGGTCATGAATGATAGCATTGAAAGGAGAAGGAGAGGGTAGTTGTATGGGGAGAGATTAGGGTTGGGAGAAAGAAACGTGGGATAGAGGAAAGGGGGGAGAGAAAATCATGAAAGATATGGAGAGTAGGAAGAGAAACTCGTAGCCCATCAAGGAGAAGACGTGGATTGATGCTTCTCTTGAAGAAAGAGGGAGAGAAAGAATGAAGATTCAAAGGAGAGGCGTGGATCTTCTGTGTATTGTTGCTGCTCCACAATGGATGGATAAGGTAGAAGAGCCGATCTCCAAGACGTCTTCTTTATTAGTTGCTCCTTTGTGCAATGCACGTTCTCCATCGTGGAGAGAAATGAAGGTAAATAGGAGATCTCCTAAGACTCCTTTATGCGTAAGTTTCAAACAAATAGTCGCTCCTCATAAGTAGTTGTCGTGGTCCTCTAAAGAAGTGAAGATTCCTCAATGAGTCGAGCTCCAAGCCATTTCCTTTTTTAGATGGTGCGTCCATCCCAATTGTCCAAAGAGTAGCGCCACCTCAGCATGTGTGCCCATTTCTCCCCTTTCTAGGGAATCCAACGTGAAGTGTACACGTTGCTACCATGTGGCTTTCTCTCGAGCTGTGAAACGTGCCCTATATTTTGTGTCATTCTCTTCAAGTGTGCCAACGTCCAAGATGTAAAGAATATTTTCATATTCTAGTTTTGGTAAAGATTCTGTGTGACATAAAAAATTTATGTAACCATTCCTACGAGCACCAGTGTAGTGTTGAAGATGTCGTGCTACGCATATTTCGTCGACTACGTTAAGATTAAAAGATAGAGACAACAAGAATCAGGCGGTTGACGACAGGACTCATCTAAGTAACTGCCCATTTGTCGGTTATAGATCATGTACGCTCGCTTAGGAAGGTAAGTGACTTGGTGGCCATAGGAATAGGTTTAAAATGAATAAAATATAATGGTCAAACCTAGTCAATGGACAAATCTGAGTCTAAGTCAAGATTATTGACTTCTGGGAAAGTCTGATTGATTGGACTTTTTAGGCCAAACGATAGAAATTATTCGAAGCCCAATCGATTGGAGACCTCTGTGAAATCGATTGGACTCTACAAGACATAACTTATTTGAAGCCCAATCGATTGGAGACCTTTGTGAAATTCATTGGACTCCACGGGACAGAAACTTATATAAGTCCGATCGATTGGACCCTTGGTACAATCGATTGGATTTATAAAGGAAAAACCAATTCGTACAAGACCAATCGATTGGACCCAGAGTACAATCGATTGGACTGACCCAAAGTACAATCGATTGGACTTCACGCGAATTAGGTCTTTTCAGATCCGAAATTCTAGTTTTCACTTCTCTCACTTATCAATAGACTCAGGGCTACGAATTCTATAAATATAACCCCTCTCTGGACTTATTAAATACACATTCATACACAAAAGTGAGTTTTATTTATCTGGAGTATCCATTCCGAAGAGCAAAAAGCCTCCAGCTTTCATTAACATCTTGTGAGCTTTTTCTCTTCTCGATCATAGCCAAGTGCTTGATCCATTACTCAGCATAGGTCTTCTACATAGAAACTTGACCTAGCAGTCTAAGAGTACCAGTATGACTCAACACCATTTGAGCAACTTAGGGTTCAGGGTTTATTGAGTCCTTCACCTTCAGCAAAGGCAGGAGAGTTGAGAATTAAGATCAGAGTGGCTGATCGAAGGTAGGATTGGTGAGTACCAAATGAACAAGCGGACAAGGCTTCTTGGTTGGGATGGCACGTGTGGATTCTTAGCATTGATTCAGAGGACGTGGACGCATCGACAGTAGGCCTTGGCTAAGGTTGGAAACTGCATTTGCAACAGTGCTGCGTAGGTAACATTTGTTTCATTTAACTTTCAGTTAATGATACTTTCCGTCTGAACGTGGTCCTATGGTTTTCCTTGGCAAAGGTTTCCATGTAAAAACTCTTTGTCTTTTGGATGTTTGATTGTTATTCCGCTAATTATATTGATTAGATCACACGACGAAAAGACAATATACAGAGGCCCATGTGGCTTCTTTGGTGTGGGTAGGGGCCTCCGACAAGGAGACCCGCTGTCCCCCCTCCTCTTTGCCTTTGCTGAAGATGTACTGAGCAGGGGCATAGCCTGGCTTGTTCATCATAAGAAAATTCAACCTATGGCAAATATCCGGGATAAACAAGGCCCGTCCCACCTCCTCTTCATTGATGATATTTTCATCTTCATTAACGGGAAGAAAAATGGGATTATGCACCTCTTGGATCTTCTCAAGAGATATCAAGAGTCAGCGGAGCAGTTCATTAACAAGCAGAAGAGTTGAATCTTCATGGGAAGTATGAGTAGGAACAGAAAGCACCGTATTGAAGGATGGCTTGATATGAAGGAAGGCAAACTCCCTAAAAAGTACTTAGGAGTGCCACTTCTGAAAGGGAGGATCACCAAAGCAGCTATTCAACCATTAGTTGAGAGCATCAGGAAAAGGGCATCAGGTTGGGTGGGGAAAATGATCTCCTTCCAAGGTCGTGTCATCCTCATCCGCTCCATCCTTACTAGTATCCCCATATACAACATGGCGGTATACAAATGGCCAGCGTCAACAATCAAAGAGTGCGAAACAGCCATCCGCAATTTCTTAAGGTCACGGGGACCCTGCGAAGCGAAAACTTGTGAGCCTAAGTTGGGATAAGGTGTGTAAGCCTTTGAAGGAAGGAGGGCTGGGCATTCGGAGGCTACAGGACATAAATCTTTCACTTCTCATGAAGCTCGCTTGGACGCTCTTGGAAGGTAAAGCTATATGGGCAGAATATATGAAGAGGAATTTCTTTAACAATATGGGTGACCGGATTCGTTATTATAAAAGCTCTTCTCTTTGGCCTGGGCTCCGTTGGGCGCTCTCAGAGATGAAAATGCTTATGGGGTGGATCATTGGCAAATGAGAGTCTATTGATTTGTGGAGGGATTCCTAGGCTGGTGGAGCGATCCAAGACAAGATTAATGTTCCTAGTTGTATTTCGAAGGAGTGATCTGCTAAATTGAGTGAGATAATTGAGAACGGACAATGGAATGTTCTGAGTTCTGTCAATGGTATCCTATAGGCGACCTGGATCAATTCGGAAAATCTTTCATCCCTCCCTAGGGGGGGAGAAAGACATGAGAGTTTGGAAACCTTCCATTAATGGTACGTTCTCGCTCAAATCAGCCATGGAAGGTATTCGAAAGCGTGGAACTAGAGCTTTTTGGATAGATCGAGTTTGGAACTCGGGAATCTACCCTAGGATAGCAGCGGTTTCATGGAAGATTCTTCATGGAGTGGTTGCTACCACTGATAATCTTCAAAGGAGAGGCATACATATGGCGTCTAGATGCCCTCTATGTAAGGTAGAATCGATCGGAATCTCTAAACCACATTTTCTTTTATTGTGATAGAACCAGAAGTGTTTAGAAGCATCTGTTGGATAGCTTTCTTTGCCACAACAACACAACTGACACCTCGTGGAAGCAATGGTTTGAAATTTACGCTGGAGGTAGCCCCCTTATCACAGAACTATGGAGTGCGGCATGCATTGCACTCATGAATGCCATTTGGCAAGTGCGTAATGGCATGCTTTTTGAGGACAACAAGTGGGATATGGACTATGTCCTACGTAAGATCAAAATGAAGGTTCAATATGCTACTACAAACTCAAAGAAGGCTATGAAAAACTCAACTGATGACCTTAGAATCCTGAGAAATCTTGGTCTAGGACCGATCCTGAGGAAAGCACCTAAGATCAAAGAATGTAAATGGTATCCACCAGGGTGTGGAATTATTAAAGTTAATTGTGACGGGGCATCGAAAGGAAACCCAGGGGTGGCTGGGTATGGAGTGACCTACAGGGATACAAATAAGTTATTGGGTGTGCTTATGGGAAACCTAGGCATCGCTACTAGTTTCCTGGCCGAATGTAGGGCTATTTGCCATGGGGTGCAACGCGCACTAGAAGAAGGATGGTACCGGTTATGGGTGGAGTCTAATTTAGAAGCGGCAGTTCATACTTTTAATAATGGAAAGATCCCTTGGCAAATCAAGGGCCAGTGGGAATTGACCATAGGAAGACTGGATTACCTCCTTCTAAGATCAACTTGGCGAGAAGTGAACTTCAGTGCAGATGCATGTGCAAACTATGCCTGCACTATACCACCGGGCGAGGCACAATGGTGGGCTCATAGGCCGCAGTTCCTAAGAAGGCTAGAGGAGCCTCATCGAATGTATTTCAGCATGTTGCATATGATGGATGCGAGTCGAGGTACCAATCTAATTGGGATCCCGTCGAACATTTTGATGTGTGTTCGTGCTTAATTTCACTATTGTAATTCCTTTTTTATCAATACATTTTTCTTACTTAGCAAAAAAAAAAAATGAAACACAAAAATCAAAAGTCCACAGAGTTGTTAGCTCTACTCATCCTCGTCATATGCATCATTGTCATCGTCATCGTCATCATCATCACATCCTCCAACATCTTCTTCATCGTCATCTTCATCTTTGTCATCATCGTCGTCTTCAACCTCCCAAACTACTGCTGGTGCTGGAGTCTACTCTGGCGGTGACTTTGGAAACTCAGGGTACTAAGAACGAAAGATAGTAATCCATTGCTGACGACAAGAGATAGAATCTAAGGAATGACAGACTATCCTTCTTGGACGATAACAGAAGATCGACGTTTGCCAAAAGTCATGGCAGGGTGAAAGGACTCACCTATAAGCATCTTGTTGTAGGTGACTTGATTGATGGGAGTGATCTGGTGAAGGACTTCATCTCTCACGCCCCGATTTCCAACACAGATCTCGAGGTGTGAGCGGTTCACCTAACAATCTTTTTATCCATACAATCGCTACACTCCGGAGTACTTATAATGATAACTCCAGACGCTGGTAAGCAGTTGAAATAGGGTCTCAAGTGTTATATGCGGATATGTTTCTATTCTCCATAATTAATTACAATGATAGTGCGATAAAATATACTCTAATCATAAGAATTCAAAAATTATACAAGGATTTCAACAATGATACTTTATACATAGTTGGGTGTTTGATATTGATAAATAAATGTAAAGTTAAACTACGCAATAGAAAGAAAGTATACCAAAGCGGAAGCAGACCCTAACAGCGTTACCTCTCTCTGATAAGTCTTAGTAAATATTTTCAACTGAAATGCTCCAACCAATCATTCGATCTGCCAAATATCCTCTTGGTCTTCCAATCCATCATCGATTCTCTGCAGAAGACCTAGGGGTGGGTGTGCTTTTGGGGAAAAGCCCAGTAGTAGGGGAAATGGTTTAAACTACTCATGATTTCATCTCCAGGAGAAAACAGCCAATAAAAACATGAAAACAAAATCGTACGAAGTAACATGCATAGTCCACTAACATACAGTTACTGTATATAAAAAACAACGGATACATAATTTTGCATTTAAACAATGATAATGCACTAAGAATAGAATCAGATAAGCAACATCAAAATCATAAAACTCAAAACTCAAATCTGCCAACATGTAACCCACAATAACATATAGATAATAGTTTTGATGATGCATAATTTAAAGAGATTTCACCTTAGGCTACGACCGGTATACCTGCCCCGATCGAGGCTTATCCCAAAATTCACCGATGTGGGACACCATCGTTAGCCCCTTAACGCGGGCTGCGCGGTCTTCACCTGTCCTGATTTTTTGGCCTGGGAACTGCCGTTTGACACCCATCGAACTCATCTAGCGCTGGTCTTGCGCTACACCCCACGTTTCTGGCTCAGGTCACCGTTGGCCTACATTATCACATCGGCTAAACGTTCGACTACTGCAGAATTTCTATGGATCCAAAGAAAGTCCGGGCAGAGTTCAATCATGCCCCGCATCTAAATGCCTATCAAGCGTGCAGTGTAACCCTCAGCTAATCCACTATAAACAATGCATCATACTGAGTTCCTTAGAAGAACCAAAATTTTAGGATAGTTGTTAATATCCCATGGTTCTAACGATACCCCATCCTATCAAGAGAACATATAGGTACTGCCTCTATTTAAGAATTTACTGACTCTTCTAATTCACCATGCTACATATAATATATATAACCCTAAGCGTGCTAAAGCTTTTATTTCTGATTTAAAATCTCTTTATTAGCTTTCAAAAATCTTTTATTTTTATTTCATTAATTTATTTGATCACCTAGTACCTTGACATGTGTGTATGCTAGTAGGGGCTTCAATCTCGTAAACCATCTGTCAAATCTCATCTGAAACCAACCAACACAACTGGGTCCATAGTGGCACCCACGAGTCCACTTGGGCACCCGAACGAAGTCCAAGCCATAAATCCACAATTCCACAATCCAGGGTAGCCTAAGCATCCCACACCTTCAGACGTACTATTGATCATGCACACCAAATCAATCTCCAAAATCGATAACAACCATCCTTTTTCCATTTTCTTGAAAAACCCAATGAACACAATTGAGGAAAACCCATTCATCTTCTGATAAAACTTATTCTTTAAATTATTCACGATAAATCCAACGGTTTAAAAATTAACCTCGGTCAAACTCAGTCAAATAGTTGATAACAATCAAACAAGGTTCGATAAATCATCGGGAATCAAATAAAACTCAATAAATCTAAGAGATGACAAAACTTGGTGATTCGTCAAAGCAAAACAAAGGCAAATAAAAAATCCACATATAGAATTAGAAAATAGTCAGAGTATAAAAATAAATAGGAATTTTGATAAAGGCAGCCTAAAATCTTTATAATAGGAATTTCATTCCAACGCAGGTTTAAAGCATAACTTTAAAGTTAAGTTTGCTCCGATAAAGTTGACATGAGTCGACATGATCAATTTGGATGTTTAGCCCATACCCAAATGACCTATACATACCAAGTTTCAACTTGATTAATGTTTTTTTTGAACTGTTGGATTCACATCTTTTCCATGGTTGGTTTGAAATCGTAGGTTTTAAGCATTATTTGGAAGATGTGGTACACTATTAGTGTCCGTTGATCATATGGATGTTGGGTCCAATCCTACGTGGTCTTACATAACAAGTTCCGCCTTGATTGGTGTTTCTCTAACCTCTAGATCAGGTTATTTTTAACTGTTAAGACATAGCCCAATCTTAGAGATCATTAACTGTATAAATGTTTAACATATTCCTAAGTGGACCTACTTACTAGGTTCAACCTAATTGGTGATTCTATCCCTTGGGTTAGAGTCTTTTACATGGTTTATTTATAGTCGTAGGATTTGAGCATTTTCTTTTGTGAGAAGTGGCCCATCATCTAAGACCGTTGATCAAATGGGTGTTGATCCCACATGGGCCTTCTCACATTGTTGTTGTTGTTGTTGTTGTTGTTGTTATTATTATTATTATTATTATTATTTTCCTATTTTTGTGGGTCCGATCCAAAATAGGTCGTTCTACACCTAAGCGCACACACAGGCCCTTCACAAGGCCCATGTCTTATTTTATTTTGTTTTATTTTATTTTATTCTTATATTTTTGTTTCTTTAGGTAGCACACGGTTTGGGACCATTGACCGGGTGGATGTGAAATGCATCCCAAGGTGAACCTCCATACCCAATTTCATCTTGGTAAGTTATTTCTAACCGTTGAATTATGGCCTTCGTCGTGGTTCGTTTGTGATCGTGGATCTTGGACACTAATTGGGAGAAGATGGTACTCCATTGAGGTCGTTTACCGTATGGATGTTCGACTCGATCCTAGGTGGATCTACACACCAAATTTCAGATTGATTTGGGGTTTTTCTAACTGTTAGATTAGAGTGTTTTCATAGTTTGTTCTTAACGGTTGATGTTGATCATTAATAGGGAAGGTAGCACACCATTGACCGTGTGGGTGTCGGGCCCACTTGAAACGATTGATCATATGTATATTTAGCCCATTGCCACTGATCGTATGATGTTTGGCCCATTACCACTGATTATATGATGTTTGGCCCATCATCACTTATCATATAATGTTCGGCCCAACACCAATGGCCGCATGATGGTTGGCCCAACACCACTGACCATATGATGTTTGGCCCATCACTATTGACCGTTGATTGTGTGGATATTTGGTCCATTGATTGTGACCATAAGTCGTATGGATGTTGGCCCACTAGTCATGACCATTGCTTGTATGGCTATTGGGCCACTATTTGTGAGCGTTTATCGTGTGGCTGTTTGGCCCACTAATTTAAATGTGGATGTTAGGCCCATTCCTAGGTGGACCCACATGCAAAAATCAACTTGATCAGTGATTCCTAAGCATTGGATTAGGGTCATGTTCACGGTACAACCATGGATTCTAACATTCTTTGGGTGAAAGTGGTACTATTAAAGACCACTACCGTATGGAGTGTGATATTTGGGGGGGGGTTGTGTTCATGCCCTTTATTTTTTGATTTGGGTCGGGTTTTTATTTTTATTTTTTCGGGTATGAGCATGGGTGAGGCGGGCTGCAAATGGAGTGGGTTTTTGGGCAGTTTTGTGTGTGTTTTTGTTTTTGTTTTTTTTTTTCTCATCTTAGGCCTCTGGTTTGTTTTTAAGAACAGCAAAACAGAGTTTCATCTCTCTTGTGGTATACGGCCGTGGTTGGATCGTTTGGGACCACCATGTCCCACCAAAACTCCCAAAATATTTCTCCTATTCTTCCCAAACCTCTCTTATAAACCTGTGGTTTTCTGTCCTTCATTTTTATCCAAAATTGTTTAAGAATTGCGGGTGGTTCATCCATTGTAGCAGTCCGGAGAGTAGCAAGGTAAACCCATGTATATTCGTCTTTCAAAGCCTAAGGTCTTTAACCTACAATTCCTCTTATGCAAAGGTTCAAAGTAGGTGGAATAAAGCTAAGTTTCTGTTTGTAAAAGAATTATCATCAAGGGAGGGGGAGGGTTTCAACAAGGAAGATAAATGTTCCAACCTTTTGTTACAGGTTTAGTTCTTTCAGTTGGACATTTTATATCTGTTTTGAAACTTTGGAACCCATTTAAACAAAAATCAAATGGAAATAACAACATCAAAGAAATCAGCAACTAAGACATGGATTCCTTAATAAGAATAAATCAGAAATATTCCAAAACAATGGAGGATAATTTCGAATTTACAGCAGAAAATAACCATTTTGTTTAATCAAAATAATTATTAAAATGTATAGGAAAGATTTGAAATCAAAGTTGATTTCAATGTGTGTTTCATTCAAACAATGAAAGGGTATATATAGATATTACAGCAAAGATTCAATCCCACGATTGTGGGGATGAGAATCAAACAAATAAGGAAAATCTACAAATATACAAAATATGGATGGCGTGAATGATGGTGGCAAGTTGGTGACAATCTTGGCAATCTTGGTGAACAAGGAAACCACAATTGATTTTCGTATGGCAAGTGACAAATTAGCGCAGATTGTGTTTCCTAACGTGATGGTAGTAGTGAGTGACGAGCTAGTGTGAAATCAGAAACGGATGGAGTTTCCTGATATGGAGAGATTGCACATATTGAGTTTTCTAATACTCCCCTCAAGTTGGTGCGTGAAGATTCGTAACGCCCAACTTGCTAAGTAGATAAAGGAATTGATCACGTCCAAGTGCTTTCGTGAAGATGTCGGCAAGTTGATGTTGAGAGGACACATAAGAAGTGACTAAGATGCCAGAGGACAATTTTTCCCGAACAAGATGGCAATCGATCTCAATATGTTTAGTGCGCTCGTGAAAAACTAGATTAGCAGCAATGTGAAGGGCGGCTTGGTTGTAACAAAATAGTTTCATGGGTTGAGAATGTTGAACACCCAAATCATGGAGAAGAGACTTTAACTAAATGAGTTTTCATGTTGCAATAGCCATGTCGCAATATTCTGCCTTAGCGGAGGAGCAAGAGACTGATTTCCGTTAAATTGAAAAAAAATTATGAAAAAAATAAAGCGTCTGTTATTGTCCGTTTGGGGGCGGGGTACCCGTTACGTTATATACTGTTAAAATGCTGAAAAAAATAACGGCTGTTATTTTACGTGATAACAAAAATAATGACTATTACTTTGTGAAAAAATAAAGCGTCCGTTATTGTCCATTTCTTTTATTTTTGAAATTCATGTTCAAATATGTGGGGCCCACGTACTCGTGCTTTCCTAAGTGAGCATGCGCGCTAACCAAATGGTGGTAAGTATGAATAGTGCATAAAATTTGAAGTTTACATATGTAAAGTTAGTGCGAACCAAACGCACGAAAATAGTATGGGTGCGTAAATTATTTATCGTGCAAACCATTGCACGAGTAATAGCTCAGTGCATAGCCACGTGACACTCTTTAAGCAGAACTTTGCTCACCGGTCAGAGTCCACTGAGAGTGTCACGTGGCTCATTGAGTAAACGTCCGTCACCAAAATATTTAGGAAAAAGATGTAACAAGGTATGCCTGAAACTCTTCATTTGCGGAAGCGGCATTTTTGGTAGTCACCGCTGCCATCTGGGCCCACTGACCGCTTGGATATACACACCAAAAATGTAATCTATAACCATTAGATTTTAGCACTTTTTTGTACTTTTTAAAGTTTTTTTATAGCCGTTGAATACGTTTTAGTACTAAAACCAACGGCTACAAATCATCCAACAAGCTGATTTTTTGTGTGAATACCTACTAAATATTTATCTATAAGGTATGCCACGTGGCTCACATGGATGTTTCTGGAGCAAAATGGGACTCAATTCCTAGACAAAGTGCTTGCATTAACTCTTCTCACATTTCGACACATCGCACCATGATAATGTAACAATGTCAATCAATGAGGACACGTGGCATGTTGGATTGGTTCATCTGACACTCCCAAATCTACTGTGTAACGCTCTTGCCGGCTTAGTTTCGTTTCGTTTCGTTCCGTACAAACTCTCCTAAAGCCTCACCCAACCAGCACTTCTGAACAGTAAAGTAGTAAACAGCAATGGCGGGGACTCTACTGCCCTTAGCTAGAGCACACCTAAGCCTTTCTCGACCCTCTAACTACCATTTGAACACCCATTCGCTCCCAGGTCAACCCTTCCTCCTTTCCCTTCCCTATCCCCCAAAGCCTAAAATCCACAACTTCTTCCTCAACCCTACACTCGAATCTCTTCATCACCGGTTCAAATCGAGTTGTGCTCTTGAGTCCGACGTTCCTTACCCTAAAGATCAGGTAATGACAGTTACTCAATCCTTTTTTTTATTTTTTTTTTATATAAAACCCTTGAATTTAAATGGTTACAAAGAAATTTGAATTTCTCAGAATTTGGTTTATAACAGGGGTCGGAGAAGATCAGCACTGGTAAGACCTTCGATGAATGGGATTTGCTGACGGCGAGGTTCGCCGGAGCGGCAAATTTCCCGTTTCTGTTACTCCAACTACCTCAGATCGTTCTCAATGCTCGCAATCTTTTGGCGGGAAACAAATCTGCACTTTTTGCGGTTCCATGGCTGGTGATTAATCGCTGTTTCTTGAAGTTTTGATCTTTTAGGGAGACGGGGAAACACTAACAAAGTGGAATTCTGGAATGCAGGGAATGCTCACTGGATTGCTTGGGAATTTATCACTGCTTTCTTACTTTGCGAAGAAGAAGGAGACGGAGGCGATTCTGGTTCAGACATTGGGAGTTATCTCGACGTATATTGTGATTGCTCAGCTCGCGATGGCAGAAGCCATGCCTCTGCCTCATTTCACGGTGACTTCGGTTGTGGTACTGGCTGGTCTCGTTTTGAATTTCATGAATTATTTTAATTTGCTTAACACCGGGATATGGCGGTTTTGGGAAGATTTCATCACGATTGGCGGGCTCTCTGTTCTTCCACAGGTGAACCTGAGATTGCCTCTTGAATCTGTTAGTCAATTTTATAGGGAAAGTTTAATTGATTGATTGATTGATTGTTGTTGTTGTTTTCCTTTTGGGAACAATTGCAGGTTATGTGGTCAACATTCGTTCCATACATTCCAAACAGCATTTTGCCCGGGACGGTAGCTTTTGTTATGGCTGTCGTGGCCGTTGTTATGGTAAGGTTAATGTCAACCACCCACCAAAGAAAAAATTTAATTTTGATTCGTGGTGTCTTGTTATGCTTTAAATCGTGTTGATTAGTCAATAATGCAATTTTTTTTTCATTGATTTTGTATGATCTGCATTTGATTTTTGGATGGACGATGAGAGAATACTATCATTTGAATGTATTCAACACTTGCAACATAGTATTTTGTTGTTGGGAGCATCTTTCGTCTGAGTACTTAGACTCAAAATGCCTGTCCTTAAGCATTATCATGACTTGTGTCCGAATGGGCCCACATACGAGACTTCTTAGGTCACAAATCAGCCTTTTTTTTGGAGCTTTACCGGATTTATTTCACTGTCTAAAGGAATAGAAATATTAAATGGTCGAGATACATCTAACAAGGACACTACGTTTTCTAAAGAATTTGCCATGTCAGACACCTTGCCATATTCATGTATCGGACACATGCTAACACCTTTTCAAAAAAATCTCAAATTATTCAAATATTTTATTTTTAGCTATTATTTATATGATTTTAATGTATATCAGCTTAATCTCAATACATTCTCTTTATATTGTATACTTAACATGAACTAAAGTATTTTAAAGGATAGATCTTTCAACATAAGGAATAAATTGTACAGATGTGTCGACATATCAGGTGTATGGGGGTCAGCGTGTCTGATACTGTATCAATGTCGGACATCGACAATCGTGTATGTGTCTTTGTTAAATAGGTTGAGATCCTCTAATTATATAACTTTTGGTCCTGTAGTCATCTTAGGTGGGACCCATTCGGTGGTGGGTCCTGGTCTTCTCCTCTGCTTGCTAGCCTTGTTCATTAAATAGAGAATTCTCTTTGTTGAACTATTTTGCGGAGGTGAATGTCCATCTAATTAGATGAGTAGGTAATTGGTTCTAACTTGGGGTTCAAAATAGTTTTTTTTGGAGAAGGAAAGCTTGGGGTTAGGCGGGACCCCTACCTGAAATAAGAAAAAAAGGAATCTACAACCGATCATATTTACACCCCTTAGCGTCTTCCACAACAATTTTTGAAAGATCACTAGGGAACGAGTCAGGACTAAGAGTAATATCTACAGCAAGAGAGTAAAAAGAAGCCAACAAATCAGCAGAAATTGATAACAAACAAAATAGTTATTGGTTTCTTTGTCTCTCATCTCTCATTTTGGTGATCGTCTGTGCATGCCAGATTTGTCAAATATCGTTTTGTTTGATTGGAGGCATTACAAATTGATAGCAAGGATCGCAACATTGTATTGATGTGATGTGCTAGAGCTGCTAAATGGACTCTCTTGATCTTGCTTAACGTAGAGATATAGGTTCTGATGGATAAACTTGGATTGTCTAACTGCATTCTTGCGTAAGCTCCGTCTCTTCTGTGGATGCTTTCACGTAACGGCCACTCAGATGTCCCTGTTTATTATAATTGTTGGTTGGAATACCAACCTTTGATGCATTGGGAAAATGCGATTATATTTCTTTTTAGCTAGAAAGCAAGGTTTGAAATCTTGGTCTTGAGGTATGCCTTAGGTCAAAACCGAGACAAACCCCTAAGGCAAAATGAAACCTTTTTGAGACATTTGAAATTGGTGAGACAAAAACATGGGATAATGAATTTAATGCATGCATAAGCTTAAAAAAGATGTTTAAAGAAAACAAATGACCCCTACAAGCTACAACTCTTTATACTAAAAAAAGTACACTTTTTAAACCAATACAATATGATACATTAAGATACTTTACACTAAATTTTGTTTAATGCGTAGATAAGCTAACATTGTGTAATAGTATCTCTTACTAGGTCTCACTAATTGAAAGTTCAAGTTCATAAGTATAATCCCCATTGGCTAATATAGACTATGTACCATCGTAAGTGTGATAATATTGGGACTTCCATATGTTCAATAGTATATGCATCTACCGTACATGGGGGAATGTTTGTCAGTCCAATGTATCCAACTTCTAGACCCCATGTAGAATTTCCAAGCCAAAAGTTAGCCATCAGATGGTCTTAAACAACCAACAATTGGTTCTTTTTTTCTGTCTAGAAACACAAGGGTGTCAGTTTTAAAAAGGGTCAATTTATCAGATGGTTAAAATCATTTGATCAAGTTGATTTTCAATCTAAAATGTCCCCACATGGGGTCCACAGATTAGACAATCCAAGTTGATAAGATGTACCATTTTTGTAATAGACTGGTATGGTAGCAGTACCAAAAGTACCTTTTACTTAATGTTTTTTCTCAAATTTTCTCATGGGGTAGTGCATGTGCTACTATTCTTTCTATGGTATAGACCTCTGCAATAGTATAGTTGGATATTCCTTTCAATCCAAGATATCTGTTTGCAGCTTCCACCTAGAAGATCTACTAGACCATATGTAACCCAATCCGATGAACATAAACCCCCAAATTACTGAACTATTTGTGTGCCTAGAAACAAAAAGCAACATTTAAGAAATAGATTTATTTGTAGGTGGGTAAAGTCATTTGGTCAAGCTGATTTTTCATCAAAGAGCTCTTATACATAATTTCAATTGGACAACCAAGATAGATTAAAATGTATACAATTTTGTAATATAAACTAAATATTAGATATGTATGGTTATATCAGGATTACCTTATCTTTCATCTAATATGACTTAAGGGGAAGCCTAAGGTTTTAGTAACTAATACTTATCTTGCATGTAGATAAAGTTGTATTTTAGGGTTTGATTCTAGGGTTAGGGTTTGGTAGAGACAAAGAAGGAGAAAGAGAGAAGAAGAAGAAGGAGAGAAAGGGAGAGCATGTGTATGTCACATGACTCCAATCTTCTTATTTATATGAGAAACCATTTACATGGACAAGTATGCCCTTACACACGTAAAGGGTATTACAATACTACCCTTACAACACTCCCCTTACAACACTCCCCCTCAAGTTGGTGTGTAGATATCTATGATGCCCAACTTGAGAAGACACATGTATAGTTAATTACTAAGAATTCTCTTAGTGACTATATCTGCTACTTGTTCTTGAGTTTTCACAAAAGGAGTACAAACTTCCCTAGTAACAATCTTCTCTCATATGAAGTGCTTGTCTACTTCAATGTGCTTTGCTTGATAATGTTGAACTAGACTATGAGCAATACTGATTGTTGCCTTGTTATCACAATACAAGCTTACTGAGCCCAGCAGCGGAACTAGGATTTTGTTCAAAGGTGGGCATTCTACTAGGTTTAAAAGGGTATTTTTGAATTTTTTTTTAATTTTCAAACTTTTAAGGGGGGCATTGTACAGATTTTGTTCAAGAGTAGGCATTGTACTAAGCAATGTTTAAAAGGGGATGTTATAACGGTATAACGGACTGGGGGCGTTACCATTTTTTCCATTATAACAAATTGTAACGCACAGGGCAAAAATGGAAAAGAATGACGCCAAAATTCAAAATTCAAATTTTTAATAAACTTTATAACGAAAAGAGGGAAAATATCGAAAATAACAAGCGTTATTTTAACGAATTTTTTTTAGAAAATAACGATCATTATTTTCTGATACATAACGTAACGGGGGAGGTCTGAATCCATTATAACGACCATTATTTTCATTATAACGGCCGTTTAAAAGAGTATTTCTGAAAAATTATTACTAATATTTTTTTAACTTTCAAAGTTGAGGGTGGGCAACTAATACGGGGGCTGCATGGAATTAAGGAGCCAAGACATGATTGTGAGGTTCTCAGTTTCCCACTTATCAAACAATGGGTCATCAACTGTCTTGGCCTTAACAACTCACCCGGTTATGTATCCCAACTTCCCTCGGCCACCGATATACATCCTGGCTGTCTGAGACCACTCCAAATAATTCTTTCCATCTAACTTTACTGTGGTAATTTGTAATTCGGGGCTTTCAAAGCCAACTTGAGTCACTATGGACCCTCTGACACTTCCAAAGGTTACTTCTGAGCTCATCATGGACCCTACAACACCTCATCCGATAGACATGGATACCCAATATCAACCGAGACAAAAGGTTGTTGTACACACAAACAAACCTTCATACAATTGGAGGATGATTCCACCGGGTTTTACAACCCAAAAACAGCCCGAAGGGGGGCAAAAAAAGGGCCATGCAGTAATTGTGGAGGGGGGTTTCATCTCCCGAAGCTTCGATTCTTCACGAAACTCGATGAGAGTTGTTTCATTGTGTTGGTAATTATGTAATGGACCCAAAACAAGTAGCAAACGAAGGTAAAACCCGCCCATAGATCAGAACATTCAAGGAACTTGAAAAACAAATTTTCCTTTATTCGACGAAGAATAAGCAAAAGTCCATCGAAACAGCCTAAAAAAATTCCCAAAAAATCACCATAATTCTTAGAAAAATACAATCCTTACGGTAGAACTTACCCCATGAGCTCGAGATCTGTGCACGATGGTACGGTTGCTGAAGTTAGCCAACGGTAATGATGACATCAGCACTTGCCGGGGATGCAACAGTGCGTGGTCCTTATCGTAGCTTGCTCTGATACCAAGTTGTATTTTAGGGTTTGATTCTAGGGTTAGGGTTTGATGGAGACAAAGAAAAAGGAGAAAGAAGATGACGAAGAAGGAGAGAAAAGGGAGAGCATGTATGTCAAATGACTCCAATCTCTTATTTATACGAGAAACCATTTACATGGATAAGTATGCCCTTACACACCTAAAGAGTATTACAATACTGCCCTTACGACAGATAACACCAAATATTGCCATGTTGTACATTTTTTGGACCCACTGACCCATGAATAGTTGGCCCACCTCAAGTGAACCTAGACATCAAAAATTAACCTAATGGATGATTCCTAGCCATTGGATTGTTCATTTTTCCTCATGGGCTTCATGGAGAGGCCCATGATTGATAAACATTGGTCCAAGCCCATAAGGAAAATTCTCAAATCCAATGGCTATAAATAAATCACATATCAAGCTGATTTTTAGTGTGTAGGTCCATCAGGATAGTGGGCTAAACATTCATGAGTCAGTGCGCCCAAAAAATGTGCCAAAGCAATAATAAAAGAATCTTTTTATTTCCCCTTGCATAAAAAAGAATTCATTTTTTTCCGTTTAGCATTTTTTGAATGGTTTCATATCATCTTAGTTTGTCTTGGTGAGATGAATCGAGACAAAATGACAAAATTTGAAACATTAAGGAATTTCAATACTTGATGTTTTGTTCCAATTAGGCAAAATACTGAGATGTCTTGGCTTAGAAGAACCGATTCTTAAGGTTAGTTAAGATTGCAATCCAAACATCTGATGCATATAGGAATGTTTATTCCTCCAATTAAAGTTTTTATATAGTTGGATCAACCATAAAATCTTCAGTAGAGAGATTATTAATTACTTAGTGGTTGGTACAGAGGTGGTGGAATGGGTCTAATCGTCAGGATAAAGTTCCTCAATGTTGAGAGCCCCACAAATGTTGTTGCATTGATTCAAAGGTGTACTTGCAAGCTGGCCATCAATTGGCTAGTAGGGTTTTGGATAAAAAAAAGAGCTGGTAGGATTGTGCAATTATCACATATAAGGATATTGGTAGGGGTGTTTTCCATAATGAGAGTGAATGCTTTTGTACGATGCTATTGAAGTAAGTTGGGCCAAAGGATGCTACTATTTTTCAAGAAAATGAGATATTTCTATTAGTGTTAGAAAAGGCATTTTGAGGCTTATGCCTCGAGGCTTGCCTCAGGGTGATGCTTTCCCAAAACGCCCCAAGGCTTATTAAACAAACTTAAAAGCTTGTGATTTATATGCCTTGTCCATTGAGGCTTATGCTTCATGCCTTTTATACCTTTTTTAATGCCTTGTGTCAGAGGCGTGTGGCTCACATACATATGCCAGTGGGAGCAATTGTACCTTAAAAAAATGCAATTTATTTATTTATTTATTTTTTTCTTTTTAAATAATAATAAACTATTCTAGATTAAATAAAAGCAACAAAAACATCTCTCTCCATATGAACTAGATGAATGCTATTTTTCCACAAATTTACCAAAATTTCTTTATTAAATTATCCTATTATTTATTTATTTTCTTATTTTAGTATTCATTTTAAAAGGCGTGCTCATGAGACTTGCATGTTATGCCTTAGGGTTTACGCCTCACGCTTTAGGCCATTGAAGCATCTCACCCCTACTCCTTTGCATTTAAAAACATTGGTTTCTATTAAATGTTCCAAATTTATGCTTTGCCTATTGCCTTCATGTGGACTGATAAGGATTCCTTAATTTAGTTAGATGGATGATTTCATTTGAGCTTTGCATTCTTGTTGGAGTTTGGCCAACCATACCTATCCATTGGTCATAACCCTAGAGAATTTTGGATACAGATCAATTGATGGACTTTTGTTTTGGTTATAAAGTTTGGTAGTTCACTTCTTGTCTTGGTTTGCTATGTTTTCTTTATTTATTTTTACAAATCAAACGAAAATTGGTTGTTAAACTAAATTTCCAAAAACCAAAGTTTTGGAGATTGAAAGTTATGTAAGTATGAGCAAGCATGAGTCACATTTAATTTGGTTTAAGTGATGTCGCTCCAGTGAAACTTGGTCTTATGGTTGGGCCTTTAGGTAGGGGTACAACTCATGCTGGGTTGGGGTCTATTAACTCTAATAATTAAACATTCAACTCCATTAGTAGGCCTTACTTGAGAATCTCTCAACCCGAGGTCCTCAACCCAAGCCAAGATACTTAATCCAATCCCGACTTGGGTTGGGTTGGATTGGACCAGGTTATGCCTGGCCCTTTTATATATTAGCTAAGTATAATACATTAATATATTACCAAGACATAACATTATATAATATGTCCTTCAATATGTATGCATTTACAAATACATACAATACACATATGCCCCATAAGCCAAAAGGATGATCTTGGGTGTTTATGATCTCCTCACCATGGAGTCCCTCCTCATAACAAATCATTCCATTTTGATATTTTCTAGACCCATCAAAGGGGATTACAAGTTGAAAATATCTGGATAATTTATTTCACCGTGAAATTTAAGTCCACATTTGATAGGGATAGAATTTTGAATGGGCTGATATGCAGTGGGGATGATTTCCATGGTCAGGGTAGCATCCTCACTAACAGTCACCCCTTTACTCATATCCATGTGGCATCCACATAGGCATGTCAGTGTGATAAGGCCAAATATTGTATATGCTGTTAGTGTGATCAGCCAGTACATGCACTCACCGAGATAGACTCACCTATAGGTATCCTATAGGATTTTAAGATATCTCAAATCCTCCGTTGGAAAGGGGCTTCTCTTCAAGCAGAACGATCACATGAGAGTGGAGTCTTACACTGATGCAGATTGGGCAGGTGCCAAAGATGACAGACGATCCACATCAGGGTATTGCACCTTTGTTGGGGGAAACCTTGTGACCTGGAGAAGAAAAAAGCAACATGTGGTTGCTAGGTCCAGTGCAGAGGCTCGTTTCGAGCTGTGGCTCACGGCTTATGCGAGATGCTATGGTTGATGATCCTAGTAGCTGAACTAGGATTCCCAATTACTGGCTCGATAAGTCTATATTATGATAACAAGGCAACAAGGAGCATCGCTCACAACCCAGTCCAGCATGATCGGGCAAAGCACATTGAGGTGGATAGGCACTTCATAAGAAAAAATATATTTCTAGGGGAAGTGTGCACTCCTTTTGTGAAGACTGACGAACAAGTAGCATATGTTTTCACTAAGGGAGTCCCAGGCTATTAGTTGCCACCGATGTCTTAACTAGTTGGGCATGATAGATATCTATGCACCAACTTGAGGAGAGTTGAATTAGTTGAATTGAAGAATTAGAGTTAGAGTTAGGTTTGGAGAAGGGAGAAGAAAGACGAGAGAAGAAAATGATGTCTATTGTGCTTAGGTCACAATGACTCCATAAATCTTATTTATATGAAAGGGAATAAACAAAGACAAGTATACCCCTCACATCAAGGGGTATTTACATAATTACCCAATACGTATAAAATATGTATCTGATAACACTCCCCCTCAAGTTGGTGCATAGATATCCCGCATGCCCAACTTGCATAAGCATCTGTGAAGCTATCTACTGGGAACTCCTTTGGTGAAGACATCCGCTACTTGCTCATCGGTCTTCACAAAGGGAATGCAGACTTCTCCAGATACAATCTTCTCCTTTATGAAGTGACGATCCACTTTAATGTGCTTGACCCGATCATGTTGTACCGAGTTATGAGCAATACTGATAGCAGCCTTGTTGTCGCAATACAAGCTCACCAACGCCAAAGATTGGAAAATCAAGCTCAGCAACCAACATCTTCAACCAGAGCATCTCGCACAAGCCATGGGCCATTGCCCTGAATTCTGCCTTGGCACTGGATCTGGCAACAACAGGTTGCTTCTTGCTCCTCAAAGTAACTAAATTGCCCCCAACAAAGGTGCAATAGCTTGAAGTAGATCGCCTATCATCCTTGGCACCTGCCCAGTCTGCATCAGTATATGACTCAACTCTCATGTGGTCATTCTTCTGGAAGAGAAGGCCTCTGTCAGGGGCAGCCTCGAGATATCTTAGAATCCTGTGTGCTGTCTCTAAATGGATCTCCCTAGGAGAATGCATGTACTGGCTGATAACATTGACCGCATTGGCAATGTCTGGTCGAGTCAGGGAGAGATAGATCAATCTCCCAACCAGTCGCTGAAAACCTCCCACATCCTGTAAGGGCTCACTGTTTGAGTCAGCCAACTGGTGATTCTACTCTATGGGAGTCTCAACTGGCTTAACTCCCAGCTTGCCAGAGTCCTGCAATAGGTCTAGGACGTACTTCCGTTGTGAGATGAAGATCCATTGACTGGATCTTGCAACCTCTATGCTGAGAAAGTACTTGAGAAGCCCCAGATCCTTAGTTTCAAATTCCCCTGCCAGATGATTCTTTAGCTTGGTCACCTCTTCTGCATCATTCCCTGTCAGAATGATGTCATCCACATAAATGATGAGGGCAGTAGTGCTCTTTCCTAGATGCTTCACAAATAGTGTGTGATCGGCTTGACTTTGAGTATACCCCAACTTCTTTACTGCTAGAGTGAACCTCTCGAACCAAGCTCTGGGAGACTGCTTAAGCCCACAGAGGGCTTTTCTCAGTCGACATACCTTGCTGCCATCCCCTAGGGGGCTGAATCTTGGCGGAGGTACCATATAGACTTCTTCATGTGAATCACCTTGAAGGAAAGCATTCTTTACATCCAGCTGATGCAAATGCCATGCTTGGTTTGCTGCTAAAGACAACAACACCCAGATAGAGTTCATCTTTGCCACAGGTGCAAAAGTCTCCACGTAGTCAATCCCGTAGGTCTGAGTATACCCCTTGGCTACCAATCTAGCCTTGTACTTCTCAATTAACCCATCTGCCTGATACTTTACTGGGAATACCCATCTGCACCCAACTGGCTTCTTGCCTCTTGGCAAATCAACAAGCTCCCATGTCTTATTCTTGTGTAAGGCACGCATCTCCTCGACCATAGCAGTTTTCTATCTGGGATGTGCCAATCCTTCTACCACAGAAGTGGGAATAGGGATAGTGGCCACAGAAGTAATGAATGCCTTGTAGGAAGGAGACAATGCATCGTAGGAGACAAAGTTGCTCAAGGGATGTTGAGTACAACTACGAGTGCCCTTTCGTAAAGCAATGGGAAGATCAAGAGCACACACATCAGTGGAAGAAGAAATGATAGGAACAGAGGTGGAAGATATGTTATCTGGATTCGAGGATGGAACCACTGGTACTGGATCAGCGATGGCCTCCTTCCCTCTTCTGCGATAGACCTGAAGCTCCCCCTGTGCTCTAGGAGCACTATCAGACACTATAGTAGGTTGAGTAGGTTGCTCGACGACCAATGGGAATGGAGTCATAGATACAGTAAGAAGATGACAAAGATCAGACCTCTCTTCATTACTTCTCTCTCCCTAAAGATAGGTAGGGGAGAAAAAGAATGTCACCTCGCGAAAGGTGCATCTATGGAAACAAACTTCTTGCCTGTCGAGGGGTGATAACACTTGTACCCCTTGTGAGAAGAAGGGTAACCAAGGAAGACACACTTAAGAGCTTTAGGATCCAACTTGTTACGGTGTGGACCCATAATGTGAACAAAGCAGACACACCCAAAGATGCGAGGTGTGCTAGAGAATAAAGATGAGCTAGGAGCAAGAACCTGAACTGGAGACTGGAAGTTGAGTGCACGTGAAGGCATCCGGTTAGTCAGGTAAGCAGCGGTTAAAACAGCATCGGACCAATAAGAGCTTGGGACATGGGCACCGATCAAAAGAGATCGAGCGACCTTTGTCAGATGACTCATTTTTCGTTCAACCACACCATTCTGTTGAGGGGTGTAGCTGTAGGAATTTTGATGGCAAATCCCATGGTCAAAAAAATACTGCTTGAGACCTCCAAACATGTACTTTCCACCTTGGTCAGATCGAAGGACCTTGATGGAGGCACCATACTAGGTGTGGATCAGCTTATGAAAACCCTTGAAGATGGAATGGACTTCAGCTTTGGTTTTCATGAGATAGACCCACGTACACCGTATATGGTTATCAATGAAAGTAACAAAGTAGCGAAAGCCAAAAAATAGAGGTAACAAGTGAAGGACCCCACACATCAGAAGGACCTTGATGGAGGCACCATACTAGGTGTGGATCAGCTTATGAAAACCCTTGAAGATGGAACGGACTTCAGCTTTGGTTTTCATTAGATAAACCCACGTACACCGTGTATGGTCATCAATGAAAGTAACAAAGTAGCGGAAGCCAAAAATAGAGGTAACAAGTGAAGGACCCCACACATCAGAATGCACAATATCAAAAGAACTGACGCTTTTATTACCTCTGGATGGATAAGTGGATCTACAATGTTTGGAGAGCTCACATGTCTCACAATGTAACTCAGAAAAAGAAACAGAATTAAACAAAGCAGGAAATAAGTGTTTCAAGTATTGAAAAGAGACATGCCCCAGACGGGCATACTAACATAGAACAGAAGATAAACTACTACTAAGACTACTATGAGACTGCAGTGTTGTGAGCTCAGAGATACGTCCATCCATAAAATAGAGGCCATCGGCTTCACGTCCAGTACCAATTATCCTCGTTTCCAGATCCTGAAAGACACGGGAGGAAGGAAAAAAGGTCACACTACAGTTTAGCTGACGGGTAAGGGAACTCATAGACAATAGGTTAGAAGTAAAAGTAGGAACATGCAAAACAGAGGATAAAGGTAAATGAGGGGAAGGAAGGATATTCCCTTTCCCAGAGATAGAAGATAGGGTACCATCTGCAGTTTTAACCTTATCTCTACCAGAACAAATAGAGTATGTGGAAAAAAGGGAAGACATACCCGTCATGTGTTCCGAAGCCCCTAAATCAATGATCCAAGGGGAACTAGGAGAGGATATGGACACATGATGGGCAGGTCTTATGTTACCTGACTGGGCAAAGGAGGTTGAAGGGGTGGCAGAAGGACCGTCCAGCTGACTCAGCAACCATCGGAGAACAGCAATCTCAATAGTAGAAATACCAGCAAGAGCTACCAACGGACTAGGCTGTGAATCCTGAAGAGGCATCGGAGCATCCAATTGAGCAGTATTGGCTCCAGAGGAAGCTGGCTGGCTAGGACGACCATGAAGCTTCCAGCACCTATCTCTCACATGCCCCAGCTTACCACAATAATCACACTTGGGCCTTTCCCTCGAAGAAGACTTCCCTGAAGTCGTACTAATAGGAACATAAGACACAGTTGCAGAAGAAGGTTGAGAAGAGCGACCCTTCTGAGACTGCTGATGCTGGAAGGCAGGAGGAGCAGAGGAACTGGCAAGCGCTGATCGCTGGGAAACTGGATGCTCATCCTGGAGGGAAATCCAGCGGCTCTCCTCGCTCTGAAGATATGCATACACCTCGCTGAGAGAGGGAATATCCATCTTGCTGCTCGAGATCTGAACACGAGCAAGCACATAAGATGGATTGAGTCCAGCAAGGAAATAAAAAATCCGACCCTTCTCCATATACTGCTGGTAGGGAGCTATCTCTCCTGGATGAAGAGGCCGATAAGAATAATAATGGTCGAGCTCCTGCCACATGGTGCGAAGAGCGGTATAGTACTGAGAAATGGACTTCTCCCCTTGTCTAAAGTGAGAGATACTCTGTCTCAATTGAAAAGCCCTGCCAGCATTCTGCTGCTCTGAGTAGGTCTTCCGTGTAATCTCCCAAACCTCTCGAGCTGTGCGCATGAATAAGAAACTCTGGCTGATTTCCGGCTCCATAGAGTTGAGCAGCCATGACATAACTCTGTCTCCCACTGTCGATACAAGGGATCAGTCCTGGGAGGCTCAACTGTATCTCCTGTAGTGTGGCCTAGCTTCCTACGGCCTCCAAGAAATAACCGTGCAACCTGGGCCCACCGTAGATAGTTCTTGCTGTCCAACTTCACCGAAGTAATCTGTAGGCTCGGGTTCTCGTAGGCCAGATGATGCACCATAGGCCCTCCAACTCCAATGGGGTGAACTTTCGTGCTCACCTTTGACTCTGAGGGAGTGTCCGAGGGTGATGGTTGTTTTTCCACAAGCGTTGGTTGTTTCTCCATGATGAACCAAGTCCAAATCAACAATAGAGCAGCACCGTGATGTCAAAAAACACCACGAGAAAGATATGAGAGATGTTGAAGGTCAAACTGATGGCAGAAAGGACTAAAGGACCAAACCGAAGGCCCGAAAAACATCCGAATAAATCCCGATAATCAAGTAAGACTCAAGGATCCTCTCATATAGCCAACAAAAACGATCAAGGAGCTGAAACTATCAACAAGAGTTGCTGCTAGGCTGAAATCGCAGCCCAGTAACCCCATTATAGTCACCGGCGGTAATAGAGGAGAGTGGAAATCCTCACAAAAAAGTAGGGAATGCTCACAAAAGGTTATAGTTATCCTCAACTAACCTTAGAGGAGCAGAAAACAGGGTTTATGACCAAACCGACAGCCCCGATCACCCAAAAATGGGTACCGGCGGTAATAGGGAAGGAGAGTTTTCAACCCACAAACTTCAATAGGTCATGGAAAGTCCTAAGGCTGGATTCAATAGGTTTCTAGCATTGGAAGGGACCAAAAAGGACCAAGAAATCCCATCAAGAAACCCTAAATCGAAGGAAAAAACGACTGGTGTGGAAAAACTATATTTCATGATTTTTGAAGAAAATGGTCTGAAAATCTATCAAGAACAGCCTTAAAAATTCCCAAAAAATCACCAAAAAATCAAGATCTATAAAGAGGTGAAGTTCCCGACAGACCTCGAGTTGCGTATAAGACCTCGAAATGCGTGTCCGTATGGCTTATGACGTCAGCCATACGGTACAGTGAGATATCAGTGCAGGTTCGTCAATTTCCTCTGGTGATCGATCAATTGAAGGCTCTGATACCAAGTTGAATTAGTTGAATTGAAGAATTAGAGTTAGAGTTAGGTTTGGAGAAGAGAGAAGAAAGAAGAGAGGAGAAAATGATGTCTATTGTGCTTAGGTCACAATGACTCCATAAATCTTATTTATATGAAAGGGAATAAACAAAGACAAGTACACCCCTCACATCAAGGGGTATTTACATAATAACCCAATACATATAAAATACGTATCTGATAACAAGGGGGAGTGTTGTCAAGGTGTACCCTTTATGTCACAAGGGACCCTTTTATATTGTGAGGGAATTTTAGTCCATGTAAAGTTCTTACATAAATTAGAAGTTGTGAATCATGTGTATTCACATGCTCTCATTTTCTCTCTTTTCTCTCTTTCGAACCCTAGAACCAAACCGTAGATCCATCAAATCCATTATTACAACTATCTGATCGTCAAGGAGCAGTCATTGTGTGGAGTGGAGTAGAGGTTTTGCTTCCTGGAATTTTAGCTTCCGGAGGAATATGAATGATTAGGAGATGGATAGTCTTGCTTCTCTCTTGCTTCGGGTTGGAGAGAATCCTAGTTTGGATACGAAGCCATATAAGAGAACCTGGAGGTGGGAACTGCAAGGGAACTTTTCAGTTAGTTCACTCTTCTCGCATAGTTTTCCGGGGAGTCAGGGGGAGTTGCCGGCATCCGTTGTTTGGCCCGCCCCCCCTATTCCATCGAGAGTTAAGTTCTTTGTCTAGACTGTGATTCAGAACAAGCTTTTGATAGTAGATCATTTGATTAGCAGGGGGATGATGTTGCCGAACATGTGTGTTATGCAAGGCAAATGCTGAATCGGTTGATCAAGTGCTCATCCATTGTAGATACTCTTACAAGGTGTGGTAGATTTTCTTCTTACTGTTCGGCATTCAGTTTGTGGTTCCGCATCATGTGTGAGGTTTTTTCCAAGGAAGCTCAAGGGAATTTCTAAGTGGGCAAGGTTTTATTTGGCGTATTCTCTCGTTCGCTAGTGTGTGGCCTTATGGAAGAAAGAAACTCGAGGATTTTTGAAGAGAAGGAAATAGATGTCCAGGATCTGGTTTTGAAAGTTAAAGGCTTTTCTTTATCTTTGGTCTACTACTTATCCAGATTTCGAAGGGTGTTTCTTTGAAACCTTTGTTTTTAGATGGGATGAGATGTTAGGTGTTTCTCCTCCTTTACGATTAAGGAGTTTGTTCTTTTTTTTTTGTATTTTTTTTGGGATCCCCTTTTTAATGATACATACTTCTCAGAAAAAAAAATTCCTCTTTTGTTTCTATGAACTAGTGTGCTTCTATGTTGAGGCATCGAAGATATTGCTACAAATGACATTGTTTTGTAGAGAAACTTTCCTGAACCCCAACAAATTTTAACAGATTTGAAGTTTCAAGCACACTAGTAGAACCAACTGTACTGCTAGCCTTCTTCAATTGCATATCTTATCGCTTGCCGCCAGAATGATCATATTGAATACCTTTGTTTACCTCTGCTAGATGATCTAGTTCTACAAGTTTCCTCTTTAGGTTGTTCAGTCCATTGATTGGTGGTTGTAATATTACTTTTTGGAAAATTTTCTTCTCTAAAGCACGCCTTTTGTATTACCCACAAATATTTCTTCTCTAAAGCATGCCTTTTATACTACTCTCTTCTCTCAGGCCTTAATTTCAGCTCCTCCATTAACCTTTGATTGATCAAAACAATCATTTGTTTGAATGACATATTCCACACTTCGATTCAAACTTTTCTATACAGTGCCTTCTCGAGAGTGACTGTGAGCATTGATCTAAACCATATCATTTTGATTTTTCTGTAGGCTGGTTAGTGCTACTCTTCTATGTAAAACAACTTAACCATATAATGTAACTCTTAAACAACTTCCTTAGACTTCCAACCTTAATTTTCCAGCAGCTTCTAATAGCCCCATCTAGGATCCTAAATAACAAACTTTGATGTCTTAAAAGGTTTCCTCTTTTAGACCTCTAAAGTAATTGAAGATTGCTAGAAAATAGCAAAAAGAAATTCTTAATGCTTAGACTAATGGCATGATTGGAAGCAGTTCTTTAGTCTCCTATCCCAGTAAGTGTCTTAACTGAGTCGAGTGAAAATTTCTCTTTAATGGAAATGGAAACTGTCGTGGAAAAGGGAAGGGAGGGGGGGTTGGTTGAGCAGGACCTGACCCTTCAGCTCCATTCTATCCAAGCACACGAAAGATATGTATGATCAGATCTAACTTGCATCCAACCAACTTCAAGATTGTATACATTCACCCCCAAAAGGTTTTAATTATTCTAGAACAATCAAAGGTGTTCTTTTCCAGATGGAGGATGGGAAAAGCTGCTCTCCCTGCATTCCCCTACGCATGCTATGCATGCAGGTCAGGACCCACTTTGTGACGGATCCCACCCAGCCTCGGCCTGACTATACGAGCCTAACCACCCTATTTATTACAAACTATCATATGTTTAGAAATATAATGGACAGTCTACAAAAATATATATGGTTATCGTGGTTACCATCGTTCTTGTTTACTTCCCATCTTGAATTTTTCTATGGTGTGACCCATCATATGGTTAGTCCTAACTTCCCTCCATGTGTGCCATGTTTGTGGCACAGGAAATGGGGAACATCTTTTTCCATCCCTTCATCAAGGGTTCCAGACAAGTACTTAGCTTTATGAAACATGCTTTGACAGTGCAGCTATTGTTTCTACTTTCTAATTGCACAACTAGCTTCTGGATTGAACTTGATTTCTCCACCATCATCCTTCAATGTATCATGAGATTTTAGGCATTTGGGGTCCTGGGATCTTTTTAATTTTGAAGCACTAAGACTTTCAGGCACGAATGGGGAAACTTTCAGAGAAAGGCGTAAAATTTGTTGGATCAACATCTGGATGGACTGCAACCCTACTCTTCATGTGGATGCCAATTACACAGATGGTATTTGCATGATTATGCCCTTGTTTTGAAATATCAGGAAGCTGCATATTTGAAAATCCAATCTTATAACCAAGAATCACATTTCCTGTTCAGTGGACAAATTTTCTCAATCCTGACAACATCAAAGGTTTATCAGCTTTCTCAATGTTGCTTGCCATGATCGGAAATGGTCTTATGATCCCACGCGCACTCTTTATTCGTGACTTCATGTGGTAAGTTCTTTCCATTTGAATCCTCTTCCGTCCCATTGCTAGATAACTAAAGGTTAAATTTAACCTATTATTGTTACTGTATAAATGGCTGTAAACTTTCATTCGTCTTTTTCTGAATTTCATAACTCATGGTTTTGTATACCATTCACAAAAATCCTCGACAACAAATAGAGAAAGAAAAACTGGAAAAGTAATTCAAAAAAAAGTATGGGGATTATAGGAATTTTATGATGTCCTACATAGGCTACATTTCCTCCATAAGGAGGGGTGTTAATGGGATGGATTTTGGCTGGGCTTAGTTTGGTCCGAGCTCAGCCCATTAAAAGATATAACGGTTGGGTCTAAGGTAATTTGTATAAAGTCAAGCTCAGACCCAGCCCATTTATCAAACGGGCCTCAAAATTATACATAGGCCCATACTTTTGGGCCTAAAATGCAACCCAAGTACGAAACTGTTAGGACTGGGCCTAAAAGCCCATCTGGCCAGCCTGGCCCATTAACACCCCTATCCATAAGTGATATTGTTTTATGAAATTTAAGATGTGGGCAGCCTGCATCTGTTGGGGGAAATGAATTGGTTAATTCTGTGATTATGTAGAAGACAAGGTGCAGTCTTTTTGGCGGTTAATTTAGGCAGTTGTCCAACTTCATGTTTTATCATAGAGTTTGCTTGGAAATCAGTCTTTCATTTTTTGAGTTCAACTCAGATGAGTGATGGAAAAAAATTTAGTTTACAAAAAAGTGGTTTCATTGGTCATCGACTCATCTGATTTTCATACATCTGGAGCTTGGTTAAAACCAAGTCAACTAGGCTGTGTTTCCAATCCCCAGTCAATCTCCAAGTTTCCGGACATAGATTCCATTTCTGCTTGTTATAAATGGTTATGGGAAACTGCTAGTATCATTGTAGGTCTATTCAATATTTCATGATATTGCAGTGAGCTTTTTACCTCTTCCAGTCAATGTTTGATAGAAATGTTCTTCTAACTTCACATTTATCTTTTGAAAAGACAGGTAAGGACAGTTTTGGTATAGGGACATTTTTTTTCAAACACTTTCAAATATTTGACTGGAAGAGGTAAAAAGCTCACAGAAAAAATAATTTCCCTATTATTATAGAAATTTTATATATATGGAAAGAGGCTAAATGGATCAAATATTGGATTTGTGGCGGTTTTGAGCTCAAATGGGATGTTTCCTACCTTCAATCGAAATGTATCCATACATGTCGAAACATTTCGATCGAAATAATACATCTTTACACTGTCAATTGATCGAAATTTACAGTTCACACGAAATATTTCAACATGAATGGAAATATTTCGTGAAATTTAGCATTCTTTCCATGTATGTATTCTTTCCTTTCGATAACCTAGAAAATGGATAGCGAAATTTATTTCCTTGGAATTATTTCCATTTAACTTTGAGTCTTTTGTTCAAAACCAAGTGTATTGTTCGGTTGTTCCTAGTTTTAAAAGATGGTGTTGGAGTGCCACTTTGTCAACTCCAAAATCTGATTCAACTTAAATACAACTTTGTTGAGTTTATTAAGTAAAGAACTTAAAGTTCATATCGGTTGGTTTTTTTGTATGTGAACTGGATATACTGTCAAGTCGGCTGAGTGTCTGAGTCAAATCTTGTTAACAAAGAGCCAGTACCAACTGAAACAAGTGGATATGGATTGGCTGAGTTGCATGTAAACTTTTATTCTGATGTCAACTCCACATTACATTCAGAGTTAACTTTAGTTTCTGATTTTAGGTTCACTGGTTCAACCTGGGCATCTTTCCTGCATGGATGGGGGAACCTTACTTGCATGTACTGGTCAGTTCTCGCCCTTTTCTCAAGTTACATCTTCATTACTCATCATGTCACTTTTGTTTGATCTGCAGTATTATTTCTGAGATCTAAACCGTCCATTGTTGTTCCAGCTTAAACAGTATTAGCAGGGAATTCTTCTTGGCAGCAACACTTGGCTTGTATGTTTGGATAGGTTGTTCCTCTATCCTCATATTTTACTATCAGTCTATGGAAATTCTCTGATTATATTTTATGTTAGTGATTTTGGCTGTATAAATTCACGAGGGAATCTGGCTTAATTCAGTATTTCAGCTTGGGGTTGCAGTAGTGCTAGAACATGCATCCTCTTGGAATCCATCCTTATTACTGAAGTTTCTGATTACTGTAACCACGATTCTAGAAAATAGATTGGAACTGGTGATACTTATGCCGTGGCCTCCTTATTTGTGGCGTACACATGGCAATCACGAGGGAATCAGGGCTGGTCCAACCTAGGAGATTTCCTAGGCCAAAAATCAGATTGGAGGATCCCAACCATCATATATTTTACTTACCATTCAAAAGTATGCAGTAGATTGAATGGTTAGGAGTATCTAATCAGTTTGGTCTTCGGCTGCAAACATCTCCAAAGTGGGGTCACCACTTGTTGGGTCCGGACCACTTCCATGTACACCACGTGTACAAGACGGAGGATGTCTTCATCCTAAAATAAAAGCTTTTGATGAGCTACTTACTGTGTAAGTAGTTTGTCACACCTTCGGTGGTCTGTTAAAAAGAAAAAATAAACTACTTTGTAAAAGCCAACCCACGTTGACTTCTTGTGTCTATAGTGTGATTAGAAGTGAAAATTTAACGATTCTTGTCAGGTGTGTAAACTGTTGACGACAGGCCTTGTTTGTTGCAAGGGCCATAAGAAATAGAACTACTCCAAAGTTCTTGAAGAATGTGACATTTTTCTAGCTCTGATTCTGGTTAAGAAAGTGTGTAAATAGGCAGAGCAAAATTGTAATTGCATTATTTCCTTTCTATCAGGAATAGCTTTGTGGAGAGACACCAAAGCCTACGGATACAGCTCGCCATTGAGATCTTTGAAGGAGTTAGTGTTTGGACCATGATTTTATCCAATAGTATTGGTGATGCTACCTATATTGCTTTATCATCAGCTTAATTGATCAAGATGGCTGTCCCCAAAGCTGCAAATGTGAAGCTTATCCTTACTTCCCAGATGACGACAGTGCATTCTCAGATTGCGACACCGCAGTATTGCTGCGAGTTACTCTTTAAGTGATGAGACTCTTGCAAGGTAATTACACTTTTCTTTTACAGTCAAAGTTGGAGGATATACTGTTAAATTGTTGATGGAACAATATATTTATTACAAATTCCCAGTGATTTCCATGCTAAAATCATTGTAAAGCTTTACTGGGAAATGACTTTCTCTGTTGGATCTTATGAAAAGCGGCCTCTTGGCTGGTAGACTTCCAGTATTTTCAATCAACCAGGAGATGTGTTTTTTTTTTTTTTCCAGCCACATACAATGAGATTATATTTATCGATTATTTTAATATCTCTGGTTTATCAATGGCTTCTGAGTCTGGTTTATGTTCATGCTAATGCTATTGGACACGGGTGCGCACTTGAAAGGTATTTTGTATTTGGGATGGTCTACAGTTTTGAGAACTGTAGTTGGTGATGAGCAACTATAAGCACAATATCTGGACTCGGCAAACATGCAGAGAATTGGAATCCAATCCGCCAATCAATGGATCGCACCTTGGTATCCTTGGCCAATGTCAACCTGATCATGGGGTTGCAACCATTGAACGTGTAGACATTAAATGTTCGAGGAACAAGTTTTTTTCTTTTTGACAGCGCAAGAGACTGCATGAGTCAGATAGTTGTGATTATCAAATCATGTTCATTTTTTTTTAGTCCTAGAGGCCTTGTATGTTTGGTCTCCTACCTTTGCATGTGGTGTTTTCAGGTGTTGGCCCTATAGATGATCGTCGCTTCTCTATTAGAGCTCGATACCAGGATGGGTGCTGCATAGATACACTGAATCCAACATTTAGTGGTTCCACCTAGGGCTGCAACTTGGGCAGGTTCAACCTGAGCCCGACGGGTTGAACCCGACATTAGGGTTGGGTAACTTGGGTTCGGTTAGCCCTTTCAGAACTTGGTTCGGCTTGAGTCGGATTTTTGGTAACCCGATCAAATTGGATTGGGCTAGGGTTGAGGCTCGGCCCAACCAACCCAAGCCCAACATACAAACTACATATATATGTATTAGTACTCACTACATTTTGGCAAATGCAGCAATCCATCGATGTTTGTCCCTAACAAACTACAACCCTTGTGTGAGATTACAAAATTTCGTTAAAACTACATTTTGGCATTTTATGTGATCGATTGTTTTTGAAAATGTCGTGTTTTCTTAATTTTTCATGAGGTGTTGGAAATGAAGCTATTATTTAATGGTTAGTATAACGGTTATTTTATTGACCAATAAATTATTTTAATATAAAAAATTTAGTAATCTTTCCGACCAATAAAAAAAATTAAGAAATTGACCAACCTGACTAGCCCAGTTAATCCGATAGGATTGGGTTGGGGTTGGAAAATCTAGGCCCGACCTTGGGTTGGGTTTGGGTAGGGTTCACAGCCTTTAAGGTTGGTGGGTTAGGGTTGACCTCCAAGCTGACCCACCCCGCCCGAGTACAGCCCGAGTCCCACCTAAGTGATCTACTAGGTCAAATTCGAACGGCAAATAACTTGTAATGGAAAATGTCCTTTGATTTGCTGTTGTCAGGATAGTATTGCAATGCCCTATTTAGTTTTAAGGCCATACTTGTCCATATAAAAAGTTTTTGGTATACATAAGATGAATGGAATCATGTAACATACACATGCCAAAATCTCAATGGCCAAAGCCTAAGTGGCACATGATGTAACAAATACAGATTTTTATAATCAACATTGATGATGGACCACATTATGAGCCATGTGGCACATTATTAGAGACAACATACCGTATTAATGTTTGTCCCATCCCTAGGTGGACCTACATACTAAAAATCAGGCTGATTAGTTATTTCTAACCTTCAGAATTGAGTACCCCAAATAATACTAGATATCCCATGGTTAAAAATCAACCCATGCTAGATATCAAATGGTTAAAATAAAAGACACCAATCCAACGGCTTACATCCCTAGGTGGACCTACAAATTAAAATCATGCTGATTAGTTATCTCCAGACTTGGATCTTCGTACCCCATCATTTTCGTATTTTTTTTTCTATCATTTCTAAAAAAAATGTATTATTTTCACACTGGTCGAAATATTTTCATTTTCGGGTTGGTGGTATGTCAAAAATTCCCAGACTATAATGGGGAACATATCGAAAGAAAGTCGAGTAAGACTTTGATGACAGGGCCCTGTCATCTAGGCCGATGACAGGGTACAATAGGAGCCACGTGGCATACTCTTATAGGACTCTGATCGTGGGGATGTTTTTCCAATCTCTATATGGACCTAGAAACGAAAAATCAGCTTGATTTGTGATTTCAAACCTTTGGATCTTTGTACCTCAAATAATGGTCAATAATGCTCAAATTTCACACGGTTAAAATCAACCCATGAAAACAATTCCAATCCAATGCCTAGAAATCACTAATCGGGCTGAATTTTGGTTTGTAGGTCCATCTAATGATTGGCCAATCATCCATACGGTCAGAGTCCTCTAAGAGTGTTCCACGTGGCTCATATTGTGCCCTGTCATCGGCCTTGATGACAGGGCCTGTCATCAAAGTTTTATTCAAGAAAGACAAACCATTTCATCCATGTACAAACGACACAGGTTTATCAAAAGAAGAATTGAAATTCGAAGGAGTTGCTCAGACTTGATCTACTTGTGCCATGTGGCGGCTATCTGACGATGGAAAAGAAGTCGAAGGCACCTTGAAGATTTCTCGGAGTTGAAGAGACGATGCTGCCGCTGATTGCACCTTGCGACCTTGGATCTGATCAGTAACAACAGATGACTGAGGTGGCGCCACGTCAGTCACCCGAGGACCGATTAAGGTCATCGGACAATAAGATTCAAGTCCCACCGATAGAGCCGAGAAAGCGCCGTTACCGTTAAGTGGAGGAACGATAGATGAACAACGGATGTCGCCGGAAACTGACGCAGAAGTCGATGGCCAGCGGCAAATCAACCCAAACTCCGGCTAAATTCTCTTCACCGTGCTCTGAAAAACTAGCTGGAGCTGTGCTTGTTACTACAAAATCGTCTGAATCCGATGAATCGGCGCCGTTGATCACAAGATCTCCAATCATCGGTGCCAATCTGACGTCGCCGCTATCCTCGGAGGACTTTCGATGCTCGGGATCAGAGTAATCTTGGCCCTCAGCCGTCGGTGGAGAGACAGTTCTTTCAGCATTGCCGGAATCCTGACTCACTACCGGAGAATTAGCAGAAGCAACCACTGCAGGGTTGATCTGCAGTGGACGAGATACAGCAAGTATCACCACCCATCCGTTGTGATAAATCTCCAAATTGTCTATCTCAACGCCGTTTACTACAACGCCGCCGTCAACCGATTTTACGACGACCGACTCTCCCGGAACTAGAGTCCCGATCTCTGTTCCGTCTGGAATCGTAGCAAGATTGGGCAAACGGAGTCGACGTGGGATGACATGATAACGGAAATCGTAACGGAAACCGTCAGCGTGGCTGAAAAGACTCTCGTCGCTCGGAGCGAAGATGGTGACGGCAGTTAATCTCATCAGAACTGATTGTCGCATCGCCATCGCTGTCGCCACAACGCCGTAACCTCTGTGTCTCAGAGCCCTAATGGCGTGATCAAGATACGAAAAATCCGCCGTCCTGGGAGAAGATGCGACAGCCGTTTGATCAGAAGCATCAGCAGCCGGACACTTGGACGCAGAGAAGGGGTCCAGTACACTATCAACACCATGGACGATAAGATTTTCGTCCACGTAGAGATCTGGGTGCCGAATTCTGATGTACTCTCCCGCCGTCTTCATTCTTCCCGTGAGGCAGAGTTCTTCGGCGGGATTCTTGGCAACGAAGATGCAACGACGGGGGAAGAAAGTCAGGAAAGCCTCTCCGGCAGGGCCTTACTTTCAAATCTTCCCAGCGGAGTGTCTGACGCAATGTATGGTAGTAGAGGAGAGAGGTGGTTGGGCGCGGCGGAGCTCTGCCGTTCTTGAATTTGGCAGTGGTGTAAGAGAATGCGAAGTCGGGAGAGGCGAAGAGTGTCCCAGTGCCGTTCCAACCGCCTAGAAGATTTGAATTGGTTGCAGCAGCATCGATGGCAGCTGCGAAGAGCGCGTAGCCTCGTTTCCGGAGTGTTTCGGCTGCAGCTGAGGGCGTTGACGTTGGTGGTGGAAATGGTGGAGTTGTAGATGAAGCCCATGAAAGGAAGAGACAGAGGAGAGAGACAGAAACGGAGATGGAGGAGAGCTTCAAGAGGCTTAATGAAGGACCTTGATGGAGGAATATGGCCATTAATGGAGTTTCAGTGAGCTTATATATATGTTCTTGTTCTTTCTTGAATTCTTTGAGGAGAAGAAACGAGAGAGATGGAAGGTTGTTCCCATAAGAGCTTAGGTTTATATTAAGAGTGGTTCTTTAAAACCGTTAGAAATTCTGTTTGTTGGCGGGAAACACTTTGTCTTTCAACTTTCAACTTTCAACATTCGAGAAAGAAATCTTCAGCTCCGAGGCCATTTTTGCTCAACGGACGTCTATACGAGCCAGATCGACACTCGACACTCTTACGAGTAAAACTTCGCTGACCATCGACAGTCAACAAACCCCTGACCGACCACAATATGAGCCAGGTGGCACTCTTTTAGAGGGCGTTGACTGTGTGGATGTTTGGCCAATCCCTAGGTGGACCTACAAACCAAAAATCTGCCTGATTAGTGATTTCATACCTCTGGATCCTTGTATCCGTAATGGTCAATAATGCTCAAATTTACCGGTTGGATTTGTATCCTTTTCTGGGTTGATTTTTAGCCGCGTGGTATTCCAGCATCATTTGGGGTACTTAGATCCCACGGTTAGAAATCACTGATCGGCTGATTTTTGGTTTATAGGTCCAGTAGAGTGGAAATGTTAGATGCGGAGGACTCTCGTGGCCAACATAGCTCATTTTTTCGGCCTACTGACCATATGGACATGTTGAGCCCTTCCTATTGGTGGATCTACTCACTAAAAATCAGTTTGATCCATGATTTTTAGCTGTTTAATTCTTTACCCAAAAAACATGCTTGAATCTAACGGCTAGAATAATGATACAATCCATGGCTAGAGATTATCAATCCGGCTGATTTTTGGAATGTATATCCACCAACGGGTGAGATAAATATCCATGCCGTTAGTGGGCCCAAAAATCCATATGATCGCTATATGTAGGGTCACGAGAGTCCTCTAATATTTTTCACCATGTAGGATAAGCCAAATATCTTTATGATCTCTATTCTCTAAGAAAACATCATGAGAAAAAATGACGCACCAAAGCACAATCTATTACTATTTTAAAGCCAAAACTTGGGTGGGGGCACGACATTCACTATCAGTTTCCGATAAAAAAAAAAAAACATAGACAACTATTAATTCATTATTGTCCCAGTCCGACGTTCGGGACAGGACTGGGACAAAGATTGGAGGGAAGACCCTCTGCTTATCTCGGGTTCTTGGGAGTATGGAGATCATGTGGAGCCCATTCTTCATGATGCGCTGCAAGAGTGTATGACACAAGGCTTATAACATCTTGTTTAGATCAATCAACTCATCAATCCAAGGTGAGATGCAGTGATTGGCCTGAAAACATGATTGGGATCTGACTCCAATGCTTCTGCCAACTTTGGCCACACCATCGCAAACACAACCCAAGACCCGTCACCCCTTGCACTCGGTTGAGGGTTCACGTACCCCGCACCGAGCCTCGCTATAGTCGAATAGCACGTGCCAAGCACCGGAGGACCGAAACCTAAGTCTATTTCCTTCATCGGAAACTGACGACCGGATGATACTATAACAGCAGGTCCACCGATTCCTAACAATATCTTGGCCAGAAACAACCCCGGCTTGTGACACTCAATCCAGTCAATTAAGTCCAAGAAATGTGGTTCATTAGTAACCTCAGTAATTGCCTCGTGTGCAACACCTGCCACGTGCGAGAGCGATGCTTGTTTCAAATCTTGCACGCTTGCCTCTCCAATTGCCATGGACACAACATTTCCGATCAAATTCGACACCTCGTGAGACATCCTTCGTCGTCCATCGACTAACCATCCCATCTTACACTGCGCATCGGATTCTTCTATTGCATTTGCCATGAGCTTCCACAAGTATGCCGAAAACGCTTCGACTTTGGTTCTCTTCTGGCCTTCCTGGTTAGCTAGCTCTTGCAGACGATCGACGTCCGATGCCTCAATGAAGTATAGTCGCTTGACTGAGATGTCATAGGTGATCGGCATGTTTAGGACCTCCTCCATGGTGCACTTGCCGAAAGTCCGATCGAGTGAGGAGCTGTAAGTAGGAGGCGATCGAGGCTGGAAAAGCGATCTTCGATGATCTGGGTCTTTTGAGATCTGCTTCTTCTGTGCAATCTCCGACCATGATACAAGAAACATGTTGAAGGCGGTAGCGTCTGCTAGTGCATGATCAAAGCTCCATGAGATAGAGAAGCCGCCACATTTGTAACTAGTGACTTGCAAGCGTAATGGTATCTCATGTGGTGGTGGGACTAATTCCTTCTGTAGAGATTGGGACAGATCATAGAAATCAAGGTTTGCTAGATCGATGTTCGTATGAGCTTCTATAACCTCGACACCTTCGTTGTTACATAAAATCTCTAGGTCACCAGTTGCAGGATTCGGAACGATTCGACCTGCAAACGGGCTGTAATGACTAAGAGCTTCCCCAAGTGAGCTTTGGACTACTGAAACAACCGATGAGAAGTCTCCGAATTGTGGCTTGGGGTAGGCATAGAAGACAGTTACCGGAGACCGGCCTGAAAGTAGATCAAAATTGGAGAGAGGGAGAGTGTAGGATTTGATGGACACATCCGCAGCTCTTACTATCGTTTTTCCGGTAAATTCGACGGTAAATTTTGCAGTCACCATTTTGAGATGAGCAAACAATGAAAATGACGAGTTCTTAAGAGGTGATCAAGCGGACAGCTAGCCTTGGGAATCTTATTAAGCTTTCCTGTAAGGCCGGCCTGCATAAAGGTCCAAAGGGTATGTGATCCACCATTCAGATTTCACTAAAAGTTCTACATATGCACCATGCGTAGGTTAGAAATGTTGCTTTGGTCAGGTTTTGGATGGCCATGCATGGAATATTGCCGACTAAATATGGAAAAACCAAATGGTGATCTGATTGTAGCTTAGCCGCTTAAACCTTTCGCAGAGACCAAAGAAGAATATGTCGTCTTAGAGTGCAAACCCAATTTACTAATGGACAACAATGTCATAATCCTTATAACACCATCTCGATCCAAAATAATTCGATATGGGAATTGAAATATATATTTTATATGACATGGTTAACATCCAGGTAGTATTATAGAATTGTCCGAAGACTGGGAAAACGAGGGCCAATTCGACCATGGTTGAACAAGTAGATTCGAACGTCGCCTGCGTGATGATTATCAATTCAATAAGATCTAATTAATAGACATATATAATTAAGAAGGATATAAACATCTAAAATACAACTACTTGACCTGAAAATAATAAATTAGATGTGCTCCATGATCGATCTACAACTGTTTCAATAACTTCTCTGAGAACTCCTCGATCATCTCTTTGCAATGGTTGTAAGGTGAGCTTTCGGGGAAAAGCCCAGTAAGTGAACTAACCTTCTAAACATGTCTAAAAGGGTAGGTAAATCTCTGATAAGATACAAATAATATAAAACTACCAGCTTGCTCGATTGGTAAAGTTTGTGGGTGATGATACCATTGACCTGGGTTCACAAACCGCCTTCGTACAAAGTTACTAATCTCCTTAAAAATAGGCTTACATATCAAAAATATAAAAAATAAAAAATAAGTTGTAATATGCGAATAATCTCAATGAGTAAAACTTGAAGAGTCAATATCTTAAATGTAAAACAAAAATATAAACCATGACAATATAAAGCAATTGTAGAATGAAGCTCATAACATCATGCTTTAATATAAAGCAGAAATAAATTTGCAATGGATTCATGAAATGTAAGTTTACAATCCGGTAATTGTGGTTGGCCCAAGTCGTAACCTTTAATCCAGTATTAAGTGTTACTCATGAGTCTATACCTATAACATGCAATACAATATCTAGTTTTTATTTTCCTATTACCATCTTTTCACTTAAAAATCGAGACACTGTCCCACAAATTTCTTTGGATGCAATTAGAATATACGACTGGTTTTCTTACCACCCCAGTCAGGGTCTCTCTCCAAGTAACCAATTAAGTAACCATCATCCATAATCAAGTAACCATATCTCAACAAAACCGACAAATAAGTCCGACTAAGATTTCAGATTTGCCGACAAGGTACGCATCACCCACAACGCCATCTATACAAAAGAACAGTAGATTGGTTGTCGGCATCCGTTACTCTGGTTGGATGCATGCATGGCACATTATTATGGCTGAGGATTATTCTGCCGACTAGCATCTACACATTGATTCATCATGAGGGCAACGACATCGTTTACATTCTCTATACCAATTAACACGCAAGCACTTCGGGAAGCGTCTGGCAAACATAAACAGGAACTGAGCATAAGCCGACAACTCTCTAAAAGATTCTTGGCCGGGAAATAGGTTTGTTGAGGACAAAGAATCTAGGCCCAAGCAGACAGCCATAGATTCTCCCACTCATAAACTATTATCCCACGTACGGTTATCCCAACCACCCCGTGAGTAGTGGAATCTAACAGAAAGCCGTTACCAAAACGGTTACACGCTCCAAAACTATTATACACTCCCTACGAAGAAGCTTATAAATATGAGAAGTACATACTAGTAGAGGGGTCGAAAAATGTACAACTGAGAAAATTATCATACAGAGAGAGAAAAGAGAGACCTGATCGCATTCTTGATTCTCCAAATTGAGTTCGTCGACTGTTCAGTCTCCTCTCATTCCTTCTCCGACAAACTTTACAAATAGCTGTCAACCTTCTAAGATTCATTGTTGACTTGACTGTCGGAGTGCTATCTACAGGTACACCGCCCACCCTAAGCACAACTTTCAAGGCAAAGAGAATAGCTGTAGCCAAGAACATCTTGGAGAGGAACATTAAGATATCGGCAGCCATATCTATAGCTAATCCCTTTTTATAGGTACTTGAGGAACAACGGCATTTGGCCTGCTTAGCTCGTTAGCTCAGATGAAAGTGTGTATCTGATTCCTCAAGGATTGTGTGGGTTAGATCCAAGATTTCCCCCCCACAATTATCTTATTAAATGCAATGCTATTTCAAAACAATCAATCAGCCTGGACATTATAAGAGAACGAGTATATATACAATATATACAGAAATATAAAAATGTTAAAACAATTTTATGAGTAGTATGTGAGTTTAAATCATTTTGTGCCAAAAAATTGATTTCCAATTATACATGGCTAATTCGGTTAATTCGATAATTCGAAATTCAATAAGTTGGTTAAGACCTGATAAATTCGAATTCGGTTAATCCGATAAATCTCGATTCGTTTAATCTATCTAAGAGTCGGATAAATAAGGTTCGAATAAAAGCATCCAATAAAATAGTTAGACCAAGGACATTCGATAAAAATTCTACCTTAAGCGGTGACCCTAAACTGATTCTGGCTACTCTGAATATTCCATCTATTGGAGTCACTCGTTTGTATCAATCGTGACCGTCTGATTTAATAGCCGTATGGATTGCTCTTGGTCGTGCTGCATATATATATATGGTTTTCTGCTAATCATCTGATTGAATTGTTGCACAACGTGATCTTCATCGTTGAATGATCGTCATCATCGATCGAGTTGTTGCTTGATCTTTCATCGTAACCATTGTATATATTGAAGTCCTATTAAAATAATCTAATTATAATTATTCTATTATCCTTATGAAAGTCCATGTAACCATAAACTCAATCTTCTTACCTCAACCATAACTGGCCTTCATCTAAATGTGTTCACATGATTACATATCTGAAAAAACCAAGCTTATATAAATATATCCTATATCTATATATCCAATTACAAAATTAGTCATCCTATTTCTGTCCTTAATTACCTATATTATAAGACGTACACTAGTGGCTGAGATCCACCGTCCTGTTGGGGGATAAGATCTCGACCTTTCTTTATTGAAACCTATAAGAGGGGTATATGTGGGGAGACAACCACTGTCACTTATTATATAGACTAGTAAATGGCCCTGTGCCCACGGCCTTCTTTGACAAAAGCTTATGCAAAAATTGAGTGCATTCGGCACTCAAACGGTATAACGGAATGGAGGCGTTACCGTTTTTTCTGTTATAACGGATTGTAACGCACAGGGGCAAAAATGGAAAACGTGGGAAAATAATGAAAATAACAGATAATAATGGCATTAAAATTCAAAATTTGAATATCAAATTTTTAATCAATTGCTCGTGCAGGGGTCAAATGAGTGGGAGTGACCGAATAAATGAGGGGGATTGAGTGGCTGAAATCTAACCGTCCACATTAGATGGATGGATTTGATCTCAACCACTCTTTATCTTATGAAGCCGGATAAGATAAGAGATAAGGCAATTTCCCTATTTTGTTATATAGACTAGTGGGTGGCTCGTGCCCCGGCACTCCCCGATAAAGCATTTGCCAAAATCGGGTGTGAGTGGCTGAGATCCACTGTCCAATTGGGGGATAAGATCTCGGCCATCCTTTATGAAGCTGGATAAGAGGGGGAGACAATTTCCCTGTTTTGTTATATAGATACGTATCTCTAGACTCTTATAATAACAATTATCACTACAAGATTTCCAGACATCGATGTGGGCCCACAAAGAAGACGTTAAGGTCAATCAAGGTTGCTTACATGGAAGAAAATGAAAGTCTTCGGTTGAGATTTAATCGCATGCAAACATAGGCCAAGGATGTTTGATCAAAACTTAAGTGGACCTGCCAATCAAAATCAGGGTGATGAGGGATCTATAATCGATGGATAAGTGCCATAGGCTTGATTTGATTTACAACCATTGGATTTGAGTTGATTGAAAGGTATGTGTTGAAGTAGTTTTGGGTAAGTTTTAACCGTTGGATCTGAGTTTCTTATGGACACAGATCACAACAGTGGAATATGATACACCAAACGACATCCTGACCCAAACAGAAAACAACCCTATATTAATATCTACATAATTAACCTACCTAGCTATATGCATATAAGTTAAATACCCATCTTCTTCTTGAGCTACACGTGTTGTAACTGGACAGAGCATTTGAGACTGACGGCCATGATTGCATCGCTGGGCAAGGGCTGATTGTAGAGATCACGTGGCTGTTGGATTGTAATTGTCCTTGTTGACGTACTCAACCACGATTATGATCATGGTGTAAGAGGACAACATCCTCCATTTCTTCAATCAAACGGAACTCCTGTATTGATTGTGACCGTTGGATGTTTGGCAGACGTCCGAATGAGTCACTCCGTGCACCATTACGTACGTGCTTACTAAAAGGTGATTCTTCTAACGGCCATGTAGTGTCTCTAACCATGATTAGTAATCTCTAGCCATTAGATTTTCGTACTTTTTAAGACACGTTGGATTCAACCATTTTTTGAGCACTAAACCAACGGCTAAAAATAATCAAACAAACTGATTTTTGGTATCAATGTCTCCCAAGGGGTGGGCTAAACATCCATGCGGTTGGTGGGCCCAGATGGCAGCTGAGAGTTAAGTTTGAGCGACAGCTTGTTACATCGCGACCCTTTCTAAAATATATCATGCAACATGAGATTGCATTGGCCAATGGCTCTCTATAGTCTATATGCTTCATCAACGGCTGTAGCTCAAACCCATATATGAGCTCGTTTGATCGAGGTTGTTCATTCAATGGAGGTGCCCAAAAAGAATGGCCCACCTGCGAGCTGAGTTTGGTTTAATTTAATGGATACATGCAGTGATTGCCTGTAGAGATGTGTGGGCCATATCCCTAGTTGGACCTACATTTATACCAAAATTCATTCTTATTAGTAATTTATATCCTTTGAATTAGAGTCTTTTTCATAGTTTATTTCTAACTATAGATTTCTAGCAGTATTTGGGGTACTCAAATTCAAAGGTTAGAAATCACTAATCAAGTCGATTTTTGTTACATAAGTCCATCTAGGGATGGGCCAAACATCAAAGCAGAGAACGCTTCAAGGCGTATGTATATCAGAATGTAATATTTTCTTTTTATCAAGGTCAGGTAGGGGTCCGCCAAACCCCACACTTATCTAGAGAAAAAAAAAATGGATGGTAGTTGCACCAGCGTTTTCTATACAAACTTACTAAAGTACTGAACGACGTTAGATCGATCAGATTGCTCTCGGATTCCTCGTCCTGCAGATAGGCAACGGACTTTTAGTGGTGGCCAGATAAAACCGCCGCTATATATAGAGGAGTTTTAGCGGCGGCTAGAGCTTGACTGCCAGAGCTTGGTTATTGCTATAGATTCCATTAATAGCTGCGGTCAACTAAAAACTATCACTAAAAGAACATACTATAGCGGCGGCCAGGACCTGGGCATGTTACATATGTTTCTGACCTGCAATGTCATCACCACCAGATATCCAGCCACATCATCATTATGTAGTTATTCAACGGTTAGGAAGTTATGTTAGTTCTTTCCATGTGTCTAAATGTTATGAATAGTAGGTGGTTAGTCAGTTGCGTTAGTTATTCCATGTGTCAAAATGTTGAGGGAGGTGGGTACATAGTTAGGAAGTCGTAAGAATTTCTTTATAAATATGTGTGTTAAGGGTTTGATGAGGTATGTAAAATGTCTGAAATTGAATTGTGTCGTTGAAGTGAATTTGTTATTTTAAATATAAATCTTGAAAGATTAGAAGGAACGTATTAACGCCGCTAAAAGTGCATATATAAAAAAACCCAAAATTTTTCCTCCCCTCTACCCTCTCTCCTTTCCAGTTGTGCCGCTGTATGCCGGCCAACGAGTGCCGTCCGCCATCGGGTAAGGTTTTTAGGGCAAAACTCTCCTCTCTCCTTTCCTTCGACTGCCTGTCACCGTTTTCGTCTCCTAGGTTCTCCTAGTTATATAGACATACAGACCACAAATTTAGCCTGATAACCCGGCCTTTTTTGGTCTGTAGGTCCACCTAGGGATATCGAGCAGTTTGATTTAGCGCCAAATAACCCTCTTTTGAGTAGAACTTTGCTGATTGTCGCACATTTTTAGAGATATTCAGACCGTATGGATGTTTGGCTCCCCAATCTAGATGGACATACATACCAAAAACTTAGCCCGAGTAGTGATTTCTAAGTGTTGGATTGGAGTCATTTTCATGGTTTATTAACCATTATTTGGGGCGTACAAAGATCCAAGCTTTGAAATCAGTAATTATGTTGATTTTTTATTTGTAGGTCCACAATTGTGGGTACCAGTAAATTTATGACACCCGATGACGCCATGTGGGTGAATGAGAAGTCGGCCACTTTATGTGCCGAGAGAATAGAAGGGGTTCACATCACGAGCATAGGAGAATGGCATATTCTGAGAGCATATATAGAGAACAGTGCATGCTAAGAGCATAGAGAACATTACATGCCGAGAGCATAAAGAATGGAGTACATCGAGAAGTATGATCATAGACCGAGAAATACCGGATCAAGAGCATGGTCGATCCGTTTTTAAAGCAATACTTAACCAGTAGTACTAGTGCACCTCGGCTACGGGTAATCCGAGAGCAATAAAGTGCTAGAACAAGAATAGGTGGTGGTGGATTGATTGATTGATGTAGTAGCTAGGTGGTGATCCTTATCAGTAGAAGAGTCAATCAGCGTTGGGTATTGAGGATAGAAGGATATGTTAATACAATAGTAGGTAGTTAACCATGTCAGAGGATAAGCCAGTCGACTATAGATCATGATGGGGCGGTTGCGATCATGATGGGGCGGTTGGTTAGTACGACAGATGGTAGTTAGGATTGTCAGCAAGTGAAACAAATCAAGACAATCAACTTTGTAAGGGGAAAAGGTTATGGCAGAGCAAACGCGTACACAAGAAGAAGAGTGTGGCAGTGAGCAACCGACACGTCAGCATGTAAGTGGTCTGTAAATGAAGGAGGTTGGATCATTAATTCATAGGTATGCACAATTCACTAGCTAAAACTCTGCCAAATTATCCTTTGAAGTTGAAACTAACTTGATTCCCCCCCCCCCCATTTGCACCTTAGGGTTCCACTAGTGAGGGTTTTTGCAGGGTTATTTGGACTTGTCGGATTCACCTCAAACGTCTTGGCTTAGCGCAAGAGGTGTCCTCAGACTTCTCGGCCAGGCCTCCATACTTCTCGACATCTGCCCAAGTAGTCATGTTCTTTAAACATTCACACCAGGTGTAAGGCTTGATCGTGACACAAAACCCTAGGTGGGGATCTGCGGGATTTTTTCTCCACATCTTTTGGTGCCGTCTGTGGGAATCAATTCATGCAGACTCACTCTTCCGAGCTCCATTGGTTACGACATTGAGGATGTCTCCTAATCGTAAGGAAAAGGGAGTAGCCGCATGTGTCGGGTGAATCCTAATCGATTCAGCAGACACGTGTCTCAATCATGTTTATCTGAAAAAATGTCGTACCCACAATCATCATATATATGAACATTTTATTTTATATACCCATAAACACTTATGAATGTTATTTTGGTTGTGAGGGCATATCACATTAACACATCCGCATAAAATTTTTGATACAGAAGTATGTATCATAGAACGGCTCTCACCAATCCAAGGTGATATGCGTTCATGGGCTTGAAAACATGATTGGGATCTGATTCCAAGGCTGCTGCCAACTTTGGCCACACTATCCCAAACACAACCCAAGACCCGTCACCCCTCGCACTCGGTTGAGGGTTCACGTACCCCGCATTGAGCCTCGGTACAGTCGAATAGCATGTGCCTAGCACCGGTGGACCGAAACCCAAGTCTATTTCCTTCACTGGAAACTGACGACCAGACGATACCATAACAGCAGGTCCACCAATTCCCAACAATATCTTGGCCAGAAGCAACCCCGGCTTGTGACACTCAATCCAGTCAATTAAGTCCAAGAAATGTGGTTCATTAGTCACCTCCGTGATTGCTTCATGTGCAACACCTGCCACTTGCGAGATTGATGCTTGCTTCAAATCTTGCACGCCTGCCTCTCCAATGGCCATGGACACAGCATTTCCAATCAAATTCGACACCCCGTGAGACATCCTTCGCCGCCCATCGACTAACCATCCCATCTTACAATGCGCATTGGATTCTTCTATTGCGGTTGCCATGAGCTTCCACAGGTACGCTGAGAAAGCTTCGATTTTGGTTCTCTTCTGTCCATCCTGGTTAGCTAGCTCTTGCAGACGATCGACGTCCGATGCCTCAATGAAGTATAGTCGCTTGACTGAGATGTCATAAGCAGAGATCGGCATGTTGAGGATCTCCTCCATGGTGCTCTTACCGAAAGTCCGATCGAGTGAGGGGCTGTAAGTGGGAGGTGATCGAGGCTTGAAAAACGATCTTCGATGATCTGGGATTCTTGAGATCTGCTTCTTCTGTGCAATCTCCGACCATGATATAAGAAACATATCGAAGGCGGTTGCGTCTGCTAGTGCATGATCAAAGCTCCATGAGATAGAGAAGCCTCCACATTTGTAACTAGTGACTTGCAAGCGTAATGGTATCTCATGTGGTGGTAGGACTAATTCCTTCTGTAGAGATTGGGATAGATCATAGAAATCAAGGTTTGCTAGATCGATGTTCGTATGAGCTTCTATAACCTCGACACCTTCGTTGTTACATAGAATCTCTACATCACCAGTAGCAGAATTCGAAACGATTCGACCTGCAAACGGGCCGTAGTGACTAAGAGTCTCGGCAAGGGAGCTTTTGACTACGGAAACAACAGATGAGAAGTCTCCGAATTGTGGCTTTCTGTAAGCATAGAAGATGGTGACCGGAGACCGGCCTGAAAGTAGATCAAAGTTGGAGAGAGGGAGAGTGTAGGATTTGATGGACACATCGGCAGCTCGTACTAACGATTTTCCAGTAAATTCGACGTTAAATTTTGCAGTCACCATTTTGAAATGGAGCAAACAATGAAAATGATGAGGACTCAAGAGGTGCAGCTAGCGGACTTAAGCTTTCCTGCAAGGCTTGCTGTTGATCACATGGTCCGTTGATCACACTCAAGGCTTGCATTTGGATCATTTAAAAAGAGTACTGATCGCATGATCTCATCAACTAAAATAAACAAACACCAAGGCTAGTATAAACCCTAAGTTAACAGCCTAGCAGTTGACTAAGTATTTGTGAAGATACCTTTGTTAGATATATCTAAAGATACCATGCCAAGAATTTGTCTTATATATAGAGTGCAAACCCAATTTAGGAATGGGTACACACACCAGCAAGTGTTCCACCCATAGTTAGCAATTCGGCATACGGCAAAGATTCGAAACGGGAAAAGTTCGAGTTTAATTCGGTTCCAGAAAATAAAAATCCGGTCATTGTTGAAATGTTATATTCATTTAGCCTTAAATGCCTGAATTTTACCAATTTTTTCATTTTATGCGGTCGTTTAATACGTTTTCTATTTAAAAAAAACGTAAAATTCGTGTATTAAACACGAATAATACGTGTGGTTTATTCGTATAATCTTAAAAGTCGTGATTTTTCTGATTTTTTATTTTATACGGCCGTATTAAACGTTTCTTAAAAAAAAAAAAATTCGGGTATTAAACACGAATAATACGCGAATTTACTAAGTTTCCACCGCGTTGAGAGATGTGGAATGATTCTCTCAAAATCCCTAATATCTCCTACTGTATCATGACAAGAAGAAGATAATATTCCACCAAATCTTAGATCCAAAGAATCCAGAGCAAGTATGAAAAAATATTTCCCTCGTGGATGAAGACTCTAGAACATTGCATAAGATATACATGTAACCCACTCTAGAAGATTGAATAATATATATATGCTCAGCATGGGCAATTTTTAAAAAATATATCTATATAACAAAACAGGGAAGTTGTCTCCCCACTTATACCCCCTCTTATCTATTTTGACAAAAGACGGCCAATATCTTTTCCCCCAAATGACGGTGGATCTCAGCCACTCACACCTGATTTTGGCAAATGCTTTGACGGAGTGCCGAGGGCACGGGCCACCCACAATAAATATAACAAGTGATGACTGTGATTTTCTTATACCCCCTCTTATCTTATATGGCTTCAATAATGAGTGGCTGAGATCCACTATGCTTCATATCGATGGCTGAGATTAACTCCCACACGATTTTGACAAACACTTTGTTGAAAAGTGCCGCGGGCAAGGCCACCCACTTATATAACAAGACAACTCAGTTGTATTCTCTTATCTTATCCATCCATCTAATGTGGACGGTTAGATAAAGATTGGTTGAGATCAAATCCATCGATCTAATGTGGACGGTTAGATTTCAGCCACTCGATCCGCCTCATTTGACCTCAATTTATTCAAAATTTGAATTTCAACACCATTATTTTTTGTTATTTCTGTTACTTTCCCATTTCCCCCTCTATGCGTTACAATCAGTTATAATAGCCGTTATAATGTAAAAAATGGTAACGCCTCAGTCCGTTATACCGTTTGAGTGCCGAAGGCACCCAATTTTTGCAAACGCTTTTGTCGGAGATCGAGGGCCGTGGGCACAGGCCATTTACTATTCTATATAACAAAATAATTTAGTTGTCTCCCTACTTATACCTCCTCTTATAAGCACCAACAAAGAAGGGCCGAGATCTAATCCTCCCCCAAATGGATGGTGGATCTCCGCCACTTACTTGATTTGGGCAAATTCTTTGTCGAATTGGGCAAATTCTTTGTTGAAGAGTGCCGATGGCCCGGGGCACCCACTAGTATAAATAAAAAATAAAGCTTTGTGGATTGTTGAATTATCTTATTTTAATACTTAGAAAATAATACATCAATTAAATTTTTTTTATATAGCCTTCCTTCTTGGAGATGGATTGTTTTCTTTAAGATATTGAATGTCATCGTTTTGAAATCTGATTTAGAATTGGGGAAATTGAACCATGCCAAACCCAAGTGGATTAAGAAATGTTTTTGGAATAAAAGGAAGAAAATCTATTATAAATAAAATTTGCTTTGATATGGGATTCCACTATCCAAACAATCACACAGTTCATATTTATTAATTTAACTAAATATACAATCTGAAATATATAAAAATTAAATGAATTCGCGGGAGGTGAACTTCTCAGATTTAGAGGTTCAAAAATTGGTTTGCATCCAATCGTAATCCAATACTTTGATGGGGTTCTTTATTTTCAAAAAGCATGAGCTTTGACAATGATTTAGCAACATCAAGATATTGGTATTATTCACAGAAAAACAACAAGACAATAATACCATGGATCTAGGATTTGAATCGAACAAAACTATAATCTGTAAATAATAGGAGAAATGTATCCGAAGTTGATTAATCCAATCTGCAACGGTTGATTGTCTATGGATAGGTAGCTCTACCTCAACTCTCTTACACTTTAGTATTCCAATGTGTAGAAGTGTATTTTGTAAAGTTAGAAATGAGTTATATTTATAGAATTTGTAGCACAGAATCTTTTAGAAAATGGGGTAAGTGGAAACTAGAATTTCGGATCTAAAAAGACTCAATCCGTGTGAAGTCCAATCAATTGTACTTTGAGTTCAATCGATTGGGCTAAGTCCAATTGATTGGTCTTGTACGGATGAGTTTTTTCCTTCGTAAATCCAATCAATTGTACCAAGTCCAATTGATCGGACTTAAATAAGTTTGTCTCGTAAGATCCAATCGATTTAATAGAGGTCTCCAATCGATTGGGCTTTAATCAAGTTCTGTCTCGTAGAGTCCAATCGATTTCACAGAGGTCTCTAATTGATTGGTCTAAATAGTCCAATCGATCGAACTTTCTCAGAAGTCAATAATCTTGACTTAGACTCGAGTCTGTCCATGATTAGGTTTGACTATTATATTTTATTCATTTTAAAAACTATTCCTATGACCACTAAATCACTTACCTTCCTAAACGAGTGTACATGATCTATAACCGACAAATGAGCAGTTACTCAGTTGACTCCTGTCGTCAACCGGCTGATCCTTGCTGTCTCTGTCTCCTAGTCTTCACGTAGTCGACGAAGTATACGTACCACAACATCTTCAACACTACACTGATGCTCATAAGAAATGTTAAATGAATGTTTTATGTCACACGGAATCTTTGCCAAGCTAGAATATGAAAATATTCTTTACAGTCTTTACAGATGTGGTATTAACCCCACATATTTTTATGAAATTATTATTCCCACAACCCATGGTTAACATCCAAGTAGTAATATACAATGGCATGAATACAGGATCTGTGAGCGAATTGAAAAAGCACCCGAGGGTTCAAAACTCCTTAACCTCAAATGCACACTTTACTTTTAATTTGTTTTAAAGTCTTTGAGGTCTTGGATTCAAAACTCATCAGCCACAAGACACTAAACCTTTTTTTACTTAAGATTTGATACTTTATGAATAGCAAAATGCTAGGTAGGTGTGTTCCACGTGAAAAAAGGATGCTTTCCATGTAGCTGGGTCCAAATAGTTGTGCATCATACATGCAATTTAGACTTGCCAACATTTCAAGTTTCGTGTGGCATGAAGACGATATTTACGAGGTTCGTCCGAAACCTACTCCACGAGTGATGATGATTGGTGTTCTTCACTATAGAAATTGCAAAGTACATTTTTCAATTCTTTTCAACCGCCCAATACAACATATATATATATAATGGATCAGGATCGGGGGACAAATATTTTGACAACAAAATATTGGCATGGGCCAATATATAAATTAGAAGTTTTGGAATGGGATGATTTTTGGTGAGGATGGTCTCTATTGTGAGGAGATCATCCTCACAAAAATTCAAGTCATTCTGATATTCGTAGACTAGTTTACAAGTTCATGAATTAGGGACCGACTATTTTTATCGTTCACTTGAAAACTACATTTGATGGGATTAGAAATTTCAAAATTGGCTGATTTTTTGTAGGGGTGATCTATATGGTGAGGAGATCATACAACATTTTTGACAACAAAAATTGGCACAGGCCAATGTATAAATTAAGTCTTGGAATGGGGTGATTTTTGGTGAGGATGGTCTCTATAGTGAGGAGATCATCTTCACAAAAATTCAAATCAATCCGATATTCATAGATTGGTTTACAAGTTGAAGAATTATGGACCGTCTATTTATATCGTTATCAATCCGTACCCACTTGGAAGATGAAAATCACATTTGATGGGGTTAGAAATTTCAGAATGTGCTGATTTTTTGTAGGGGTGATCTATATGAGGAAGAGATCATCCTCACCAAAAATCAGCTATTGATTCGTCTTCCAAGTGGGTACGCCAAAATTGTTATAAAAAATGTTATATGAAATTGTTGTCTCCCGATCCTGACCCTATATATATATGTACTAGTGGGTGCCCCGTGCCATCGGCACTCCTCGACAAAGAATTTGCCAAAATCAGGTGAGTGGCGGAGATCCACCGTCCATTTGGGGGAGGATTAGATCTCGGACCTTCTTCGTTGATGCTTATAAGAGGAGGTATAAGTAGGGAGACAACCAATGTGTTTTGTTATATAGAATAGTAAATGGCCCATGCCCACGGCACTCTCCAACAAAAGTGTTTGCAAAAATTGGGTGCCTTTGGCACTCAAACGGTATAACGGACTGGGTCGTTACCGTTTTTTCCATTATAACGGCTGTTATAACGGATTGTAACGCACAGAGGGAGAAATAGAAAAATAACATAAATAACAAAAAATAATGGTGTTGAAATTTAAATTTGGAATAAATTGAGGTCAAATGAGGCGGATTGAGTGGTTGAAATCTAACCGTCCACATTAGATCGATGGATAAGATAAGAGAACACAACTGAGTTGTCTTGATATATGCATGGGTGGCCCGTGCCCGAGGCACCTTCCGACAAAGTGTTTGCCAAAATCGGGTGGGAGTTAATCTCAACCATCGATATGAAGCATAGTGGATCTCAGCCACTCATTATTGAAGCCATATAAGATAAGAGGGCCCGGGTATAAGAAAACCATTAAATTTCCGTTAAATTCTATTTTTTTTTTAATTTTAAAATTTTAAATTTTAAAATTTGAATTTCAGCACCACTTTTTTCTGTTAAAATCATTAAAATCTATTTTTTTCATTTTTGTCCCTAGCCATTCAATCCGTTTTAACGGTAACACCCCTCTCGAGGCATAAAAAGTGGGGCTCCTGAGCTCGACCCTTGGGCTATATGTAAATCCAACCCATTTCATTCCTTATATGTAGGTAAATAGTAGGTGACCCGTGCCCACGGCACTCATCGACAAAGCGTTTGTCAAAATTGGGTGTGAGTAGCTGAGATCCACCGTCCATTTGGTGTGATAAGATCTCAGCCATCCTTTATGAAGCCGGATAAGAGGGGGAGACAACCGTCCTGTTTTGTTATATAGATAGTAGGTGACCCGTGCCCACGGCACTCATCGACAAAGCGTTTGTCAAAATTGGGTGTGAGTGGCTGAGATCCACCATCCATTTGGTGTGATAAGATTTCGGCCATCCTTTATGAAGCTGGATAAGAGGGGGAGACAACCATCCTGTTTTGTTATATACTAGTAAATGGCCCGTGCCCACGGCACTCTCCGACATAAGCGTTTGCAAAAATTGGGTGCCTTCGGCACTCAAACGGTATAACGGACTGGGACTTTACCATTTTTTCCATTATAACGGCTGTTCTAACGGATTGTAACGCACAGAGGGAGCAATGGGAAAGTAAAAGAAATAACAAAAAAAACGGTGTTGAAATTCAAATTTTGAATAAATTGAGGTCAAATGAGGCGGATTGAGTGGCTGAAATCTAACCGTCTACATTAGATCGATGGATTTGATCTCAACCACTCTTTATCTAACCGTCCACATTAGATGGATGGATAAGATAAGAGAATACAACTGAGTTGTTTTGTTATACGCATGGGTGGCCCGTGCCCGCAGCACTTTCCGACAGAGTGTTTGTCAAAATCGGGTGGGAGTTAATCTCAGCCATCGATATGAAGCATAGTGGATCTCAACCACTCATTATTGAAGCCATATATGATAAGAGGGGGTATAAGAAAACCAGTCACTAGTAATATTGATAGTGGGTGGCCCGTGCCCTCGGCACTCTCCATCAAATTAAGGATTTACCAAAATCATTTGGGGGATAAAATCCCGGCCCTTCTTTATTGAAACAGATAATCGGGGGAGACAACTTCCCTGTTTTGTTGTATAGATATATTAGTGGGTGCCCCGTGCCATCGGCACTCCTCGACAAAGAATTTGCCAAAATCAGGTGAGTGGCGGAGATCCACCGTCCATTTGGGAGAGGATTAGATCTCGGCCCTTCTTTGTTGATGCTTATAAGAGGAGGTATAAGTAGGGAGACAACCAATGTGTTTTGTTATATAGAATAGTAAATGGCCCATGCCCACGGCACTCTCCAACAAAAGAGTTTGCAAAAATTGGGTGCCTTCGGCACTCAAACGGTATAACGGACTAGGGTGTTATTGTTTTTTTCCATGATAACGAATTGTAACGCACAGAGGGAGAAATGGGAAAATACCAGAAATAACAAAAATAACGGTGTCGAAATTTAAATTTTGAATAAATCGAGGTCAAATGAAGCGGATTGAGTAGCTGAAATCTAACCGTCCACATTAGATCGATGGATTTGATCTCAACCACTCTTTATCTAACCGTCCACATTAGATGGATGGATAAGATAAGAGAATACAACTGAGTTGTACGTCTTGACATATGCGTAGGTGGCCCGTGCCCGCGGCACTTTCCGATAAAGTGTTTGTCAAAATCGGGTGGGAGTTAATCTCAGCCATCGATATGACGCATAGTGGATCTCAGTCACTCATTATTGAAGCCATATAAGATAAGAGGGGTATAAGAAAACCATTAAATATTTGTTAAATTCTATTTTTTTTTTAAATTTAAATTTTTAAATTTCAAATTTTAAATTTGAATTTCAACACCATTTTTTTCCGTTTAAATCATTCAAATCCATTTTTTTTCATTTTTGCCCCTGGCCATTTCAACGGTAACACTCCTCTCGAGGCATAAAAAGTGGGGCTCTTGAGCCTGACCCTTGGGCTATATGTAAATCCAACCCATTTCATTCCTTATATTTAGGTAAATAGTAGGTGACCTGTGCCCACGGCACTCATCGACAAAGCGTTTGTCAAAATTGGGTGTGAGTGGCTGAGATCCACCATCCATTTAGTGTGATAAGATCTCAGCCATCCTTTATGAAGCCGGATAAGAGGGGGAGACAACCGTCCTGTTTTATTATATATATATATATATATAGCTGGGATATAATGACTCATGCTATTCTTACTAATAGATTACTAATGACGTGGGCCCACATGCAGATGCGTTAAGGGCTGATTTTTGGCGAGGATGATCTCCTCACCATGGAGATCATCCTCACTAAAAATCAGCAATTTCTAAAACTTCTAACCCTATCAAATATGGACTTAAATTTAACGGTGAAATTGGATGGTCCAAAGTTTATCAACTTGCAATCTACTTTTCATACGCCTACAAATGTTGGAATGGGCTAATTTTTTGTGAAGTTGATATCCATGTTGAGAAGAATATCATCACCAAAAATCAGCTCTTAACTCATCTGCACGTGGTCCCCACATCCATTAGTCATTATATTAGTAAGGATAGCATGAGTAAACGTATCCCAGCCCATATATATCTATATAACAAAACACAAAGGTTGTCTACCGGGTAAGTAGTGGCTGAGATCCACTCTAACTACAACGGCTGAGATCCACTCTTAACTTTTTTGGGCGGTAATTTTTGGCGCCCATTTTTTGGGCTCACCTAATACCCGTCCTCTCCCACGTAACTGCAACTCTCTCTCGCCTCACACCTGCAACTCTCCGTTGCACCTAACATGCCTCCGTCTCCACCTCGATTTGGGTTCTACAACTCTCTCGCCTCACGCCTGCAACTCTCTCTCTCAACGTTGATTTGGTTTTCGATTTGGGGGTGTTTTGATTTTTTTTTGGGGTTTGAGTTTGAGGGATGGGTTTTGGGGTATGGGGTTTGAGTTTGAGGTGGGGGATGGGGTTTGAGGAGTGCTAGGTTTTGAGGTCTAGGGTTTCAGGCATTTTTTATGGGGGAAGGGAGAGGCTTAATCGACTTTGAGGTATGGGGTTGGTTCAATGCCTTAAACCCAAACCTCTATCCAGCGCCTGAAACCCTGTAAGTCTTCTCTCTCTCTCTCTCTCCCCACTGATCTTTGTTGGGTTTCCTTCAAGAAGAGTCATTTTTTTCTTGAGGTTAGTGATATGCTTGAATCTGAGGTATTAGAACCACGGTTTGGGATTTATTTTTGTAACTCGAAATGGGTTTGGCTGAGTTCAGATTAGAATTAGTTGATTTTAAGCTCATTCTGAATCAGAATGGGCTCGGTTCTGAAATGGATTTGGCGAACCTGAATCAAATTCACATGTTTAAAATCCGAATGGGTTTGGCCTATGCAAAAATGGGTTTAGATTAGAATGAGCTCATTTTTAGGGTTTAGTTTTGGTGAAATTTGAAAGAATGTGGATTGGTAAAGAAATTAGATTTCTTTATATGAAAATTTCTTTAGGACAACTTTTTCCTATTTCACAGTCACTGATTAATGTTTTACCTGATTGTCAATTGTTAGTTTGTTGAGTTGGTTCTTTTAATGATCAATAATAGTTAATTGTTCCATACTACGTAACTCATATTTTCCATGGGTCTATGCTTTATGCAAGAGGTATGGAAGAGAGTTTCCCCAAGTAGCTGAGGCTCAAAGGCCATGCTTGCCAAAATACAGGCTTTCAATATTGGGATACATGTGTAACAAATCAGACCATATGAATGTTTAGCCATCGTATGGTCAGGGGAGTGGGGGTCTTTCAGTTTAATTCTTTACAAGTTTTGATCCTTATGTTAGGCATTGTAACGATGTGCTATACGCTTTTGCATGTTCTTGCATTTTAGGAGGTGCTATAGGCTAGCTGCTGCATTTATCTTGGAAGCACCATCCATGTTCTTGCATTTTATGACTACCATCTGCAAAAAAGAAAGTTTCATTCCTGAGTAGTCTTTCTCTTTATTTGTTGGGCACCTTTTCACTCCATAATGTACAAATTGTTATAACTGTTTTTCTAATTTTTAGCACCATAGTTTCAAATCTCTGCCAAAACATTGGTATCCATAGGGACACAGACATGGTCCAATAGTAATATGTATCAGATTGGTATCTCCTTTTGCCATGGGCGTTAACTTTTATGGAGATTCGTTGTCCAAATCATTTGAGACATCTTGGTCTCATCACCAGACAATCCCAAGACCGAGACCTAAAACCATGTTTTGCACAGATTTGAATCTTATGAAGATGTGATAAACACTCTTTGAAGTTCTGTAACAAGGTGCAATTCTTTGATGGGATTGGAAGGTCTACACTTTAGTAAGAGGTGTATAGGCCTTTTCCTGAAATTGCATTCAACTATCTTTTTGGTTTTATTCAAGTTCTATCATGCCTAAAATTCTTTGGTAGTTGCTGATTTATTAAATGGTTATTTGTGCTAATTGGTCTTTTTTCTGGTTGATTGAATATTGGGGGTTTTGTTAACTTCTATTTTTTGGGTACTCATATCTATTTGTGGTATGTATTTCTTTTTTGGGTACTCGTAACTTCTGTTCTTGATGTTGAACTTCCTGAAGTGGTGCTGTTTAAAGATAATTCGTTGGCTCATAGTTGATGCTACATTGTTGCATTGTGGCCTTCAATAAGGTATTTCATTTTTCCGATTTCATGATCATCATTTGTGTTTCTATTTTAGCAAATTTTAGCTAAACCCATAAAATTATATCCATAAATTATTTATCTTGCTTTTTGGTCTATTCAACACCTGAAATCCTACCTTCTTTGTTTTGTTTTGTTTTGTTGCTCAGTTTTAGGATGATGAACTTAATATCCTCTTTGTGTGTGTGTATGTGTGTGCGTGCGCGCGTGTGTCTTTTAGTTTTTTTTAACTAATTTAGATATTATCAAAGGTGGATCTTGGGTCCATCATCATCATCCGGGGTCAGATTCATGATATTCACCAATCAGTCCTTAAAGTCTCTTTAAATGGACTGCTTGGTGTTGTCATTTGTTACTTCATAAATATCCCAGCCAAGTGTGTTGCCATTTTTCCTTATCCAGCATAGGCAAATTCTATGTAGTATCTCTTAGCCCTTATCCACACACTGGTGCAATAATAGAGATCATGTGCTACTTGATAGTTGCCCTATGAATCCACATTCTTCTCACTCTCTCTCTGAAATCACAACACATGCATGTTGTGTGCTTAGTTGGACACACATGCTTAAATGCACACATACATGCTATGTGAATGTCCACAAGCATGCATGATCATGTAATGTGAATATAAGCATTATAACCATGCTATCCCCTAAGTGATGATCACTACCTTTGCTCACGGATTGCATGTTCTGGTTCTCTTGGCCTCTTCGATTTTTTTTTGGGTTGATGTTTGGTTGTGCATGTGGTGATTTTTATGCTTGAACATTGGTAGATTGCATTTTAACTCACAAGCTACTTTGTATAAGTTTCCATCAAATCAAATTTTGTTTATTTTTTGCCCATGCGTCAATTGCATTATCGATTTCTAATCAACCTAATTAGTGATTTCTAATAGTTGGGTTGTGCATTATTGACCATTATTTGGGGTAAAAAGATCATACAGTTTGAAATCACTAATTAGACTAATAGGTGGACATATAGATGCAAAATTATCATGTTTAGTGTTTTCTAATCGTTAATTAAAAATTATTCATCATTTTTTGGAGTAAAAAGATCCAAAGGTTGGAAAGCGCTAATCGGGCTGATTTTTAGTATATAGGTCCACCTAGGGATGGGCCCAAACATCCATACAGTCAGTGTCCTCTAAGCCATGGTTAGAGGCCTTAGAGGATCGTTGACCATATGGTGGTTTGGATCCCTAGGTGGAGTTACAGACCAAAAATAACCTAATTAGTGATTTCTATGCCATTAGATTGTAGTCGTTTTCATGGGTTAATTTTTAAACATGGAAGAGCAGTATTTGGATACAAAGATCCAAATGTTGAAACATTGCTTAAATGTAATCCATTGCTGCTATGTTTATTGTTTCAGCATGAGTTGCTACCAACTTGAATGTTGTTGCTCTATATTATCCTATGAAGTAGTTCTTTTGCTTTACTTGAAAGCTTTTTTCCCACCTCTTCTTATTCTATCTAGGATGATTGGAGAATTGATTGGATGACATTTTTAGCAATCAAAAGTTTATATCTCTTTGTTATATAAATCCCAAAAGCTAAAAATAAACCTTCGGGATGTCCAAGTACCTATCATTTAAAGTTGATTTGCTAAGAGTTTGGTTCTTCCTTAGCAAGTTAGTATTTTCTCATCTTTAGCTAATGGACAATATGCAAGACGACTAAGAGGCCTCATTTTCCATTATTTTCACTTTTAGAGTGTGAATCTGTCCGAAATCTTGACAGATTTGGTGGAGAAGATAGCCAACAGTAAGAAATCATCTATCGCCAATTTAATTAACTTACTGTGATTATTTATATTTATTGATTATTGATAGAATTATATTCTTTTTATAAATTATAAGGTTGATAAGGGCGAGAAGGTTCATTTGATTGTCCATTGTCTGAAGTTGCCGTGGTATGTACATATGGATGAAGTTTCATTTTCAAACATAATTTTGAGAACCATAAGAAATTTTCAATCAGAGGTACATTTAAGAATATATAAACTTTTTTATTAATTATTTATTACTATATTTATATTTTTACTAATATATATTTTATGTTGTTAACAGTGATATGCTGGTTTAATCAATATAAATATGCTATGGATGAGGTGGATTGTAATTAAAAAAAGCACTACGAAGGGTTCATTGTAATTTTGACTTTTTTTGACAAAATATATAGAAATGCACAATGTTGTATTTTTTTTTGTAAATGTAATGTGATCAACAACAAAAAATTTATGTGATATCTACAAAAAATTTATATGATATCTATAATTTTTTGTTATTTATAGTGTTTAATGTTAACTGGACTGTAGTACGTATGAAACCGATTAGCGTGCAAAAGGTAAACAAATTGATTATGATAATGTCTTGGCAGTTGTAATCGTTTTGTTTAACTGATGTCACCAATTTATTTTGTAGAGGGGGTTTGAGGGTATTGCAAACCATTTTCAGAGTCACCCCATGAGTTTCTTCCTTTATTTTTGTTTGTCTAACAACTTTTCTGTTTCTTAATCTTATATGAATAAAGATCATTCGTGCGATACAAAAGGCAATTGTGTAGCACTCCACGAAAGTTAGGTAATGTGGAATGTTTCTTTGTACATTTTCAAGGTTGAACTTAAGAACTAGGTAGCCTGATCAAATTTTTATATCTTCTTCTGTTTGCATGTTTATTCTGCATTCAGCCTTTACAATAATATACTCCGTCCAAGCAAGTTATCCGTAGGAGTGGACTTCCATTGTTTAGAGCACAAGATTGAGCCGAGGGAGTAGACCATAAGCTTTTCCAGAGGGACGGCGGATACATGGTGCGATTGTATACGGTATGCATTAGATCCTACTAGAACAATTTTCTGAATATGCCCCTCAATTACTAACTGTTGGTGATGATTGGAGAAACACGTTACTTTTTAGTGGATAATATTTCATTTCTTGGATTTGAATGCCTAAGGCATTCGAATTTATTTGCGCACGCTTTGTTTTGGAGTGCCATTGGCATGGGTCATTTAGGAAATGGGTTTGAGTGCCGAAGGCACCCGTTTATGCAAACACTTTGTTGGGGAGTGCCGTTGGCACGGGTCATGTTAGGAAAACCCAAAGAGAACTCAAAATTTTATAATGCTTCAATTTATAACATAACCAGTCTTAAATAGACAATCGAAATCGTAACTTGCTCGAAATAGCAATACTTACCGAAAATAATTAAAATCCTAAATTTGACAAAACTCCTAAAATAACATCAAGTTGCTAAATTAAGACTTTCCAAAACAAACCTGACCAAAAAATGCTAAAAATAAACAAAACAAAAAATTGCCTAAAATAGTAATTTTCCTAAAAATAGCATTTTGATCCCCAAAACGGACTCTTTTGGCCTCAAAATCAACAATGATTCTTTAGAAGGTTTGCCCCAAGATCACAGAGCTCCTTGAGACAACTAATAGGCAATCTAATTTTCGGTGGCCAAGTTATGGTCAATTGAAGTTGACACTTTTTCGACTTGATTTCCTTTGATCTTGACGTTCCAAAAATTGCTCACAACACGTTCTACATCAATACACTCCACCAAATAGGAACTTTCCCTTGAGTTGATCTCTGTAATTTAGCTCTTCAGGTGCATGGTACTTGAAGAAATCAGCAACATTAAATGTATATTTCTTAGACATCTCCTCAAAAAGATCAACCACATAGGCATCGTCATTGATTTTCTTGAGTATCTAATAAGGCCAATACTTCTTATTCTTCAATTTATTGTATTTTCCTGTGGAGAAGCGCTCTTTCTTGAGATAAACCATCACCAAGTCTCCCCTCTTCAAACACCTTCAGACTCTTGTGCTTGTTTGCATCTATCTTGTACTTCACATTAGACACTTCAAGCTTTTTCTTCACATCTACATGCACATCTTGGATTCTATAAACAATGCTCTCTACTACAATAGACACACTTGAAAGTTTGGGTAAATCAACCAAGTTTAATATATTTGTGGGCACCCGACCATATACAACTGCAAAAGGAGACCTTCATGTAGACCTATTCATCATATTATTGAAAATGAACTCGGCAAGCAAATAATAAACATAATAAAATTAAACAAATAATAAACATAATAAAATTAAAGCATAAATCAACATAAATCAAAGACAACAACACAACACATACATGGTTCGTCGCCGGTCTCTTGTCGACAACTACGTCCACGGGAGGTCGGCAATGGCCAATATTTCATTCTCAAATCTCTTCTTCCATGTTACAAACCAGCCCCTTTTTCATACATTCTGCCTCTCTCTATCCCCTTTCCAGCCAAGCCCCCTCTTCTTTCTATAAATTTTATGCTCCCCCTCTGCCACATGTCGACCCAAGAGGGTCTTTAGGGGTTTGGGGAGTGATCTAATACTTCGCGATGTATCAGTCCTGATACATACAAATTTATCATTTTTATGTATCTACAATAAGCCCCTCTCGGAGGTGGAGCTCGATCCAAAGCGATGGTCCGCCTCCGAGAAAATAAGTAAATATTCAAAAGATTCCCAGATCTCCTTCATCTTCACATGTAATCTTGCATACCCAAGAATATATATTCCAAAAACCAAGAATTATATCATAATCGAGACTGATGCCATATCCGAAAGTGATAACCAAGAATAATATAGTGATAGGTCCATATATGAGAATAATGCTCAATATCTGAGAGCGATAACCGAAAATAATACTTTGATAACTCCATATTTGAGAATAATATTGGTGCTCCATATCTGAGAATAATGCTCAATATATGAGAGCGATAGTCTAGAATAATACTCTGATAGCTCTATATTTGAGAATAATACTGATCGAGAATAATAATCGAGAATAATATTGGCCGAGGACAATAATCGAGAATAATACTGGCCGAGAACAATAATAGAGAATAAAACTGGCCGAGAATAATATACAAGAATAATACTGGCAGATAACAACAGACGATCATTTTGGATGGTTGAAATCAATCATTTTGGATGGCTGAAGCCGATCTCGTTCATATTGGGATGGCCGAAGCCGATCTATTCATGTTTGGATGGCCGAAGCCGATCCCGTTCATTTGCACACCTGTATCGGGAAACTTCCATCGCCCAGATATCATGATCTTAACCTGCTTTTTCACATTAAAGGCTAGAACGCATAATATACATTCAATTTTAATCAAAGTCTCATGGTCTCAAGGGAGCTCGGGCTCTACTATTCTTTTGTCGTTCCTTTTCTAACAAGCCCCCAAGTCGGGGTGTTGGGCTTGGCTCAACTCTGCCAAGCCCCCAAGTCTGATGGTCAGGCCTAAAAAATTATTTTCTCATTGAACAATGCTTGAGTGGGCATATTACATGGCCCACCCGAATGGTCTCAATATACATTGGCACAGATCAACATTATACTTGATCCAAGCATTCATGGATTAGCCACTTGAATGGGCCAAATCCATGGCACACCAATTTTATCCTTCTCATGGGTCGGTTTGGGTTCTTACTCTTTTGGGCCGATTGGGCCCATGTCTAGTTCGGTCTCACCAAAATTGGTTTCATAATTGGTCTACTAATAATCGGGCCAATTTTGGATCGAGCTCCACCTCCGAGAGGGGGCTTATTGAAATTTCATCGGTTCGTTCTCTTTAACTCAATATACCTAGAAGGGGGGTTGATTAGGTATTTAAAATTAATTATACCTACATAGTTTTACTAGACGATGGTAGGGGAATAAAATCGCATGCCTTGGTTGTTTGATAAAAGATTATCACAACCGACTAAAATTAAATATACCTCCATGGTATATTGTCTTTTTGTCGTTTGATTTAATCAAGATAGATTGCAGAATACAAACAAACAATCACACAAGACAAGAGATTTTTACGTGAAAACCTTAGCCAAGGAAAAACCACGGGACCACGTCCAGATGAAAAGTAGCATTAACTGAAAAGTTAAACGAAACAAAGGTTACCTATGCAACACCGTTGCAAATAGAGCTTCCAACCTTAGCCAAGGCCTACTATCAATGCGTCCACGTCCTCTGAATCAACCCTATGAATCCACACACGCCCTTCCAGCCAAGAAGTCTTATCCACTTGTTCAGTTTGGTACACCCCAAACCTACCGTCGATCGGCTCCTCCGATCTTAATTCTCAACACTCCCGCCTTTGTAGAAGGTGAAGGATTCAGTACACCCTGAACCCTAAGTTGCTCAAATGGTGTTGAGTCACACTGGTACACTCAGGCTACTAGGTTGAATATAGAAGTGGAAAACCTAAGCTGAGGAAAGAATCAAGCTCTTGGCTTTAATCAAGAAGAGAACATGCTCACAAGATGTGAATGAAAAACAAGCTTCTTGCTCTTCGAATTGACACTCTAAGAAATATAATATTTACTTTTCTCTCTTGAAGATTGAGTCACTCTGTGTCTCTATGTATGTTTAGAGAAGGCATAGAAGGGTTCTATTTATAGAATTCCAAGACCCTGAGTCGTGTGGAACGTGGGATGATGAAACCTAGAATTTTGGATTTGAGAAAGACCAATTTTGTTCAAGGTCCAATCGATTGTACACTTGGTCCAATCGATTGGGCCATGTCCGATCGATTGGAGATAAGTGCCCAATCGATTGGACTCAATAAGATTTATGTTTCGAAGGCACCAATCGATTGCACAGGGTTCTCCAATAGATTCGACTCATATAACTTTCTGTCCCGAAGACTCCAATCGATTCACAGAGTCTCCAATCGATTGTGCTCAGATAGATTTCAATCCCAAAGGCTCCAATCGATTTCACAGAGTCTCCAATCGATTGTGCTCAAATAAGTTTCTGTCCCGAAGGCTCCAATCGATTACACAGTGTCTCCAATCGATTGGGCTCAAATAGGTTTCTGCCTCGTAGTCTCCAATCGATTACATAGTGTCTCCAATCGATTGGGCTATGTCCAATCGATTGGGAATACATGTCCAATCGATTAGACTATCCCATTAGTCAATATAATTGACTTAGACTCGGGTCTGTCAAATGAATAAGTTTGACCATTATATTTTATTCATTTTAAGCAACTCCTATGGCCACTAAGTCACTTACCTTCCTAATTGAGCGTACACGATCTTTAACTGACAAATCGGTAGTTACTCAGATGACTCCTGTCGTCAACCATCTGATTCTTGCTGTCTCTGTCTTTTAGTCTTGACGTAGTTGGCGAAGTATGCGTACCACGACATCTTCACACTACACTAGTGCTCGTAGGAACGGTTACAATAATGTTTTTATGTCAAATGGAATCTTTACCAAATTGAATATGAAATTATTCCTTACAATCTCTCCCTTTGGCAATTTCGTGACAAAAAATATTTAATCATCGAGAAGGTAAAAAATAGAAAATACAATCCCGCCCTCTTACATGATTTACTCACTATCTCATACTCTCTTGGAGATAATCGAACAGATATAGTAATAGCTTTTGATCTGTTCCCTGCACATTCTATCAACAATACATACCATGTAATATCATCGGCAATCAATAAATCATTAAAATGCAATGATTTAATTATGCACATAACAAGTAGAGAAATTGAAAAATAATGGAAAATTTTTCTCCTCCTAAATTTCTCTCCCCCTATCTCATGCATCAACTTATTTTTACTGCTATGATTTTCTCTCCCCCTTTTTGTCAGAGATTGACAAAGATACAAAAATATAAGCAAATAACAAATATGCAATGAGTATTATCATGAGAAACAAGTACATATATATACATCCATAACCAAATACATACTAGTTTATACCCTATAACACAATATAACACAAGCAGAGTATAACCATACACAATCTGAGTTTATCGGTGTACAATAATAACAAAAATAAAAACACCCGATAACTCTCAAGATGTCTCTCTCCGGAAGACTAAGTAGATGGACCAGTACCATCAGGCTGATCAGGGCCATAGGTTGGTGAATGCTGTACAAAGCCCATCATGCTGAACCGATACTCCATGTAATGCTGCATATCATACATGGAGCCTGACATCCTCTCATGTCCCTCCTCTAAACAGTGAAAGCTCTGTGCTGTTCGCTCTTCATGCGCTGTGAGATGCTGGTCGAATCCCACCATCTGATGAAGAGACTCAAAGGAGTAAGGGGCAAGCATCTCAGGAGGCTGGACAAAGGATGGCTGTGTCTCTGGAGGATGCATCTCAGTATCTGGTTGTTGACCCCCTGGCTCGGTATCATCCCCCAAGTCCTTATCGAAAATATCGTCAAATTGTGAAGGTACATCTGTCACTCTCCAAACCAGAGACATGCTCTTCCTAATAGTCGAAGGCCCAATAGGCCCCATGGGAGAGCACACCTCCTCAGTAGCTCGAATAGGCACATCCAGATGAAGTAGGATAGAGCTCACTAGTAGAGGGAAAGGGAGACACGGATGGTTAGCCAACTGGCTACCCGCTCTAACCATAGCTCTAAATATGAACTTCGGAAGGTCAATGACAAAACCAGTGCCAAGATGGTAAAGAAGCTGAAGACGATCAATGTTCACCTATGCCCATTGGCCAGGTGGATCAATGTTGTACCCACAGATGAGGTGCAACAAACGATACTCAGGGAGAAGAGATGTAAGAGGAATAAATGTACTCCAATCAAATATCTGCCCTGTAAGAGTCTCGGTCAAGGTGACTCTAGAAGTCGTCATCTCACGAGTCCTAGGAATGAACTCATATGAGGTAGACGGACAAGGTATGTCCAACAAGGTAGAAATCAGATCAGGTGTAATAGTCAGGTAAGTTCCAGAGACAAAAGTCTGAAAAGATAGCTCTCTCAGGTTAGCACACTGAATGGAGTGCATGTTGGCATAAAAAAGTTTAACTAAGACAGGGTAAAATGGAATGGTCAAGCGAGTGATAGAAACCCACTCGCGAGATACGAACAACGAATGAACCATAGTACCCAAAATAGTGCTAAATTCAACTACTCTCTCAATAATGAATTTGCGACCAGAGAAATGCTCAAAATGATCTCTAGCGGAATCGGAAATGAATGGGGAAATGGGAGCACTCACCGAAGGAATATCAGTATGACGAGCATGACTTCGAGCTCTCTTAGGTCCTTTGGAGGATTCACCCCACTCTGAGTGCGGCGACCCACTGAGTCGACCACCCTGTTTGGCGCGAGATTGAGTCCATTGAACAAGGGGTTCTTCATCAGCACTTTCCTCTTCAGAGACTACAATAGCTCTTCTACGATGAGGATTAGCCGCCATGAGCACCAAGAATGGAAGAAAATACTAAAAAATCTCTATTTTTGCTCAAAAATCCCCCAAAATCACAACGAAGAGGGTGAAGTAGAAAACTAGGAAATTGAGAGAATCGCTCCACAAAAACTTATGAGAACAGTAGATCGAGCACCTGCGATCGATTGGGAGAAATTTGGGATGCAATTGGATCGATTGGGGTTGAAAATGACCCATTTTGGGTTTTATAAAACCGAACGTCGCACTGTCCAATCGATTGGACTAAGTGGCCAATCGATTGGAGCTTGGCCAATTGATTGGGCTGTACTCTCCAATCGATTGGTCTGTAAGGTCCAATCGATTGGACTGAACTGGAAAGAAAAAATAAAATTTTTTAAAACCAATAGGCTCATTTTCCAAGACCCCCAAGTAAATATTTTCAAGAAAAAATCATTTTTAAACAACTCAAGAAAAGATAAAGCGACAGAAAAACATAGAATTCACTTCATGAAGTCAATCTTGATAAGCCCTAAACACTGAATCTTATTAAAGAGAATTAACTAACACGTTAGTTCAATCTTTTGCTTCATCAAAAATATTAATTCTTTTAGACATTAGCGCAAGTCACAGATCACTAATAATCATAGATTCAAATATCAACAGTAATATCATCAAGTGTGAGTGATCTGAGTTCATCTGTGGTACCGGATAAGATTTCAGCAATAATTTTTCATAGGTATCGGAATATGGAGGTATCCTATATCCGATCATAAAATCCTCATTAGAGTTATTAAGGGATCTCACATACTCTCATGTATATGGGTATTTGCTGATGGATAAGAATTTTTCTAGCAAATTGACTGTCTTTTACACCCTTTTTATTCACTTTGAATATAAGTAGTTTTCACTCTCCATGTAGGTAGCCCTTTTCTGTAGCAATGAGAATCAGATTTCAATTTCAAACAGAGCCATACAAATGGCATACACTCTAACTTTTGTGGAGGTAGTTGTTTCCTTAAAATAATAACTCCCATTGGGAAGCCAACAGTCGACTATAGTGCAGTTTCGAAATCAACTGAAGGTAGGAACACTATTAATTTGAAGTTATAATCAGTAGAGGTTTATTCCTAATTTCAATAATACAAGATTTCACACCTCTATCAAATTCATTCCCACATAAATAATCAGTGTGCATGTGAATGTCAGATATACTGTTTCAATAATCTTCTAATGCACACTAGTAAAAATTGACCAATCATAATAATTAAAAGATATAATACACAGATTAGCAGAAATTTTACTAACAGTTAAGTCATTGTTCTTGGAATATCTCAGAAATTACTGCTCATCAAAATCATGTAATCAAAAAAAATTTGAACATTCTTCTAAACACTTGATCTTTTGATTTTCTAAAATGTTTTTAATTTTTATTCGTCAAAATGAAGCAAAATCAAAAAGAAAAAGATATCCCTCAAAAAATAAGAATGGAGAACAAGAGGGGATTGAGAGTACATTGCTCAGAAATATGACATTGACGAATATTTCTTCTTCAGAGAATCTTTCCTAACCCACACAGATGTGAGTTTGGTAGATAGATCAATTCTCTTAGGATCTTTCCTCTTTTGAGTTACATAACTCTGAGGTTGCTTGAATTTCTCAAGGGACTCAATCTCCTTGATTAATTCTCTAGACCTTTCCAGTAGGTCTTTCATCTTCCTAGATAGCACATCCAAATAATTTATCTCATAATGTGTCTTTATAGGAATTCTCAGACTGTTCACATTCTGAGTGATATTTATCATTTTTTCTAGAGGATTTTGATGTCCTCTTCTCAACTTGTGACAGTCTCTAATCACATGATCCATGTTTTTGCAATACTTGCACTAACGACTTGCACTAACGACTATTTTTGACCATTTTGATTGGGTCATTGATCTGGTGGGAATATCTTGGGCTTTAACAAAGTCTTCTTGGAGGAAGACCCTTTTGCTTGATTGTTTTTGTAACCCAAACCCTGTTTGTCTCCATAGACTTTTCCCACTCGAAGAATCTCATAGCTTTGCAGAGCTGGATGAGAATCTTGACACATCCCTCTTTGATTTGAGAATCTCATTTTCTAAGGATTCCTTACATGTCATGCCAGTTTGGAAGTCACATTCCAGTGACTTGTTCCTCTTTAGCAAAGACTCATTCTCTTACTCTAAATCAGTAATCAACACTTCTAATTTTTCAGTATCAATTACTAAGGCTTCATTTTCAGAATCAAGACATTTAATCCTGTCAGATAAAACTTTGTTAGCCTTGATGAATTTTATCGATTCCTCGTACAATTCTTTCACACCAACTGCCGAGTCATCCGAGTCCCCATTGTAAGAGTCTTCCGAACTCTCATCATCATTTTTCTTGGACTCTCCATGAGATCCATAGGGACTATTGAAACGAGTAACAAACGCTGTATAATTATCAGTATTTTCATTGCTATCTAAAGTATCAGAATGATCTTTTGATTCTTCATCCCATGTGGCATGGAATGCTTTTGCCTTGCCCTTGTATTCTTCTTTGTTTGGGCACACATTTGCAAAGTGACCAAAACCCTTACATTTGAAACATTGGGGTTCGCTTGAACGGCTTTCCTTAGGGTTCCTGTCACTTCTGTTACCTCTCTCATGAGGTCTGGCATGTTCCACAGTTTTATCAAACTGTTTATTGTTCATGAACCTATCGTTTTTAGAACGAAAGAACTTTTTGAATTTTTTCACGAATAATGTCATTTCTATTTCAGAGTCAACATTTGACTCAGAATCTTGAGCTTTAAAAGCTTTAAGGGAAATTCCTTTTGATTTATTTGGCTGTCTCAATTTCATCTCATAAGTTTGTAGAGACCCAACCAGCTCATCAACTTTGAGAGAGTCAACATCTTTGTTCTCCTAAATTACAGTAACCTTAGCCTGAAATCTATCGGGTAAAGATCTCAAAAATTTTCGAACAACTTTTGATTTAGGAATGACCTCGCCCAAGTTGTGTGCAGAGTTCACAATATCGCTTAGTTGAGCATAGAACTCAGTGAAAGTATCATTCTCCTCCATTCTCATGGATTCGAACTTAGAAGTCAGCATTTGAAGTTTGGAGATCTTAACGGCTGACGTTCCTTCATGTGTGACTCTAAGTATGTCACATGCTTCTTTAGCTAGGGAGCAAGTAGAAATTCTTCTAAACTCATTATTATCAACAGCATTAAAAATAACATTTAACCCTTTGCTATTAAGACAACAACAGTCTATGTCCTCTTTAGTCCAATCGTTTTAAGTTTAAGAATGATTTTATCTCCTACTTCCATTGTGGGTGGTGACCAACCATCCACTACAGACATCCAGACTCTTTCATCAATGGACTTTAGAAAAGTCCTCATTTTAGCCTTCCAATAGGTATAGTCTTCCCCATCAAACAATGGAGGTCTGGATGTATTTTCACATTCTCTTTGCATTTTGACAAATTAATGAAAATAGACTGGTTTCTCAGGAATCTAAATTCAGGTGATTAAACCTTAACTAGAAATATCCGCTCTGATACCAATTGAAATTTCACCGGTCCGTTCTCTTTAACTCAATATACCTAGAAGGGGGGTTGATTAGGTATTTAAAATTAATTATACCTACACAATTTTACTGGACGATGGTTGGGGAATAAAATCGCATGTCTTGGTTGTTTGATAAAAGATTATCACAACCGACTCAAATCAAATATACATCCGTGGTATATTGTCTTTTTGTCGTTTGATCTAATCAAGATAGATTGCGGAATACAAACAAACAATCACACAAGCCAAGAGATTTTTACGTGAAAACCTTAGCCAAGGAAAAACCATGGGACCACGTCCAGACGGAAATTAAAGTATTACTAACTGAAAAGTTAAACGAAACAAAGTTTACCTACGCAGCACTATTGCAAATAGAGCTTCCAACCTTAGCCAAGGCCTACTGCCGATGCGTCCACATCCTCTGAATCAACGCTACGAATCTACGCGTGCCCTTCTAGCCAAGAAGCCTTATCCGCTTGTTCAATTTGGTACACCCCAAACCTACTGTCGATCGGCTCCTCTGATCTTAATTCTCAACACTCCCGCCTCTGCAGAAGGTGAAGGATTCAGTACACCCTGAACCCTAAGTTGCTCAAATGGTGTTGAGTCACACTGGTACACTTAGGCTACTAGGTTGAATATAGAAGTGGAAAACCTAAGCTGAGGAAAGGATCAAGCTCTTGGCTTTGATAAAAAAGAGAACAAGCTCACAAGATGTGAATGAAAAATAAGCTTCTTGCTCTTCGAATGGACACTCTAAGAAATATAACATTTACTTCTCTCTCTTGAAGATTGAGTCACTCTGTGTCTCTATGTGTGTTTAGAGAAGGCATAGAAGAGTTCTATTTATAGAATTCCAAGACCCTGAGTCGTGTGGAACGTGGGATGATGAAACCTAGAATTTTGGATCTGAGAAAGACCAATTCTGTTCAAGGTCCAATCGATTGTACACTTGGTCCAATCGATTGGGCCATGTCCAATCGATTGGACTCAATAAGATTTATGTTCCGAAGGCACCAATCGATTGCACAGGGTTCTCCAATCGATTTGACTCATATAACTTTCTGTCCAGAAGACTCCAATCGATTCACAGAGTCTCCAATCGATTGTGCTCAGATAGATTTCAGTCCCGAAGGCTCCAATCGATATCACAGAGTCTCCAATTGATTGTGCTCAAATAAGTTTCTATCCCGAAGGCTCCAATCGATTACACAGTGTCTCCAATCAATTGGGCTCAAATAGGTTTCTGCATTGTAGTCTCCAATCGATTACACAGTGTCTTATGTCCAATCGATTGGGAATACATGTCCAATCGATTGGACTATCCCATTAGTCAATATAATTGACTTAGACTCGGGTCTGTCTAATAACTAAATTTGACCATTATATTTTGTTCATTTTAATCAACTCCTATGGCCACTAAGTCACTTACCTTCCTAATCGAGTGTACACGATCTTTAACTGACAAATCGGCAGTTACTCAGATGACTCCTGTCGTCTATCGTCTGATTCTTGCTGTCTCTGTATTTTTGTCTTGACGTAATTGGCGAAGTATGCCTACCACGACATCTTCACACTACACTAGTGCTCGTAGGAACGGTTACAAGACTGTTTTTATGTCAAACAGAATCTTTACTAAATTGAATATGAAAATATTCCTTACACTTATTGTAAATACATAAAATGGTCACTGTGTATGTATCATGACCGATACATTGGAAGTACTAGATCACTCCTCAAATACATAGAGACCCTCTTAGGTCGACACGTGGTAGATGGGGAGCATATAAAAATAAGAATTTACAGAAACAAAAAGGAGGGGGGAAGAGAAAGAAAGAGGAGGGGGAGGCTGAATGTATAGAAAATGGACTGCTCTGTAATGTCTAAGGAAAGATTGGATAATGAAAAGTTAGCCGGAGATTGGCTTCCAATGGATGTAATCGCCTGCAAGAAACCGGCGATGAACCACGATGGGTGATCTGATGGCAATCCCGATTTTATCCCTTACAGATAGGTCCTCCCATAAAGCTTCTAGCTTGGGCAATAGCGTGTAGGGACCGGTGTTTTTAAGACTAATCCTTAGCAGCGTGACAAATATGACATCTTTGCATGAACTTTCTCACATCCTTTCTTCAACAAAGAACAATATATAGTAACTCATTTCTATGAAAGTAATGGTTTTGTCACGTCCAAAGTGTCCCCCCAAATGTAATTCTTTGCTAATTCATTCCCTTAAAGAACACCTCATGAGGCATAAGATATCGATTTCCATAGAAGAGGAAACCAGCCAACACATGCAAATACTAATCCCAATTTCCTTATAAATCTTCATCTTCAACGTACAACTCCAAATATTTAAAAGCCTTCAGCTTCCATTGTGCCTAATAAAGCTGTTCTTCTACTCGATGCATCAGCCACTTTATTTTGTTGGCTTGACTCATACTTCAGCACAAAGGTAAACTCCTGCATAAAAGAAACCCATCTGGCATGCATCAGATTCACATTAGTTTGGTTATTGATAAATTTCAGAGCTTGATGATCTGTGTAGAGAAAAAAAAAAAAAAAAAAACTCCCTCGTAGATCTACTCGAGACGCCCTACGTGCATATGCTCTAATAGCAATCTTATTTCCAATGGCTATAAGTTTTGACCGTTTGAAGTTGACACTTTTTCAACTTGATTTCCTCCAATATTAATGTTCTAGAAATTGTTCAGCAACTGGTTCTACATGGTGTTCAGTTGGTCCTCTCTGATTAGGAGAGTTTGATCGGTTTGGGTTGTTCCCCGGGCGTCAGGTTTGCTTTCGTGTTTTGTTTTTTTTTGTGGTTTGGCTTTTTCTTTCTTGTTCCTTCTTCTCTTGCCTTGGCACGCACCCTGGGCCTCCAACTGCTTTAATAAATCTCCTTTTGACCTTTCAAATAAAATAAAAAAAACTGGTTCTACATCATACCCATCAAAAGGTGGGCCAAGCATTCACGTGTGAGTGTCATTTTTATGGAAGGATGTAAAGATTTCGTCGGTGAGCAAAAAAGAAATTCCACATGTCGTCAATGTTTTGGAAGAGATCTTCATCCTGGCCCATTGACAGTCTAACTGGTAGGTACATTTGGTGCCCGATGAGTAAAACTTTGATGACTGGGCCCTGTCATATTTTGTACGGGCTGACCACCTCGGCCTCACAACACACACGTACCCAGGGTGTACTCGAGTGCTTTTTGCCAAAAACACTTAACTTGGTACGTGTGTGGTGAGGCAGAAGTGGTCGGCCCGTACAAAATCCAGGTGCCGAGAACTGCGGCGATGACTGGGCCCGGTCATCTAAGTTTTAGTCGTGCATATATCATCACGGGCATCACGGGATCTCCAGCTTCTGATTGCAATCCCGGCAGGAGACTATAATCATCAAATAAATACATCTTGGTGTGTCTTGAACAAAGAAAAGAGTAGAATTTTATTATTCTAGTAAAATAAAATAAATACATGACACGCTGTTTTGTTTAGGGGTGGGATCCGGATCCAACGGTTGCACTTGACCAATGACAAAAAAACAACACAACTGTGCACATGATGTTTGGCCAATCCCTAGGTGGACCTACAAACCAAAACTCAGCCTGATTAGTGATTTCTAAGGCGTTGGATTGGGGTTATTTTCATGGGTTGATTTTAACCGTGGGAATTTGAGCATTATTGACACCATTATATGAGGTACAAAGATCCAAAGGTTTGAAATCACTAATCAAGCTGATTTTCTAAATGATCCAACCATACACAATAATTCAGGCCCTGCAGTGTTTGTTTTGGGTCATGATGCAACAAGGTAGACCTGAAACTTTTTGGCGTGCCGAAGCATGATTTTTGTTACTCACCGCTGCCATATGGGCCCACTGACCGCATGAATGTTTAGCCCAATCCATGGTGGATATTCATACAAAAAATTAGCTTGTTTGATGTTTTTTAGCCGTTGGCTTTAGTAATCAAAATTAATGGTTGATTCAACGGCTAGAATCACGCCTTAAAAAAGTACTAAAATCTAATGGGTAGAGATTAAGAAATAAGGATATTTTTGGTGGGTATATCTATGAAGGGGTGGACTGAACATCCATGCGTTCCTTTCTTCCTTTTGTTTTTTGTTTTTTGACTTTTTTGGGAACAATTTCAATAAATAAAATAGTGTGATGTATTTATTTATTTTATTTTATTTACCAAAGAGTACAGCTGTGAATTCTTAATATTTTCTTTGTTCTAGAAGCAAGAAGATGTCCTTATTGGGTTATTTATTTCTGTAATAAAACGTGGGTCCATTTTTTTATTTATTGCTTTTGTACCCAATGACATGTCATAGATTGGATGATTATAGTTTCCTGATCGGATCCACATGTACCCCGGAACATGGGATCCTTACTCTTTTCTAAAGGGCCGGGATATTACCACCCACCATTTTTTTTACACACACACACCCTCCCTGTTTTACCGTAACGAGAAGAAGAAGCCTATTGTTAAGACCCAAACCAATACACCAAAAGCACTTAGGTGATAGAGGTGTGGAAAGTTTAAGTCTTTAACCTCTAGGATCGTAACATTCCACCACGCTTCAAAGGCCAACGTCCACGGTGGCCCACTCTAAGGCGGCTTTCACTCCGGTACCCCTATTTTCTCTTTTTTTGTGAGCAAGCCCCCGGGTACCCATTTCCTCAGGTCACCCCTCCCATGACTTGAACCCATGACGTGCGGTTGGCTCTGATACCAAATGTGAAGACCCAAACCAATACACCAAAAGCACCTAGGTGGAAAGTTTAAGTCTTAACCTCTAGGATCGTAACACTAACACCTACGAAGGTTTTAAATCCTTGGAAGCACCAGAAGCAATTGGATTTATGAATCTAGGGGTGTAAAATGGGCCGCACCTTAGCCTTACTTTTGGTAACTTTTGAATAGGCCCAAGCCTGAAGCCTGAAGCCTTATCTAATTCAATTAAAATTCTGGACCAAAACTTATAATTGGGCAGCCATTGGATGAGTCCATTGTTGTCAAATACGGTCATAACCGCGTTACCTACCCTCATTGATCAAAACTTGACCCATTTAGCGGTGGTAATAGTTTTGTAGTTTGCTGTTTTTCTCTTGCTTATTGTCGCTTAGTCTGAAGAAAAACCAGTCCTAAAATGGGTAAATTTTTTTTTCAATTATAAAAAATGTTGAATCTTCATTTTCTTTGTCTAGATTGATTGGCTTCAAGCAGATCAGATTTTGAAATTGTCCCGATTACTTATCCCGAAGGGTGTTGAGAGAGGAAGAAGATAAGTCAGTGGCCAATCACACTGCGCAACAATCTGCTGATGCTTTTGAACAAACCCAGAAATGCTTTTGAACAGCGGATTGTGGCATGATGTGATCGGCCACTTCTTCGCCGCTTCAAACATCCATTGCTTCAAAAAAATTCTCATCTTTTGGCAGGGTGGCACCCTTCTAATGCATCTTGCAGTTTGCTTGCTAGCATTCATTCCTCTTTGGTAGGACTCCCAACTGTGCAGCAGAGCTCTGGTTAGACTTCCTTTGACTAGCCAAGTTGGCATGCATATACCTTTCCTGTAAATATGTTTGAATCCAATGGTCCAGTTATAATTATTCAGACTTCTACAACTTGCAAGTAGGATCTGAGTTGCCAACGAGACTAGGAATTATCAATGATAGCTGATACTTGAGGAATCCCTACTTCCAGTTCTGTGATAAACTGCCAGCTCCATAGCAAAGAGACACCTTCTCTACACGCCCAGAGTTCAGTAACCACTCCGTGGTTTTCGTCAAGATTGAGAATCAACCCACCATCTCCAGCAATACCCAAAAACATTTTTTACAGGACCATCAACGATAAGCTTTTACCAACCACAGCAAAAGCAAGTCTTTTCATTGTGCTTCGGAAGATGTATGTTTTAGAGATTTAAGACTGTTCACTGCAAAAAAAGAATCCATTATTAGCAACTGCAGTGGCTTCAGTAGTAACTTTTCAAGGGTCGTGCATGTGATCTAGTAACTTGCAGGATTTCACTAGAGACAATGCTGCTGAGGGATTAGCTATTCCAGCTATAGGGGAGTGCATCCATAAGAAGGAATCTTTTTCCTCTAAGATCCCTGGTTGGCCACAAGTGTGGGTTGGCGGATATGCTGGCTGAGAGGAAATCCTTATTAGGTATTTTCATTGAGAATCCTCACCCATTGAGAAATGTTGGCTTCTGGGGAACCTCCAAGCAAGTTTAGCCAGCAACAAACTTACATCTTGGACATATCATGTGCCCTACAAACAGCTTTCTAATCATCTTATACACTCAAGAAGTGAAAGTTTTGGACCCTGCCTGATACTACATTCGAAACTTCAACCAAATAAAGTAAGCATACATCAAAATTTACTCAACTCAGCACTAAAAAATTTCCTTTTAAAATAAGAACAGATACAAATGGAAACCACTAAGAATATGTAGTTCTTAACAAAATGCTGTTACATTTCTTTTTCACTGCAATAGCAGCACCACCCATGTCTCTAGCAGGCCGGGAAGATTAAATTCTGGCACCTTGGAATTTATACCAAAAAATGGGGCAATTTACAAGGACGAGATTTACCTTCTAATGAGCTAGGAGATGATCGCCGGGAGGCCGAGCATCTTTCCATACTGGATCGTCAACCAACCCATAACTGAGAAGTATGCAACAAGAAAACAAGCTCGCTTGAAACAGCTCCCATAGACTGCAAGATGGAGCTTCCTTGGTTCCCAGGTTCTAGCCAGCCTGGACTTTAGTCTCTGTAGGAGTTTAACCAAGCCGACTAAAATCAAGGGAGTCAACATACCGGCAATGATTCCAACTACTAAATCCCAAAATGAATGCTTAACTCTTCCCTTGCTAGAAAGCCAGAAATTTATGATCTTCGTGAAGCTGTTGGGACAAGGGGCACCGATAGTTGGTCAATGAAAAGACATGGAATGAATTACTGGATGACATGGTTCTCAACTTCAATTGGCTTTTTAGACGATGATTAAAATATGATATCTTTATGTTCAAGAAGAGCAATCCTTGGTTTGTTTATCAAGATGGAGAGTGGTCGAGCCCCATCTTCATCCAAATAACATTAGGATCCATGGTGAGCCATGTATTGTTTCGATGTAAAGATGAGACCTGGTTTCCTCTCTTAGACAAACAGTGGTGGATCCCAAAACAGGGGGTAAACAGATACCTGGACAAAACTAGTTCGATTGAATATGGAAGCCATAACAAAGATGCTAGCAAGTTACGCCGGATCAAACTTTATAAAATAAACAAAATACCTTCCAGTGTTGTAAATTAGTCACATGTTAATAACAAAATGAAACTGATATTTCCTAATTTTTATCCCCCGCCACCGCCATAAATTTTAAAAGAAAATTCTCCATCAAACATCCACTTGGTGAGGCACCCCATTGATCTAAACTGCTGAAACAATAGGCCACCTCTACGATAAGGCAAAGCTCAGAGCACATTGCTTGGATGATCCTACCCACCCAATAGAAAACAGTTTCTTTTTGTAAGCCAGTTAATAATATAAAACCACACCAAAACAAACTACAAAACACAAGAGAGGAGCTGACGGTTATCAGCCTCAATGGCTTCGTGAAGCCAAAGAGGTGGCATCCTGGTCCACCTCAAGGGGGAATAGAAAGTACATGCCCTACAGGCAATAGTATGAGCTGTTTGATTAGTTCAACCAGAATAAATAAAAGATAAATTTGACAAATAAGAGATAAAGTCAGGATAGCAGCACAGGTCCCAGAAGAAAACCAGCCTGCCTCCGAGGAGCCCTGCCGAAAACATCAACAAGAGTTTTTGCATCTGACTCCACCAAAATGTTGTCCAAACCTGCCTGTCTAGCCTCTCGAAGACCCTTCAAGATTTCCTTCGCATCTGCCGCTTCCGCTAAGCCGGCCCAGTCGGACTCTCCGCCTACTATAATCAAGGAACCATCTGAGTTACAGAAAATAAAACCCAAGCTAGATTTTTTCAACTGCGCTTTCCAGTATGCATTAGTATTAAGTTTAACCCAGCCAGGGTGAGGTGTCCACAAAGTTTGTGGATGCTGAGAAGAGGCCTGACAGAGTTGGACGAAATAATATAATCGGGTATGGATTTTAGAATAGAGCTTGGGGTGGGGGTCTTTGCTTCATGAACTTGGGCATTTCTAGCTATCCAGAGTCGCCACATAAGTGAACACATAAAAGCAAGGATGTACTAGTTCCAGTCCAGTCCTAAAATACCCTCACGGATCAACTTATGAAGCCAGGACATAATGTCCTCCTTTGACAGGTCAACAGTTCGGAGTGTAAGAGGGGATGCAAACCATATCCTGGCACTGAAAGGGCATTTAAAAATGGTGTGAATGGCATCTTCCTCCTCGCACAAGCAGCGAGGGCATGAAGGAGCAGGAGATGGGATTCGAAAATGGATTTTTACTCTAAAGGAAATAAGATCCCTGCTGAATTTCCAGATGAATATTTGGGCCCGATATATAATCGGCACAGACCAAATTTTTTACCAAAGGGGGTTTGGGAACGGAGAATTAATGGGGGCCTGTTGAAAGTCTTGTAACTGATGATAAGTAGACTTAACAGAGAACATCCCTTTTGGATGAGGAAGCCAGAACAATCGATCACGTGCGAACTTCTGGTTAAAAGGAGTGTTTTCAATCAGTCTGACTGTAATGTTGGAAAAGAGGCTTCTGAGGAGAGAATGGTTGCATCGTCCTGCCTAGGTGAGAAGTTCTGAAACAGTGTGTGGGAAATACCCCGGCGATCTGGGATCCTGAAACAACATTTGGATTACTACTTTTTTAACAGTAGTGACAAAAAATTGTGGACAAAAAAACAAAAAGTATAAAAGGAAGAAAGGACACACAGAAGCCACCTCTAGGCTAAGGCAAAGCTTGGAGCATAGTGCTTGGATGATCCTAACCATCCAATAGATGACAGTCTTTTAAATAGGAATAATTTGGATAACTACTTTTTTTTTAACACTAGATGACAAATTTATGGACAAAAAAATAAGAAATGCAGAAGAGAAATGTCAGAGTAGAGTTATGATGATGTTGGACAGACTAAAGTGATGGAAAACAGAATCTAAGACGACTGAATTAAGGGTTGTAGTTGGCATGTTTAGGACAAAAATAGGTAGTTGATATATAGTTATGGATGGGGATGAAATTATGGTTAACAGGGCGGAAGGTTAGGCCTGTTGCAAGACCAAATAAAGGGATAGGGTTTAACAGTTTAGGGTTTGTAGATATGAGATTAAGAACAGTCTATATGGCTTTGCAATATAACAAGGCATATGCCGTACTAATTTAGGATCCAGCTAGAGTTGATAGAACTGAATCTATAGAGTTGGGGTACAAAAAGAGCACCACGACCTACCCCTAAATCACAGCCTCCTCTACCACCACCACCACGATTACCACCTCGTCCACAACCTCCACGACCACCCCAACCAACACTACCTAAAGCAACTAAGGCAAACCCACCAGAATCAGACGAGGCCCATTGAAGACGAGCAAACACTTCGGTCATACTAAGAAGCTCCTTGCTTCCTGAAATTTGAGCCCTAATTAGCTAATATTTTGGCTTAAGTCAAGAAAGAAATCAATCAACATCAAAATCTTCACGCTGTTTGCGTTGTTGTTCTAAATCGGAGGTAAGAGGTTGGTACACATTCAACTCGTTCCAGATATTCTACAAAGATGAATGGTAATCGATAAGTTTCTTATCACCATGTTGCAAATTAAAGTATTCTTCAACCAATTGATATGTCTTGGTAATGTTATTCTCAACAGAGTATACCTTTCCAACATGTTCTCATATCTCCTTAGTAGAATTCAAGAACATAAAATTAACACTAATATTGGGATACATACTGTTCTATAACCCACAGCAGCAAACACCATTCTAATTCCACTTCAAGGGCTGCAAACAGCACCAACGCACATCAGACAACACCAAAATATTATTGCAAGCTATGATACCCGGATACTTCAAAATGGGTGCCGTATCCGTGTCGGATACTTCCATTTTAAGTGTAAATGCCGTATCCTCCCCGTGTCGGTCCCGTGTCCTTGCCGTATCCAGGTAACATAGATTGCAAGGGTTACAGAAAGTACCAAAAACACCTTCAAGGGCTTGCGGAAGCCTCTACATAGGCTGCCACAACTTATTTTATCAAACCCTAGCCTGCAAAACTCGTTTTTAGCAAGCGGTGGCCTGTAGAGCAAGCTCTAGCTTTAAAAAAAACTGTATTGTTCACAATACTCTTCACGGAGTACAATCAACACCAAACTTGATAACTTAATTCCCAAGAGAGAATGAACAAAAAAGGGATGAACTTGGAGAAGATGAGAGGATTAGTTTTCTTCTAAGGTATCAAAACCTTGCTCTGATATGATGTAAGATAGGTTAGAGTTAGAGCTTTGAGAAGAAAGAAAGAAGAGTTGAGAGAAGAAGAGAAGTCGAACTAGCTTAATCTCCTAGTCAACTCCCCACAATATATTATATTATCGAAAACAGTCAAAAAGATAATAGTACCCATACACATCCAACACATTTCAAATAACTCTTCTAACATTTTCAAATCACTAAGTTCGAATTCTTCAAAGCCGAAGGACATTGATGAAATTAAGTCTATTGGGTTAAAAGTTTACAACCACAAGAAAGCCCACAAATGCACTTGAAGCCCATGAGACGGTTTTTAATACATCTAGCCAATATGGTTGGGCCCACTATTGTCCAACCCATAAGAGAGATTTTTGCTATTGTCATAATGGACCCCATAACAAGTTAGTAACCAGCTGTGTTAGTATTTAACTAGTTTTAAGAATCAAAAGTCTTCTAGAGAATATTTAGTAAGACAACATATTCCATATGGTATGTTTACTTTAGGAAAACAATGAATAGATAATGCTTCATTTGAGTGAAATAAGTAGAGGAGGCTACTGACCGTACCTTTATAAATATACATGTATATTTCGTTCTCTTGTACAGTTTTTAGGGCCCTCTCAGCCCTCCTTCAATGCACTTTTTTACCAATCAAAAAAATAAAAATATACATGTATTCTCTTATTTTGAGATATTGAAAGAAACCTTACTACTGCTTTTTATAAGGTGAGATTCCTCTTCTTTATGGTGCAACTCCACCTGGTTTTCTGAACATATGAGACTCTTTCCCAAAATTCCTTTGAAATAATTAGACTACTTCAATTATCCATTAATTCTATGCTCATTCCTTCTCTATAATCTTCCCCCCTCTATTTCTACTTCGTACTCAATTCTTGCACTTCTAGCTAAACCACAAACCGTATTGTTATTGTAATCTCATATGTCCACTCATATAATACCTAACTTCCCTCCCCTTCTACATACATCCCTGCATAAATCCAATTGTAGCCCCTAAACAAATACCCATTGATACCTGTGATGGCTCTATAAAAATCCGATTTCTTTTTGTTAAGAACATACTGATTAGCCCCCTATTATCCTCTGTAAACTCAGCTACTGTTCACCTTATATAATCCTAGTGTCAATCCCCTTTCTGAACCCCAATACTACTGATATCAGTCATATTCACTAAACTAGGGCTGTCACCGGATATTTTTTGAATCAAATATAAGAATATTCGAATTCGAAAAGAATATTCGAATTTGATTCAATATCCGACGGATTTTTTAAATCAATATTCGAATTTGAATTCGAATCCGATTAACTTATCATATATCCAATAATATCAGATTCGTCCAATAAGTAAATCAGATATATAATAAATAAAATAATTATATTTATTATCATATAACGGATATACATAATTATATATTTATATAATTATATGATTATTTATTTATTATATATAATTATATTTATTAGAATAACTATATTTATATGATAAATAAATATAATCTGTTATATATATAAGAATATATATTTTTATTTACTATACAATTATTTATTATAATAATTATATTTATATAATATATCGGATTGGATCTAAGATGCATGGATACGGACATGTGTGAGAATCCGACATGGATACAAGGTGTCGGACTCGGCAAACCCCAAAAAATAGGATTCAAAGACTCGGCTGAATATTCTAATTATTAATTTATTTTTATTTTATAACGACAAGTCCGTGGCAAAATATCTGGATTTTCTTGGTAGATATCTAATGATTTGAATCATATACTAATAAACAAGAGAATACATTTATATAATGTTATATTTGTTACATACAAAACTTCAATTGTGAAAGATAGAACTCATTGCCTATGGAAACTGTTAATATCTTGCAAGCAAAGAAAAAAAAAGAATTTGGAAGTGTCGCACAAGAATCTATGTCGTGTCGGAGTCCGACACGGATACTTCCTTCGTTTAGAAGAGTCCATGTAACATAGGATCGGATATATCAATATCTGAATATGTATCCAAAAAGTATTCAAATATCAAAAATTATCGGAATCCAATATCCGAAATTTTTGGATAATATCCGATTATACAAATACGGATTCGAATTCAAATTCAAATTCAAATTTTCGACCATCCATTGACACCACTAAACCCTAATTTAATACATGTATCATGTTATAATGTTGTCCCATACAGCCTAATCCTAATCTTAGATCTACATATCCTAAATTGTTAAACCCTAACCCTATATTTGGTTCTATAATAGTCATAAGTCATAACCTTCAATCTTGATAAACATAATTTCGTCCCTATCCATTGCAACCTATTTTTTTGTCATCAACAGTCCAATTATGACCCTTAATTCAGTCATCTTAAATTATGTTTTCCATTATTTTAGGCTGTCCAGCATCAAGTGAAAAAATAGGAGAGAAGAGAGAAAACGACAAAACATAGAAGAAACTCACTACAAAAAACAAGTCATCTCTATGAAAATATGTCCCCTTGCTAGACAATCCACTAAATCATTTGCCAATCTTGGCACATGAGAATGAGATGATCAAAGAAAATGCTAAATCCCTGATTTCGTAATGATATAGTATTCTCAATGATCCTACTTCTCAAGTCCCAACATATGTCATTTAAGGAGTCACCTTCAACAACAATTTTCTCCAAGTTGAGAACCTTAACTGATTTTAAACCTTAAAGAAGAGCAAGTGCTTCGGCGTTATTAAAATCACCTTCTCCAACCCGACCCGAAAAACATAGATGATTTTACCCTCCAAAATTTAGAAAACGGAAAATTTTCGAAACGAACCCAAGTTTTAGGGTATTTTCCGAAACGAACCGTATTTTTGGAAATTTGTCAAAACAAACCTAGAACGCCGAACCGTTGGGTGGACTCTTACGAAAGTTCAAAATGCCAGAATTGCCCTTATTAAATTGCCAACGTGGCTGTACTTACGACAGTGCAAAGATACGCCAAACGGTTTGGCGTATCAATTAGAAAATCGCCTAACCGTATCGCGTTCCAATTTACAGATCGCCATACGGTTTGGTAGTTTGTAATTGAATACGCCATACGGTTAGGCGTTTCATTTTGGTATACGCCAAAAAAAAAATTCTTCCGGCGATCTCCTCCGCCTCCTTGTCTGCCTACCTTCCCCGTCGTGACTCCTGTGGTTTGCGCTCCCGAAGAAACTCTTCCCCCCCCCCTCAGATCTCTCAAGTAAGCCCCAAATCTTTTTTCCCACTTTCTTGGTTTAATAGTAAAAATTTTTTACTGTTAACCTTTTTTTTTTTACTTTTAACTGTTAACCTTTTTTTTTTTACTTTTAACTTTAACCCACATTTTTTTTACTCTTAACTTGAACCCACATTTGATGGGGTTAAAAATTTTGAATGGAATCATTTTTGGTGAGGATGGTCTTTACGGTGAAGAGATCACCTTCAGAAGAATTCAAATCATTCCGAGATCTGTAAAATGGTTTACAAGTTGAAGAATCTGTGGACCGTCTATTTGTTTACCGTGTTAACTTGAAAACCCACGATTGATGTTGTTAGAAATTTCAGAATAGGCTGATTTTTTGTAGGGGTAATCACCAGTTGGCTACACCAAAATTGTGTGTGAAATTGTGAACTTTTTTGGGTTGTGATGTAACAAGGTATACCTGGGATCTTTTCATTTGCTGAAGCGGCATTTTTGGTAATCACCACTGCCATCTGGGCGCACTGACCGCATGGATGTTTATCCTACCCCTTAATAGACATTCATACAAAAAATCAGCTTGTTTAATGATTTTTAGCCGTTGGTTTTAGTACTCAAAAAATGGTTGCATTCAACGGCTATAAGAGTGCCTCAAAAAGTGCTAAAAAGTGTTAAAATCTAATGGTTATAGATTATCAATCAAGGTGATTTTTGGTCTGTATATCCACCAAGGGGTGGGATAAACATCCATGCGGTCAGTGAGCCCAAATGGCAGTGGTGATTACCAATAATGCTGCTTCTGCATATGAAACAATTTTTAGGCATACCGTGTTACATCTTTTTCCAATTTTTTTTAGGCTCAGGTTCTACTTACTGCCCTAAAATGACAGGCTCCAGTTACAGGACACAATATGAGCCACGTGGCACACTCTTAGAGGACTCTGACTGTATGGATGTTTGGTCAATCCCTAAGTGGACCTACAAACCAAAAATCAGCTTGATTAGTGATTTATAGGCGTTGGATTGGACTTGTTTTCATGGGCTGATCTCAACTGTGGGAATTTGAGTAGTATTTGAGGTACAAAAATGCAACACTTATAAATATATGCCTTATATATTATACACATATAGGATCCGATCTGGTCTGGATCGATTGGATTTCTTATCGGATCGGTACCAAATCAGTACCAATCCGACTCGAACCCGATCCATTGCCAGCCCTAATTATAAGTGAAATCCTCATATGTTAATTCATGCCAAGTTGAACATTGATCAAATCACAACCTTAGGATGTATGAACTTTTCTCTAATAGCCACGTAAGCTTTAGTTCTATATCGGAAATTACATTGGCCGGCTTCCAGAGTATTGAATGCCACTTGTATAAGGTGCAGGTCTCAGACCACCATATAATACGGACAAATCTAGTATGCAATTGTTTTCAATGCCAACATTGTCATCACTGTTGGATGTCCATTGAAAAATGTGTTATTTCAACGTTTTCGAAAAAATCAGCCTGATTAGTGATTTATAAGTGTTGCATTTTTGTACCTCAAATACTGCTCAAATTCCCACAGTTGAGATTAGCCCATGAAAACAAGTCCAATCCAACGCCTATAAATCACTAATCAGGCTGATTTTCGGTTTGTAGGTCCACTTAGGGATTGACCAAACATCCATATAGTCAGTCCTCTAAGAGTGTGCCACGTGGCTCATATTGTGCCCTGTAACTGGAGCCTATCATTTTAGGGCAGTAAGTAGAGCCTGAGCCTAAAAAAAATTAGAAAAAGATGTAACACGGTATGCCTAAATTGTTTCATATGCGGAAGCAGCATTATTGGTAGTCACCGCTGCCATCTGGGCTCACTGACCGCATGGATGTTTATCCCACCCCTTGGTGGATATACAGACCAAAAATCACCTTGATTCATAATCTATAACCATTAGATTTTAACACTTTTTAGCACTTTTTGAGGCACTCTTATAGCCGTTGAATGCAACCATATTTTGAGTACTAAAACAACCGGCTAAAAATCATTAAACAAGCTGATTTTTTGTATAAATGTCTATTAAGGGGTGGGATAAACATCCATGCGGTCAGTGCGCCCAGATGGCAGTGGTGACTACCAAAAATGCTGCTTCAGCAAATGAAAAGATCCCAGGTATACCTTGTTACATCACGACCCAAAAAAGTTCACAATTTCACACACAATTTTGGTGTAGCCAACTGGTGATTACCCCCACAAAAAATCAGCCTACTCTGAAATTTCTAACATCAACCGTAGGTTTTCAAGTTAACATGGTAAACAAATAGACAGTCCACAGATTCTTCAACTTGTAAACCATTCTACGGATCTCAGAATGATTTGAATTCTTCTGAAGGTGATCTCCTCACCGTAAAGACCATCCTCACCAAAAATGATTCCATTCCAAAATTTTTAACCCCATCAAATGTGAGTTCAAGTTAAGAGTAAAAAAAATGTGAGTTAAAGTTAAAAATAAAAAAAAAAGGTTAACAGTTAAAAGTAAAAAAAAAAAAGGTTAACAATAAAATTTTTTTTACTGTTAAACCAAGAAAGTGGGAAAAAAGATTTGAGGCTTACCTAAGATATCTGAGGGGGGGGGGGGGGGGGGGGAAGAGTTTCTTCAGGAGCGAAAACCACCAGAGTCACGGCGGGGAAGGTGGGCAGACAAGGAGGCGGAGGAGATCGCCGGAAGAATATTTTTTTTGGCGTATACCAAAATGAAACACCTAACCGTATGGCGTATTCAATTACAAACCGCCAAACTGTATGGCGATCTATAAATTGGAACGCCATACGGTTAGGCGATTTTCTAATTGATACGCCAAACCGTTTGGCGTATCTTTGCACTGTCGTAAGTACAGCCATGTTGGCAATTTAATAAGGGCAATTCTGGCATTTTGAACTTTCGTAAGAGTCTGCCCAACAGTTCGGCGTTCTAGGTTTGTTTTGACAAATTTCCAAAAATAAGGTTCTTTTCGGAAAATACCCTAAAACTTGGGTTCGTTTCGAAAATTTTCCGTTTAGAAAACACCGCCAATTCCAAAGGCGCCAAGCAGACAACCATCAAAGTAATTTGAGTTTGATTCATCTTCTTTGGAGGAAATCACTTCTTATGGATGCCAAGGGAGTAAAGAGACGATTGGGATACCAAGCTCCAATGTCTTAAAAAGCCACTACAACTAATGCTTTTATAGTATTTGTTATCATATACGTATTTTACATGTAAAGGGTAGTTTTGTAAATACCTCCTAGTGGAGTGTATTTTTATGTTTTCAATGGCCCTTCATACATAAATAATACTTTTGGGAGTCATGTGAGCTAAGCATGACATCCTTTTCCTCTCTTCTCACCTTCCTCTATCTTTGAAACCCTAGACCTAAACCTAACCCTAACCCTAGAACACCATTTCAACTTGGTATCAGAGCCTGAATTAAGAGTTCTTGAGGAATCAACTAGGGAGCTTTCAGCTAGTTCGTCCAGGCTGATGACATCATTAGAGTTGTATGGCTGACGTCAGTAGCCATACAGATAGGTGGGGTTGCAGCTCAAGAACCTCATCTCTTGGTGGAAGGTGATTTTTTGAGTTTTTTGGTGATTTTTGGCAAATTTTTTGGAGCATCTCGATGGTGATTTAGCCCTTCTTCATCTAATATTCTGAAAAATAGTTTTCTGATTTATGGATGTGCCTGATCTGTGCGAGTGTTTTTGTTTAAGTTTGTTGCTTAAATAAATGTAATTCCCCTGAGGGGCATCCGTTGATTAAAATCGCGAGTTCTCCATTTATTCCCAAAGCCCATCCTTCTCAACATATAATCTAAGAATCCCCAATTCACATGGTCATAGGCTTTTTCAAGGTCTATCTTACAAATGACCCATGGTTCTCCTGATCTACGCCTCGATTCTATACACTCATTTGCAATCAGTACTCCATCGAGAATTTGTCGACCCTTTACAAATGCCCCTTATTCTCCCGATATAATTTCATTCAACACCCTCTTGAGACGAGAAGCTAAGATTTTAGCAACAATTTTGTAAATACCTCCTACCAGGCTAATGAGTCTGAAGTCTCTAATGTCCTGTGCTCCTTGAACTTTTGGGATAAGAGCAATAAATGTTTGATTGCTACCATAGTCAAGGTGATTCTTTGTATGGAGCTCCTCAAAAACCTTCAACAAATCTTTTTTTATTATCCCCAGCACTCATGACAAAATGCCATAGTAAATCCATCTAGACTTGGTGCTTTCTCCCCTGACATCTCAAAAACTGATGCTCTCACCTCCTCACTGAAAGGCTTTTCTAGATCATTCTAGACTCATCACTGATGCAATCGAAGTGTAATCCATCTAGTTTGGGTCTATCAGTGGTTGTCTCCGAGTACAAGTTCGAGTAAAACAAAGGTATCTGAGTTCTGAGTTCTGAGTTCCTCTTCCTCTACAAAAGTCCTATTCCCAATCATTATGGAGGATATGCAATTGTGTCTTCTTCTGAGATTGGCCATTTTGTGGAAGAATTTGGTATTGTTATCCCCCTCTTTTAGCCATTTGACCCTAGATCTTTGCCTCAATTTGATTTCCTCCAAAGATGCCCATTTAGTGGTCTAGAATTGCTGTCCTCAGTCATAAAAATTGAATGTTGCAGAGGCAATTACAAAATAAGCAAATAACACATTTTCAGGCTTAAGATAATTTTATCAGGTTAAGAAGCTGTAATCCTTGCATGTGCCGCATAGGCGGCTCACTTGCGGAGGTTGGGACACAAGAACCACCACTTGATAGGTGCCACAATAAGGTCCTTCAGGTCTATATTCCTCCTAATTGGATAGCGTAACCAGCTATACATTTCTTTTCAGTGGAGCATTCACCATATATTTCCTATCCATGCAAAAAGAATGTGATAGCTCAAATGGTTGCAATCATTCAACAGATCAATTTTGGCCAAAAAGATCTCCTAGATGAGACTCATCAAATGTTTTCCTTGAATTTTGACAAGGCATTAAAGGACTGATCAATTTTTTACAACAAGATCTCCTAGAGGAGACTCGTCAAATTTTTTTTATACAACTTTGATGAAGGCATTAAAGGACTCGTGAATATGGACAACCATATGTGCCCCTCATGAACATAATTGCATAGAAAACAACAGTCACAACTAAATGGAAAAGAAAAAAAAGGCATGGGATCTACTCACAGAATGGAATATCTTCTTATCATTTCAACAAGAGAAGGATCTTCTGCTTGGCAATTGAAGAGACCATCAGAATATATGTCCACTTTAGAAATGCCAGGTGTATACCAGCAGTTATAGGTTTCATTCACCTACGAAAAAGCAGAAAGAGTATGAAAACATCCTAAATCATTAAGGACCTAGAAACTAAAAACGAAATGAATAGTCACAACTTAATAGAACCTATTAAATCCAAGATTATTTATATACAGCTATAACATGTCACATGATTTGATATTCAACAGGGTTTATGCTGGTATGATATCATGTTAGAGAGTAGAGACTAGAACTATATAATACATACCTTGAACTTATCTTTGGTCAACCATGCGATGCCAAAACTAGGCCTACAATCGAGAGGAAGAGCCTCCCTTGGAGCTTCCGCTAATGCATGACGTGTTTGACCTGAAGAATGTTCTTTGTATTCCACCTGAAATAAAAATACTAAATTTGGAATTACTAGAGATCTTAGTGCTAGCTGAAGCACCTTACAATATAAACATTTTTTGTTGAAGGACATCAACACAAGTCCATAAACCAACATACCTTGAGTTTTCTATAAAAACACACAATGCATTATTTATATGGAAGTCCATAACGAATGATATTTCTAGATAATCTTTTGACATTTGTCTTCTAGAAAATTTCTGAACTCATACAACAATAATGAGTACAATATTAGATAAAAAAACATCATTGATTAAATGCAATATAATTTATTACTATATATAAAACGAAGTGACCTTCACGACGGTTAATTGAACTGGAAGATTTGTACCCTCTTATGAGTCTATGACCCCAAAGTTTTAAGAAAGCTACATATATTTGTAGTGTCGTATCTTATTGAGTTAGTCGAATTACATGCCAAATGTATATCAAGTGTATTAGTCTTTGTCCTTGGATCATATCATGTAATATCTAAACGGATAAGACAACGCCTGAAGACCATTAAAGATCAAGGTGAAGCCTAAAGCTACTCCAAGAATCAAGAAGCACGACAAAGGAATTCTGAGAGGCCAATATTGAAGAAAATGTGCTTAAAAGGTATATGGTCGGACCCAAGGTCCGTGAATGAGTTTTCCTCATGTTTCTGGAGTTATTGGCATGTGTTGATTATGCGATCGACCGCTCTTAGAGATTGTTTCACTATCCTTAAGTCTAGTAGAGACCAATAAATCACTCTTAGGAACCGGTCGACCGCTATGAACAACTAATCTATCTGATTGATCGATCGTCCTATTACCTTTCTAATTGGTCAATCGAATAAAACAAATGGTCAACCATGCCCGTCCAGCGATTAAAAATAAGATCTTGAGACAGGCTCTCTTGCTTATAAAATGAGGGGATTTCACCAAAAAGGGTGGAACACTTGATTGCAATAGTAATATCTTCATCTAAGAGAACCGCTATGAGACTAATCAATCCATATCCTCCTCTACATACTTGCTAAGTAAAATCCCATGAAGGGGGACCTTTGGCTTGTGAGGACATACTAATATCTTTGCTCAAGCCCTACAAAGTATCTTATTCTAGTGTATTCGCCCTACAATGGAAGAAGAGTTTAGAGAAGCATCCTATAGAGCTTCATCACCTCTCTCCATTGGTATATCTTCAAGAGAGGTTATTTTTATTGTATATCAGCCTATTGAGAAACATTCTTGTTCTTCATTGAATTTCCTTCTATATTTGGAGCCAAAGTGAGTGGTTTCTCTTCTTGGACTTTGGTGAATTCCCTCGTGTTGGGTTGATTATGTGCTTGATTGAGTGAATTCTTAACCGTTTGAACTTCGGGTGGATTCCCTTTGTTGATCAAGTTGATTTTTGATTGTTTGGTTAGGTGGATTCCTATCCATTTCATTCAATTATAATTGATGTGACTTCAAGATTGAGTGAATTGCAATGATAGATCGAGGCGAGCGGTTTGAGAGTCATCAAACCACTATAAATCTTGTTTCTTGTGGATGTGCTTATTGTTTACCTTTTGTCTATCGTACTCTTATTGTTGAATGAGTTTGTAAAACTCTTATTGTTCAAGCATATCATATAGGGTTTAGGTGGGGGTAGATCTCAACCGTTGAATAGATGGGTTGATCTGGACCACTAGTTATCACTTGTTATATAGATTTAAAAGCTAACTTGATGCAGGACTATGACAACTAGCCTAAATGATGAACTGAATTCACAGAAAAATTACTATGAATAATAAAAAGCATAAAATAAATCGAACAACCTACCACAAATATGTAGATATGCTAGGAAATAATTAACTCAATCAAGCAGTGTAAAACCCACAATTATTGATTGAAGGTCTAATGAAAGTAAAGACTTCCACTAGCCTAGAGTTCAACCAACACTTGTTAGGGCTGCAACTTGGGCAGGTTGGGCGGGTTGGAGTCAACCCAACCTTTAGACCATCCAACCCGAGCCCGAGTCCAACTCAAGGTCAAGCCTTACATGCCCAACCCGATCGGGTTGGGAGCAAAAGGGTGGAGAGAGAGAGAGATGTGAAGAGAGAGCAATCAATGAGGGCATGCAGCATTGTGGCCTAGAGGAAGTTTTCGGCAGAGATGTAGATGCCCAGTGCAATCCCAAACCCAACGGCATAAAATGCTCTCAATTCGACCATGTACTTGATAAGGATGAGGGAGATGACCGTGAGAAGGTGAGAGGGATTGCTGCAATGAGTAGCATGATTGTAGACTTTGATGCCACAAAGCCGTAGATGGAGATGTCATCAGAAGACTGATGAGCCACTTTGAACAAGTCTGAACGGAAAACCCATGACAAAGGAATTGGTGGCTACAAGAGGATAAATAGCAAGCTCGTTGCCATTGAAGAGGCCAACCCAACCCAAGCCCAATGTCGGGTTGAGCGCGCCCAAGTTGTAGCCCTAACACTTGTAGGCTCACTGAATTCAATACCCAAGATATAATAATTAAATTGAGGTTTATCAGGGTTTTTAGAAGTTTTCTGGGCTTCCGGGCAAGTATCAACATTTTTTATTGGTTTCGGCTAAAACGGAAAACAGGTGATTTTAGGGTTTCAGAATGGGGAGAAGGGTTTCTGACCAAGCCGTAGGCCTCAATAAAGATTATTGGGTTGATCGCAAGGTGCAGGTGTTAACATATGTGTCCTTTATTGGACCCAACTCATGTAATGAAGTATCTCAATCTAATCTCTCTCTCTCTCCCATTATTATCTTCTACTCCTATTCTCTCACACTTTTAGGGTTTATATTTCAACTTGGTATCAGATCGGGAAGATCTACACTTTTTTTATTTTGTATTGGCTACAACGGTTTTGTTTTTCTTTCTGAGGGTGCTGCACCTCCCAAAACCCTAGGGGTTTTCTCCCTTGGGGTGCCTTAACCCCCCCCCCCCCCCCAAACAAAAAAGGTGTCCTAAGGGTGTTGCGTCCCCTATAAACCTTAGGCCTAGTCTTCGGGTTCTATGAAGGTTTGGTTCGACGTTCCATTTGGTTGTTCCATTTGGCTATCGCAGCCCATGTCACGGCTATAACAGCCTTTCCTGCGAAAAATAAATCATCAGAGTTTGAGTTCATGATGCAGTGAAAAGTCGACGGTTGAATGTCATCTCTCTCCGAGTATGTTATTTTTCAAGTGATTTAGTGTATTCTGGATTTTTCTGAAGAGTAGGAAATTACCGAAGTCACGTCAGAAGAGACTTCAGGACAGTCGTTACTACTACAGATAATAGATTTGGAACATCACATGGCAGAGATGAGAATCGAAATCTCCATATTACAACAATCAAGCTTGAAGGTACGAACTACCTAGAATGGGCTTAGTCCACGAAGTTGGCATTCACGAGAAATGGAAGGCGGGTTATCTGAACGGTATGACCAATGGGATTCTGAAAACTCCTTGGTCATGTCCTGGCTACTACTCTTGATGTAGTCTTAGATTAGCCGAGGGCTATGTTACCCGGACGCGGCAAGGATACGAGACCAACACGGTGCGGACATGGCATTTACACTTAAAATGGAAGTATCCGACACGGATACGGCACCCATTTTTGAAGTATACAGGTATCACAGGCCGAGGGTATCTTTTTTGTTTTGAAGAATGCACAACAGATTTGGGAATCAGTAGCCCAGACGCATTCTCACACCCAGAATAATGCTAGGGTCTATCAACTGGAGTAGAACAGCTCCCATTTCAAATAGGGGGAGAAACCATTGTCATGTTATTTCTTCAAGTTGCGTAGTATATGAGAGGAATTAGACTACTACCAACCTTTTTGACTGGGAAAACAAGAAAGACTGTGAGCGGTTCAATTAGCATGTTAAGACGCTGCATTTTTCAGTTTCTTGTTGGCATTAATCTAGAGTTTGAGATGGTTCGTGTTCAGATCTTGAGTAGAAATCCACTCCCTCTATTGAATACTGTGTACTCTTATGTTCAAGGTGAGGAGAGGAGAGGTTGTCCATGGTATAGATGATCCACCCAGCTCCCAGATGACGACCCATGCGGCATCAGTACCTTTTTCCCAGGCTGATTTTGACAGGTTGCGCGTTATGTCTCAGTTAGAGGGTTCCACAGCTACATCTTCATTTGTCGACATAGGTACCTCTGCCTCTGCCCATCATGTGTCTACATCTCTGTCCACCTCCTGGATCATCAATTTAGGAGCTTCTGATAACATGACGGTATGTCGTCGCCCTTTCAGTCTTACAATCTTTGTTCAGGAAGGGATAATGTTTGTTTAGTTGATGGTTCTTTCACATCTATAGCTGGTAAAGGAACCATCACGGTCTCTCCTAGTCTTCCTTTTATCCAATGTTTTACATGTCCCTACTACTAATCTTGTTTGTTAGTAATAATACGAAGAATTTGAATTGCAGTGTCACGTTTTATCCCTCTCATTGTATCTTACAGGGCTTGGCAACGAAGAGGATGGTTGGCAGTGGTCATGACATTGCAGACTACAGACCGATCAGCTTGCTAGGTAGTGTGTATAACATCAATGCCAATCTGCAAGCTACGAGGATCCGTGGGGTGTTGTTTTCAATTATTTTGCCTGCTTAATGAGCTTTTGTGAGGGGTCGACAAATCTTAGACGGGATCCTTATAGCTACTGAGTATCGATTCCGGATCTAAGCTAGGGGAACCGGGGATTGTCTGTAAGATCGACATGGAGAAGGCTTACGACCATGTACATTGGAGATTTCTAGACTATATGTTTCGCAGGATGGGTTTCGGCAACAAGTTGAGGTTGTGGATCAGAAAATGCATCTCGTCTGCTTCCTTCTTTATCTTAGTTAACGGATCTCCAGCGGCTACTTTAAGAGTTCCAAGGGCTGAGACAAGGGGATCCGTTACCCCCTTTCTTGTTTATAGTTGTGGTGGAGGCTTTGGGGAGCATGATTACGAAAGCAGCGAATATCGGAGAGTTGGAGGGATTTGTGGCCGCTCCTGGAGTTCCTACTATTTCCCACCTTTAGTTTGCAAACGATACCCATATCTTTCTTGGACTTTCTGTTTCTCAGTTGAGATTTCTCAAAGGCCTTCTACGTTGTTTTGAAGCAATGTCGGGGTTATACGTGAACTTGACCAAGGGCAAGGTGCATGGAGTGGGTGAGGTGGCGAACATCTTAGGTTTGGCTGGTATTCTGAATTGTCGCATTGATAGTTTGTCGACTACCTATTTGGGTCTTCTTTTAGGGGGCTTCTTATATATCTAAGGCCTTGTTGGAGCCTATTATTGAGTGCTTCGAGAGGAGGCTAGCTTCGTGGAAGTCTAGATATCTGTCGAAGGGGGTAAATTGGTGTTGATCAAAAGCACCCTTTCCATTTTACCTATATACTAGATGTCTCTTTTTACAGTTCCGAGTAGTACGGCGCTCGTTGCACAACTCTCCTAGTTCTGCTTTTCCTTCTTCCTTGGTGTGGAAGTTTCGAATCCTGACCAAGGTTGCTTTCTTTGTTTGGGCGGCTTCTTTGTATAAGATACTGACGGTCAATCACTTGAGGTCTAGAGGACTTATTATTGTGGACTACTGTTGTATGTGCAGATACAATGGGGAGTCCGTCAACCATCTCTTCCTGCAATATGACTTGGCCAGAGAGGTCTGGTATGTGTTCATGTTGGAATTCGGAATGAACTGGGTGATGCCGAAGTCCGTCATGGAGCTATTGCTCAGTCGGCGCTCTTCCGCATACTCTTCAAGAGGGAGGATCATTTGGAGGCTTCTTCCATTTGCGATTATGTGGGGGTTATGGAAGGAAAGAAGCAAGAGTCTTTGAGTACAAATGCGAGAAGACGCCAGCGATCATCCTCAATATAAAAGGGCCGCTCTACTTATGGTCTAAATTGTTTGCCGAGTGTAAAGACTTTGTGTTTAGATGGGAGGCTCTTTGTACTAGGGAGGGCTGACTTGTGTTTGTTTTGCTTTGCTTTAGGGTCTTATAGCCCAGTGTAGATCACGTCGACCTCTCTAGCTTTGTTCATTTTGGCTTTAGCCTCATTTTCAATAAAATTTATACTAATCAAAAAAAAATTACTACAAATAATAAAAAGTAACAACCTACCACAAATATGTAGATGTACTAGCAAATAATTAACTCAATTGTTCCAAGGCTAGAATTCACAATCAAGTAGTGTAAAACCCTCAATTCTTAATTGAAGGGTCCAATGGAAGTAAAGACTTCCACTAGCCAACCAACACTTGTAGGCTCACTTAAGTCAATACCCAAGATATAATAATTAAATTGAGGTTCAAAAGGGTATTTAGAAGGTTTCTGGACTTCTAGGCAAGTATCAACTTTTTTTCGCGGGTTTCGACTAAAATGAAAACATGTGATTTTAGGGTTTCAAAAATTACTGGGCATCGCAGGAAGTAGGAAGGACTAGGGGTGAATCTTCGAGGTTTTAGGGTTTTGGCCTGTTGGCGGGGAGATCAGCTCCCAATAGGTGCCACATGCACGAGATAGCCTTGGGAGTGGAGCAGCAAGTAGCAGAAGACCTAAGGGTAGAGGGCAGGGGTGCCCCCAGATCAAAACCCAAAAATCTAGGGTTAGGGTTCTGGGCGAACAGTTAGGGTTTCTGGGCCAAAAAGTGCTCACAAAAGAGAAACTAGTGGGGAGGATAATAAGAGAAGAAGATAGAAGAGAGAAAGTTACCTTTGGCTTCGCACCAAATTAGCTTGACTTCACACCAAGGAAGAGTGGCATCACACCAGATTTTCCAATAGGAGAATTCTCAAAAGTTTTGTTCTTCATTCAGAATGACAAATATTATAGCAAAGAGTTTATATAATAACCCTAATACTCTAATCTAATCTCAATCATCCAAATAAAATATAAAGATCCAATGGCTATAAAAAAGTACAGCCACTTAAATTAACTAAGCAAAATCACAAGAGGACCCTAACTTTCAGTTTCAGCAAATTGCTAAGACACCCAAAACTCATAAAGAATAAAAACTACGCCTAAAAAGCAATAAAAACTATCAAATAACTTCCTAATGAATCCCACATGCATCTTTCCAATGTGGAGTCTTCAAGATCCACATGTTGAATATGTGGAAGAAGTGCTCCTGAAACCTTCATAAATGTTAAGAATGCAGTACAGACATATCAAGTATTTACAAACTGAACATATATTCACGTTCTGAATTGCTACAACTTGGGGTATAACTTGTAGATCAATTTTAACACAAATCAGAAAAGTGAATGGAGCTGATTAAAAAGTTAAAATCACCTTGAAAACTGAGGCCCAATAGTAATCATAACGGCATCGAAACCTTGTTCTTTCTAAGGGGTAAAAGACATGCTTGGCATTATAATTTAACAGTCCAAGTTCACACACCTTGGATGACTTAAGATCCACACCTGCAAGAAATATAACATCAGCTCATGCAATCCTCCAAGTTTCGAATTTCTCTTAATGTGCAAGAAATCGAAAGACCTGAGATGTAGGACAGGATCAAACTCCTGGGCTATAGCTGTTGGCCTACAAGACAGCAAACAATACGCTCCAAAAACAACTCCAACTGGAGAGTACATGTTGCTGGATTTAAAAGACAACTAATCCTCACAATAAGAAGAGAAAAAATGCAATAGAGAAGGCAAATTTGAAACTTGTTTTCTCTATTGGTTTCAAAAGACAAATGATCCTTGGTTTTGGCTGCTAAAGGGCAACAATGGCATACATAGTGAAGTAAATGGAAAAGCATATGAAAGTATAACAGCTAATACCACCACACACACACACCATATTCTTCCCTTCTCTCCTTCCTTTGCTTCTTACAATCAGAGAGTAGCTGAAATTTGATTCGAAGTTACAACAAACAGGACGAAATACAATTATACCAATTTTGAGAGGTTATTGGCTTTAAAAGTTAACAGACAAAAAAAAAAGTTAACAGACATGTGCGTTTCTGTTTTACTCTACACAATTCTGGCTTGAAGGAAACTGTCTAGTTAGCAGAATACATAAATCATCAAGAAAAAAAAATCACCCTGTTTTTGGAGGATAATGCTGGTTCCAAGGTGAATCAAATACATCAAATAAAGCCTTAAATGGATTTAGTCTATCCAGGACAAAGTCATCCCTGCACAACAAACATCGCCTAACACCTTCACAAATTCATTGTCTGCCATTGGCAATTTCCCTCTAAAAACCGATAGGAGAGTTTTTTTTTTTGTGATTTCCATATCAATTGTGGAATTAGTGTAGAGAGAGACCCTAAAACTTACATAGAATTCTATAAAAGTAAGATGTAAACTAAGAAATCACTGATGGATGAGTGTGAACAAAACCCTGAAACTGAAAAAGAAAACTTACCGGTGGAAACAATCTTGCACTGTGCAGCGACTGAATTGGGACTTGGATTGGAGAAATTCCTGATCAAGACACCGAGGACACCGACGCCGAAGGATAAGAAGAAGGAAGCCAAAAGTGAGAAGAGAATAGCGAATGAGCAACGCAATACAAAGCGACAGCGTAGACCTCTCTTTTCATCTCTGTGAGAGAGCTTCGCATCCGGAGGATCCATTCATCAAAATTCCGTCGCTGCAACAGAAATTATTTATCCCTTCGGGAAGGAGCGAGTAGAAGACGAAATGCTTACGGAAGGAACTAAAATATTGTCAGAGTAGAGCTGAGTTCCGCAGCCAAGTTTTGTGGACCTCAACTCAAGTCCGTTCGATCAAAAGCCCTCCATATCTCTATCGTCGGTTCAAATCTTTTTCCTAGTTAATATATCCCAATATACGGAGATGACGTGAGGAGCGTATCCTCTGTTATGGACCTGAGATCTACCTCAACCTATTTCCCAAAAAAATCGGGTAAGAAACCTTATCGTTTTGTCGTAACACAGACTGAAGTCAAACGCCACCAAAACAAATAAGAGAATAGAGTGGTGCGACACAACGCGAACTCAGCTCCATCCCTTTGAAAATAAAAAGGTCAGTCCTAAGAGTCTTCGTGAAGTTTGTGTTAACGGTTAATAACGATAGTTATCAAATTTTTTAAAAGTTACCACCTAAAAATCTTGCATTTAAGATTCTTTCGTAAAAAGTTTATAAAAAGTTCCTATCATTAGCCGTTCGGGTTCCATCTTTGTCAGATCGGGAGAACATAAGAGATAGGTGTCTAATGAGTGGGGAAAGGTCGTCTGTGAGACTTGGTTAAGTTAAGTCATTAGCCGTTCCAGTTCCATCTTTGTCAGATCGAGAGAACATATGAGATCAGGACAACTAGACATTGAAAGAAAATAGAGAGTGAGAGAAAGGTATTCGATCCGATCCTCAAGAAAAGTGTATTTCCTTTCTCTGTGGGGATATTTATAGACTCGGGTCTAAGAGGTGAAATAATCGAAATATCATAGTTCCTTGTGAAAATGACATGGTACCTATAATCAATGGTGGAGTCAGGATTTTGTTCAAGGGTGGGCAAAATTGTACAGATTTTGTTTCAGGATGGGCAAAAGTATACTTTTTCAAGGTAGGCAAAAGGGTATTTTGAAAAAATAAAAATAAAAACTCCTAACTTTTAAAGTTGAGGGTGGGCAACTACCCTCTCTCACCCCTCCTGGCTCCACCACTGCCTATACCCATCAGGTGTTGGTTTCTCATTCGTGTGCTCCTCCCTAGCTAGTATGTTAGTTCCCAAGACATGTCTATGCGCTGACGTCTCATGTCGATGCTTCATGTCGACGAAGGGATGAAGTCGACGAGGCGTCGTCACGGCTCCTTATGACGTCAAGATCGTGCCATTCCGACTTATCTCTACCTTCAATCTTATATCTCTTATGTTACCCAAGTACTAACTATGCATCATTGCCCTACCTTTAGGTACGTATTCTATGTAGCTCTAAGTTTTTCATGTGGCATTCACGTAAGCACGTGCATATCGAAGCATCTACAACTATAAAAAAAGTCGATTGACAAAAATAAACTATCCATCGACTATTTTATAGTCAATCGATAGAAACATGTCAATTTTGTACACCGTAGTATAGTAATTTTACAATGTTTACATATTGATAGTTCATTTCATTTCACATAAGTAGACATTTTTGGCTTATATTTTTTACTTGTAAACATAATTAAGGCTGCGTTTGTTTTTTACAAATGTGCACGCATTGGCGCTGTTGTACGCAACTCAGTTAAAAAATGTATGTTTGTTTGCACTAATGTGCGCGACTCACAATGTGCATCAGGGCCCTCAATATGCGCCAATGCACGTGTTGCAACAAACACCCTCCCCCCTGAGAATCGGAACACGCACGAAATTGCGTGTTACAACATGCGCCATTGTACCATAAGGCATACTTATGGTGCATCACACTATATTTAAAAAATAATTTTTACTATATTGTATATATTATATTATATAAAATAATATATTATAATATTATATTATTAAATAATAATAATATAATATTATATAATATAATAATAATAATAATATAATATGATAATATTATATAATATAATATAATATTATTATATTAATATTAATATTAATATAATATTGATATTATAATAATATTATGTAATAATATAATATAATAATATTATATATGATTATCATATAATAATATGATATATTATTAAAATTCTATATGTATATCTAGAAACAAAATGTCCGAATCGAGTCCACCTGACAGTCCAAAAACGTCAATATACATTTTATATAATATGGTGCGATGCACTGAATCGGGCGCAACATGCACTGTCATTTGCGCAAACAAACATACATAATTTGTTTCGCACGCAATTTATTGAATTCTTCCAAACGCCTAACATTCGAATGTTCATTTCTCTTTTAAAGTATGTGTTTATTATTGCAAGATCATATGTTGTCTCAAATTAAATGATCGCACTTCCCCTTTCATTTCTTTCCTCAAACCTATATCCTCCATACACCTTTTCATATCATCTACTTTCTTTCCCTGCATGCCCATTTAAGTCATCTTCTATAAATATTTTCTCTCCTTTAGGAATTCATTGCATCAATCCATTAATGTCAACTTAAGGTGCATAACCACTAATTATGTTAATAATCTCTTCAGATATCATTGTTTTACTAACAACAAACTATTGCCTATTTCTTTTTACTCATACGACTCTCTCTTTCATATCGTTATCTACAATTATTTCTACCTTATTTGTATTTTTATTTTCTACTATGTACCAGAGTTTGTAACCATATATAGTTTTTTTCTCTTCCAATTTTATCTCTTGTAAACATGCTATGTTAGCTCATTATTTTCATTTTGTCTACTAACTCTAAGCACTTTTTTTTTGCTAAGTAAATATTTAAATTTTAAGAGAGGAAATATACAAAAGGATGGAGGTAGAGAGTAACCAAGAGCACTACAAACCAACCATCAAGAACAGAGAAAAACCAGCCCAATGGGTTGGAAAAAAGAAAAAGAAAAAGAAAAAGAAAAAGAAAAAGAAAAAGAAAAAATGAAGTAAAGAGAAGAAAAAAACAAATCAAGGCCAGAATCGGTAATAAGTTTTGTAAGGGTCTTCCACCGAAAGTGAAAAAGGTGGTTTTGAAGGCCACCATTGGGAAGATCCATTTGGAAGGTATGCTCCAATGTTTGTGCATCGGTCAGAACCAAAGTTGACCTCTCTCCAAGTGGAGGTCATGCGAATCCACACAAGTTTATATTTTATGGAGTTCCATTTGCCTATGATCTTCCAAGGTATATCTTCAATGTTGAAAGCTTTGATTGTCGACTCAGAATCCGATTCAATCCAAATATGTCTCCATTCATGTTCTAAGGTGATGGCAACTCCTTCAATTATGGTGTGACATTCTGCCATGTAATTTGTAACCACACTCAGCCCAGCAATAAACACACCCAATCTGCTACCCAAAGTATCTTGGATGAGAACACCTAATCCACCTCTACCTGGGTTACCTCTAAGCACTTACTTGTTAAAGTCCCAACATTCTAAGTGGCAAGACTAATCCTACTTTCACGGACCTACTTCTTTATCTGCACTTGTCTAGTATGATGCGGGAACCCTTGCATGCTTTCTACTTGTTGGGTAGTCCAGACCCAGAAGGGAGGGCGCAAGCAAGTAACTAGGTGTTGTTGCAACGCGTTGTTTCTAGAATATGCCCTAGCCAACCCTTGTCCGCTTCCACTACAATCAGGGTGTCGTTGCAATGCGTCACTCTGTGAAATACCCTAGCATGAGCTAGATTTAATAATGGATCAAGATTCATAGTATGATTTGGCAAAAAAATTTACACTGACTGCCAACTTAGCATTTCCTCCTCCTTCATTTGGGTTGGGACATGTGATGCATTGTAAAGCACTACACCAACTAAGTTAAGTTTAGGATAAATTTAAGAAATTTAATTAATCAAAGAGGAATAATAAATCAATGTCTTAAATCATCCGTTATAGTATAACATACACTTAAAATTATTGTTATTAACATCATAATGAGTTACAATAGTCACATCTAAAGTCAAAAAATCGGTCAGAATATTGTTTTTGTCATTTTTTTTCAAAAAAATACTCCATAAAAGTAAATAATGTTGTAAAAAATTATTTGCTGCCATAACAACGCTAAGCTCATTTTTACTAATTTGGGCATTATTTTTTAAATAACATAACGGGATTTGGGTTTTATAGTAATAACGACCATTAATTTCGATGTAATGGTTGTTTTCAAAACCATGCCAATAAATATCTAAAAACGGAGGAATTTTAATAGATTTTTTCCTTTTATAATTTTGAGTGAGCCCACACATATGCAACGCAAACTCGTTTATTTTACCAGGGGTTGGAGCTTTTTTTAGGTACGTGTCCAACAAAAGAGGAACCTTGTTGTTACACTATTGTTATGGATTCTCCGTAGGCCAATAAAGGTTATTTCGAGTTTTTTGCGTAGATGCTACACACACCCACAACTACAGATAGAGAGAGAGACACGCAAAAGAGTAAAACTTCGTTGACCGCCCACAATATGAGCCATGTGGCACATTTGTGAAGGGCGTACGCTGACCATATGGATGTGTAGCCAATCCCTAAGTGGACTTACAAATCAAAAATTAATCCGATTAGTGATTTTTAAGCGTGGGATTGGAGTTATTTTCATGGGTTGATTTTAACCATGGGAATTTGATCATTATTGATCATTATTTGGGTACAAGTATCAAATGGTTTAAAATCACTAATCATGCAGATTTTTGGTTTGTATGCCTATCTAGGAATTGACCAAACATTCATACTATAACGACTCAAAGTAGTAAAGGTGAAATTCTCTTTTAATTACCACGTTATGTCCTAGAGGGGGTGAATATGACAATTTTTAATATTTCTGCAGATTCTATATAGATTAAAAATTAATGATAACACAAGGTAGAAAATGATTAAACAATCAAAATATGAATCATCCACATAATATAGAAATGAAAAAATTTGAGACAAAATATGTAAACATTCACAATCATACGAGACACAGATTTATAGTGGTTCAGCGACTCCGCACCTATGTCCACTATCCAATACTCAACACAAGTAGTATTATATTATTTCAATCATGCATTATAACATTTTCAATCAAAATAAATAATCAAACAACTAAGATTCACTTAGTCTCAATCTAACGAGAATCGCTTCTCGCTCACCTAAAGAGTCAACCAAGGCTAGTAGAATTTTAGAGAAACTCTTCTCATGGATCTACAATCCTCAACTCGATCTATACGAGAATCACTTTTAGATTCACCTAGAGAGTTAGACTAGGCCCATAGTATTTTAGAGAAACAAAATTTTCAAGGATTACACCATCCTCAACTCAATTTGATGAGTGAGTACCAATCACAAAAAATCCATGATTGATAATATTAAATTCATTCTAAAAGGTTTGTTCATAAAGACACTTACCTTTCGATGAATTCAATAAAATAGAGAATCTTCAGAGAAGAATTCACCAGAGAGACACTCTGCCAAGATAATCCTCTTCTAAAAAGAATGTGATTGTAGGAATCAACACACTTTGTAGTCTCTCAAACAATTAGAGCCTTCACAAAAGATGAACTAGTTTTGCTCAGGTGAAGCTCTCTCAAATTCCAAATCTCTAGACTCAAGAGATGTTAATCATAGAATTGGAGTCAAAGAAATAGCTTGATTGGGTTACGTCATTAATGGGTTTAGTCTATAATATATACGACTATACCCAAGCAAGAGAAACGAACCTAAAAGAGTCGTTCGAATGACTTAAGTGCGCAAAATATCGCACAAGAAATGAAGTCAAAATGAGATTCGGAATAGGGGGTCGATCGCACATTTTGACCGGTCGACCGCACTCCGGTCGGCCTCACAATGTGGCCGGTCGACTACTCAGGTCAGAATAGAAAATTTCTTTACTATATGGGTTTGTCGACCGCACATTTTGACCGGTCGACTGGTCAAAGTCAAAAGACTTAGGTTGGCCACTCAAAATAATCGGTCGGCCGGTCTTCGGAGAACTTCGCCAATAAACCCAAATTACACAAGAACCGTCCTGTATGATTAGGATAGCCTCCACGAATAGAACAAAGAGACATCTAGGGTCAAATCGATCCACCGGCAACGTGTGGTGCACCCTTAGATGTTTGCAAGTAACTACAACACGAGATTCTTGATAGTTAAACATTTGTTGAGTAAGAACGTACTTTGATCATTTGCTTCACATCTTCATGCTTGAGCTTGACTCTGTCTTCAGTTGAGCTTGAACTCTTGGGTTGGTTTTCTTCAGCTTAATTCTTCTTTGATTTGTTGATGAAATCCACTTGATCTTTGACGCTTCAATTTTTAGCGAACTTCTAACTTAGCGATATAAATTATAGAAGAACTAAGTGTTCTTGAGATTGACAACTGAGACTTTTCAAAAGGTAGGTCTTACAAGTAAAAAACTATTGACTTGACCAAGATTTTAGTTAAAGTCGTTGAAATATAAAAGACAAAGAATAGATCACAAAATTGAAATCTTATTGAGAGGTCTGTTAAGAAAATGGACTTCACCATTAGACTCAGAAGTACCGAGAAATATAATTTATAGATTGTGAGCATGCTAAAATCTGAGTTTTCTACAAAAAATTATAAAATCTCGCAAAACATACAACAAAAGGGTCACTAAAAAAATGGAAAAGTTTTTTTTGTGAAATACAACCATATAGATGAATTGAGCACTAAACAACGTGAACGTAGACTGGTGGCACGTTCAAAACGGATGTCGATAGAGTCTTGATTAGAGGATCGATAGGTATAGGGTCATGATCTATCATGTCAAAACATTCAGATTTAAACGAGCTAAAAGTACATGAAGAGTGGTCCCAACCAATAGAAGGCTACACGAAGGAAGAAGAGGACCGACGGAGGAGTGTCATTAGAAGAATTTTTATTTATTTATTTAAATTGATGTAAGACCTTAATTATTCATTTATTTGGATTTGGATTGATCAGATTTGGAATCTGGAAGTTTCAGGTTAATTAGTAGTTAATTTTATAGTTTTGTACTTTTGAGTGGCCAGAGTATTTTGGCTCATATAAGTTTTATAAATAGAATATTTCATTGATTTTTGTGCCATTAGTTTCATCATTTACACTTGTATTTTTGGACATTTTTAGAATTTATTTTTATAAATTTTAAGATTTTTTTGTTAACTGTCACAGTGGTTTGATCTGTTCATTTCTTGAAATTCTAGGCAAACTTGTGTTGCAAGGGGCTTTTTGGGTTGAAAAAACCAGAATTTGACTTGGACCGTGAATCATTTTTTGAAGATCTCATGGTTTTCCTTCCAAAAATGTAGGGCCAAAACCATAGTTTTCCCTTTGTGAGTTTGGCGGATTTTTGAGCAGACTATACAAAATAGTTCATTGATCTGGTGCGCATTGAGACCCAATAGGAGATTACATTTTGGCCAACTTAGGAGCATAATTAGCCTAAGGCATTTCTGACATTTTGAAATAGGACTCAAAAATATTGCAAACCACTGAGGCCAAGTCTCAATTTTTTTGTGATTTTTAATGACTTTTTATAGATGTCGAGTTGTGTTTTTTGTACACATTAATTTTCTACAGAACTTTCGTCTTGATCGAGTCTCCAAAATGAGCCCCTTCCCTTCATATTCTTAAAAATCTTAAAACATGAAAGTCTAAGTTTTGTGAGTTAGCTTTCCAACCCAACTAGAATCAACTCAAAATTCCCTCTATGCTGACTAGAGGTCATTTTTTTTTTTTTATTGAGAAACCGTCGAACAGAATATGCCTATAAAAACATTCATTTTTCCATCGCTATTTTAGGGCGATTTCTAAATCCAAAAATGGCTATTAAAAATAATAAACATTTTATTTTGTTAAAGTTCCTTTACAAAAGATATATCTTTTGATTTATAGATATTTATGATAGATGTGGGGTATCGTACTTTCATATCATAAGATGCCAACACGTGGCAATATCAAATGGCTAGGATTGGGTGAGCAATTGACACCTAGTGTCTCGAGATAGCTACAAGGATCATAATGACATGATTGTAAAGCTAAAACCATCATTTCTTACATCATGTTAGACTCATCAGAGAATGACACATATCTACTGATTTGTTGAGAATAGTGAGTTCTCAAGATAACATCGAAGACCAACTTCATCATCTACTTCTCAGTAGACAATCATATAAGATCTTACGGCATCTGACTTGTCGGCTTAAGGAAATACAAATTTTCTGACAAGTTATCGAAAAGAGATAAGAAGGCCAAGCTTCAGCATCAACTTGTTGGTCAGGAATACAAACCTTCACGTCAAGCTTCAGCATCAACTTGTCTGTCAGGAAACCTTCCCGGCAAGCTTCAACTCAACTTGTAGGTCAAGCATACAAACCTTCCCATCAAGTTTCAGCATCTACTTGACGGTTAGGCATACAAACCTTCCCATCAAGCTACATCATCGACTTGTCAGTCAGGCATACAAACCTTTTCGGCAAGCTTCAGCATCAACTTGTTGGCCAGGCATACAAACCTTTTCGGCAAGTTTCAACATCAACTTATTAGTCAAGCATACAAACCTTCTCGGCAAGCTTCAGCATCAACGTGCCGGCATACATGAATACAATCCTTCCCGACAAGCTTCAACATCAACTTGCCGATAGACGGTTAAACAAAAACTTTCCAACTAGTGACTTGTCAATATGATGTTACCAATACATACATCACACCTGGCCAGATATCTGGTTGATGAAAACTCCCATCATCCCCTAAATGGATCTCTACTGTACACAAATGACTAAGATCTAATAAGAGGGGAGGTTCAGATCTAACTTAAATGGAGAATTGTGTTAGACAAGATTCCTTAGAAATAGATCTGACCAATGAGAAGTGAGCAAGAGAAACAAATCTCTAACAGAAAGGTGGATAGCAAATCATCTGAGAGTTATATATATTAACCAAGTTAGAATAGTAAATGGACTTCTTCTGCCATTCAGATATTGACCTATGATATTCGCTCAAAAGTGCTTATTTTAAATAATTATCCTTTTAGCATTACCGCACTCTCCTACGTAAAACTGCTATATTTATCTACTTTTCTACGTAAGAGTCTTTTCTGTTGCGTAGAACACACTTTTCTAGACGAAATTATATATTTGCATGCATTAAACACATTTTCCGAAGTCTAAATATAAAGTCGTTCTGATTAAGTCTCATTACACATTTTTTCTGTCGCAGAAAACCTCGATTGGATGATTCTCGAGACTTGCGGGCCAAAAATCGATCATTAAAGAACATTATCAAAGCTTAAAGAGCCCACAGGCTATGACTAGAATATATGGGCCAAATACGGGCTAAACAAGAGGACCGAAGAGCTAGTCCAAAGAACGAAGAGAGCGAAAGAGCCAATGACCAAGAGATGGACCAAAGTGTTTAAAGCCGCATGAATCGACAAGGAATGATGGTCTGCTCGACTGGTGAAGCATGAGGAGGGACATAGTGAAGACTAGGGTTTCAGACCCTCTGTCAGTGATTTTCTTTCCATTTTCTAATATTTTCTCTCTCATCTTCCCTAATTCTCTCTCATCTCTTTAAATCCTAATTTTCTCTCTCCTAGCTCTAATCGACTCTCTCTCCTTGACCTATCACCATTATCCATCAAATCCACCGTTCGATCGCCATCTGATCTATCCATTATATGCATCTGACCATCCGATCGTACCACCGATCATTCGATCATCCATCCTATCACCCACCTGATCTCCATTGTAAAATCTCAACCCCTAGAGCGTGTTTGATCATATGGTTGATTGTAGATGAGAGTGCAAAGCTCGATCTCCAAGGAAAGAAAAATGTCTTATTCCTTGATTGGTATTTTGAGGGAAAAATGCATTTTTCTCCCCTGGCGACCAAACGCACCCTAACCCACGGCCTCGTAAGAGGCCCACATCCATCGAGCCCAATGGCCCACTATCCTACTCACCCACCTTCTGGCCCATGGCCGATTTACTCTGGGCCCACTATTTTTAGCATTCCCATTGGCTGACCACTGGCCGACACGTGGCATCATCTCTTGGCCCAGTGGTCAATCAACCTCATGGCCAAATGGCCCACGATCCCGAGCCCGAGCCCGCAACCCACTTATCATTCCTCAAAATAAAAAAATATAAAAAAAAATCTTTTTTTTAGAAACCGTGGGTTTCTAAGTGGTTTCTCCCTTTAAAAAGAGGAAACCCTACATGTCGTCACTCTCTTCTTTCTTTCTCTCTTCTCTTTCTTTCATTCTTCTTCTTCTTCTCCACCGTCAAAGCTCGCCGGACTGGTTTGTCTTCTCCGGTGAGATCTGCAACTACTCCTCCTCCTCTTCTTCTTCTTCTTCTTCTTCTCCCTCTCTTCTTCCTCGTCCTTTTGCGTTCCCTTTCCTATGCTGCGCTTTTGTGCAGCACCACGAGCAGCACCACTGCTGTTCCTCGAGCCACCTCGAACTAGTCCGGCAAGCCGTCTTCATCATGCTCTACCGCCTTCTCTTGCTCCTGTAACAGCTCTGCTGTGCGCCTACGCTGTTGCACCTCCGTCAGAACCACTAACCGCCATCTTCCTTGCAGGTCTTCTCTACGGCCAGCACCACCACCAGCCTCCATCTTCCTTGCAGCGTTCTCCCTCACACTGTGTGCAACCGCCCTTTCTCTCTAGCTGCTGTGGTGATTTCCAACAGTCAGCCTTCCTCCATTGTTAGCCGGCCTACAACTTTGGGTGTGCCTTTCTCCACGCTGGAGCGCAACCACCAGAACGGTGCACCACAACATCACCGTCCCACCTCCTCTTACTGAGGAAGATGTGAAGACCAGCAACGTCTTCCTTATTTTCATACCATTACCGTCGTTGCCATTACATGCTAATGCGCACCAGTCTGTGCACTATCACCTGCAAGCACCTCGCATCACCGGACTGCAACACGTGCTCCACCACAGATTTCCTCACGGGCACCTGCCACCTCTCCGGCGTGCATGCTCTCCATCACCACAACCTACTGCACCACGTGGTCACTTGCTTTCTTCTCATGTTCATTCATGGGTAGGCCATGAGAACCACCATGACCCACATCCCGTACATCTTCCACCATGGTATGTGTTCGTAAACTCTAAATCTCTCTCTATCTTTCTTTCACCTTTTCTCTCTCTTTCTCTCTCTAACTCTCTCTCTAGGTCTCCCTAGATCTTTTTCTCTCTCTAAACTTTTCTTTAGTGTCTTTAGGTTTTGTTTGTTTATGCTTTCTTTTTATTTTCTTTCTAAGCATTGTAAATTAAACAAAACTAGTTTGATTTGAATGAATAGTTGTGTTTTGAGTAAAGAATGTTTCTGCATTTTTGTTATGGTATGAATGGCAATTTCTCTCTCTACAGTCAATCATGTTTTAATCGATCCATCTTTCTCACCCCTCCATCAATTATTTTTGCAAATTTCTCGTGAGAATCCGTCATTTTATGTTCATTATTGCGCTAATCCGACTAATCCTGAGTGCGGATCGACATCCAACATGAATCCCTATGCATAAGTCTGTATTTTGTAGGAATAAACTTGGATAATTACAATGTGTTGAGATTAGGGTTTCCGTCCAACGACCAGAAGAACCCTACTTTCAAATGGCACCGTTGCCGCTCGGGTGACCGGAAGTGTGCGAAAAAGGACGTAGATGACGGAATCGGGAAGTTGCTAAAAGTGGAAAGCTCAAACTTGGAAACTTTTCATCTTTTTTTTATATTTTTAGTAGTATTTTAAATTACTATTTTTAATGCCTCGGAAGGCCGAGTGTAATTTGTAATAATTTAAGAATTTTACTGCTTTCCAAATAACTGCTAGAATTAAGTGAAAAATACAAAAAAAAAAAAAAAATCAAAAATCAAAAATTCAAAAAAATTAGGGTTTTCATTTCTTGCTATTTTTAGATAGATTCGAGGATTTTCTATTTTTGGATAGTTTCCAGAAATAAAGGAGTCTCAAAATTAGGGTTTCCATTTTTAGGACATTCCAATTTTGGAGAGAGTCTATTTATAGATATTCTCTAATTTTGTAAAATTCTAAAATAGGAGATCTTCTAATTTGAAAAGATTTCCTCAATTTGGAAAATTTTCAAAACAGACGAGATTTCAAATCTTCACTTTATTTGGAAGGTTTCCTTATTTGAGAAAGTTTGAAAAGAGAAAGTCCCGAATCCCAATTCGAAAATTTCTATTCTCAACTTCAAACCATAATTGGAAACAAATCTAATACCGACTAAAACCAATGCATGCTTCGTGAAACCTTAATAGCCGGTCAACCTTCCAATAAAAATTCCATCCCTAGACCCGATCTAACCATTGAGTGTAGGAACACAATCCAGTGTGGGTAGAGAGCGAAAGCTCAAAGTGGTGGAGTCAGGCCCAAACCCATTAGGATACCCCTCCCTAACCCATAAAGGCGACCCCGTGGCGTGGCCCACAGGAGGTAAGTCCCTGTGGGTACCCTATTTTTCGAGAAGCTGAGATAATGCCACATGTCACCTAATGGGGCACGTTCTCTGAGAAGAGGCATGTTGGCCTCTGTGGTCCATGGACCACCTCGGCCCAGAGTTCGATGAACGTATTTTCTTGCCAGAACACCAGGAGAAGCCGTCCGTCCTTGTCAGAACACCCGACGAGGCCGTCCGACTAAAGGATGTTCATTGTCGGAACACCTGACGGGTTGTCCAACTAAAGGATGGGGCTTGTCGGAACAATTGCCTACGCTATCCGACTAGAGGATGGGCCTCATTGGAACAACTATCGATGTCATCCGACTAGAGGATGGCCCTCGTCAGAACAACTGCCGACGTTGTCCGACTAAAGGATGGGCCTTGTCGGAACAACTGCCGACGCCGTTCGACTAAAGGATGGGCCTTGTCGGAACAACTGCCGATGCCGTCCGACTGAAGGATATGCCTGGTCGGAACAACTGTCGACGCCGTCCGACTGAGAGGCGGAACTTGTAGGAACATCTGGCCGAACCACCCAGCCAGGAGAGAAGGCTTGTCACCCAAGATTGACAGATATTGGACCTGGACGGTTAGAACGTCATCTCGCAGAGTGCTTGGGGGAAACATTCCCCTCAGACCAAGAAACGTAACCGAAAACTGTTATCAAGAAGTGGCGGTTACAGGCTCCTCAACAAATGACGCGCTCCATGTTGAGGGCCCTATAAAAAGAAAGATAATCTGATGAAGAGGGAATCGAAAAAATACAAGCAAGACGGAGAGACAGGTATCAAGAACGAAACCTAAAGTATTTGGATCCATCCTGACTTGAGCATCGGAGTGTGATTTGCAGGTTCCACGGCGATTGAAGAAAAGATGACAATCACGGAGTGACCAATCCGGGCAAGAAGGGAGACCACTCAGCTCACTCCTCTCGGGATCATCGGAAGTAAGGCTGACCACGCCAGGCAGTTCATTTACTATTCATAAATCCATCTCCTCGAGGATCGTGCGGGTAGGATCATCCAGATTTTTCCCCCACATCTTCTGGCACTGTCCGTGGGATACTCATAACTCACGACCACAAGAGGAACCGGAATGGTGAACACACGACGAACATAACTGAATGGCAGGGAAGTCGGCCCCGTCAGGGACCTCCGGGATACCATCTTAGAGGGGAGAAGGGCACGGGAAGAACAGATTGAGCAACAAGAATTGGTCACAAGGTTACAAGAAGATAATAGAAGGCTGAGGAGGCATCTAGAGAAGCAGCCCGTCGATAACGATCGGGTGTCCATCAATATGGCGTCCAGACATACCGGACTCGGGAGGTCACAGGGGCACAGCCATAGCAACCGGGGGACCACGTCGGAGGAGTCCAACCAAGCACGCAGAAACACCCACGGGATGACCCAAACAAGGAATTCACCCACGGATTCGAAGGCAGCCCCGAGACCGAAGTTACCAAGGAAAGAACCGTCTGAGCGGGAGCAGAGTATTAAGGGCCAACAAGGTGAGGAACCGGCCACCAGAATACTCGAGAGGGTAGCAACGCAGCCAACAGAAGAAACGACGTCACATCTAGTGACCCATGAGCAATTGGCAAGGCTAGTGGCGGGTCTCCTCGGCAAGAAGGAGACGCTTGCGGACCGCATGGCGGCAATCGCAACTCGAATGCCGAGAGACTCTCCGTTCGTCGAGAACGTCCAACAGTACCGGGCACCCTCGTCTTTCTCCTATCCAAAGTATCCAATGTTCACGGGGGTGTCGGACCTTGTGAATCATGTTCTTCGGTTCTGAAATGCTATGACATTGTGGGAGTTCGACGATCGTCTGATGTGTCGGATGTTCCCATCCACGCTGAGTGAGGAGGCTCTCATCTGGTTCAACCGACTGCCCCCCAGGTCGGTACATGATTTTTCAGGTTTGAGTTCATTGTTTATCTCCCAGTATTCTTGTAACAGGCTCCACCGAAAAGACGTCGACGTTCTATTCGACGTAAGAAAAGATCAGAAAGAAACTATGCGGGATTTCACCAAGTGGTTCCGGAATGTCATGATTATAGTGGAGGACTGTGACGATAAACATGCCATCACGGCCAACCGGAAAGCCCTGTCGGTTGAGTCCGAGCTCTATCGCTTCCTCACAAATAACCGCCCGTCAGACCTCGACGCCCTGTTTACAAGGGCCGAGAAGTATGCCAGGCTAGAAGACGAAACATTGCGCCACACCAAGAAGGCCGATACCATCTTGGGAGTCGAAAAACCTCCCCAAAAAGAAGAAAAGAAGAAGAAGATGAAGTTTAATGGCTGGGATGGCAAGAAATGTCAGGCATGTGACGAACGCACTTATACACCTTTGTCCATCCCCCTAGAAGAGGCCCTAGAGCTGATCAAGGACTTGGTACAGTGGCCTCGGTCCATGAACCCCGAGACGGCAACAACTCAGGATAAGAACAAATACTGTGCCTTCCACATGGACCACGGGCATGAGACGAACAAGTGTTACGCCCTCAAGAACCGGATAGAAGACCCGATCGGCGAAGGCCATCTGGGCCAATACGTCAGTCAAGCAGAAGATGTTGTGAAATGGGCCAATAACGGTCCGAAAGAAGGAGCCAACAAAATGACAATGATCATCGATGTGATACACGGGAGACCAAGCCGGTTGACACACCGAGAGCTTGAGAGACAAGATCGTATCAGCTCTTGGCAGGTTGAACACCACCAGGAGGTACTGAACGTGACGCAAGGACTAAGATTCTCCAGGACTACCGAGGGTGCCCCGGAGAGCAAGATCACCTTCTCAAACATGGATCTGGATGGGGTGGACCTACCCCATTCAAACGCACTGCTATTAACACTTTCCGTCTGGAACTTTAACGTCAAGCGCATCCTCATCGATTCGGGGAGTTCGGCAGATATCTTGTTCGCCGATGCCTACAGAAGAATGAACTTCTTGGAGGTCACATTGGAATCGACAGATGCACCTTTGATCGGGTTCAATGGACAGAAGGTATATGCCCTGAGGAAGATCTCGCTGCCAGTAAGGGCAGGACCACCGGCCGTGCGGATGGTAGATTTCTTGATCGTGGACACTCCATCGCCAAACAACGCAATCTTAGGGAAAGGATGGCTCTACGCGATGAAGGCCGTTCCATTGACTTACCATCAACTAATCCGGTTCCTCACTGAACAAGGGACCATAGAGATTCGGGGAGATCAAACCTCATCAAAAAAGTGTTACGGAAAGGCTGTCACCCGCTGACAACATGTAGTAACCACAGAATCCGGCCTCCAATTAAGCAGTATCATGGATCGAGGAAGACCGACTGTTGAGCCGACTGTGGAAGTTAATCTCAGAACCATCGAAGATCTGAAAAAAACTTATGTCGGGTCAACTTTGGACGAGCAAGAAAAGCAGAGGCTTATGGACCTCTTAAAAACCTACTGGGATGTGTTCGCCTGGTCACTAGAAGACATGCCGGGGATACACCCGGATATTTTTTGCCATAAATTGAATGTGAATCACAGGTACACTCCGATCAAGCAACGACGAAGGGTTGTGTCGGTAGAGAAACATACGGCCGTGAGAGACGAGATTGACAAACTACTGATAGCAGGCTTCATCCGGGAGGTCACAAACCCAGAATGGCTCGCCAATGTGGTCACAGTTCCCAAAAAGACAAGGAAGATACAGGTTTGCATAGACTTCACAAATTTGAACAAAACCTGCCCAAAAGATCTGTACCCACTACTACGGATTGACCAACTGGTTGATGCGACATCAGGCTATGAAATCCTGTCCTTCATGGACGGATACTCTAGTTACAACCAGATTCCTCTTTTTGAGTCCGATCAGGAAAAAATAGCCTTCACCACGGATCGTGGGGTGTTCTGCTACAAAGTAATGCCATTCGGACTCAAGAATGCAGGAGCCACTTATCAGAGACTGGTCAACCGGATGTTTCACGACATAATCGGGGAATCAATGGAAGTCTACATCGACGACATGATGGTCAAGAGCCGATAGAGGGTTAGCCATTTGACAAATCTGGGGAGAATGCTCGACCGACTTCGAGAATACAACATGAAGCTGAACCCCTGTAAATGCGTCTTCAGAGTCACATCGGAAAAGTTCTTGGGGTACTTAATTACCAAGTGAGGAATAGAGGCCAACCTTGAACAGATTAGAGCCCTCACAGAAATGAAACCACCTAAGAATCGAAATAAAGTTGAGAAACTGGCCGGGAGGATAGCAGCGCTGAGCCGATTCATTGCCCGATCGTCGGATAAGTGTCGGCTACTGTTCAAGCTACTGCGGAGGCACGTACAATTTTAGTGGATTGACGAATGCGATGAAGCCTTCGAAAAACTGAAAGAATACCTCGCCGAGCCACCATACTCTCGAAACCAGAAGTAGGAGAACCTCTCGGCCTCTACCTAGCAACAATGGAGCAATCCATCAGTGCTGTACTGTTCCGAGAGCAAAATAAAGAAGAGAAGCCAGTCTTCTTCACAAGCAAAACCCTCGTTGGAGCCGAACTCAGGTACGCATTAATAGAAAAGGCCGCCCTTGCACTAATTTTTGTATCCAGTAGATTGAAGCCGTACTTCGACGAAAGGACTATTACGGTCTACACTGAGTTCCCGCTCAAATTCGTCCTTTGAAAGATTGACCTGTCCGGCCCAATGGCTAAATGGGCCATTCATTTGGCACAGTATGACATCAAGTTCAGCCCCAGAGTTTCCAAGAAAGGTCATGCCCTCGTAGGTTTCTTAGTTGATTTTCCAGTAAGCGACATCAAGCAACTTGGAGAGGAAGACGCAGACATCATCCATCTACCCGAAGTCTCGGCAGCATTCCAGTAGGAAATAGGTTGGAGGCTGTACACGGATGGCTCGGCCAATGAAGACGGACCAGGAATCGGAATTGTCTTGGTAACATCGGAGAACACCAGAATTGAGAGGGCCGTGAAGCTCGGCTTCAAAGCGTCCAACAACGAGGCAGAATACGAGGCCATCATTTCAAGGATCACCACTGTCCTAGACCTCAAAGTCACTGACCTGACCGTCTACTTAGACTCGCAGCTCGTCGTTTCCTAGTACGATGGAACCTACCAGGCAAGGGACTAGAGGATGGCAGCTTACCTGTCCATAGTAAGAGAACTGTTGAAACGCTTCACCTAATTAAAGCTGTACCAATTCCCAATACAGGAGAACAGGCACTCAGACTCGTTAGCATACCTTGCGACAATGCTAGGTGAGATGGAGTTGAGACTCATTTCAGTGGATTTTTAGGAGTACCCCAGCATACGGAGGCTAAACGAGATACACATAGCACCCGTTACCACTAGGGGCGAGTCGAGCTGGATGGACGATATCGGCAACTACCTTCGGCATGGAACCTCCCGAAATAAAAAATAGATGCACGGCGGGTTCAAGGCATCTCAAAAAGATATACCTTGTTACACAAAGAGCTATAACGGAAGTCGGCATCCGGACCACTCCTGAGATGCCTGACCCCGGCACAGTCACAGACCGTGTTGGAGGAGATACACGCCGGCGAGTGCGACAATCACTCGGGGGTGAGAAGTTTAGCACACAAGGCAATCACGCAGGGGTATTTTTGGCCATGCATGCAGAAGGATGCCAAGATCTTTGTCCGCAAATGCCCGAGCTGCCAGAGACATGCGCCACTGATCAGAGTGCCTGCAGAAGAGTTATACCCAGTATACAGCGCCTGGCCATTCGCCAAATGGGGATTGGACATTGTCGGGCCCCTCCCGAGAGCGCCAGGTAATGCCCGATTTTTGCTGGTGGTCACTAACTACTTCACTAAATGGATCAAAGCCGTTGAGCTCCCTCAGGTTCACTTCTCGAATGTCAGAAGATTTCTTTGGGAGAATATCGTATGTCGTTTCGGTGTGCCCCAGAAAATTATAACAGACAACGGCACATCGTTCGACACAGCCGAGATTCGAGACTTTTGTCGAACACTCGGGATAAAGAAAAATTTATCGACTCCAAGGTATTCGCAAAGCAACGGACTGGCGGAAGCAGCCAACAAGGTTATACTCGACACACTAAAGAAGCGATTAAAAAGGGCCAAAGGAAAATGGGCCGAAGAACTATACGGCGTATTATGGGCCTACCGCACTACCCCGAGGCGATCAACAGGAGAATCCCCTTTCTCACTAGCTTACGGGATGGAGGCCGTAATCTCGACAGAGACCATGGCACCAACCTCCCGAACACTAGCCGTGGAGTTGGGACAGAACGAGGGCATACTGGCTCGTGACGTAGACCTCCTCGAGGAACGGAGAGAGCAGGCCATGGTCCGACTAGCCGATTACCAACGGAGAATCAAACGGGCATTTGACCGAAGGGTAAAGCACAGGGTCTTTAAGCCAAGGGACCTCATCCTCAGGAAAGTGTTTGAAAACATGAGGGAGGCCAACAGTGGCAAGCTCGGTTCCAATTGGGAGGGACCCTACATGATCGACAAGCTAGGACAACACGGATCCTATTTCCTAAAGACATCAGACGGCGCTGTAATCGAAAGGCCCTGGAATGCCTTCAACATGAAGGTCTTTTATCAATAAAAGTTCTATTCAAGTTCCATATCATCTAGGTTCAATCCACTTCTCACGTCGGTCGAAAGAGAAGCATCTTACTCCAAAAAAAGAAGAAGTCCCACATGTGGGCCGAGGCACCCAGTCCTTCTCGGATGAAAAGTCAAGGGCAGAACGGGACCTCGACACGTACAGTTGGCATCTATCAAGAGCATGCCTTGATTACATTGATGCATGAGAATTGTACCCCTCTCCAAAGGAGGATGAAGTCCCATATGTGGGCCGAGGCACCCAGTCCTTCTCGGCTGAAAAGTCAAGGGCAGAACGGGACCTCGACACGTATGGTTGGCATCCATAAAGAGTAGGCCTTAACCACCTTGATGCATGAGAACTGTACCACTCTCCAAAGGAGGAAGAAGTCCCACATGTGGGCCGAGGCACCCAGTCCTTCTCGGCTGAAAAACCAAAGGCAGAGTGGGACCTCGACACATATGGTTGGCATCCATCAAAAATAGGCCTTGACTGCCTTGTTGCATGAGAACCATACCCCTTTACAAATAAAGACGAAGTCTCACAAACACGTCGAGGTACCCAGTCCTTCTCGGCTGAAAAGCCAAGGGCAAAATGGGGCCTCGACACGAACAGTTGGCTTCCGTCAAGGTGGAAGAATTTTTCGTTGAAAAGTCAAGGCACCCCAACCCTCTCAGCTGAAAAGTCAAATGAATGGCATGAACGAGGCAGACGGCTGGGCCAAGAAGCCAATCTCAAAAGTAGAGAAAGGAAACATAGCAAAAAATGGATTCATGCAAAAAAATCAGCAATGAAAGGAAAATGTTCAAATTTTCGTGCTTTGGAAATACCATACGGCACTTACATAGAAGGAGAGAAGGATGTGAACCAACAATAAACGGAAAGGTTCTTCATATATATAAAAAAAAGAGCCATACAGCATCTACATCTAAAAAAAAGAAGAAAAAATAAAAGAAAGTACAAGTCATTCAACAGTCACAATGCCGTCAGACGACTGTCCGACACCACCCCCGGTGACCTCGGGGTCTCTCGGGCCATCTCTGCCCAGAGCAGAGTGCTCCCCCTCCGGCTCGTCCCCAACAGCTGTCGACTCCTCCTCTCCCAGGTTGGTCTGGGCATCAACAACACCTTTCTCGTACTGGATTTGCTGAAGACGAACAGACTCGGCACGGACTAGCTCCAAAATCTACTTCATCTTGTCCAGGGCCTCCTCAGCAGCAGCCCTCTTCGTCTCGGAGGCCTCTGGAGCCAAACGGACGTCCGTGGACTTCTTCTCGGCAATTAGGCGAGCCTCCTAAGCCTTGGCGAGGTCTTCCTTTTTGGCCTAGAGCTCCAGGTTTAGCACTTCTAGGTTCTCGAAGGCATTGGCCAGCCGTGAGGCTGCCTGGTTTGCCCTCTCCCTTTGGCGGAGAACCTCTGCATCCCGTTGGTCACGCTGGTTGAGGAGAAAGGAAACAAAGTCCTTTAGGCCAAGGAATGCGTTGATGCCCTGCAAACACAAAAAGAAGAAACTCGTCAGGAATGAGACACTCAAAAAAAAAAAAAAAGAATGAGGCAAAGGAGTTACCTAGGCAAAAGATTTGCTAAGGCCGTCATAAACCTGAGTCAGCTCCGTTATGTCCTCATAACGTTGCCGATCTCTCGGCAATGAGAGCATGTTAACCAACCCCATGGCAACATGAGGGTCGAAGAGGGAGTGGCCTTCGGTGATAGGATGGCCGAGAGGCGTGTAGAAGGCGAGGATGGAGAACGGAACGGCCGACATCTGCTCCGGAGGAACGACCTCGAAGGGCCGGTCAAAGGGATCCGACACCTCATCCAGATCCACCCTTACAGACGACCTGGATGGAGGCACCGTCGCGAAAGTCAGAGGAATGGGGGGAGCCTGCCTTGATGAGCCGCCAATGGGGATCTGAGCCCCTGACCCCCCGGCTACAGAGGCGAGCGGATCAAAGGCCTGGAAGCCCCTCTTCGAGTGGCGACCAGATTCTTGATGCTTCCTCTTCCGCGTTGTTGCAATCTTCTTCTTCTCGCGATCCTCCATGATAGGGCCGGCACAGGTCAGAGGGACGGCTGGGATGGCTATGCAATCAGTGCCGACAACTTCGATCTGGGATGTCGGAATCACCCCTGCCCTCGTGGCTGCCTTACAGCTGTTGCTGGTACTCAGTTGGACCTCTCCGTACCAAAATGGTAGGTGAGCGGGACGGTCGCGACGAACCTCAACACCTTGTCGATGATCACTTAGGCATGCGTGCCCGGGGATTGCACGTTATCTGTGAAGAAGAGAGATGACAAAGTTAGTAAACTGACGAAACAACTTGAAAGAAAGACGGCAAGGCAAAGGTAAACCTAGACGGCCTACTTGCCCGGTTAAAACTCGACCGGACGGAGCCAATCGGGGGACCTGGATCAGCTTGGCCGGTGCCGTCCCAAGATCCTGAGACAACTAAGGCCTTGTCGGGCCATCCCTCTTGAGAATCCAGAAGGTCTTCGATCATCCGGAAGGGGTCTGACCTAGCCGACAAGCTATAAACATGGTCGGAATAGGGAGTGCGCTTCAATAAGTAAGCACAATCCATCTCCAACAGCCCAATGGAGTGATCCCCAATGGCACAAATGGAGTAAATCCTGGAGATTATCCTCCAAGTGTGGGGTGCATTTGGCCAGGGGCTTTGTTGTAAAAAATCAGTAGAGACCTGGCCAGCGGAGACAATGGGAAGGACATCCCTCCCTCTAACTGCTCCTCACAGATACTGATCTCCCCGTTAGGAAGAGGTTCTCCGAAGTAGTGGCCCTTCCTAATATGGACACGACGAGAGATGCCATAGCGCTAGTACAAGCTCTCACAATCGTCGCCCACTGTGGCAGCCTCACTAAAAATAAAAGGACGGGAGGAAGAGGTGGCATTGCCACTCAGGACCCTGACAGGGTCCATAGTTGCAGCACGACCGAAAGAGTCGGCCTCAGGGACTTCGGAGAAGAAGCCCTCTTCGAGAACAACGTTCTCTACTACCTCGGCTTCCTCTAAGGAAAAGTCCTCAAAAGAACGGGATATATAGGTCTGGGAGAGAGAAAAATAAGAGGAAGGGAAAATGACAGTAAAAGAACTCTTTTAGAAATGGTCAACGGTGTCCCAACCGAGGATACTCATGGACGCAGTGCCGGCGGGGTCTTTGTTGTAAAAAAAAAATGAGGAAGAAGAAGAGAGAAGAAATCGCCTTTACTAAGTCAGAGCCTGTAAAAAATAAAAAATGACTGAGTATAGGGGTATTTATACTAGCCATGCTTGGCGTTATCATCAGCATAGCCTGGTATTAACAAAACTCGTAATAAATACGAAATCATTACACATCTCCTTCGGACGGTACATTTCGCACGCCCGAATGGTCGGACGGTTGGTTTATCTGACAGTTGGACCAATGACATATCAACTGTCCGAGAAAGGGGGCGATGTGGGTACCCTAATTTTTTAGAAGCTGAGATAATGCCACGTGTCACATAATGGGGCACGTTCTCCGGAAAGAGGCATGTTGGCCTCCATGGTCCACGGACCACCTCGGCCCAGAGTTCGATGAACGTATCTTCTTACCAGAACACGAGGAGAAGCCGTCCGTCCTTGTCAGAACATCCGACAAGGCCGTCCGACTACAAGATGTTCCTTGTCGGAACACCTGACGGGTCGTCCGACTAAAAGATGGGTTGTGTCCGAACAACTGCCGACGCCATCCGACTAGAGGATGGGCCTCGTCGGAACAACTATCGACATCATCCGACTAGAGGATGGGCCTCGTCGGAACAACTGTCGACGCCGTCCGACTGCAGGATGGGCCTTGTCAGAACAACTGCCGATACCGTCTGACTAAAGGATATGCCTGGTCGGAACAACTGCCGACGTCGTCCGACTGAGAGGTGGAACTTGTAGGAACATCTGGCCAAACCACCCAGCCAGGAGAGAAGGCTTGTTGCCCAAGAATGACAGATATTGGACCTGGATGGTTGGAACGTCATCTCGCAGAGTGCCTGGGGAAACATTCCCCTCAAACCAAGAAACGTAACCGAAAACCATTATCAAGAATTGGTGGTTACAGGTTCCTCAACAAACGACGCGCTTCGTGTTGAGGGCCCTATAAAAAGAAAGAGAATCTAATGAAGAGGGGATCAAAAAAATACAAGCAAGATAGAGAGACAGGTATCAAGAATGAGACCTAAAGTATTTGGATCCATCCTGACTTGAGCGTCGGAGTGTGATTTGTAGGTACCACAGCGATCGGAGAAAAGATGACAATCCCAGAGTGACCAATCCGGGCAAGAAGGGAGACCACTCGGCCCACTCCTCTCGGGATCATCGAAAGTAAGGCCGACCACGCCGGGCAGTTCATTTACTATTCATAAATCCGTCTCCTCGGGGATCGTGCAGGTAAGATCATCTGGATTTTCCCCCACAGTCCCCATCCTCGCCTTGAGTGTGCTACGGTGTAATTGGGTGAATCATTGCCACTTGTCTATTTGTTTGCGCATACATATTATTCGACTTGCGTGGCGTGGCCGTTAATAATTGAACATTAATCGAGCAAACCCAGCTCCTTTTACAATTGATGGGATTTCATCACCCACCTCATCACTCAACCTGCATTTGATCCCTAGGATCCATCTTTAATAAAAAGAATCAAGAGCTAGAGCCAAACTAGATCGGTGTTCTAGGACACCCCTCCACGTAGTCTTTCCATCCATCCCAGGTTGAATAAGTCCACGAGTGCGGGTCCCTGTTATCTAACACACCCATAGGTCCCTACTACTCAAGAATATCGAGCTCGCCTGTGGCATCCCTGGTTCTTTGATTGGTCTGCTATTTGTTGGGTTAAGAACACACACCAACCCTAGCTTAACCCGAGGGAACACTCTTCTTAAACACTTGACCAATCCGATTAGTCTGTGACGTATTTAAGTCAGCCATTGTGCTGTACGTCTGTCTAGGCTTCGGATTGCCTTGTTGTTGACTAGAGTCAGTACTAAAGGATTCGCTCTAAAAAGTGTAGCCTGGTGAGAATCCATGAGTGCAAACTGTTAGTCCGGCGGTTAAAAGATAAACCAGTGGTCTGCCCACAGTCATAATCTATGCTAACCCCAAAACTAACAAGATAATTCCTAAAATATTTTTTGATTATTTAAAATAGGATTATCTGTGCTTAGTTTGCATCATATATCACTAGGATAGTGTTCCCCTCTGGCAACTTTTTGCCAAGTCTAGGGCTTGCTTTTTCAAATAGAAGCCTGGTTGGACCTGTCCTAACCTTTGACTGATTCGATCTGAAAGTCAGTCTACCGCACCCTTCTATCACCTCTGATGGCAGATGAACGGCCTCTGTATGAGACCTACTACACTTTCTATGAGAATCTAGGTGATAACTCTCAGCAATGGTATGACAAGCCTATGTATCATCATGACACTCCGGTCTCACTAACTTCTTCGGGGTATGACAATCACAGAGATCCAGAGTACAACTCTGTACTCCAAGAGCTTAAAAACTCAGTCACTGCCCTTAGTGTTGCAGGTCAGCAGCCTGTGCATAATTTAAACTCTGTGGGATATTTCCCTCCCGTCCAGGAAGAGGTCTGTAGCTTCAATACATTTCAATATCTGATGCAGCCTCCTATGACAACACTTATTATCTGGACAATAAGAGTCACCATAACTCTAGTTGGGAATAGTCTGCTCTCCCGCAGCAACTACTGCATGATAATTATCCTTCCGGGTTTCATCAAACCAATGGAGAGTATGATTGGCAATACTCGCAATCCCAGTACCCGTCATATCCACAGAATGACTATTCTGATCAACAGTAGGCCCCTAAGGATTTCCAGAGTCAAATGCTAGTCCCAAACTCCACTCTGCCTTACAACTTTCATACTCAGTCGGACCATAATCAAGAGTTGGCACCTCGGCTTCCCTTAGCTGAATTGCTTCAGTTGGCTACTAAACCTAGTCTAGAGGATCTTCTCTCTCAATACATAACCCAGCAACAACAATATTTGCAACACCTAGAACGACAACAACGGCAATCTATGGAGAGCTTTGAACACCGTTTAGGTCAGCTAGAATCTGAGAGCGAGGAAATCCACTTCCCTAGCCAACCGATAGTCTATCATGAGGAGACTGACATGACCACTGTCTATGATGAGGAGCCGCACAATTGGACCCAGTACTAGCATTGCAAGGAAGAAATAGAAGTTGTTACCACTACTAGATCAGGCCAGAGTTTTTATAAGCAAGTGTCTCCATTGTCAGTGCCCTTAACAGCACCATGTCTTGAACCTAGTTTTGAGAAACCAATTTCTCACTCCAACTCTGCCGCTTCTCTCTCTAACCCTGAAGAAGATATTCTGGACTCTGAGTTGTGTCTCACTCATGGGATCCCAATTGGCCTAGACGTACCAGTCCCCACCACCTTTGGAGTAAGCACTAATAGTGATGACCTCGTGTCTCCATCTATGGTGCCCCTAAAAGCACCGACTTCTGACCCGAGCACAGAAATACCCATTTCCATCTCTATCTCTGATGATTCTGCCTCTGCACTTGATGCAGACATTCCAACCATTGAGCTGTATTTAGAAAATGGGACTTCAGCTGCCCTAGACCTACCATTCCCCACCGAGGATGAACACATTGGGTGCAGGGATTGGAACATCCCTTTCACATTACGAAACCTCGAGAAAGAGGTCCACAGTTTTCACCCGCCACCCTACATCGATATTGTCGATGACCCATGTGCCGTTGAGAGTCTAATTTAGGACTCTCCCGAGGAAAAACTCTCCCAGTGTCAAAAACACTTTGCGCCTGACTTCATCTCGGAGTCAGACAATTATGCTTTTACTGATCTGCAGGAGTCTGCTTCATTCAGATACCTTCCCACTAAACTCCATGAGTTTGCGGCTCTGCTAACCACGGCCAGAGAACACCCTTCTACCCTCCTATTCATTCTCACTGAGCAAATTCAATCCCTCCCCGTTGCACTCAATGCTCTTTCAGATCTGCTTATAGCACTTACTGTCCTTCTCTCAATCTACACTAAGAAAGACATGTTCTACACAGGTATACCTTGACAAAGGATAGGATAGCAGTCTCAGTTCCACCTTAGGTGTAGGGAAGACTGCAGATTCACTCAGTTTCCATGAGTTTCAACTTGGTTGGGGGTGCTTACCACCCCCGTTGTGTCTGGCTAAAGATGTAAAACTTAGCGCTTTCGAAAAGGCAATTCCGGTATTCTTAGAGTACATGGGTCTCATACATTTGTTATTATATCTCTGGAAATGCAGGTTCATTCATTCTTCCGATCATTAGGTACCACATACTGTCGAGTTTCTGCCGACTTGGTAACATCCTCCCTAAACCTTTGCATCATCATTACCGATTTTTCATCATTTTATGTCCTAGTCATGAGCACCGAGGACGGTGCTATATTTTGGTCGGGGGTGGTTTTTACCAAAACTCATGTATTCATTTTGATAAATATATACATATATATATATATATATATATAAAATCTTGTTTTTGGGTGGTTTCCGATGTTTTTCAAAGTTTTATAGAATTTCAAAAATGTGTCAAATATCCTGACTTCGATTAGCTGAAAACCTCCATTAAGTCTATATTGAGGATGGCAGTTTTTGTTAATTAAATATTAGCTTTGAGTCAAGTCAAGCTTGACTACAGCAGGTTTGAAAACTTAAAAAAACTCAGATTCAGCACAATTGTACACAATTAATATCAAAGTCATCTTAAGTTTAGAAACTCTAGAGATCCTGTGATAATAATTGTGGAGACCTAACCCAGTGAGCTTTCGAGCCTTTAATCATTTTAGAGGGTTATACAACAAATCTGAGTCATAAGATGACTCACTATTCTTCATGCCTGCAATATTCGTTGAGAGATCTTATTATCTTTTGCTTCGATCATAAAACTCGGAACGACATCAACATTGGATTACTACGACAGAACCTTCTCTATATCCAGTCAAGACATTATACATGATAGTGCAAACCCTAGAAAATGATTTAGGCCATTTTTCTGAACCGTTCAGCCTTTTTATTCACCTGAATTATACTTTACTAGAAACCCCTTGAACCTTTCTAGAAAAGCATTTTCTTGTTAAACTCATTAACCAAAATCCCAATCCAACTACGAAGGATGACTATGCTACCCTACTCTTGAGATGGATAGAAGAATAACTGATATGGGTGTACCGTGAAAAGAAGAAAAATCGAAAAGAAAAGAAAGTGGTTCAAGCTGAAAAGAAAATATGAACAGAAAGTATGAAAAACAGATGAAAAATAAAATGAGCAGTCTGAGAAATATCAAAAAAAGAGAAAAATACAAAAGGAAGAAAAGAAACAAAAACTTGTTTTACACCAGTAGGAAAAATACAAGAAAATAGAGATATCCTCTCAAGATCTTTGAAATCCTGTATCCATTTATTTTTCTACACCTAACCTAAGCCTCATTACAACCCAGAAAAGTCCTACTTGATTCTAGGATAGCACGATCATAAAATGCGGAGATTGGAGAAGGAGAAGCTATAGAGTTTGATCTGTCGTTCCCGAGTGAAGTGATATTCCAATCATGAGATCTTTTTCTGTTAAAGATGTCCTTCCTTCAAATAATACATATGTGAGATCTTTGCTTTCATATATCAACACATCTCCTCATATATAAATTGAGAGAAAAGAAGAAAATCATTCCTGAGTGATCCCATTCTGAGTGGTTTACAAGTGAGAATTGAGGTCGAGGCATAAGAACTTATAGGTGATCTGAAAACCTTTACTGTCGGATGATGAGAATGTTGAGCACACATACACCCAGGGTCTAACTATTCTGGGTCTTGATTATCAGTCTGTAGTCTTGCCAAAACTTCCAAACTCTTTGTTAGCATGTAACTGTTTTTGCATCCATTCAATGATTTGGCGAATGGTATTTTCCCTGAGCAAATATGAAAAAGTGTGCAGCATTTGCAGAGCCCTTTTAAGCTCATTTATTACGCACTAATTGCCAAGGATTGGCAATATGTTGGTTGGAGGTTGTGATATTCGCTCAAAAGTGCTTATTTTAAGCAATTATCCTTTTAGCGTTATCGCACTCTCTTACGTAAAACTGCTCTATTTATCTACTTTTCTATGTAAGAGTATCTTCTGTTGCGTAGAACACACTTTTCTGGATGAAATGGTCTATTTGCATGCATTAAACACATTTTCGGAAGTCTAGATATAAAGTCGTTCTGATTAAGTCTCATTACGCGCTTTTTCTGTCACAGAAAACCCCGATTGGATGATTCTCGAGACTTGCGGGCCAAAAATCGATCATTAAAGAACATTATCAAAGCTTAAAGAGCCCACAAGCTATGACTTGAAGATATGGGCCAAATACGGGCTGAACGAGAGGACCGAAGAGCTGGTCCAAAGAACGAAGAGAGCGGGAGAGCCAATGACCAAGAGATGGACCAAAGTATTTAAAGCAGCATGAATCGACAAGGAATGATGGTCTACTCGACTGGTGAAGCGTGAGGAGGGACACAGTGAAGACCAGGGTTCTAGACCCTCTGCCAGTGATTTTCTCTCCATTTTCTGATATTTTCTCTCTCATCTCCCCTAATTCTCTCCCTCTCTCTAAATCCTAATTTTCTCTCTCCTAGCTCTAATCGACTCTCTCTCCTTGACCTATCACTATTATCCATCTAATCCACCGTTCGATCGCCATCCGATCTATCCATTCTATGCATCCGACCATCCGATCGTGCCACTGATCATTCGATCATCCATCATATCACCCACCCGATCTCCATTATAAAATCTCAATCCCTAGAGTGCGTTTGATTATATGGTTGATTGTAGATGAAAGCGCAGAGCTCTATTTCTAAGGAAAGAAAAATGCATTTTTCTCCCCTGGCGACCAAACGCACCTTAACCCACGGCCTCGTAAGAGACCCACATCCATCGAGCCCAGTGGCCCACTATCTTACTCACCCACCTTCTGGCCCATGGCCGATGTACTCTGGGCCCACAATTTTTAGCATTCCCATTGGCCGACTACTGGCCGACACGTGGCATCATCTCTTGGCCCAGTGGTCAATCAACCTCATGGCCAAACAGCCCACGAGCCCGAGCCCGCAACCCACTTATCATTCCTCAAAATAAAAAAATATAAAAAAAAAATTTCTCTTTTTTTAGAAACCGTGGGTTTCTAAGGGAGAAACCCTACATGCCGTCACTCTCTTATTTCTTTCTCTTTTCTCTTTCTTTCTTTTTTCTTTCTTTCTTTCCTTCTTTCTTTCTTCTTCTTCTTCTTCTTCTTCTTCTCCGTCAAAGCTTGCCAGATTGGTTTGTCTTCTCCGGCGAGCTCTACAACTACTCATCCCCCTCTTCTTCTTTTTCTTCTTCTCTTCTTCCCCGTCCTTCTGCGTTCCCTTTCCTGTGCTGCGCTTTTGTACAACACCACGAGCAGCACCACTGCTGTTCCTCCGGCCACCATGAACCAGTCCGGCAAGCCGTCTTCATCATGCTCTACTGCCTTCTTTTGCTCCTGTAACAGCTCCGCTGTGCGCCTACGCTGCTGCACCTCCGTCAGAACCACCAGCCGCCATCTTCCTTGCAAGTCTTCTCCACGGCTAGCACCATCACTAGCCGCCATCTTCCTTGCAGCATTCTCCCTCACACTGTGTGCAACCGCCCTTTCTCTCTAGCTGCTGTAGTGATCTCCAACAGTCAGCCCTCCTCCATTGTTAGCCGGCCTGCAACTTTGGGTGTGCCTTTCTCCATGCTGAAGCGCAACCACCAGAATGGTGCACCACAACATCACCGTCCCACCTCCTCTTGCTGAGGAAGACGTGGAGACCAGCAACGTCTTCTCTATTTTCATACCATTACCGCCGTTGCCATTACATGCTAATGCGCACCAGTCTGTGCACTATCACCTGCAAGCACTTCGCATCACCGGACTGCAACACGTGCTCCACCACAGATTTCCTCACAGGCACCTGCCACCTCTCCGGCGTGCATGCTCTCCATCACCACAACCTGCTAGCACCACGTGGTCACTTGCTTTCTTCCCTTGTTCATTCATGGGTAGGCCATGAGAACCACCATGACCCACATCCCGTACATCTTCCACCATGGTATGTGTTCGTAAACTCTAAATCTCTCTCTATTTTTCTTTCACCTTTTCTCTCTCTTTCTCTCTCTCTCTAACTCTCTCTCTAGGTCTCCCTAGATCTTTTTCTCTCTCTAAACTTTTCTTTAGTGTCTTTAGGTTTTGTTTGTTTATGCTTTCTTTTTATTTTCTTTCTAAGCATTGTAAATTAAACAAAACTAGTTTGATTTGAATGAATAGTTGTGTTTTGAGTAAAGAATGTTTCTGCATTTTTGTTATGGTATGAATGGCAATTTCTCTCTCTACAATCAATCATGTTTTAATCGATCCATCTTTCTCAACCCTCCATCAATTATTTCTGCAAATTTCTCGCTAGAATCCGTCATTTTATGTTCATTATTGCGCTAATCCGACTAATCCCGAGTGTGGATCGACATCCGACACGAATCCCTATGCATAAGTCTGTATTTTGCAGGAATAAACTCGGATAATTACAAATGTACGTGTTGAGATTAGGGTTTCTGTCCAACGACCAGAAAAACTCTACTTTCAACCTAAAACCAGAAAAATAAGAATCTCGACTAGATATTTTCTTCTTTCATCTATCATTCGAGTGTTCTATTTGTCAATCTACAAACATAAACTGACTAGTTCGTCAGAGTATTTTTGACAAGTACACCACCACTGTTGGAGGTAATCATCTGATCATCGGAAAAAAGGAGGGAGACCCGATTCAGAAGCTCAAGATTCAATCAAAAAGCTAAATCCACCTCGAGATAAGAGTCAAACATTTCCTCAAAGATTGTGTGGGAGTGATCGGATATTTTCCTCCACATATTTTGGCGTCATCTGTGGGAAGCGATAATAAGATTCTTATATATATAGATAGGGAGCCTAAGTTTAACAAACCGCCAAACTACCGATATCATTCTTTAGTGGTCATTTCAGAAAAAGCCAGGCTAATTGACAGACAGTTGTACATCGAGCTTCACGCTCATATGGACACGTCAATCACAGCACGTAGATCGCTCCATCCAATGCCACATGTGCCAAACAACAATTGAAGTGACTAATGTGCAATCCGACGGTTGAGAATCTCCCATAGAAGATGAACGGCCGAGATCTTTTCAAAGAGAGATGGTTGAAATCCTTATTTCCCTCGAAAAGGGGGGCGATGTGGGTACTGTATTTTTCATATCATAAGATGCCAACACATGGCAATATCAAATGGCCAGGAGTGGGGGAGCAATTGACACCTTGTGTCTCGAGATAGGCACAACGATCATATTGACATGATCGTAAAGCTAAAACCATCATTTCTTACATCATGTTAGACTCATCAGAGAATGACACGTATCTATTGATTTGTTGAGAATAATGAGTTCTCAGGATAACATCGAAGACCAGCTTCATCATCTACTTCTCAGTAGATGATCATATAAGATCTCCCGGCATCTGGCTTGTCTGCTTAAGGAAATACAAACTTTTCCGACAAGTTACAGAAAAGAGATAAGAAGGCCAAGCTTCAGTATCAACTTGTCAGGTCAGGAATACAAACCTTCCCGTCCAGCTTCAGCATCAACTTGTCGGTCAGGAATACAAACCTTCTTGGCAAGCTTCAACATCAACTTGTCGGTCAGGCATACAAACCTTCCTGTCAAGTTTCTGCATCTACTTGATGGTCAAGCATACAACCCTTCCTGTCAAGCTACAACATCAACTTGTCGGCCAGGCATACAACCCTTCCCATCAAGCATCAGCATCAACTTGTCGGCAAGGCATACAAACCTTCCCGGCAAGCTTCAGCATCAACTTGTCGGTCAAGCATACAAACCTTCCCGGCAAGATTTAGCATCAACTTGTCGGCATACAGGAATACAATCCTTCCCGACAAGCTTCAACATCAACTTGCCGGCAGACGATTAAACAAAAACTTCCCACCTAGTGACTTCTCAATACAATGTTACCAATACATACATGACACCTGGCCGGAGATTTGGTTGATGAAAACTCCCATCATCCCCTAAATAGATCTCTACTGTACACAAACAACTAATTAAGATCTAAAAAGAGGGGAGGTTCAGATCTAACTTAAAGGAAGAATTGTGTCAGACAAGATACCTTGGAAATAGATCTGACCAATGAGAAGTGAGCAAGAGAAATAGATCTCTAATAGAAAGGTGGAGAGCAAATCATCTGAGAGCTATATATATTAACCAAGTCAGAATAGTAAAGGGACTTTTTCTGCCATTCAGATATCGACCTAAAACCAGAAAAATAGGAATCTCGACTAGATATTTTCTTCTTTCATCCATCATTCGAGTGTTCTATTTGTCAATCTACAAACATAAACTGACTAGTTCGTCAGAGTGTTTTTGATAGGTACACCACCACCGTTGGAGGTAATCATTTGATCATCCGCGAAAAGGAGGGAGACCCGATTCAGAAGCTCAAGATTCAATCAAATTGCCAAATCCACCTCAAGATAAAAATCATACATTTCCACAAAGATTGCGTGTGGGATTGATCAGATATCCACCCCCCCACCCCCCCCCCCCCCCCCCCCCCCCACACACACACACACACACACACACACACAATATCTTTAGAAAATAATTCTTGAAACTTTATTTTTTAATCTCGCCAAAATGATTATATGCATAAAAATGCTATAAATGTGATTATTATTTGGCCAAAATGATAATCTATACTACTTCTAAATGTCGGTATCCTGAAAAAACTTTTTTGCCTATTTTATCCTTGATTTTTTTCATATTTTACCGACTCTTCCTTTCACATCCTGTACAATCTATCTATGTATCTATCTATCTATCTATACACTATACTGAAGCTAACGCATGACAAAATATTTCTCTCTCATACACATGGCTTTCTCATTGACTTTTTCCCTCTTTCCCAAAAACAACCCTCATCACTTTACTTATTCCAAAAGTATCCTTTGCACCCTTTTAATTCTAACGGCGTCTTTCTCTCTTCTCAATGGAGTCTCTCCCCAGTCATCGTTTCTCTTCCCCCATTTGGCAACTTATTCGTTTTAAATCGACATGTCTGTTACAAATTAAAAGAGAAATATTTAATAGTGTCGGTTTGGCATTTAAACCTCTTTTGGTTTCCAACAAATTTGTTCATCTCCCGAGACTCTCAAATTAGATTTATTTTAAAGCACAATATAAGATATCTCGTCCTCTCCAAACACGGATCTGCAATTCGTTTCACCATTTTCCGTCAAATAGAAAGTGCTTCGTTGGGGAAATTGATAGAGGTCGATCGGGGAGGTTCCCTCTTCGAGCAAGGAATCTACATCAGCGGCACAACAAATCAATGCCGTGGTTGGGGAGGGATTCTTGCCAAGTGTGCAGATTTAAGTTGCCGATGGGCAATATATATGGAGTATGAAGCGGAGGAAGAAGAGATGATCAAAAGCTTCTGCCGTTGGTTGGCCATTTGATTTTGGAGGGAACAATACCGTTTTTAGTTAATCAAAATGGTGTAGTTGCAATCTCAATGATCTTTCTAGGTTTTCCTTCCCCTCTTTTGCATTTTTTTTATTTATTTAAAAGTGGACGAGAAGAAATATGGTTCTCTTTTTTTTTTTTTTTTTTTTTTCAGAGGATGTAAATATTCTTTTAATTGTTGCTGATGATAATGCATAAAAGAAAAATTGGCCCCTTTTTTTAATTTTTAGGTCCATCATTCATGGGTCAGTGGGCCCTGAAATGGTATGCCGGATGTTCTTTTTAACCCGTTCAGAACTCCAAACTCCATAGTGTCAAATATTCAAATTGTCAATTTTTTAACATGTAGATTTTTGGCCCAACACTAGGTGGATCTATAGAACAAACAACATTAGTCTGATTAGTGATTTCTAAGCGTTGATTGGAGTTGTTTTCATTGGTCGTCAATATAATAGTTAGGGATATTATAGAGTTCCCAATTTAAAAAGGGTCGGGCTCAGGGGACACCCATTTTTGACAACCATTTTGGCATACCCACTTAGAAGAATCAATGGCTGATTTTTGGTGGGGATTATCTCCTCATCGTATAGATCACCCCAACAAAGAATCAGCCCATTCTGAAATTTCTAACACCAAATGTGGTTTTCAAGATACATGGTAAAAATCGACGGTCCATAATTCTTCAGCTTCTAAACCACTCTAAGAATATCAAAATGATTTGATTTTTGTGAGAACGATCTCCTCACCAAAAATCACCCATTGATTCATCTTCTATGTGGGTACGCCAAAATGGGTGTCCCCCGAGTCTGACCTATTTAAAATATATTTTAACTTCATATTTTTTATTATAAACGATCACATGCTGTTAATTCCACGGGCGATGATACAATACACCTGGGTCCACCCGCATTCACCAAGTTACTATTCTCTTTAAAAAAGCAGGCTTATAGGCCCACTGGAGTCCTGCATTGGGAGACCCCTCTACGACTAAATTTTTTCCAATGTTTTAGATTTTGCCATTTAAATGATATTGTTAAACAAAAAAAAAAGGGCTTTTTTGCTTTACCCCATTACTTTATTGATGCAATTTGCATCTCACCCAATGTTTTCAAAATATTTGCATCTTACCCTTTGACCATGGTCAACATCATTGACCATAGACGGTCTCCGGATGGACATCCCAATATTTTTTAAATTACTATAATGACCTTGGGTGAGACGCAAATATTTTAAAAACATTGGGTGCGATGCAAATTGCATTAATAAAATAAGGGGGACAAGCGATGCAAATATTTTTTAGTTCTTTTTTTTTTTTTTGGAGGATTGTGAGCTCAAAACCTTTCTTCATTTACTTCGCCCAACCGTAGGTGGACCTACAAACCAAAAATTAATCTAATTGTTAATTTTTAAGCATTGGACTAGAGTCGTTTTCCTGGGTTGATTTTATCCATAGAATTTGAGCATTATTTGGGGTACAAAGATCCAATGGTTTGAAATCACTAGTCAGGCTGATATTTGGTGTGTAGCTCCACCTAGTGATGGGCCCAACATCCGTACAGTTAGTGACTCTAAGAGTGTGTCACATGGCTCATATTGTGGCCCTTTGTCATCATTGACGAGGGACATTAGCGTGCTTAATAACCTATGAAGGTGACTTCCTTTTATCAAGGTTTAAAGGGGACCGGGGCATTACTATTTTTTCCGTTATAACGAGAGAAAAAAAAATGGCGCTGAAATTCAAATTTTCAAAAATGAAAAATAACGGAAAATCGAAAAAATAATGGAAAAAATGAAAAAATAATATTTATTTTTTTTTCACAATTTTTTCCAGAAATTAACGATCGTTATTTTCATTATAACAGAAAAATAGCAGCCATTATTTTTTGGGCGTTTTAACGGTCCATAACTTAACGAGGAAGGTCCGAATCGTTATAACGGCAGTTATTTTCGTTATAACTGCCATTTTTTAAACCTTGGCTATTATAATTCACAATCCTCCCAAAAAAAAAAACCTGAAAAAAAAAAAAAACCCTAAAAAAATTGATTTTTTGCTTGTCCCCCTTACTTTATTGATGAAATTTGTAGTGCACCCAATGTTTTTAAAATATTTGCGTCGCACCCAAGGTCATTATAGTCATTTAAAAAATATTGGGATGTCCGTCCGGAGACCGTCTATGGTCAATGACGTTGACCTTGGTCAAAGGGTGAGACGCAAATATTTTGAAAACATTGGGTGAGATGCAAATTGTATCAATAAAGTAAGGGGGTAAAGCAAAAAAGCCCAAAAAAAAAAATCTTTCACTAACAATATGAGTCACGTGGCACACTCTTAGAGGCCATTACTTTTATAGACAAATGACCGTTTAGATGTTGGCCAATCCCCAGGTGGACACCTACAAACCAAAAATCATTTTGATTACTAACTTTTAACCGTTGAATTGGACTCTTCTTCTTGATAATATTTTTAACCATTGGATTTGACCATTAATTGGGGTACTCAAATCCAGAGTCCGTACTATTGTCCGTTAGCAAATAAAAAACAAAAAATTAAATAATAAAAAAATTAGATAACTAATACCATACCATGGGTTTTAAGATCCAGATCATGAAAGAATTATATAAAGAGTTTTTGTTTTAGAGAAATTTGTAGAGAGAGAACGTGTAGATATTATCAATATTTGAGCTATGGGGGTGAAAAGTGACGCAAGACCATTCCACGTGGCAATTACTCATTTGGTTATTGAATTATTATACGCATTTTTTTTCTAATTATTCTAATAACATGCGCCGAATTGAACTCTTCAAAGTTTAAACCCAAACGTGTTATACCGCCGAACTTTACACAAATTGTTTCCAAAACAACAAAAAAAATTTAATTTGTATTCACCGGATAAGATGAGAATAACTACAGATATTTTTTATTTTCTTTTTGTCCGTGCTAAGCATGGGCTAATAACACTAGTCTGCTTAAAAAGTCTTTAAACGTGATTATTTTCAAAGTATTTTCATGATTTTTTTTTTTTTTTGAATTATGACTATTTGTAGTGTTTTTAGATAATTATTTTAGGTACTTTATTTTCTTCATTATTTCACATTTGGATCTTGGGTAATTAAATGGATCGATCCACGGGTATTTGAGTCGAGTCAAGGATTATGGATTTGGAACGTGATAAATGAAGTGTGCCTACTGAAGGATTATGGATTTCTACGTTACGTCTTTCTGTCTAGTTTCCAGAAAGGTATGGTGGGTTTCTACATCATGAGAATTGAATTCTTCAGAATTTTTGCAAGATCAATAGGTACAATGGTTTTTCAAAAATCCAAAATTCTAGTTCTCAATGAGATAAATATTTTGACACCCTTGGACCTAGTTTTCTTGATGGTACTCTCTACAAGATTCTTGGATTGGGGTCATACGTCCAAAACAAATATTGGATCAGAGAGTTATAATTTTTGGATCGAACATAGGTCAGTTTTGCTTTAAGATTTTAGGGCATAGCTCCGTATCTGTGTTTTATTTGCAGCGGGTTCTAACGAAAATACCTTATTTTGATTTCTATTATTTATTGAGCCTCTTAAATATTTTTTCCCATTTTTTTCGTTTTTGCCCCTGAGCGTTTTTTTCGTTATAACGGAAAATACAGTAACGCCCCCAGTCCGTTATAACGGGTCCCCTTTAAACCTTGCTTTAGATCTCCCTAAAAAAAATAAATTTAGAGTTAATGTTTTACTTGTTACATCAAGTAGTACGTACCTTTTAGCAGGAAACTTAAGATTCTTTACAAACACGCTCCTCATCTGTTGTTCGATCATGAATTGTGCAAAAAAAAAGAACATTTAGGTACTTCATTTTCAAAATTGGTAAAGTTGAGAACGCACTCCATATTATTCGCTGCGTTTGCCTCGCTCTTGAACATTACAAGCCACCTCAATATGATCCTGAGATCTGTCAGTTTGAATCAACCGGCCCAACCTCAATATGATCATGCCTTCAAAAACTGTGACAACACAAAAGAATTTCAATCATCCCTCTTGAAACTACATACAAAAAAACCCATTTATCTTGGTGTCATGACAGCCTCTAATGCATGTGGTTAATCAAGGATCAAGAGTCGGGGATCTCCAGGGTTAAAAGTCAACATGATTGGATGACTGTAAAGATGATTCAAAGACTTCTAGACCAACCCAGAGGGTTGTGATCAACCGATCATGTTAATTTTTGACCTAGTATCAATTTTACTATAAATGCATGTGAGACACAATCATCATCTACAATTAGCCACTTAGTCTTCATTGAGCCGTTCTATGATGCAGAATTCTAGACCAAAATTTTGATGTAGAAGTCCCTCAAATTGCCAAGTAGTACACTATTTAGGACTCACAGGGAGCCGACCGTATGGATGTTTGGCCAATCCCTAGGTGGACCTACGAACCAAAAATGAACTTGATTAGTGATTTATAAGCGTTGGATTGGAGTCATTTTCATGGGTTGTGGGACTTTGAGCATTATTTGGGGTACAAGATCCAAAGGTTTTAAATCACTAATCTTGCTGATTTTTAGTTTGTAGGTCCACCTAGGGATTGGCAAAAACATCCATAGGGTCAGCGTCCTCTAAAAATGTGTCCCATGGCTCATATTGTGGGCGGTCACGGCTTCCCTGATCCTCGTTGGTCGGGCAAGTTTTACTCATCAAACTTCTACTGTCTTGATTCCATATAGATAATCATGATGACAAATAATAAAATAGATTAGAGAAAAGAGTTAAGAACTTGGCTGACTGGTGCAAAGTTTCTGACCCACCACAATATGAGCCACGTTGCACACTCTTGGAGGACGCTATATGTATGGATGTTTGGCCAATCCCTAAGTGGATCTACAATCCAAAAATTAGCCTGATTAGTGATTTATAAGCGTAGAATTTGAGCATTATCGACCAATAATCTCCAAACTGTAGAATTGGAGAAAACTAGTTTGTTCGTTTATCTTGGTCAACAGCTTCAATGGGTACAGGTATCTATTTCTGTTTATTTAATTTTATATGGGCATCCTAAAAGTGCTAATTCATACTATATTGAGCTGGAGATCCTATTTTCTCAAGTATTCTTGTTCATTATATCTAGTAGAGGATTTCATTCCATATGGTTTTAGGTTCTAAAACCCTAACAAGATAATCATCAAATACTCAATCCTAGAATCAATTCGGGGTGGGATCCTTGAGACTGAGATTGTGAAGGAACTTTTCAAGGTCATCAAGGCTCAATTTGTAGTTTTGACCAAGTTATGGTCTCTATATTAATTAGCCAACTTGGGTCCATGCAGTTTGATGTAGAAAGTAGTGTGTGGGAACATATTTTGAAGATGACTGACATGGTGTATCAGCTTCGCAACTGTTAGATAATATGACACTTTTAAGGTTAACTACAGTTCTCAAGATAAAAATGGATGATAAATGAACTGCAAGGGAAATAAAGATTGAGACACGGAGAGTAGAATATGAACATATGGTTGTGCAGTGTCCAAGGAACAACCGATTGAAAAGGACTGGGATGAGAAAGTTCAGTCAGAGGCCAAGATAGGGAAGGCTATTTGTTCTGTCGTCAAAACAAGAAAGAAATTGCTTCAAAGACGGAGGACTTTAGATGTTTTTCCTGTCATAAGAAAGGACATCTTAAGAAGAACTATTATCGCTACAATGAATGAATGGTTGAAGACAGTATGGTATCAGGGAAACTATTCATATTACAAACACTCTGCAGAGGTTTCTAAACTGGCGCAATGGCGAAGATAGATTCATGTACGTCGAAGCAGTTGGAACGTTCAACTAATTTTGGACTCTGGTTACATTTTGGATATACCAGACACTTGTTCTGTGTTGTTTATGATACAAAACTTACTTTTGTATCCAGACTAATTTTCTTTTACATTATATAATGCATTTGGATCCTGATTTTGCTACTTCTCTTTTGTTCATAAATGCTTATGGTAAGAGTGACAAACAAACAATATCAAAAAAGACAAGCATGCGACTCCTCTCTAGATTTTTACAGAGGAATGCATAAATCGGACAGTTGAGATCATCCAATCACGCTGATTATTGACTTAAGAGATGTGTTAGGTGGGACCCTTTGAGTGGTTGGTCCTAATCAACTACAGTACATTTGCATATTATGTGTTGGTATTGTGCTCATATATTATATCCTCTAAATTTACTCTAATATAGAAAGAGATGGACAGAGGAGTAAAACTGTAAAAGTGAAAGATTGATTACTTCTTTTTAGTCACCGCCGAATCGATGTTCAGCTGCGTGCAAGCTCCTCAGCTCCGAATGCCCATATCTAGCAGACGCAAAACCGTAGGACCCCACAACAGCAACAAGGACACTGAAGACCATGAAGAAGAGCTGGCAATTGGCAAGCAACTCACCTCGGACCTCATTGTCTATAGACCGACACTTGATCTCATTTCCCTTCAGCAAACAACCGTCGGGCATCATGGGCCCATAGAGAGTGAAGGCTGTCTGATAGAACCAGAGGCCTTGGAGAGTTAAAGCGATGCCACTAGACAAGTCCACTGGGAAACTAGTGGGGATGAGGGCCCCAGCAACTGCGGAGAGTACGCAGAGGGCTATGAGGAGGACGAGAAGGAGATGGTAGTAGCCCTCCAGACCTTTATGAGTCGTTGAGTGGAAGTAGAACAAGAGATATTCGGCACAGAATGCTGTGGCAGCGATCAAGCTTAAAGCTCCTTCTGGGAGGGGAAGATACCTGCACAAACATATGGAGGAACGTGATTTTTATTAATATCATATATATAGTAACCCATCATGGTAACAGAGCTCTAGGGCCAGTTTGGAAACCCAAAAACTGGAGCCAGCCGTGGGAAGTCCAGTTTTGTTCCTTCTGTTATGTGTTTCTAGTTCCTACTTTTTCAGATTTTGCTCTTAAACAAGACCTTCTTTGGTTTTCTGAAAAGTAGTTACAACATTGAACTGGTTCTTCCCGGCTATGACCTAGATGTGGTCGATGTAGAGGACTCTCGCAGTCCTAAATAGCTCATTATTTTGGGCCCACTGACTGCATGGATATTTAGCCCACCCCTTGGTGGATATAGACCCGCAATATCTAGCCATTAGATTTTAATACTTTTTTAAGGAGCGATTCTAGCCATTGGTTTCAACCATCTTTTTGAGTATTAACCGCAATGGCTAAAAATCATCGAACAAGTTAATTCTTGGTACCAATGTATACCAAGGGGTGGGTTAAATTAGACATCAATGCATTCAGAGAGTAACAAAAATGGTAATAGCTTACACAAAAAGCGCGAGCTATAGCTTGTTACATGGTGACCATTTCTAAAAAAATTTGACAAGGCTCGGGGACTTGTCTTCTTGGGCATTGATTCCGAGAATGCAACGAGGGTGATAGTGCTGAGCTGACATCGCTTTTTGCCGAAGCAAAACCACCGTTGGATTCTTGGAATCCACACCACACCCCCGAGAAGACAAGCCTGGGAGCCTGCAAAAAAAGGCCTCAGTCCCAGGAACCAGTTCATTTCTTAAAAAGTAGTTACAACGTTCTTGAACTGGTTATTTTCCGGCTAGGCCCTAAAATGAAGAGGTAGCCCTAAATAGCGCATTTTATTGGGCTCACTAACCAAAAATCAACCTGATTGATTATTTCTAATTATAGATTTTAGTATAATTTTTTTTAGGATTGATTCTGGCCATTGGATTAAAACATGTTATTACATGGGGTAGATAACATCAATCATGCTTATTTTTAATGTGTTTAACTTTATCCAACAATGAGCGGGCTAAACATCCAATTCGCTTAGTGGGCCCCAAAAAAAGAGAGACATGTAAGGCCACGACAGTCCTCTGCATCAAATAGTTTTTTTCCTAAAGTAGTGATGGGAGCAAGTTGAACGTAATCTATGAAGCAATCATAAATGTGGAGTAAAACTTCTGTCACAATCGGATTGCAAATAACACAATCACAGCCAATGAGTTCTCGGCACGTACACCTCAAAGCCAAAGCACATGGGTACGTTGCAAAAGCAATTGTGTACGTGCCGAGAACTCATTGGCTTGTGATTGTGAGATTTACAATTTCTTGTGATGGAAGTTTTACTCATAAATGTGGAGGTAAAGATTAGGGGTGTCAACGGGTCGGTTCCGGTTCGGTTCCTAAGGTGACCAGAACCGGAACAAATGGTTCCGGTTCTTATCAGTTCGGGTACTTATCGGTTCCGGTTCTCAAAGTGATGGTACCAAAACCGGAACCGATTATGTAGTTTTTGTCAGTTCCAGTTCCGGTTTCGGGTATAATGGGTCCAATCTTGGTAATATGAGAATTTTTACACTATATTTATATATTGGTTCCGGTTCTTATCGGTTTCGGTTCCATATTAGAGTATCGGAACCGTAACCATTAGTTTCCGGTTCGGTTCCGGTTCCGGTTCTTTTTAATCGGTTCCCAAAATTATGGTACCGGAACCGGTTTTTTCGGTTCCGGTTCGGTTCCGATTAAATCGGGTAAAATTGACACCCCTAGTAAAGATAGGATGGAAAGCAGAAAGTAAAAGAAATTATGAAAGGCACGTATATATGATGGGACCCACACACACGTTGTAGTAAGTCAATGATTAGGGCATGGAAGTACTACTCAAGATTCAAAAGGGGTGGTATTATGTCGACCAAAAGTATGAAAATATAAAATAAATAAATAATTTGACATTGTTATAAAGTTACAATTATTATCAGAATGACTATTTTCTTACGTTGTGCCTTTTTTCTAAGGAAAAAGATGTAACAAGGTTTGCCTGAAAATGTTTCATTTGCGGAAGCGGCATTTTTGGTAGTCGCCGCTGCCATCTGGGCCCACTAACTGCATGGATGTTTATCCCACCCCTTTGTGGATATACAGACCAAAAATCACCTTGATTGGTATTCTATAACCATTATATTTTAACACTTTTTAAGGTGTTCTTATAGCCGTTGAATGCACTCATTTTTTGAGTACTAAAACCAACGGCTAATAAGCTGATTTTTTGTATGAATGTCTATTAAGGAGTGGGCTAAACATCCATGCAGTCAGTGGGCCCAAATGGCAGTGTTGACTACCAAAGATGCCGCTTCGCAAAGGAAAAGATCTCAGGTATACCTTGTTATATCACGACCCTTTTCTAAGGCTAAAAAGTTTTGGAAAAATATGTAACAAGGTATGCCTGAAACTGTTCATTTGCGGAAGCGGCATTTTTTGTAGTCACGGCTGCCATCTGGGCCCACTAACCACTCGGATGTTTATCCCACCCCTTGGTGGATATACATACCAAAAATCACCTTGATTGGTAATCTATAACCATTAGATTTTAACACTTTTTAGCACCATTTAAGGCGTTCTTATATCGGTTGAATACAACCATTTTTTGAGTACTAAAACCAACGGCTAAAAATTATTAAACAAGCTGATTTTTCGTATAAATGTCTTTTAAAGGGTGGGCTAAACATCAATGCGGTCAGTGGGCCCAGATGGCAGTGGTGACTACCAAAATGCCGTTTCCGCAAATGAAAAGATCTCAGGTGTACCTTGTTACATCACGACCCAAAAGTTTAACCCCGCCTCTGCGCTTTCATTGAGGCATCTCCTCAACCCCCATCATTGAGTGCCACGTTGAGGGCGGTGCAGACAACTTGGACGGCTGGTTGAAGCCAACAAATAAAGACATTGTTCTGGAGACAGCTTGCACTCTTTTATTTTCAACCGGTTCTTTTAAGTTTGCCCATTCCCTCCCTCACATGTGCCACTAGATGATAGGGGTTTAGGAAGTGCCTCAACCACTTGGGTGACGCAAGCCCTACTATCTTTTCTATTATTATTATTAAAGAATTTTTGACATACCCCCCACAATTTGACAAAAGCTGATATACCCCCTATGACTCGGTCTACTATCATTTGACCAGTGTTGACTCGAGTTGACTACAAAATTTTGTATTAAATAACAGAAATGCCCTTGTCTTCAACCTTGGAACAAAGGTTTGGGTTAAAACCTAAACCCGAAAATCAAATGGCTGTGAAGGACCATCAGCCAAGAGACTCCAATGGGTTGGCCGCACATCACCGGCGACCAACCCACATAAGTCTCATGACCGGCCGACCACTGCTCTGGCAATAATTTAAAACTCAAGGTTTTGAAAGAAAAAAAAAACATATTACTATATTTCTAAAAATTTCATTAACAAAAATGAAAAACAAGAATAAAACAATTTATATTTTAAGCTTTTGAGAAACATGGATTTTGTAAAGATGTTTCTCTCAATTTTAAAAAGAAATCACATTCCCTCATGAGTTTTATCTATTTTTATAGTTTTTTATTTTCAATCATTACTTAATTCATAAAAATAAAAAAAAAAATCTAAGGTTTACCAACAATGATTTTCGTTTTATTTTTAATCTCTTATTTTCATGTTTGATTTGGGGTTTGGGTTTGGGTTTTGGCCGAAACCCAAACCCTTGTTCTAAGGTTGAAGACAAGGGCATTTTTGTCCATTAATACAAAATGGAGTAGTCAACTGGGGTCAACATTGGTCAAATGATGTGGACCAAGTCATAGGGGGTATGTCAGCTAAATTTTAAAAATAAGATTGGGGTATGTCAAAAATTCCCTTATTATTATTATTATTAGAGATCATTGACCTCGTATGGATGTTTGGCCTAGAATCTTTTTCATGGTTTTGCCCTCTAATAGTGTGCCATGTGACACATACTGTGGTCCATCGTCAAAGTTTAGCAATCTTAGTACCCAAAATAACTTTTGAATCCATGGTTGAAATTCAAGCCATGAAAAAGATTCAAATCCAACGGCTAGAAAACACATATTCAGCCGATTTTTGGTCTTCAAGGTCAGGAATGTTTCCAACATACATAAGATCATGGATCTCTAACAGTGGAACTTCCACATGGCTTTGTAGAGTTCAAAAATTGCTGTTTTTGGAGAGTTCTGGAAACCATGGTTTTAAAAACGGCCGTTTAAACGGTAACGCCCCAAGCCCGTTTCGTTTAAACCGTTTTATTGGTTTTGAAAAAAACGGCTGTTTTTTGGTTTTAACGGCCGTTAAAATCATTTAAACAGCCGTTTAATTTTGAAAAAATTTGTGAAAAAAAAACCCAGCCGTTAAAACTGTTTAATTCCGTTAAAATCCATTTAATTTCCGTTAAATTCCTTTTTTTTTTAATTTTCAAATTTCAAAATTTGAATTTCAGCGCCACTTTTTCTGTTTTTTTCCGTTAAAACCGTTAAATTCTGTTTAATTCCATTTTTTCTATTTTTGCCCCTGACCGTTTCAATCCGTTTTAACGGCCGTTTAAACGGTAACGCCCCCAGTCCGTTTAACCGTTAAAACGGCCTCCTTTAAACCTTGCTGGAAACAAGTTTTCTCGTGAACATCTAGAAGCTTTCGATGGGTTGATGCAATGGCCAGTGCTAGTCAAAGGTATCAACCGCACGTGCCCTCTTTATGCCTCGTAATTTCACCAATCGGTAAAGTAGCATTGATACCCTTCCTACTTTTTTTGCTCTCTCCACTCCCAACATTTTCTCGACTACTTCATTTTGCGCTACTCATGACTCTTTTGTCCATCCAAATGACCTCCGATCCTTCTTGGGACGTGGGACCTCAGACGACCTCAGCCGACAATCAGTCGAGATGGTGCTCTTACCACTGATTCATGGATCAGTGCTCCAGACTGGTCAATCAGTGGCCCACCTCTTTTGGATAGGCAATTGTCCATCAATCATATTGATGAAATAATCCTAACCACATTCTGAATTTATCTCTAAATCCAATGTCTAAGATCGTTCAATTCGCATGACCAAATGCTCCAATTGGATGGGTCGGGTCCCCAATTAGATAGTAGAGCAAAGTTCCATCTACCAAACGCCAAAAATTGCACCCAGAACCCCTTGGTGGACCCACACCCAAAAAAAAACCTAGTTTTTAATTTTTAGCCACCGTATATGAGTATATTTTCGTTATGGACTTAAAATCCAACGGCTAGCAACCATCATTCCTACGCTGATTTTAGCGTGTAATTCCACCAAGATGTGGACCTAACATTAATGGTCGGTAGGCCCACTGAATGTTGCCATGTGGCATTTGTTGTGTGGAGGATTGAAAACTTGTCTCAGAGTTGATTAACATAGATGGACATACAGACTTAACATTAGAGATCATTTCTGACCTTATGGATGTTTGGCCAAAGTTCCATACGGTCAACGCCCTCTAATAGTGTGCCACGTGGCCCATATTTTGTGTTGTCTTGTGACAGAAGTTTTACTCGAAATGTAACGGTAGATGGAGAGATTTTAGGGATTTATCAAAAAGGAGTGAGAATGAAAGGTGGGACCGTGGTAGAGGGTGATGACATGGCAGTATAGATATACAGATTTGGGGTACAAAGATCCAAAGGTTTGAAATCACTAATCAGGCTGATTTTTGGTCTGCATGTCAACCTAAGGAAGGGTGCCACGTTGCTCATATTGTGGACGGTGAGCAACTTTGCAGACCAAACATTAATGGTGGGTGCTACGTGGCATTTTGTGGGTGGAGGATCGAAAACTTTTCTCAGCGTTTGATTGATTCTGATTTAGTTAGAAAGAAGAAAAGGAGTCTGACCTGGTTTTCTCGGTAAGCAAAGCGACGACGCCGAAGATGAAGAACATGAGAAGCATCCCAGAGTGCTCGAAGTCGTTCATGTGAGAGGGATTCAAGACGCCATTAACGAAGAACTTGAGGTGGGTGGAGTAGAGAAGCTCGATGCACATGTCGATGAACGCTCCGATGGCGATTACATAAAGCTCGAGGTGCTTCAGCCTCCCGTTCAACCCTGGTACAGGATTCCAAATCCGAACCCTGAACGACTTAGGGTTCGAAACGTACCTCACCACCGAGCTCCATATGTGCCAAATCCCAACTACTAGAAACAAGGTCCCCGGAAGAACGTGCCCTTTGAAGGATCCCATCTCTACTCAAGAGTGCAATTTTTGGCAGAATATCAACACAGCAACCTGAGGATTTCAAATGACAAGGGAAAATCATCAGAGCCCAATTTCTATTTTTTATTTTATTTTGGGTATTCGAAGATCAAAGGAGTTTCCGATCAGATTTTTTTTCCCTAGAATTTAAGCAAATTTTTCTATATCAAGAAAAAACTTTCTTACCCAAAAGCGAATTGAGGAGCTTTCGTGCAGACTTTAAAGATCGATAGGTGCGATATTCAAGCTTTGGCTTCAATATTACGGGGAAGAGAATTTTTAAAGTCAAAATCAAGAAATTTTTTTTCGTTTTTTAGCTAAAAATTCTTTCCGAAAGCTTTGTTCTGAAAGCTCCTCTGTTGAGAAAGAAATTTAAAAATCGGGAGATTTTACACCACGAAACCGAAGGAACTTGAGAGACAAAATAGAAAAGTGAAGATCATGAGCGACAGAAGCTCGAAAGAGTTAATAACTGTGAGAAAAAAAAAAAGGAGAGATCCTCTAATAGATCTAGGCAGCAGCAGCAAGGGAAAGAAGGCGAGAAATCTGAGAACTTGGAAATAGAGCTTTAATGGCGGATCAAAAGCGAGCGAGAAGTCTGATAAAAAAAAAAAAAATCTGGACCTTTTTTCTCTTTTTCAGGATTTTGGCAATCACGTACCTATGAGAGAGAAACTCCCATGGATTTCGTCGCCGAGGCTATCCCGATTTGATCCTCCCTAATGATAACGACGAAGAGAGAGGGAGAGAGAGAGAGAGAGAATGAGTTAAAAAGGGAGAAATCACGAGGCCTGTGAATAGTGACGCTAGGTCAAATGTCTTTCTTTCTCCCTCGGCTCCCAAGTCCCAAGAAATAAAAGCGATGAATATGGTATTTTAGCAACACCCCCTTGAAATTTGAAGATAATTAATAATACCCCTTTATAATTTCAAACTTCAGAACTACCCCTTGACCCAGTTTAACCGTCGTTTGACTAACGTTATAACGTGTCATGAATCATGCACCACTGTAATATTGCAAGTATAATACTGACTGCGTGTGACTTAAGTCAACCACTGTTAAACTAAGTCAAGGGAGGTAATTCTAACATTTGAATGTATAAGGGGGTACTACTATATACTTTCAATTTTCAGGGGGGTGTTGCTAAAATATACCAATGAAAATGATAAAGATATAATGAATGAGGTAGGTTTTTTTTTGACCAGCAAAGTTGCCGACCGACCGCAATATGAGCCATGTGCAATATTCTTAGAGATTTCTGACCGTATGGATGTTTGGCACAACCCTAGATGTACATACAGACCAAAACGTATCCCGATTAGTAATTTCTAAGCGTTGGATTGTAGTCGTTTTCATGGGTTGATTTTTAACCGTTGAATCTGAGTATTATTGACCATTATTTGTGGTACAAAGATCCAAAGGTTTGAAATAGCTAATAATATTGATTTTTGGTTTGTAGGTCCACCTAGGGATTAGCCAAACATCCATATGGTCAGAGTCCACTGTAAGTGTGCCACGTGGTTCATATTGCAGTCCGTAAGCTAACCGTTCTGGTCAGCAAAGTTCTACTCTGTTGTATGTGGAGCTGAGGTGGCAGGTAAAAAGGATTTGTGAGAGAAAATCTAGCGCAGCCAGCGGACCAAAGTATGAGTCACGTGGCACATTCTTAGAGCACTAACCGTATAGATGTTGACCCTACCGTATGTGGACCTACATAACAAAAATCAGCTTTCTAACCTTTGGATCAGAGTGCCCCAAATAAAGTTCTAAGTCCCACGGTTAAAAATAAGGCTCAGGCTTCAGTTACCGCCCTAAAATGACAGGCTCCCCTTACAGGACACAATATGAGACACGTGTCACTCTTAAAGGACTATGACCGTATGGATGTTTGACCAATCCCTAATTGGACCAACAAACCAAAAACCAGCCTGATTAGTGATTTATAGGCGTTGGATTGGACTTATTTTCATGGGTTGATCTCAACTGTGGAAATTTGAGCAGTATTTGAGGTACAGAGATCCAACGCCTAGGGATTGGATAATTTTTGGTTTGTAAGTCCACCTAGGGATTGGCCAAACATCCATACGGTCAGAGTCCTCTAAGAGTGTGACACGTGGCTCATATTGTGTCCTGTAACAGGAGCCTGTCATTTTAGAGCGATAACTGGAGCCCAACCCTAAAAATAAACGCATGAAAATGATTTCACTCCAACAGTTAGAAATCACTAAGGAGGCTGAGTTTTGGTTAGTATGTCCACCAAGGAAGGGCCACACATCCATGAGAAAACTTCTCAGGCGGTGGGATTTTTCCCAGCTCAAAGAGGTGGGCGCCCCTAGAGAGACCCTTATTTTAATCTTCCAGAGCGCTTGATATCTGAAGGGGATGGACCTGTTAAAAAAATACTCCAATGCTCAAGTCACTTGGGTTGGCATTTTGACGTAATCCAGGGAATCAAGTTCGGATCTAGTTCTGAGGATTTGGAGGATTTGAACTTGATGAAAACACACTCTAAGGGTGCATTTGGTACGTGTGCAAATAGGGTGTGCAAACCGATTTGCATATGCAATCAATTCCCAAGTGTGTTTGGTACGCATGCAATGGCCAATTTTGATTTGCATGCATGCAACGAATCCCACACCCTCTTTAGCAAATCAATGCTCATCTTACCCCTTGAGCAATCACTTGCACACCATTGTTATGCGAATGATTTACACCGTAGAAAAGCCAAAAAACACCATTCGAGCTTGCCCTAACCATTTGAGCTCACGACATTTTACAAACTCTACTTTGACATTTACAAACTCTGCTTCGAGCTTGCCCTAACCATTTGAGCTCACGGCACCCTTGCTTCTGTCGTTATAGCAGCACGACGCCCTTGTCGTCTTCATCTCCGGCACTCTAAGGTAGTTCTTCTTCTTCTCCTTCTCCTTCTCCATCTCCATCTCTTCTGTATTTCTGAAGCTGCCATCCAACTGATTTTGTGGAATTCAAAAAGCTGAATCAAAGAAGCTATGGAGTACTGGGATGGAAAAGTAGTAAACCAATGCGACTGATAAAAAAAAGGCAATAGATGGTGCTGGTCCTTGAGCTAGGATTCCCGAAAATTAGAAGTTAGATCTTATTCTTATCACATATCACCAACCTTCTAAAACTTCTTTGTGATAAAGTGATATCTAGGTTCTACAATAAACAAACAGATTCCCAACATCACAACCAGCTAAAATTCTTGTTGTAATTGCGTGCCTAAGCACACATTAAGAAAAACATCAAGCTTTGAACAACGAAAAAAAAAGTTGAAAATTTCACAAAGTAAAAGAGAGAGGTTGAATTAACATAATTATAAATTTAGTGTTGGCTTTAATGTGGTCTTCAACAAATATATTTTTATTCTTATTTTTTATAAAGCCAGATTAGTAACTCTAATTTTCTTTGGTTATGTCTAAGTTACCTTTTAGTGAATAAGGAGCATGGACATTGATGTGCTTTAGTTATACAATATCATGGCATATCTGTAAATGTTGTTAAGTGCAGGGACTCTCTTCAATCCCTTGATGGATTAGGATTGAAGAACTCATATGTGTATGAGAGTGAGTCGGTCCTACCTCTAACAGTCTAAAATTCTCTCTCCATCAGAGAAGGCTGAGATAGAGGTAGCAGAACTCCCTCTCAAGTTTGTTTAATCTTGATATAGGGAAGTGGGTTAGCTTCTATATCATTTGAAGATGAGCACATGTATGTTTTCTTTTTAACTTTAATTCTAAATAGTTTGTTCTCTAACATGATTATATGTAGATCCTAGGTATAAAGTAGGTTTTATTTCATATGGTTTCTAATTTTAAAACCCGAACAAGTGGTATCAGAGCTTTAGGTTCAACATATATCATGTTTAGGGTATATAGAATTATGATTTTTTAAACTGTTTATGATCTTATCTATTTTTTATTGGTATATGTTGAGATATGATATTATTTTATTTAATCTAAGGACTGTCGGTTGAGCACATGTTGTTTTTGGTATGATTTTTGTGTTTCTAAATTATTTAGAACATGTTTTAGATGAAGCTGATATTTCTAGATGTTAGGAAAATTATTTTTCCATCTCTGTAGTGCTCAACGTGATTTTATGGACAGTTGGAGATTATGTGGAATTAGTTCCAAGTGCTCGATATCTTTTTCGATATTCATGTTAGTTTAGATTGCTCACCAAGTGTTTCATTCTTTGTCTGAGCAACCTAATCATTTGCCGATTCTATTTTTATGCAACTATGTGTAAGAGTTGTATACTTGTGTTAATCAAACATATCTCAACATGTTTCTGATCTGTATATTTTGATATTTTATTAGCTTCACTTTGGGGTATAAGTGAGCTGCTTGGTAGTCCTTATGAAACTTTTAATACTAGATGAAATTAAAGTGTTGTCAGAGCAACCATACTCCTGAAAGTGCCGAAAGGTATTAAGTTTGATCAATATTATGATTTATATGTCCTTTTTGCTTTTATTGGACTACATACATTTGCGTTCAGTTGTTTTACGTATTAGTCAGTCCAAAACATGATTGAATACTTAATTAAATCAATTTGAACGGATAAGATAGCTATCTCATATGTTGTAAAGGACTATACTTTAAGACCCAAAGGTTTAAAAAAATTTAAATTTACTTCATGTGTGATTGACTAGCCTTAAAGGCGGATATTAATTTTATTTGGGAGACTATTTGCATATTATGATCTTAACTCAAAGGTGGGATCACAATGATGCTGCTTTTTGTCCCACTAGAGTTTGTTGTCCTTAAGGATAAGGGACACATAAAGGAATACTCTGGATAATTTGGTTAATTACCCCATTAGCTAGATTAGTTTAAGACATGATAAATATCATAATGATTGCATGATAATTTGTTTATACACATTATCATGATGTTATCACACATTTGAAATTATTTTGATGGCTATATTTAGCTTATTTTATTTCAGTTATGAATGCTTCAACCATCTAAGGGCATTTAGCTGGAATTGAGTCTTTAAATAGCTCAAATTACTCAAGATAGAAGTTTCAGCTGAAAATAGTTCTTGGTTGTCTGGATTTTGATATTGCTTTAAGAGAATTTGAGCCAGAGAAGTCTTTACCTGATTCCTGAGGCTATAAAGCTTAACTATCAAAAATGAAAAATGACTAATAGGATGAGTCTTCTCATCATTTCGGGTTCTATTCAGGAGTTGATTAGAGGTGAAATTCTGAGCACAGAGACAGCTAAAGAATTTATGGAGGTTATCCAAACACGATTTATGGGTTCTGCAAAAACTATGGTCAGTACTTAAATGAGCAAGAGCTATGTGCCATGAAATTTGATGGGTAGTGCAGCATATGTGAACACATTTTATAAATGTCTAACTTAGTTTATAAACTGAGAGATTTGAAGATGGACTTAAGTGATGACTATCTTGTTCATTAGGTTGTCAATTCACTCTATAGACAATATGATACTTCTAAAGTAAACTATAATGCCAAAGATAAGAAATGAAGTGTAAATGAGCTGATTGTTCAGTGTTCAAGAAGAAGAAATGCTACAGCAAGAAAAAGTAGAGTATGCACATGCCGCAATGATTGGTCCAAATAAAAAGAATTTCAGAAAGCCCGTATATAAGAAACAGTTTTTGGGACAACAGAAACAAAAACCTAGGAAGCAATTTATAGCTCATCAAGGACCAATTCAGCATCAACATGGGAATTAATTTCAGCAAAAGAAACATATTGTCATAGCTCAAGAGGAGATTCGTTGTTTCTTTTGTAAGAATAAAGGTCATATGAAGAAATATTGTATGAAATATAAGGAATGGCTGAAGAAAGGAAAGCAATGGGTTTACCAACAGACACATAATTGAGGATGGAGAGCGATGCTTGTATATGAGAAATGCAGAGTAAGTGAAAGTTGAAGTTGTTGTGAGTTTTTGTCTTATTTTGGACTCTAGATACATTTTGGACTTAGATGAAGTCTTTTTTTGTACCCGCTATGAGGTGGAGTTTGTTATTAGTTACCAAACTTGACTTTTTGAATTTTACCCTATATTTTGGTGGTATATGTGTTAAAATATTTTACAATTCTCTACTTGTTGGATCTGGTTTTATTGTTGATAATCTTTACAAGTTGAATCTAGATGCTAGTTATGCTAAATCCTTACTTGGTATGAATGTTGATGCTCATGTTTTGAATGTTACTAGTACTAAACGTGGTTTGGATAGTGAGAAATCTTCTATGCTATGGCACAGACGTTTGGGGCATATTTCTAAGGATTGAATGAAAAGACTTGTAAGAGATCAAGTGTTGAAACTTTTGAATTTCAATGATTTTGATACTTGTGTCGATTGTATGAAGGAGAAACTTACAAAGAAAAGAAAGAAGGTTGCTACTAGAAACACATAGTTGTTAGAAATTGTTCATATTGATATATGCGGCCCATTTCATACACATTCTCTTGGTGGTCAGCGTTATTTTATTACCTTCACTGATGATTATTCTTGATATGGGTATGTATATCTTATTCACCAGAAGTCAGATGTGCTCTTGATATCTTTAAGATTTACAAGGCAAAAGTGGAAAATTAGTTGGGCAAGAAAATTACAGCATTAAGATCAAATAGAGGAGGAGAGTATTATGGAAAGGCTGATGCTATAGGACATGTTCTCGATAAATTTCTCAAATTCCTAGAAGAGCATGTCATAGTGCCTCGACGCACCACACCAAGAACACCAGAACAGAATGAAGTAGTAGCAAGACGAAACATAACATTAAAGGATATGGTACGGAGTATGCTCGTTCATTTTGGGGTGAAGCTTTAAAGACAGCAGCATATATACTTAACAAAGTTCCAAGCAAATCAATACCAAAGACAGCTTTTAAACTTTAGATTGGAAGAAAACCAAATTTGAATCATCTTCATGTTTGGGGTTGTGCAGCAGAAACAAGACTTTATAACTCAAATAAGAAGGCATTTGATTCCAGAATCATAAGCTATTATTTTATTGGTTATCTGAAAAGGTCTAAAGGTTATAGATTTTATTGTCCATCTAGACCTACTGAGATTGTGGAAACTAACAATGCAAAGTTCTTGGACAATGATGAAATCACTACTAGAAAAAGGACATACAGCGTCGGTTAAAAATCGACGCTGTAGACATTTGGCGGCGATTTTTTATTTCTGAAAAACCGACGCGAATACCAGTGACGTGAAAGATTTTGCGTTGGTTTTTCGTTACTGAAAACCGATGTGGTAACTCAAGAAATGGCATCGATTTTTTAAAAAACCGATGCCATATTGTTATATAATGGTTTTGGCGTCGATTTTTCCGAAAATCGACGCCAAATGTTTTTTTTTTTTTGATATTTTATTTGTTTTTTCTCTGTCGCCTATACCCACTTGTATATCATACACTACCTGCAGCACACAGACTAATTCAAAAGACATTCATTCACCACCATTCACATTCACATTCACAATCAAATTAAAATGTATTAATTAAATGAAATTAATATCAAGTAGGTTACACATTGCATATTAGGTTTTTCCAATACAACTAGGTAGAATCAGTTCTAATTATTAGCGCCGGTTTTTGCAAAAATCAACGCTATAAACCGAAGATATAGCGTTGGTTTTTGAAAAAATTGATGATGTATAATGATATATTGCGTCGGTTCGAAATTTTTTACCGAATACCAAAATCAACGAGATCGCACCGAAACTAGCTGACGCCAAACCCACTTATCTAGTAGTGAATTGGTAGGAGTTCTGAGCCAAGGCAGATTATTTTTCAAGATGGAAGTCCTAAGTTACCACGGGTACAACCTGTAGTAGATGTGCCAAAAGAGGTTTATATGCTTAAAACAACAATCCTTCCTGTAACAGATGATATGTCTTTGCGAAGATCATCTAGAGTTAAAAAGTTTGTTATAACAGAAGATTATATCACTTTCTTATTGGAAGTGGATAATGACGTTCATGAAGTTGGTGATCCTTTGAATTACTCACAAGCTATAGAAGGGAAAAACTCGCATCATTGGCGTAATGCCACAAAAGAAGAGCTAGAATCAATGAAAAAGAATGCAGTTTGGGATTTGATGCAACTGCCTAGAGGGGCAAAGATTGTTAAATGTAAATGGATCTTTAAGACCAAAAAATCACTCAGATGAAAGTATAGAAAGGTACAAAGGAAGGCTTGTAGCCAAGGGTTTCACTCAGGAAGAAGGCATAGATTATCAAGAAACATTTTCTCCAATTTCCAAGAAAGACTCTTTCAGAGTTATTATGGCACTAGTAACTCATTATGATTTAGAGCTTCATCAGATATATACCAAAACAACTTTCTTAAATGGGGAACTTGATAGAGAGATTTACATGGTGCAACCTGAAGGTTTTATAGCAAAAGGGCAAGAACAGTTAGTATGTCGATTGAAGAAATCTTTGCATGGATTAAAGCAAGCACCTCGTCAGTGGTACTTGAAGTTTGACTAAGTGGTGTCGTGTTTTGGTTTCAAGGAAAATGCAATTGATAGATGTATATATCCTATGATCGGTGGGAGAAAATTTGTATTTTTTATTCTATATGTGGATGACATTTTACTTGTGTAATACCCTGAACCACAGCTAGGGACATTTTCGTAAATAAATAAAATGTTGTAATTTTCCTAAAATTATCCATAAATTATTACCCGTTATAATTGTAAAATGAAGAGATGAACTTCTAACCGTATGATGATAGACAATAAGACTTATACACGTATGATCTCACTACACTCCTAGCACTATGTATATCATTCATGTCTAGCATAAGGTCATAATCAAATTAATTGATAATGCACACACCAACTAGTTGTCGCACTTATAGAATTTCAGACATTGAATTAACTTAATTTTGGGAAGATAACCATAGTGAATAATTCAGCAAAGCTCAGATAAACGCATAGGGTACATCTCATTTGTGTAAGCCACATCATAAAATGTAATAAAACAATTAGTCTACCAATAGGCACCCAACTTTTAAAACAAGTTAGACTTTATTGTCAACCTAACAACAAGAATAGAGTTGCTGACTATGCATACTAACTACCCTACACATTTACACTGTGATAGAAGTTTTACTCATCACCGGCCATCAATAGAATATTAGAGACTTACCCAACTGGGCACAATACTAGTCAGCATGTGAGGAGCCCACATGGCAATTTACCTAATAGGAAGCTGAACATGCACACCATAAAATGCCATAGGTACTTGAATTGCTGATGTGTAAGGCCCACCGGATCTCCTGTTAGTAACAACAACCTGCTAGAGGAAAGAATTAGTAATCATGCAAACAATTAGAATAGACCACCACGTAATATATATTCATTACATTTTCCCTCACACAACCCATTCACCAATTGGATAACTTTCTTAAACTAAAACACCTAGACAACCACCCAAGTTGGAAGCATCCTATTTCCCCCACATACCCAATTGGAAAGCCTTTATGACAGAAAAATGTAGGAAGGAAGGTTGAACTTTTATTACCATCAATAAGAAGGAGGAAACCTCTAACGACCAAAGCTGTACACTTGAGGGTATAAGACACCCGAGGGAGGAAGAGAAAGGGGCTGAAACGTTCCCCTATTGCACTGGAGAATAAGAAAAGAAGAAAAGGAGAAAGAGGAGGGCAAGACCAGGCCAATCGACCTCATACGATCACCATCAGACCGTAATACACTACATCTTTAACAAGTAAACGCATCTGACTATGATTCTAGAATAGGTCAGATCAGTTTGAGTGTTGTTATGTTTTCCTAAGTGTTTTGTATGTTAACTTGATGAAATTTCTGTATAACATGGATAGTTTTCTTATTGAAATGAATTGTTATTACATGCTGAACTTTCATGCACTCCTATATTATGGTTGGTCCAACTTATCGTAACTCTTGGTGGGATCACTACCCTTGGTGGGCTAAAAGAAGAGGAAACATCATTCATGCTCATTATCACATGATTAGAATGTTGAAGGTGTTGCATATCATTCATGTGAATATTAGCATGCCTAACTACATGCTCGTGAATGAATGACTTATTCTATTATCCCTGTTTAGACTGTGCATGTTGTTATTACTGAGCCTCGACTCACGGTATTGTACCGCCTGAAAATTTTTAGACATTTCCTAACTGACGGGGGAATTCGTACCAGTGGAGGCCGAGTTATGGCGGATGACGAATTCATCGATGGGGCATAGCCTTTATTCATTCTTCTTAAGTTGTATTAAACGTTATTCCTATTGGTTTGAATCTTGGATGACATTGTGGATGATGGAGGTTGATGGATTTGCTAAAAGTCTCGGTTTTGCACATTTGATAGTTTTTGTCAGTCATAACGATTATATTCATAAAATATTCATAAGAAGTGAAAATAATGCGAGCCCAATTGCTCTAGATTCCTAATATCCTCTAGTATTTATCAAAAATTTCCAAGATTTTAGATGATTTCTGTTGACTGGGGTAGACCCACGAAGTCAACTTTTCTGTTCCTAGTTGGGGCTGGTAGAACAAAACTTCCTGTTTGTTACACATTTTTGAGTAGGTAAACGATCAGATCTGAACTTTTTCCAAACATGATGAATGTTGCATTTCTCGTTAGCTTTCCGGTGACGGGTGGTAGACCCCAAGATCCCTTCAGATCTGACAGCTAGGACCGATTTACTAAATGGGTGTCAGATCTGACAGAAGCAGAAAATTCAAAAATTTGAAAGATATTTCTTAGTTTTTCTTAAAACTCCAAAACAGAACCCTATCATTTTTATGTTTAAAAAAAATTATTTTATTTCGAATAGATATCAGTGGACATATCGTTTGTTTGATTTGGATGTCGAGAAAAATTATTGAAATTTCTATAAGGGAGCATTTACCATGTCTTAGTAACACTAACGAGGTAGTTTGGATAGAATTGTACTTAAACTTCACGATGATCTTAATGCGGGCTACTTTTCATCATAAAAGTGATTTATGGGCCTTGATAGTTTTGGGTAAGATAAGAAGAAGGGGATTTTTATTTTGAAAAAGTAACACGATTGACCATAGTCGACTTTCACTTCACCACTTTTTACTGACTTAAATGGAAAAAAATAAAAAAATAAAAAAAATGGAGACTTCACTTAATCGGGTTGTGCTGACAATGTATTTATTGAGAGTGCTTTATGATTTGGGAAAAAATTAAACCTTCATAAAATATATATTGTGCGCCCCACTTGGTCTAAACTAGATAGTGGGTGATTATTCTGTTATTTAATTAATTGCATAAATAATTGATTGAATGGTGAGATGGTAAGGTCATTCATCAGAACATGTATAATGATTCAGAGTAATTTGAATAATCGTTAATGATCGGATCATGGTTTTTGCTTCTGCTTAGATAAATAAAAGTTGAATGGGATTAATACGGCTACGGGTCGAATGAGTAGTAATATCAGTCAAACTCCCACATAAAAAAAAAATCACATCATTGGATAGTAATTAGTGCTTAACATTCGTGTCAGGATTTGGGTATGAGTCGACCCTGCTTTCTGGGTCAGATTCGGGTGCCCGGATTCGGGGTGTGACAACTTGCTAGTAATGACATTCACATGCTCCATGATACAAAGAAATTGTTATCAAGAAGTTTTGAAATAATCTTGGAGAAGCTTCATATGTTCGTGGTATTAAAATTCACCATGATAGAAAGAAAGGTGTTCTTGGTTTATCTCAAGAGTCTTACATTGAAAAGATTCTTAAGAGATTTGGTATGTAGAATTGTACACCAACTATAGCTCATGTAGTAAAGGGCGATTTTCTTATCAAGAAGCAGTGTCCTAAGAATGAGTTGGAATGTAAACAGATAGACTCTGAACAATATACTTCAGTAGTTAGAAGTCTAATGTATGCAATGATATGTACTTGCCCTGATATATGCTTTATTGTTGGAATGCTTGGTCATTTTCAACACAATCTAGGAGAACAGCATTGGAGAGCTGTGAAGAAAGTTTTACGCTATCTGCAGAGAACTAAAGGCTCTATGCTTGTCTATAGGAGAACAAGTGAGTTAGAAGTATTATCCTGCTCTGATTCAGATTTTGTTAGATGTCATGATGAATTGAAATCCACTTTAGGATATGTATTTATGATTGCCAATGCATGGTGTCATTTCATGGAGAAGTGCTAAGTAGTCTATCATAACACAATCCACAATGGAAGCAGAATACATAACATGTTATGAAACTACAATTCAAGCCATGTGGTTGAAGAACTTCATCAAGGAACTAATAGTGATGGATTCAATTTCAAGACATATGCAGTTTTATTGTGATGATAAAGCTGCGGTTAGATTTGCAAAGAATGATCAGGGTACAAGCAGGGTAAAGCACATTGACATAAAGTATCTTCTTGTAAGAGAGAAAGTCAGAAAACAGAAAATTGTGATGTCTCACAATGGCACTGAGCTGATGTTAGCAGACCCCATGACAAAAGGCTTAAGTATCAAAATATTTAAAGAGCATGTTACTAGTATGGACCTTGTTGGTAATTTCTGATTTCAAGTGGGAGTATATTTTGTTGTATTCTCATCTATGTATATACCATCATGGTTTTGATGTACTTTGGTTTATGTTTAATGGTCTCTTGATTGAGACATTGAAAATTTCATTTTAGATATTTAGTTGTCCACAGAGTTGCCTAGATCATCTAGTGGGCATAAAGGTTGGCTCACCATGAGATCTTAATGGTTAGTAGACGCTCTGAAATACTTGGGTTAGATGTGATTGGGCATCATAGTCGGTAAACTCTCGTTTCAGATGATGTATCTCATTTGGGTACTTGCGATGGATCTCAATCGCATGACAATTTATAGTCAAAAGACATCTGAACGACATACATATGGAAAGTGTGAATCTGGTAATTACCATGTCAGAAAACATGAAATATTCACTATTATGAAAATCATATTTTTTTTCCGATCCGCACTGGATAATGGCAATAAAATTAACTTGGGGATAATAGTTGTGTTAGTATTATGACTGTAGACATGACTTTTGCATCGTTTGAGTGTTGTGCTAGCCTCTGTAATCTGATACTAGTGGTGCTATTTAAATTAGGTAAGGTTTTTTAATTAGGCACTTATATTCACAAAGATTGGGTATTTTTCTTAAAGAGTGGTCACTCGACATGCCATTTTGATGTTCTAATCTGGATAGTCTTTTTTTTTAAAGTTTTCTTTTAAAAGCAAAATATCTAATGTATTTGTTGCAGATCAAGTGGGAGATTGTTGGCTTTAATGTGGTCTTCAACAAATATATTTTTATTCTTATTTTTTGTAAAACTAGATTAGTAATCCTAATCTTCTGTGATTATGTCTAAGCTACCTTTTAGTGAATAAGGAGCATGGACATTGATGTGCTTTAGTTATACAGTATCATCGCATATCTGTAATTGTTGTTAAGTGTAGGGACTCTCTTCAATCCCTTGATGGGTTAGGATTGAAGAACTCATATATGTGTATGAGAGTGAGTCGGTCCTACCTCTAATAGTCTAAAATCATCTCCCCCGTCAAAGAAGGCTGAGATAGAGGTAGCAGAACTCCCACTCAAGTTTGTTTAATCTTGATATATTGAAGAGGGTTAGCTTCTATATCATTTGAAGATGAGCACAAATATGTTTTCTTTTTAACTTAATTCTAAATAGTTTGTTCCTAATTTCTTTTAGCTCTAACATGATTATATGTAGATCCTAGGTATAAAATGGGTTTTATTTCATATGGTTTCTGATTTTAAAACCCAAACACTTACCTCCATTTTGAGAGGGTAAAGTTGCGGTTGTTATAGATGAACTTGTCTCTCTAAGAGAGGACGAGAGAGGACGAAACGCTTTGGGTTAGAGAGAGATATGAGTATGGTCAAGAGAGAGGGAGAGGGAGAGAAAGAGAGATAGAGAGGAGCCATGAGAGAGGACTGGTTCCAGCCATTGGAAACTATGGGAGAAAGGAGAGAGAGAGAGAGGGGGAGATAGTGGATCTGGCTGATTTTGTGGAATTTGTAGAATTGAAGTAAGTATGAGATGTGGGAAGATGGCGGGTTCTTGAGGAGTTTGATTTAGCCTAGGAAATGAGTATTTAGATTGGGCTTCATTTGGTGTGTATTCGAGTAAGTATGAGATTGGAGCTCTCAAAGCATTTGAGGAGTTCTTCAAAGGGGAAAAAACAAATAAAGAAAAGATTCCAGAATGCTTACATTTGCTCATCTCAAATAGAACAATGATAGATTATTTTCTTGTTTTCTAGCTGATTTATATCTCATTTTGATGCTATGTTTTGTGATGAGAGGTGTTGTGTTCAAACTCTCTTAGATTTGAGAGATTGACAATATATATTTTAAGAAAAAAGAACAGAGAAATCTCAAAGACTGTGAACTGTCCAATGTCGTAGATATTCTGTGATGTTTTTGGAAATAAAAAGAACAAAGAGAACAAAATAATCTTCAAGTTCTTTCAAAAAGTTAGAATTTTTTTTAAAGTTCTTCAAATAATCTAGGTTTTTTTTTGTTCTTAACTAATTTATCAAGTGGTGTTGTTTCTTAATTAGCTATTTTTTGTCTAAAATGTTTGTAGTGGTGTAGATGGTTATGAAGAGAGGCATTGATGAAAGAACCGCTGCGGTTGTTTTGATTGCAGCCTACACAACTTGGATAGTGGTAACTTACCAAAAAAGAAAATTAACTAGGCAACCTCCAATGGATAGAAATCAATTAAGAGAACATTTTTTGAAACGACTATACAAAGAAAGTGATAGAGATTGTTATGAGCAGTTACTATGAATAGGAAGTCCTTCAATAGACTGTGCAACCGTTTAAACGCCAAGGGGGGGTTGCGTGATGGACGATATGTTAAGAGTTGAATCCTCCATTTATAAAATTGGATTAAGTAACCATTCAATTAATAAAAATTAGAATTATGTGATACACATGCTATACAAATCTTTCATGACATTCATGTTTTGTAATGCTCATGGGTTTATTTGGAGCTCATCTGTTAATGCATGGAGACATCTCATTCTTAATTTTTTCGTTCCTATTCTGATGTAGGATAAACAATAACGGTTATGGACTGTTTCTCCATAACCACGTTGGCGTACAAGAAAGTTATTTCGAGGACTATTTCTCTATAACCATGGATGTGGAGCTCTTCATGTTATTTTTTAATGCCGGCTGCAGTGTCTCTTGAAGTTTAGGACCTAGCAACAAATAACTCATTTTTGCCGTACAGGAAGTAGTAGTGAAGAAGCTCGTGAAGGATTATACAAATCTTTCATGACATCTTTCGTTTTGTTTTTTGTTTTTTGTTTTTGAAACTCTCTCTCTGAAATTTTGATTTCGGGTTTTTTATTTATTTGCATGTGCGGAAAATGTAGGGAAATAACCATGCCCGGGTCATCACGGAATTTCATGTTATCAATTCTCTAAAAAAAGGCCCCAATATTTTGTGCAATTTAACTTAGAATTTTTATTATATTTTCCATTTGCATATGCGCACGAACCAAACGGTGGTAAATGTAAACATCGAGTAATTTTTGAAATTTGCGTATGCAAAGTATGAACCAAATGCAAGAAAATAGTGGGGAATGTGGGACAGTTGTGCTCTATGGTATACCTCCTATAACGGAACATGCTGTTGAAGCGATCACCTCCCATGGCGGTAGCTTCTCTTCTTTTTTTGTAATCGAACCAGTCATATCTACCCAAAGAAGCAAGAGAACAAAACAGTGATGTCGCCTTCCTTCATTGTGATAGGTAACCACCACAAAGGACAAAAGTCTAAGTAGGGGCCAGGGCTAGAGGGGGTGAATAGGTCCAATTTTAAATTAACCGAATTAAACCCTATTCTATGAGTCACGTGGCACATTCTAGAAACCCCCACAGGGATGTTGACTCATCCCTACCTACATATCAAAAAATCAGCTTTTATAACCTTTGGATTCGAGTGCCCCAAATAATGATCAAATCCCACGGTTAAAAATAAACCCATGAAAAGGACTCCACTCCAATGGTTAGAAATCACTAATTAGGCTAAGTTTTGGTTAGTAGGTCCACCTAAGAATGGCCCAACATCCACAGTCAATGGCAAAAGCACTCAGGGTATGTGCCAAAAACTCATTGGCTGTCACGGGCTTCAATGACAGCGCAGTTTACTCTATTTGGAACATTACTAACTCAGCTCATAATCCAATTAATATTACATTAAAGAACTCTGGACCATCGCAGTAGACATATGTATGGTCACAATTTTCCTTATATTTTCTTTTCTCCTAATTTTGATTTGTTGGCCGATTTTGAATTTTTGATTATGAATGACGAATCATGCTCACGAGTTTGACTTTTTATTATGGAATTATAGATATGCTTTTCATCATATAAATGTGTTTTGTTAAAAATAACATTTCTAACTTAAAATATGCCATGACATATTTTTTATAACTGTCAATTTTTCCCGATCTTTACCGAATTTGCCGACTTGACCCCTTGCCTAATCCCAACTTTGTGACTATGGACATATGTGGCAACTCCATGCTGGGAAGGTGGCCCAAGGTACCAATGTTCCATGCCACTCTGATGGTCCAGAGAACTTCAAATCAACCGGTTGGTAACGGTTCAATGACCGCTCGATCCCAACTGTGCCATTGTGGTTTAGTTGCTACTCTAAAAAATCTTTAAGTTGATCATCAAAGTTAGCATACACTTGCATCAATGACAGCCCAAGGGAGCTCCCATGCATCGTTCGGAGGTGTCAAATTGCCATATCTCACAACTTAAAATTTTAATCTCTGTACTACACTTCCTGACAACAGATCATCCCAATATACAGTTCTGCACAAATGTTGCCAAGATCGCTGGAGAATCAGTTTTAAGTAGGCATTGCAGTTTAACAAATCATTCCAGCACTAAGCAATTCCTTCGATCTACAAGATCAAGTAATAATCATTTCAAGATCTTCGAAGTGCATACGAAAATTAGTTTAAACATATAAATTACACAGATATATATTTGGAGGGACAAGCTCGTGATTCGTTCAGGAGATGGACAGTCAAGATTCCATAATCAGCACAATGCGTGGAAAGAACCAACACAATGCCTGGAAAATCTGCAAAGCCAATATTGCTAAATCCTAGGCGCTGATCTTGCAGTTGTGAATCCCCATGCCTCCTATTCCCTCAACCTGAAAGACACTGTTTACCTATTGTAGTGGAATCGCCTGCTCATTATGGAACACAAGTCCAATGCCTACCGAGGAACATGGACGTTATGGGTTCTTAATACGAGAAGCTTGATGTTGTGAACTCGCCTCATAATGATCTCACCAAAGGGAGTTTCAGGGACCGGTATGAATTTCCCAAAAATTGCGAGAGGCCAACTAGAGAATGTAAAGGAAAAAGAAGCTTTTCTTTAGTCAGAAAGGAAACATAGGAAGAAAAGTTCAGAGTGAAATGTCGTAATGCCACAGCAAACTGATATTAGTAACCGAACCAACCTGATAATACTGATAGCAATGGAAACAAGCCATAGCTGCCAATTGAGTCTGACCGTCGAGGTAAACTTCCCAAGAAACTCAATGATAATGATCTATAGACAACAAGGAACAGCCTTCTATTCATGCAGGAAATGCCAGTTCACTCAAGCCCAAAAAACTCAACTTAAAGAGTCCTCTTACCTGAAGTACAAGTGTGATTCCAACTATCACTACGAAGAGGTGGTTTTTCGTGACTCCCCGAAAGACGTTTATTTCATCTGGCCTTCGAGCATTGAACATATTGAATATCTGCAAAATTTAAATGATTGGTTTTCTTGTTCTTTGTTGGTGACAACATGTTCGCCATCATGGACATGGTGATCCCAAAAGATCATCACGTATCCTTATGTGACCGGTGTGGGTACAAAATTCCCTCCATTAATAAATAGAGAGGAGGTGTAAGTATGGTGCTAACATCATCACCACCTTGATCCCCTCTTTACATGTAAAAGAGGAAATGATCTCGTAGTGAAAGAACTTTCACTACGAGATAAATATGGTCGGTCACGGTGACAGAGATAATAATGACCGAAATATGGTCGGTCACGGTGAAACACGTAGGGTTCCCCCAAAAGGGAACCAATTTACAACTGACACATGTCAGACTAGTAAAAAATGCCATCACCCTAAAAGGTTATGCAGCTAGAGACTGCCAAGTGGCAATCACACCAAGGGTGATCCGATCATAGATTTCCACAAAATTTTTTATTAAGACAAGATAAATCCCTATTTAATTAAGACCACAAAAAGGGTCTGCATGTATCAATGCTCCCAAAAGAGCACACCCGTACTTGTATGGGAGTCGATTCCCTTTTTCTTGTGCAAAATAAAATAAGTACTTTTGCATCTCGTTTTCTTCTTCATCAAAGTTCTGCTCTCCTGTCAGAGAAAAATCTAATTAACAGGTTAAAGATCTAAAGGATCCGAATCGGTCCCACAAACAAATAAATAATCCGTTGATCTAGCAGATCAATTGACATGATTTTACATCAGATTCATTCTGAGAGTAGTAATCGCAACACTCGAAATTAGTCATGTAAAACAACTAGAAAATTACAGATATAATCAAGGTTATAAATTTCGACCGAAATGTCGAAATTTCGGCCCAGTGAGTACCGAAATCCACCGAAATCTGAAAATTTCGCCCGAAATTTCGTTTTTCGACCTCACAGAAATTGTTACCAAAACCAAAATGTAAAACCTTGGATATAATAAAGCAGAGCCCTGGGCAATCTGATTGAGAACTAGGCAGGTTAAGGACTTCTATTCTAATACTTTTCCCTATATCATTAATTAAATAACTAATCAATGACGAACTCCCTTGCAATCCAATCAACAACAATAGCGCAGGTTAAGGACTCCCTTTCTCTCTTTATTGTTTTTTCCCCTTTTTTCCCTCTCAATGTTGGTTGCGAGACTTACTTGACAAAGGACAAACGTGTTGAACATAAAGGTATTCTTCACTTTGATAGCATGGTTGCTGCTGTCGTGATTTAAATGCAGAATACTGCTACCCCGGATGTTGAGGACAAGGAGGACGCTAACTTGATATAGAGTCTGCAATATCCCAACTATCACTAATCATTCACCATTTATTATAAGAGAAATCCAGTAGGACCCTTTCCAAGATTTTCCACAAGGTTCTAACGGAGAGGACTTTGTATGCCTAAAGAATTAAGTAGACATGGTCATACATACCTGTACAATAGTGTTCCTCCACATGATATTTGTAATGATAGGTTCCCTGAGAAAATAAAGACGTGTACCATTATACAACCATCTACCAAGAGAAGTATGAACATCTACTGGTGAATTGTTGTTGAGAAAAATCTTATTCAGGGGAAAAAATCACACACTAAAAAACAAAATAGAATAGAAAAACCAACATACTTCAGGGCTTTTGAATAGGCAAAGGGGAAAATAAATAAGGAAAAAATCAAATAGTAATTATTCAAGATGGCTCCAGAAAAGTAACATTATTAGAACCAGACGTCTGTATGATCATATCCAAATATGTGCAATGAGCAGTCACGGCTAATCACCATCTGATCATGAATTTGAAGGTGATAGGAGTAGGAACATAAAAATCTTTCACATTAATAGAGGAAAAAAACCAGTCAAATAATATACAGGCTAGATATAATATGATCAAAATCAGTTAACAATCAGTACACTGAGTTGCCCAACTTAGCAACAGTTCCAGAATCAGAAAGGGAAGGGGGGTTTAAGTACAAAGAGTCTCATGTGTAGGACAGCCTGTAACCGCAATGAGATGAAGGCCCTGCTTGGTTCACTGCACTTGGGTCCATTTTGCACTTTAGTGCAAATACAATGAATTGTGTTGCAATCACTTACGATGTAAGTCACTTACAACTGTTTGGTTCACGCCATGTAAATAGATGCAAAAGAAGTTTAGCTGATTGGTTGGTAGTGCATTGCAAATGAATGCGATGCATTATTTTATTTTTGATTTTACAAAAAAAATGCACAATAAAATTACTATTGTAATATTATTTTTTTTATTTTTTTATAATGCAGGTGTCCCCACACACATTGGTGATGGGACTAGTCCTACGGTTGTGTGCGCTTACCCAAGCCTTCCCATACAGACCACGGTTTACGCAAGGGGGGCGTTTGAAAATTATAATTATAATTTTGAAAATTACGCAACGAGGAAGGTTTACACAAGCCTTCCCGTACTAATAATTTCAAAATTTGAATTTCAGTGCCGTTTTTTTCCTTTTTCCCGTTATTTTCAATTTTTGCCCGAGCGTTAAAATTCGTTATAACGTCCCTTATAACTGAAAAAATGATGACACCCCAAGTCCGGTATACAGTTATAGCGGCCCCTTTTAAACCTTGATTATAATTAATATTGTTATTAATTTATTGTCGTTATTATTATTATTATTATTATTATTATGACTGTTTTGGAGGGGAAAGCTTGGAGTTAGGGGACCCCAACCAGCTATATCAAAAAGGGTCCGGGGACGACCACTTTTGACAACCATTTTGGTGTACCCACATAGAAGATGAATCAATGGCTGATTTTTCGTGAGGATGATCTCCTCACCATATAGATCACCCCCACAAAAAATCAGCACATTCTGAAATTTCTAACCCCCTCAAATGTGGTTTTCAAGTTACACGGTAAAAATAGACAGTCCATAATTCATCAACTTCTAAACCAGTCTATGAATATCAGAATGATTTGAATTTTTGTGAGGATGATCTCCTCACCATAGAGATCATCCTCATAAAAAATCAGCCATTGATTCATCTTCTATGAGGGTATGCCAAATAGTTGTCCCCCATCCCGACCCTATCAAAAAATAGAAAACTAAAAAGTAAAGAAATAAAAATAAAAAGATAATACTAAAAAATAATCTCAGTTGTTATTATTATTGTTGTTGTTTTTCGGAAAAAAAAATGTTGAGTTAACACAATGCACTTGCTTGCATCAGTTTTTGGGCTGCACTTCCTTGCATCGATTTTGTTAAGGAGTTTGCAAGACCTTGTTAACCACTTGCACGGCAGTCATTTGCACTCCTCCAACCAATCACTTTCAATCCCAAAATTGTGGCAAGTGAGTGCATTACACTCAATTTGCTGTGAACCAAGCAGGGCCGAAGTAACAAGAGAGAATTGTTTTCTGTATCCCAATAGTATATTATTGCATCTACTTAACCGAAAAAAAAAGTATATTAGTGAATCTTCCGTCATATCCAATAATTCTAACCTTCGACCAACTGGAGGTCTGTGCATAAGGTCAAGGCATTCCGTTAGTGGATCAGTGGCCAACGCAAGTGATCCAAGAGTATCCTTGATGAGATTAACCCAGAGAAGCTGTACAAGAAGAAAACGATGAGAAAAGGAAAATAGAAATTAATCCATCAACCTGGGGAGGAAAAACAGAATAAAAGAACCAACCTGCACTGCATTTAAAGGAACACGGCCAAAGGAAACACTGGCCATAGCTGCAACATCAACTATGAGCTGGAACAGGATACACTTCTGAATATTTGCATATACAGACCGCCCCCAGTGGACAACCTAGAACCAAGAGACAAAATATTATCTCATTCACATCGAAATATGATAGGACTAGGAAAATTTAGGAATACACCCCCACAGAAACAGGTATTAATGAAAGCATCCATCTTCACTTTATAAACCGAAAAAACCCAGATACCTTGTCGGTTTAACGAACATACTCTCATCTAACATCCATCAGTTCTATTTTCCGAATGAAAATTTACCCTTTTTAAACCCATGCAAAAAAGATGTAAAAGAAAAGGTCCACCTTCTTCTCCACTATGGCCCGATGCCCATCATCACCTTGTCAAAGATGCAACTCCAACTTGCTTCTAAACCTCGTGAAACACATGTTGCAAAAGAAATCCGGACTTCCCTTGCTCCCTTCCTCATCACTATGCCCTGATTCCCCTCCTCTCCTAGTAATACACCCCCACAGACAGGTATTCATGAAAGCAGCCATCTTCACTTTATAAACCACAAAAAACCATATACCTTCTCGATTTAACGAACATACTCTCATCTAACATCCATCAGTTCTATTTTCTGAATGAAAATTTTACCCTTTTCAAACCCATGCAAAAAAAAAATATAGGTATAAGAAAAAGTCAACCTTCCACTCCACTATCCCAATGTCCATCACGTTGTCAAAGATGCCACTGCAACTTTGTTTCTAAACCAGGTGAAACATGTGTTGCGAAAGAAATCAGGACTCCCCTACCTCCCTTACTCTTCAGTATGCCCCAATCCCCCTCTTCTCGTACTAATACACCCCTACAGAAATAGGTACTCATGAAAGCACCCATCTTCACTTTAAACCCAAAAAACCCATATACCTTCTCGGTTTAACGAACATACTCTCGCCTACTTCTGAATATATTTACACTTTTCACTTTTAAAACCCATGCAAAAAAGATGTATAAGAAAAAGTCCACCTTCCTCTCCACTATGGCCCAATGCCCTTCATCACGTTGTCAAAGATGCCACTGCAACTTGCTTCTAAACCAGATGAAACACATGTTGCAAAAGAAATCCACACCCACATACCTCCCTTCCTATTCACTATATGCCCTGATCCCCCTCCTGTCCTAGTCAAAGAAGCGTCATGCCACTGCAATTTGTTTCAATCTAGGTTGAACCAATTGCAATGGTGATTAGGGTTAGGGTAGTTGAGTTCTAGGGTTAGGGTTTCAATAGGGAAGAAGATGAGAGAGAAGAAAGATATTAAGAGAGCATGTGTTGTACATGACTCCCAACTTTCTATTTATATAAAAGAAGAATTACATGACAAGGACAAAAACGCCCTTACAGAAATTAGATGTCCCTTATACTATAAAGGGTACACCTGTACGGTATAATACATGATAACAATCCCCCTCAAGATGATGTATAGATATCGATCATGCCCATCTTGCTGAGACAAAGATGAAGTTGGTGACTAGGGACACCTTTAGTAAGCACATTTGCCATCAGATCACCTGTCTGAACAAATGGAGTGCACACCTCTCCAATGAGGATCTTTTCACGAATAAAATATCTATTCCCCTTTATGTGTATTGTCCGATCAAGTTGAACTGGGTTATGATCAATGCTTATTGTTGCCTTGTTATCGCAGTATAAGCTCATTGGACTAGTGACTGGAAACCCCAATTCTTTCATAAGGACCTTTGGCCATAGTATCTCGCAAAAACCATGGGCCATGGCTCTAAACTCGGCTTCGGCGCTGGACCTTGCTACAACATGTTTCTTGCTTCACCATGTCACAAGGTTACCTCCCACAAATGTACAGTAACCAGAGGTGGATCTTCTGTCATCCTTAGCACCTGCCCAGTCAGCATCAGTGTATGACTCAATTCTCATGTTAGCATTCTTTTTGAAGAAGAGACTCTTGCCAGGAGCGGATTTGAGATACCTTAATACCCTGTTAGCTGCTTCAAGATGGATATCTCATGGAGAGTGCATATACTGATATATTACACTGACCGCATAGGCAATGTCAGGTCGAGTCAAGGAGAGATAGATTAATCTCAACTAGTCTCTGAAAGCTAGTGATATCTTTTAGGAACTCGCTAATGGATTCACCCAACTTGTGATTCTGTTCTATAGGCATATCAACAGGTCTTGTACTCAATTTTCCTATTTCTTGGAGGAGATCTAGAACATACTTACGCTGAGAGATGAAAATTCCTTTTTCTAAACGTGCCACCTCTATCGCTAAGAAATACTTCAAGGATCCTAGATGTTTGATTTCAAATTCACCCATTAAGTAGTTCTTTAGTTTGATGATCTCTGCTGCATCATTTCCAGTCACAATGATGTCGTCAACATAGACGATAAGAGCAGCAGTATTTTGTCCACAATGCTTCACAAACAGAGTATGGTCGCCTTGACTTTGGGAGAAACCCAAGTTCTTTACTATATGCGTGAATCTCTCAAACCATGCCTTGAGTGACTGTTGGCCGGAAAGCCACCAAAGAGGCTTGAGAAGAAGACAAAGACTGGATCTTTGATGCGGCTGAGGGAAAAAAATAACCAAGAAATTAGAGCCTCTGGTGTTCTGCCTCATGATTGATCCACTGGTTGAGTAGAAATACTCCCTGCGATTTCTTCGAAAACTCTCATCGGTTCTGGATGCTCACATAACCGTCTTAGATCGGAATAGAGGCTCTAGGGGACAAAGACACATGCCCTAAAGCTACCATGCTCTGATACCATGTTGTGATTTAAGTTGTAACCAGTAGAGAAAAGATTAGAGAGAGAAGAGGAGAAATAGTAAAGGAGGCAGAAGAAAGTGTAGGTAGGGAAGAAGAGGTTTGTGGGAAGAAGAGATGAATAGTTTATTCATTTTCTCTCAAACGTGGAGTTAAGTGGTGGGCCCACTTAACTACCACAAAGATCAAATCGTGGGTTAAGTGGTTGGTCCACTTAACCCTCCTAATAACAAAAAAGACTTCCCACGTGGGTATTGGGACGCAACCCACTTGAGACACCCATATAGGTGCATAAACTCCAACACTCCTCACTCTGCACATACGAGTAGACCTCACTTAGGTTAGGCAGAGGCGTCCTGCTGCTAAGGATTTGAATCCTGGCCAGCTCAAAGAAGGGTTGAGTCCTGAGAGGAACTCAAATATCCGATCCTCCTCAACATGCCTCTGGTACTTGATCACTTCCTCTGGGTTAGGAGGATGGTAGGAGTAATAATAATCTAACTCTTCCCACATACTCTGAAGCATCGCAAAGTAGTCGGAGAGGGACTTGTCACCTTAGCGAAGGTGGGAGATACTCTGCTTCAACTAGTAAGCTCTACCAATGTTCTGCTACTAGGAGTAGGTCTTCTGGGATGTTTCCCAAACATCTTGGGCTGCACGCATGAAGATGAAACTCCGATTGATGTGGGGTTCCATGGACTTGAGGTTCTCGGTTTCCCATTTCTCAAACATGGGATCATCCTCAGCCGGCTCTGTAGTGCGACCTGTGCAATGTCCCATTATCCCACAGCCTCCATGCAGCTCTAGCGCACTCTAAATAAGTCATCCCATTGAGTTTCACGAACACAATCTGCAATCCGGGGTTCTCATAGATCACTTGTTGCACCATAGACCCTCCAGCTCCTCTGGAGATAGCTTCCGTGCTAACACTGGACCCTGGGGGATTACCCATGATAGGCAGAGTAGTATCCATAGTTAATCAACATGGAGAAATTGCAAAGAAGGTCCACAATACCCATGCTGGGGTTATCCAAGAACAAAGAAGGCACTCAATAACAGCTGGTGGTCAATAAAAAATACCCAATCGAAGCTCCAGAATGCATCAGAAGAGGCTATTCACACCGAAGAGCCATGGTAGCAACACATAGATGGATCGAAACACAATAGATCCAATATAAACCATGGTGGGATACTCCCATAAGCCAACCGAAACCAATAGAGAGCTTGAAGACACAATCGATAGCCCCAAAAAAAAAAAAAAAAAATACACCGGGGATGACTAAAGATGTAGGAAACTGCCCATACTTCTCAAAAACGTAGAAAAGATTGTAGAGTTGCAGATGAGGGGGGTCAAAATCGAGTTGAGAGCTCAATATACCCCCAAAAAGTCGCCAGCGGTAACTTTAGAGGCGTTTTCCTCACAAAAACATTTTTTGATAAGTATAAAGCTTTATTAAGGGCCGAAACCAAAGGGCCGAAGCCAAGGGAACAAGCAGCCTAAGGAAGGCAGGTCGAGATGACCTACACTAGACCAAGGCAAAGAACACAAACGAACAAACCATAACCCCGATTAACTACCCTCCCGGGTACAAATAAGATCCCAACAGAAGACGAAGTCTTCAAATAACAAACCCCTGCACTCTGAGAGCGCCTTAGACCATGTGAATATGAGCCCTTTAATGTTGAGAATGATGAAATACAAGTCAGCTTGCTTGCTGTCAAAGACTTTGATTCCTCTCCTTCCAAACACCCCAAATAATCGCTAGGGGAGTCATTCTCGATAAAACATTCCCTCTGGCTAAAAAAGCTTTGGTTTTCTAGCTAAAGAAGAGGGACCTAAGGGAGGCCGGCATGGCCCAACTAGTTGAATTAGTAATTTAGGATTAGGTTTAAGTTTAGGTTTAGGAAGAAGAGGAGAGAAGAGAGAGAGAGAGGAAAGGATGTCATGTGCTTATGTCACCATGACTCCCTAAATCTTATTTATATAAAAGGAATTACAAAGAAGACAAATATACCCCTCATGGGGGGTATTTATAGAACTACCCCTATTACATGAGAAATACGTATTTCTACGTATCTGATAACACTCCCCCTCAAGTTGGCGCATAGATATCTTTCATGCCCAACTTGCATAAACATCAATGAAGTTGTCAACTGGGTACTCCTTTGGTGAAAACATCTGCTACTTGTTCATCTGTCTTCACAAAGGGGGTACAAACCTCCCCAGATACAATCTTCTCTCTAATGAAGTGGCGAACCACTTCAATGTGCTTGGCTCGATCATGTTGCACTGGATTGTGAGCAATGCTGATAGCCGCCTTGTCGTCACAGTATAAGCTCATGGGTCCCAAGACTGGAAAGCCAAGTTCAGCCACCAACATCTTCAGCCAGAGTATCTCACACAAGCCATGGGCCATTGCCCTAAATTCTGCCTCTGCACTGGATCTGGCAACTATTGGTTGCTTCTTGCTCCTCCAGGTAACTAGATTGCCTCCCACAAAGGTACAATAGCCTGATGTAGATCTCCTATCATCCTTGGCGCCGGCCCAGTTTGCATCAGTATATGACTCTACTCTCATGTGACTATTCTTCTGAAAGAGGAGACCACGGCCGGGGGCACACTTGAGATATCTCAATATCCTGTGTGCCGCCTCTAAGTGAATCTCCCTAGGAGAATGCGTATACTGTCTAATAACACTGACTGCATAAGTAATATCTGGGTGGGTTAAGGAGAGATAGATCAATCTCCCAACCAGTCTCTGAAAGCTCCCCACGTCCTGTAATGGCGTACTACTCGAGTCGGTCTACTGGTGGTTCTGCTCTATTGGGGTCTCCACTGGCTTAGCTCCCAGCTTGCCTGAGTCCTTCAATAGATCTAGGACATACTTTGTGAGATGAAGATCCCTTGGCTGGATCTTGCAACCTCTATGCTAAGAAAGTATTTGACAGGCCCCTAATCTTTGGTCTCAAACTCCCCTGCTAGATGATTTTCAGCTTAGTGACCTCCTTTGCATCATTTCCTGTCGTAATGATGTCATCGACATAGACGATGAGGGCCGTAGTGCTCTTCCCTAGATGCTTCACAAATAGGGTGTGATCAGCTTAGCTTTGAGTATATCCCAGCTTCTTCATTGCTAGAGTGAACCTCTCAAACCAAGCTCTGGGAGATTATATAAGCCCATAGAGGGCTTTCCTCAATCGACACACCTTGCTGCTGTCTCCTGGAGGAGTGACCCTGGAGGTGGTACCATAAATAGACCTTCTTCATGTAGATCACCATGAAGGAAAGCATTCTATTCACATCTAGCTGATGCAAAGGCCATGCTTGGTTTGCTGCAACAGACAACAAAACCCTGATGTAGTTCATCTTTGCCACAGGTGCAAAGGTCTCCACATAGTCAATCCCGTAGGTCTGAGTGTACCCTTTGGCTACCAGTCTGGCCTTGTACTTCTCCACTGACCCATCTACATTGTACTTCACTGTGAACACCCATCTGCATCCGACTGGCTTCTTGCCTTTTGGCAAGTCAACAAGCTCCCATGTTTCGTTCTTATCCAGCGCTTTCATTTCTTCTACCATAGCAGCTTTCCATCTAGGGTGTGCTAACCCTTCTGCCACGGAAGAGGGAGTGGGAATGGTGGAAACTGATGTGATAAAGGATCTGTATGAAGGTAACAAGGCATCGTAGGAAACAAAGTTGCTCAAAGGATGTTGAGTACAACTTCTGATGCCTTTTCTAATAACAATAGGAAGATTAGAATCATCAGTAGACAAGGGAATGACAGGTATAGAGAGAGATGGAGGATTACCTGGATCCGAGATCCACTGGTCCTGGATCAGCTGTGACCGTTGCCCTTCTACTATAGACTTTGAGCTCCTTCTGAGCTTCAGGAACGCTATCGATCACACTAGTAGTATCAGTGGGTGGAAACCTCTCAAACTCTAGAGGAGATAGAGATATAGCAGGAACATTCCACCTCTCTTCATTACTGCTCTCCCCTTGAAGAGAGGTGGGAGAGAAAAAAGAAAACTCCTTACGGAAGGTGACATCTATGCATACAAACTTCTTCCCAGAGGCTGGATAGTAACACTTGTACCCTTTATAGGTAAAGGAGTAACCGACAAAGACGCACTTGAGTGCCTTGGGATCTAGTTTGGTGCAATGAGGACCAAGGATATGTACATAACATACGCACCCAAAGATGCGAGGAGGAACAGAAAAAAGAGGAGAAGCAGGAGAAAGAACCTGAATAGAAGATTTAAAGTTGAGAGCACAAGAAGGCATTCTGTTAGTCAAGTAGGCAGCCGTCAACACAGCATCTGACCAATAGGACTTGGGGACATGAGAGCCAATCAATAGAGATCGAGCTACCTCAGTCAAGTGTCGCATTTTTCTTTCAGCTACACCATTCTGTTGATGGGTGGGTGTAGCTGCAAGAATTTTGATGACAAATCCCATGGTCAAGAAGGTAGTGTTGAAGATGGAATGAACATCTTTGGTTTTCATGAGATAGACCCATGTACACCGAGTATGATCATCAACAAAGGAAACAAAGTAGCGGACGCCAAAGATAGAAGTAGTTGGGGAAGGACCCCACACATCAGAATGCACGATGTCAAAACAAGAAGAACTTCTATTACCTGGAGGGATAATTCGATCTACAATGCTTGCAGAGCTCACAGGTCTCACAGTGTAAAGCAGAAAAAGAAACAGAAGTAAACAAACTAAGAAATAAAAGTTTCAAATACTGAAAAGAAACATGCCCCAGACGGGCATGCCAGCTCAAAACATCTATCCTACTACTACTACTAGCAGACGACTGTAGTGCTGTGGGCTCAGGAAGGCGTCCATCCAAAAAGTAGAGGCCATTAGCTTCATGTCCAGTGCCAATCGTCCTTCTCGTCTTTAGGTCCTGAAAGACACAAGAAGTAGGAGAAAAAGTGACACTACAGTTTAGGGTTTTAGTCAAAGCATTAACAGAAAGTAGGTTAGAAGTAAATCTGGGAACATGCAAAACTGATGAAAAAAACAATTGGGGAGAGGGAAGGATATTCCCTTTCCCAGACACAGAAGATAAGGTGCCATCAACTGTCTTCACCTTATCACGGCCAGAACAAATGGAATAAGTAGAAAATAAAGAAGACAGGCCCATCATGTGTTTCGAAGCCCCTGAATCAATGATCCAAGGGGGGCTGGATGATGGGAGAGACACATGATGAGCAAGTAGTTGTATTTGAAGAATTAGGGTTAGGGTTAGGTTTGGAGAAGAGAGAATAGAAAGTGGAGAAGAGAGAGAGACAAAAGGATGTCTATAGTGATTAGGTCACAATGACTCCATAAATCTTATTGATGTAAGTCCAAAAAACTAAAGACAAATATACCCTTCAAGGGGGTATTTACAGAACTACCCCTGATACATAAAATACGTATTTCTACGTATATGATAAAACTCCCCCTCAAGTTGGTGCATAGATATCTCTCACGCCCAACTTGCACAAGCACTTATGGAGTTGCTAACTGGGAACTCCCTTCGTGAAAACATCTGCAACCTATTCATCAGTCTTCACAAATGGGGTGCACACTGCCCCAGAGATAATCTTTTCTCTAATGAAGTATCGGTCCACCTCAATGTGTTTGGCACGATCATGCTGAACGGGATTGTGAGCAATGCTGATGGCGGCCTTATTGTTACAATATAAGCTCACAGACCCTGAAACTGAGAAACCAAGTTCAGCAACTAACACTTTCAACCAGAGCATCTCACACAAACCATGAGCCATTGCTCTGAATTCAGCTTCTGTACTAGATCTGACGACAACGGGTTGCTTCTTGCTTCTCCAAGTGACTAAATTGCCCCCAACAAAGGTACAATATCCAGAAGTGGATCTCCGATCATCTTTGGCCCTTGCCCAGTCTGCATCGGTATAAGCCTTTATACGCATGTGGCCATTCTTCTCAAACAGAAGAGCTCTACCAGGAGTTGACTTGAGATACCTCAAGATCCGATGTGCTGCCTCTAAATGAACACCTCTGGGTGAGTGTATATACTGACTGATCACACTCACTGCATAGGCAATGTCGGGTCGAGTTAGGGAGAGATAGATCAGTCGCCCAACTAGTATCTGAAAGCTCCCTACATCTTGTAGTAGCTCACTACTGGCATCCGCTAGCTGGTGATTCTGCTCTATAGGAGTTTCCACTGGTTTGATACCGAACCTGCCTGAGTCTTGTAACAAGTCTAAGACATACTTCCTCTGAGAGATGAAGATCCCCTGACTGGATCTTGCAACTTCGATGCCTAGGAAGTATTTGAGAGGTCCTAGATCCTTGGTTTCAAACTCCTCCGCTAACTGAAGCTGCAGTTTGGCTACCTCTGCTGCATTATTCCTTGTGAGAATGATGTCATCAACAAAAACAATGAGGGCAGTGGTGTTCTTCCCTTGATGCTTCACAAATAGGGTGTGATCGGCCTGACTTTGAGTGTAACCCAGCTTCTTCACGGCTAGGGTGAATCTCTCGAACCATGCCCTTGGAGATTGTTTAAGCCCATAGAGGGCTTTCTTCAGTATACACACCTTGCTACTATGTCCTGGTGGAGTGAATCCAGGAGGAGGCACCATGTAGACTTCTTCATGTAGGTCCCCATGAAGAAAAGCATTCTTCACATCCAACTGATGCAAAGGCCACTCTTGATTTGCTGCCACTGACAACACCCTGATAGAGTTCTTCTTTGCCACAAGTGCAAAGGTCTCCACATAATCAATCCCATAGGTCTGGGTGTACCCCTTGGCTACGAATCTCGCCTTGTACTTCTCAACAGACCTGTCTGCCTTGTGTTTGACTATGAACACCCATCTGCAACCCACAGGTTTCTTGCCTCTTGGCAGGTCAACAAGCTCCCATGTCCCATTCTTGTCTAGAGCTCTCATTTCCTCTATCATAACAGCTTTCCATCTAGGTTGAGCCAGCCCTTCTGCCACTGAAGAGGGTATAGGAATAGTGGAAAGGGAAGTGATAAAGGCTTTATAAGAGGGCGACAAGGCTTCATAGGAGACAAAGTGGCTCAGAGGATGCTGAGTGCAGCTTCTGACTCCTTTTCTTAGAGCAATGGGAAGATCAAAAGCATTAGTAGAAGGAGAAATGACAGGCATAGAAAGAGGTGGAGGATTACCTGGATCCAAGGTAGGAACCACTGGTACTGGATCGGCAGTGGCTTTCTCCCTTCTGCTATAGACTTTGAGCTCCTTCTGAGCTCCAGGAGCACTATCAATCACACTAGTAGTATGAGTAGGTGGAAACCTCTCAAACTCCAAAGGAGGAGATAGAGATATAGCAGGAAGAGGAACGATACACCTCTCTTCATGACTACTCTCCCCCTAAAGAGAGGTGGAAGAGAAAAAAGAAAGCTCCTCATGGAATGTGACATCCATACACACAAACGTCTTCCCAGAGGAAGGATGGTAACACTTGTACCCTTTATGGGTAGAAGAATAAGCAAGAAAGACGCACTTGAGTGCTTTGGGATCGAGTTTGGTGCGATGGGGACCCAGGATATGTACATAGCATACACACCCAAAGAGGCGAGGAGGAATAGTGAATAAAGAAGAGCCAGGAGCAAGGACCTGAATAGGAGATTGGAAGTTGAGCACTCGAGAAGGCATTCTGTTAGTCAAGTAGGCAGCCGTCAACACAGCATCCGATCAATAAGATTTGGGGACATGAGAGCCAATCAAGAGAGATCGAGCTATCTCAATCAAGTGCCGCATTTTCCTTTCAGCTACACCATTCTGTTGAGGGGTATAGCTGCAGAAATTTTGGTGACACATCTCATGGTCAATGAGGTAGTGTTGAAGACCCCCAAACATATATTCTCCACCCTGGTCAGTACGAAGAACCTTGATGGAGACACCATACTGGGTCTGGATCATCTTATGAAAACCCTGAAAGATGGAATGAACCTCATCTTTGGTTTTCATGAGATAGACCCATGTACACCTAGTATGATCATCAACAAAATAAACAAAATAGCAGAAGCCAAAGATAGAAGTAGTGGGGGAAGGGCCCCATACATCAGAATGCACAATGTCAAAACAAGTAGAACTTCTATTACCTCTGGAGGGATAATTCGATCTACAATGCTTGGAGAGCTCACAAGTCTCACAGTGTAAAGCCGAAAGAGGAACAGAAACAAACTAGGAAATAAAAGTTTTAAATACTGAAAAGAAACGTGCCCCAGACGGGCATGCCAGCGCAAAATAACATCTATCCTACTACTACTACTAGCAGAAGACTGTAATGCTGTGGGCTCAGGAAGGCGTCCATCCAGAAGGTAGAAGCCATGCGCTTCATGTCCAGTGCCAATCGTCCTCCTCGTCGGAAGTAGGGGAAAAAGTGACACTACAGTTTGAGGATTTAGTCAAAGCACTAATAGAAAGTAGGTTAGAAGTAAATCGAGGAACATGCAAAACAGATGAAAGAGGTAGTTTAGGAGATGGAAGGATGCTCCATTTCCCAGACACAGAGGATAAGGTGCCATCAGCTGTTTTCACCTTATCACGGCCAGAACAGATAGTATAACTGAAAAATAAGGAAGACATGCCCGTCATGTGTTCTGAAGCCCCAGAATCAATGATCCATGTGGGACTGGATGATGGAAGAGACACATGATGAGCAGGTCTAGGGTTACCTGACTGGGCAAAGGAGGTGGACGATGTGGCAGAAGGACCATCCAGCTGCTGAAGCAATCGTCGAAGGCCTGCAAGCTCTATGGCTGAGATACCACCAGGAGGAGCTAATGTCGGAGAGATAGTCAGAGATTGTCTAGAAAGAGCTAAAAACGGAGTATCCATACTGGCAGTATGAGCACCGGAAGACCCTGGCTAGCTAGGGCGACCATGTAACTTCCAACACTTGGCACGCACATGCCCTAACTTGCCGCAGAAATCACACTTGGGCCTCTCTCTAATCAGAGATTTATCAGAAGAAGGTCCAGTAGGAGCATAAGATGGAGCTGAGATAGTCTGAGAAGATGGACCCCTCGAAGGCTGCTGTAACTGCTGAGGCTGATGAGCAGGAGAAGCTGCTAGCGCTGATCGCTCTGGAAGGGGATGCTCATAAGACGGATTGAGCCCAGCAAGGAAATCAAAGATCTGACCCTTCTCTATATATCGATGAAAGGGAGCAATCTCTGATGGGTTGAGAGGATGATAAGAGTAGTAATGATCAAGCTCCTGCCACAACGTACGAAGAGCAGTGTAATACTGAGAGAGAGACTTCTCCCCCTGTCGAAAGTGGGAGATAGTCTGTCGCAGCCGAAATGCCCGTCCTGTGTTCTGCTGCTGTAAGTCTTCTCAGTGATCTCCCAGACCTCTTGCGCTGTGCGCATAAATAAGAAACTCTCACTGATATCAGGCTCCATAGAGTTAAGGAGCCATGACATGACAGTAAGATCATCTGTCTGCCACTGTCGATAAGATGGATCGGTTTTGGGAGGCTCAACTGTATCCCCCGTAGTGTGACCCAACTTCCCACGGCCTCCGATAAACAACCGTGCTGCCTGAGCCCAACTCAAATAGTTCTTGCCGTCTAGCTTCACTGATGTGATCTGTAAGCTAGGGTTCTCATAGGCCAAGTGATGCACCATAGGGCCTCCAATACCAGTGGAGGGAACATCCGTGCTCACATCTGACCCTGAAGGAGAAGGCAAGGAAGGCAGGGTGACCAAAGGCGTGACCACCGGAGGTGGAGGATCTGCCATGAAGAACTATGGCCAAGAATAGCTATGTACGAGCACCGAAAAAGTCACAGAAAATCAATCGAGGGCTAGAAGACGGCTAAGGAGCCCCACCAAAGACCATAGGAACATCAAAGAAAGGTATATAGGACCCAAAAACGCCTCCAAGTAATCAAGAGAATAACCAGATGGAGAATGGGACTCAATATACACCCATACGAACCTCAACAAAGGGTATAAGTGGCCGATATAAGAGGAGAATAGGTAGAGAGATGCAAGAAGGCATCCTAGACTCAGAAAAACACAAACTAACAGTGTTTAGAGTCGATTGGGGGGGCTAGCAGATCAAACCGATGGTCATTTGGGGCCAAAAAGCCACCGGCAGTAACTACCTTTGGAAGAAAACTTCCCACAGATCTCAGATCTTGATGGATCCTTGTAAATAAGGTATCCACATGTCGGTTAGATAAGGGGGTACTAGATCGAAGCCATAAACCTCCCGAAAAAGTTCATTTAGGGACTGAAAAATGAGTTGGTTTACAAACTATTTTTTGCGAAAATCCAAGAATAATGGCCAGAAAACACCCCAAATAGATCCAAAAAATCCCAAAAATAACAAAAATAGGAAAAAAGGATCTCTACCAAGTGGAGAAGTTTCAGCCAACCTCGATTTTCGTGTCCATATGGCTGATGACATCAGCCATTCGGTCAGATGACGTCAGCAGGTATCAGATTGCTCCTGGTTTGTCTTCACGAATGCTCCGGCAAGCCTCGGCGGCGGATGGCTATGATACCAAGTTGTATTTGAAGAATTAGGGTTAGGGTTAGGTTTGGAGAAGAGAGAGAGACAAAAGGATGTCTATTGTGATTAGGTCACAATGACTCCATAAATCTTATGTAAGTCCAAAAAACTAAAGGCAAATATACCCCTCAAGGGGGTATTTACAGAACAACCCCTGATACATATAAAATACGTATTTCTACATATATGATAACACAAGTCTAGTGTTACCTGACTGTGCAAAGGAGGTGGATGATGTGGCAGATGGACCATCAAGCTACTGAAGCAATCGTCGAAGGCCTGCATACTCTGTGGTAGAAAACCCACTAGAAGGAGCTGAAGGAAGAGGGCTCGTCAGAGACTGTCCTGGGGAAGGAGCAGAAGAATCCATACTGACTGTATGAGCACTAGAGGAGGTTGGCTGGCTAGGACGCCCATGTAACTTCCAACACTTGGCAAGCACATGGCCTAACTTGCCGCAGAAATCACACTTGGGCCTCTCTCTAGTCAGAGACTTCCCAGGAGAAGGTCCAGTAGGAGCACAAGATGGAGCTGAGGTAGTCTGATAAGATGGACCCCTCGAAGGCTGCTATAACTGCTGAGGCTGATAAGTAGGAGAAGCTGCTAGCGCTGATCGCTCTGGAAGGGGATGCTCACTCTGAAGAGAGATCCTCCTACTTTCCACACTTTGAAGATAGGCATACACCTCACTGAAAGAAGGAAGATCCATCCTACTACTCAAGATCTGAACACGGGGCAAGCTCATAAGACGGATTGAGCCCAGCAAGGAAATCAAAGATCCGGCCCTTCTCTATATATCGACGAAAAGGAGCAATCTCTGATGGGTTGAGAGGTTGATAAGAGAAGTAATGATCAAGCTCCTGCCACAGGTACGAAGAGCAGTGTAGTACTGAAAGAGAGACTTCTCCCCCTGCCGAAAGTAGGAGATAGTCTGTCGCAGCTGAAATGCCCGTCCTGTGTTCTGCTGCTGTAAGTCTTATCAGTGATCTCCCAGACCTCTTGCGCTGTGCGCATAAATAAGAAACTCTCACTGATATCAGGCTCCATAGAGTTGAGGAGCCATGACATGACAGTAAGATCATCTGTCTGCCACTGTCAATAAGATGGATCGGTCTTGGGAGGCTCAACTGTATCTCCCGTAGTGTGACCCAACTTCCCACGGCCTCCAATAAACAACCGTGCTGCCTGAGCCCAGCGCAAATAGTTCTTGCCATCTAGCTTCACTGATGTGATCTGTAAGCTAGGGTTCTCATAGGCCAAGTGATGCACCATAGGGCCTCCAATACCAGTGGAGGGAACATCAGTGCTCACATCAAACCCTAAAGGAGAAGGCAAGGTGGGCGGTGTAACCACAGGAGGTGTTGGATCTGCCATGGAGAACTACAGCGAAAAAGGAACACAAACAACCACACCGAAGATCAATAGATGGCCAGAAAGTGCGTAAACAGCCACACCAAAGGACATAAACCCATCTGATGAAGCCTCAAAGAACAATTAGACCAAGAATATCCACCAAACAAACCCTAATACCCAAAAAAAAGGTTATGGACAGCAACTAGAGGTGAAAAAACAACCTCAAGAACCCCCTCAAACAACTGGAGAACATATGCGTGGCTGTGGTAAACAAATAATAGCCCACAAACCCTATAGTGTTTGCTCTAAACATCTCACAACAGGCTAGGATGGTGGAGAATGAAGTAAAAAAACACTAAAGAGACAATTAACATGCATTAATTCATATTAGAGAACAAATCGCAGCCCAATAAGGGTAAAATTACTGCCGGCGGTACTAAAAAAGGTGGAAAAAACTTCACCTAGCCTTCAATAGGGAGTGGAATCGCACAAGAGAGGTGTTAATAGATTGGACACATAATGGGGGATCAAATCGAAGCAACAAAATCAGGCAAGAAAGCCCCCACAGATCAGAAACACTCGTAGAGCGAAAGAACAATATTTCGGAATTTAGTCAAAAAAAGGTCCCAAAAACCATCAAGAAGGCTTCAAAAAATTCGGCAAAAATCACCATAATTCATGAAAAATCGAGATCTACCAAGAATGAAGAGTTTCGATAGACCTCGAGATGCGTGACCGTACGGATGATGACGTCATCTGTTCGGTACGATGATGTCAGCAGACATCCGCACTATTCTGGCGTCCCTTTGGTTGTTCTCCGGCTATAGATCTTGATTACTTGCTTTGATACCAAGTTGAATTAGTAATTTAGGGTTAGGGTTAGGGTTAGGGTTAGGGTTAGGTTTAGGTTTAGGAAGAAGAGGAGAGAAGAGAGAGATGAGAGGAAAGGATGTCATGTGCTTATGTCACCATGACTCCCTAAATATTATTTATATAAAAGGAATTACAAAGAAAACAAATATACCCCTCAGTATTTACAGAACTACCCCTATTACATGAGAAATACGTAATTCTTGTTGGAGTTTATGTAATACACCCACGTGGGTGTCTCAAGTGGGCTGCGTCCCACTTCCCACGTGGGACCTTTCTTGGGTTTTCACTATTCACGTGAATAGTGTCGCGTGAATAGTGTCACGTGAATAATAACATGTGAATAGTGTCACGTGAATAGTGTTCTCCTTTGTAGGGTTTCTCCCCATCATATATATATATACAGTGTGTGGGAGAATGAATTAACAATTCATTCTCTCCTCTTCCCACAACTTCTCTCTTTAACCCTAATCTCCTTCTCTACCTTTCGCCTCCATTACACTTTTTTCCCTCTTCTATCCACAACCTTCATCTACTGGTTACAACCTAATTTACAACATTTCTACGTATCTGATAACACAACTCACCCCGAAATCTGACAAGAAAGCACTTCAAATCTTCTTAGCCATCTCATAATGCAAAAGGAGATGATCCGGCGATTCTCCGTCAGTTCTGCACATCCAACTATAGTGAACCATGGTAAACCCTCTAGCCATCATGAAATCGAACATGGATGGGTTCGAGAGGTCCCTAAGGTTGTAGGGGATCAGAAACAAACAAGAAACCCCACCATAAAACCCGCAATCTAATGGATTTATGGCTGGTTTGAAAAAATAATTATCATGATTTCTCTAAGTCTTAAAAACCATAAAAAAAACTCTCCAAAAAACCAACAAAATTCCTGAAAAATCAAGATCTACCAGGGAGAGAAGATTTTGATAGACCTCAAGATGCGTGTTTGTACAGCCTGACGTCAGTTGTACAGTACAGTGAAGCATCAGCACTCCTCCGCGATCTTCTCTGGCTGTAGATCTCAAATGTTAGCTTTGATACCAAGTTGCAATGGTGATTAGGGTTAGGGTTAGGTTTCGAGAGTCAGAGAGAAGAGAGAGAGAAGGATAGCCAGTGATTAGGTCACAAGACTCCACCAAATATATTATATATGGAGAACCTACAAATGACAAATATACCCTCATACATAGAAAAGTAGAAAATACGTAGAAAAATACGTAGATGATAACATAACCCATATTGCTAAATATGTGTAAGGGCCCTTCCTATGCTTCTCAAATCAACACTTTCTGTACTAAAGACATGCAATACGTGATGAAGTGATGCCCAAGCTAGATTTTGACTAAATTAATACCATAAACAACATATCCGTATATGTGAGTTGTGACATACTTGTGGATCCCTCCTAGGAGATCAAATGAACTAAGCAGATTGTATGATCCTAACCATGTGATTTAGAAACTTTTTTTATAGCAGTTAGGGAGGATAACGGTTGGTAGTCCTCAACACAACCATAATCTTTATTTATTTATTATCAATTTTATAATAGATAAGAGTGTATTATAAAAAAGAAAAGGAAACCCCGATTATGGGCAAGGATAGGGCAGGAGCTTAGAGCATGAGCTCCTCCAATTTGAATAAAAAATTATCAAAAAAAAAAAAATCCTCTAAATTATGTCAAGACAGAAGACCAAAAATACATCAAAGCTTTAATTTTTAACACCACAGATTCGATGACTCTTTCTTTACCCTCATAAACAAGCATATGAGCCAAAAAAAAAAAAAAAGAGAAAATGGGAGCAGACGCCAGAGGATACGGCCAAGAGCACCAAAAGCATCGTTACACCACCCAAAAAATAGATCTTTAACATGCGCTTGTTTCAGGCTATTCATGAAATTTTCTAGTTATATCCGATCAGGATTAAGGACATTTCGGTCCCTGAGATCTTGGAGATTAGACCCATCAATTGCTGGGTCTTGGCATCCTATATTTGTGTAAATTACGAAGTGTATGGAAAATATTTATATGGGCTATATCATCTGTGACTTTGTCAGTAGTAGCTAAGGCACATACGACTTGGACCTTAAATGATGCAATGGATTGAATGGTTCCAATCATCCAATTGGGTCAAAATTTTGATCCTTAAGATCTAAGGTTAGTCCCGTCAACCTGTGCCAATCATCTGTATGGGTAATATTGCTTATGCACCATTGTTATGGTCCATAAGGCTTGGTGTTAGATTTTCCTTTTATGTTATCTTTATTACCGATAAAAAGGGCAAAATTATATTTTCACATTAGTAGGGATAATATTGTCATTTAAAAATGCAGAACGAAAAAACATGGCACACGTCTTTTCTCAGTTGGGTGATCCAGGATCGAAGGGTTTTATATCAACAAATTGAATTACGGGCTCAAGCCCTAAGCCTAAGGGTTCATGACAAGAGAGAAAATAGAGGTGCTTTCAATTTCTACCAAAAATGGGGAGTATTGGAAAATGCCCCTTTTGGAGATTGTATTTGTGATTTTCCCATATAATTATCAGTAAAACATGCTTATAATCTTTAGACTAACCTTTACAACTGAAGCAAAATTATCATCCAAGATGATGATGTCCGAGCTTTCTTTTGCAACTTCAGTTCCTTGGATGCCCATGGCAAGACCTATATTTGCCTAAAATAAAAAATTGTAGAATTACAAACGTAACCACATATAACATAGGAACATAGTACCATATTTGAGACCACCATAGACAGAATGAAGAGTAATATTTAGATCAGGATAAACGATCATTACAAGTACATCGATAAACCAGTTTTGCACACATTGCGCGAGAGAAGTTGGAGTCCACAAGTCCCACCAAGGAGATTTACGATCATTCATGATTTACAATCAATTGAATGATCTTAACTATCCAATTTAGACTTTTAAATGCTAATTTTTTATCAACTCATATGAAAGAATGCAATCAAACAGATAGCAAAATCATCCAAATCTTTAGGAGATACAGGTGGAACAAATCAAACAATGGGCTCCAAAGCTTCAACATATGCGCATTGTGCAGGGTATGACTTACAGACTTGTACCATCTGTCCATTCTGACTAAAGCATTCATCATTTGAAAAGAACAGTTAAAGAAATGTCAACCTCATGCAGTGCAGGAGCATCATTACTGCCATCTCCAGTTACAGCAACAACATGGCCTTTATTCTTCAGAGCTCTCACAAGTAGAAGCTTGTCATTAGGAGAAGACCTTCCCATTACCTATACATCAAAGTTCTCAATTAATGATATGTTGCTATCCCAAGCCACTTAAAATGTAACATACGTTTCTAGGGCATTCATATGTTTATTAGGAAGTAGCATGGTGTGCCAATATCTTTTTGGATCATCCCAAATGCAGGATACAGTAATGGATATGGAAAGAGTTTAAGATACCCATCCCCCAGACGATAACCTTTTGCATTGGCCTAGGAGATCTCCAGGAAAGGGTATCCAATGGTGGGTCCCACTCCATGCATGTGAGCCACATGTATGCCATAATACATCATCCTTTTGGAGTTATCCTGGATTTCCTTACGGTTATGTATACATAATAGAATACCTGATAAACAATAATTTATCAAAAGGAGAAAAAATAGAATGCCAATTACCAAAGAATAGAGACCTCTTGTCTCATTGAAGATTTGGCAATCTCAGTTATTTCTCTCATAATCTGACAATATTTACTTGACCAATTTCTATATGTTAAACATGCCAACAGATGTTCCATGATTGTTCAGATCATACCGATATTTTGTCGGCAACTTCTTCTCTTTGTTTATCAGACAAGGCACGAAAATCCCTTCCTTCAATGAGATTTGGTGGGGTAGCATCACCTGGGTCCGAACTAAGTATCCCACACTCCAAAGCTATAGCTTTGGCTGTCTGAAGATTGTCTCCAGTGACCATGCGTACCTATTAGTTAGAAATAGGAATTGTCTTTAAGGTTTTGCATACATAACTTGAATCATAAAAATTGCACATAGATTATGCTGAAAGAAGCTTACTTTAATTAATGGATCATATATATATATAGATGTAGTTATTCTTATAAATGGCATACTTTGAAGAAATTACATACTTCATTCATAAAGCACTCAAATGGTCATTGAGGGAGCATTGCTTTACAACAAATTTGCATAAACGTAGCATGAATCTTGACTTTTATTGCTAAACCAATATTCAAAATTCCTTTACCATAATAGAGTTATGGTAATTTTATTTAAAGAAAAAAGAAACAAGAATAAAAAATAACAAAAAACAAGAAAGTTATGGGATGAAATCCTTCTTGTATATGGATGTCAAATCCATGTCAACCTCCGGAGTTGGCAAGTTCTTTGTTTTTAGGGTGGATAAGCTGGGATTAGGCGAACCCCTGTGATGCGGAAGCATTCTACTACGATCGTCCGCGCTACACCGAATCAATGCCCAATCAAGTGAATTCTATTTACTATTTATAGTAATTCACGTTTTTACTATTTATAGTAAATATCAAAATTACTATTTATAGTAAATCTCGTTTTTACTATTTATAGTAAATCCCGAATTTACTATTTATAGTAAATTTTGATTTTACTATTTTTAATGGACCCCACGAAGATTTATTTTAATTTAACTAGGATTTTCAATTGAGATTTTGTTTCCAATTAGGATTTTATTATTGATTGCAATAGTTGATTTGTATTAGGAGTTTCTAATTTCAATTAGATTAGAATTAAGAAAGTTAAAGTAGGGAGTCTTATAAAAGGTGATGTACCCTTTGATTTTATGGAGGAAAAATTATGAATGAAGAAATAGAAATCTTTTTGAGAAATCTCTCTTGTGGTGTGAAGCCATCTTCTCTTGGTGCGAAGCCAAGCTAATTCGGTGCGAAGCCGAAGGTATCTTTCTATCCCTATCTCTTTCTCTATTTCTTCTCTTATTCTCTTCTTTTTCTCCATCTCTATTTTTTTTTTAGTCAATTTATTACCTAAGAAAACCCAAATCATACCATAGCACTATGAATAGTGCTGCGTGAATAGTGTCACGTGAATAGTGACGTGAATAGTGTCACGTGAATAGTGACGTGAATAGTAAACTCCTCTTCATTCCTTCTCAAATCGTGGAACGGGTATCCCGTCCTGCGTCAAATTTGGTATTAGAGCCCAGTTCGAAACTCCTGATCGGAAAGATATCTCATATTGGTTCGCAGTCTTTGGTAGTCGCGTTAGCTAAACTAAATGATGTGATAAATCGTTTTGAGAGCAGACTAAGCAACCATTTAAGTCGTATTGAGAGCAAACTAGAGGCAAGGATCTCTGCCAAAGTTCCAATCAGCAATTGTCGTCTTGGAAAATCACTACCACAACCACTGGCTTTTCCACCTCTTTCCGGCAAGCTATTGGAAGGTTTCACAGCAAAAAAAAACCCCTAAAGAGGTCTCAAAGCAAGTCGAGAAGTAAACGAAGAAATAAAATCCATTGAACAAGATGGTGTTTTTCCATGAAAATGAAAAAATCGACAAGGAAGAAAAAGCCAAAACTGAGGAATTAGCAAGTCCTGAAGCTCCTGTAGTTGTATCAGACGAAAAGACGGAGGTTAAGCATATTGATCCGCCTGCTATTATGGAGAATAAAAATGATGATGATTCCCCTGGTTCAGACTCTCCAGCTGAAGATGGCCCAAATAGTATAGAAGATCCCGATCCGAAACTAGATATTTCTGCTGTTTTAGAACCGACAGTTGAAAATAAAGCAGATGACACAAGCAAAGATTTCTTATCAAAGAAGGTCAGAGTTGAGGAAATAGACCATGTTTCAAAAAATTTACACCTGTCAAAGATGCAAAAGAAGAAACTGAAGGGAAAGTACTCCAAATATCTCTTCCGTTGGAAAAGCCAATTGCAATATCTCAACTTGAATTCAATGTCGAATTCTTTTCAACCAGGAGGGTTTGATGCGGGAGCATTCTACTACGATCGTCCGTGCTAAACCGAATCAATACCCAATCAAGTGGATTCTATTTACTATTTATAGTAATTCACGTTTTTACTATTTATAGTAAATATCGAAATTACTATTTATAGTAAATCTCGTTTTTACTATTTATAGTAAATCCCGAATTTACTATTTATAGTAAATTTTGATTTTACTATTTTTAATGGACCCCACGAAGATTTATTTTAATTTAACTAGGATTTTCAATTGAGATTTTGTTTCCAATTAGGATTTTATTATTGATTGCAATAGTTGATTTGTATTAGGAGTTTCTAATTTCAATTAGATTAGAATTAGGAAAGTTAAAGTAGGGAGTCTTATAAAAGGTGATGTACCATTTGATTTTAAGGAGGAAAAATTATGAATGAAGAAATAAAAATCTCTTTGAGAAATCTCTCTTGTGGTGCGAAGCCATCTTCTCTTGGTGCGAAGCCAAGCTAATTCGGTGCGAAGCCGAAGGTATCTTTCTATCCCTATCTCTTTCTCTATTTCTTCTCTTATTCTCTTCTCTTTCTCCATCTCTATTTCTTTTTTAGTCAATTTATTACATAAGAAAACCCAAATCATACCATAGCACTATGAATAGTGCTGCGTGAATAGTGACGTGAATAGTGTCACGTGAATAGTGACATGTGAATAGTAATCCACTCTTAATTCCTTCTCAAATCGCGGAACGGTACTCCCATCCTGCATCACCCTGCCAGCTTTATTGAAGTCTGTCCAAACTTATATCCTTGTAATATACATTTTCAATGATCCTCATCGATGATAGAAATCAATCGAAGCAAAAGTCAGGAGTGGCAACTCGATCAATGGAGTTGGCAAGTTCATTAGTTCTTATAATGAAATGGTTATGCTCTAAGTAACAAGGACATGGCACTTTTACGGTTTTTTGCCGTGTCAGACACCTCAACACCTAGACATGCGTGTCGACACTTCCCAACACACGTTTGGACAACTATGGCTGTGTCACCCCTCGTTTTAATAACATTTAATATAAAATTGATTTCTAAAAGCGGGTTGGTGTGTTCCAACCTCAATAGAATAATAAACTAATAAATATTTTCTACTTTATTTTCTATTTTTTGTTATTTTATTAATAATTTTAAGCTTCGTATATAGTGATATATTTTAATAAATATATGTACAGATGAGTCTCCATATCATATTTTTTTAGGTTGCAGTGTCAGACACCTCGTACCCGTGTCAGACATCGACACCCATGTCGGTGTCCTTGTTACATAGGTTATGCTAGACATTCAAAACACACTTAATGTCCTCCTATATGCTCAATAAATTAGACAATCACCAGAGCGCCTTCAAATAGTTAAAATACCATGAAAGTAACAATATCCTTGGGAAGTGGTTGTGGAGACTTGGGGAGGAAGAGCGGCATCTATGGTGCAATGTCATTGGCAGCAAGTTCAGTGTTAGCCAGTTTGGGTTGGGACATCCAGTCGGTGAGGTCTCCTTGTGGTACAAGTATGTTAGAGAGGCATAGCCAATACCTAGGAGGAATTTGGTGGGGGCATGCTTTTAAAGTGGGAAGAGGGGATAGGGGTGCATTTCTGGGATGATCCGTGGTGTGGAGAGGAGCCGCTCAAGACATTGTTCCATACTCTATACAGTCTATCTAACCGAAAAAGGGGCCATTGTCCAAGAGTGTGTAGAGCTTATTAAAAGAATGGTATCCTAGAATTTTGGGTTCCGTAGACACTTCTACGATTGGGAATTGGATTGTCTTGCTTCTTTTCTTCTTCGGGTAGGCAAGACCCTGGCGTTAAATTTGAAGGAAGACAAAAGAATTTGGAAGTGGGATCCCAAGGGCATCTTTTCTGTTAAGTTGGCCATATCTATATGCTGCCATGACAGCTCTAGTAAGAATTGCAACGAGCCAAACTAGATGCGAGGTTTTTATTCAAGCATTTTACTTTTCGCCACTAATCAACAATTCCACATCACCATTTCATACATATGCAGTTAGTTTCCAGGAGGAATAACTTTTTATTCAATTATCAAATGCATTAAACGGGTATCTTCGATATCTACAGCAGCTATCTCACGAGTTTTGTCAAGATTCTGGTACTTTGGACTTCAAAACTGTGTTAGAAATCTAGGTATAATAGTAGTAACGAGATTTAGGGATATTTTAGTAGTTTTAAAAATTAGATTTAGGTTATTTTAAATCAATGTCAGGAGACCGAATATTATTTTTTTATTTGAGAAGTTATGAATTGAGAGAGATCTCTCCCATTATGTGGTTAGGAAAGCCCTTGGTGCCTGTTTTAGGTTTCTAACCCTAGCTCTTCTTTCCGCTCTTCTTCTCTCCACAAATCACGCAACACTGTTCAATGACACTAAACCCTAGAAAAATCCACACCTAAACTTAGGGTTTTATTGTGAGTGTGACTCGTTTACTTTAAGTGCTATCAAAGCCTAGTTTTCAGAAGTATGCGTTTGTGGATAGATGGTCGGGTATGAGAACACCAGAGATCAAAATATGAAAAATCCGGGGGAGCAACCTACAATTCGGAAATGAGAACATGGCTACTAAAGGAGACAGAATTTACAACAGCAAATCACACAGTTGTGTGCTAGGTTAGAGCAGTTCGGTATTTTTTGTCTAATAGATGCGATTGTTAGGGAACCAAGAGACTGTCAATCCCTCGTCTATCAGCGTGGTAAACAGAGAGAAGAACCAACTGAAGAGAGGTTTAATAATCCAACCCTAAATGATTTTTCGGATGGAGAATCTGATCTAGTACACCGAGAATAACCTAGGTTTAATCCAGGTGTTGACTGTGATAAGGATCCACATCTGAAATGTTGTATCAGCATTACCAATCTCTTAGACAGGGAGGACACAGTTTGGGAGTACACTAACGACTTCTAGAAGCGAATACGTGTATAGCTCTCGAAGATAGAAACCCAAATCATTTATCGTTCCTTAATGTTTACACCTTAATATTCGTAATTTAATAGAGTTGCCTTAATGAATGCTAGCCAATGTAGTGCAATTGGCTACAAAAGTTAAGGCATGGCTTTCCTGTCTGAGTAACTGAGCACCTCGAATCTTTGACCCTGAAGCATACATTGTTGGATTTGTTGGATTGTGGGCCCCACGTGGGGGTGCACTTGGTGGACTACGTCCCACTGCCCTACGTGGGGAGGTTATGTCCTTATGTTTGGGGGCTAAGTATGGGTCCCACCTACTTAACTCAAGGATTTTGTTTCCTTAGTTTGTGGGTTACAGGGACCCCCACTTAACCCACCTCTATTAGTATTGAACTTGTACAAGGGGACTTCCCCATTATATATATATCATTACAGAGGAGATTGAACAACTAAGTTCAATCACTCCATTCTCTCCAAACCCTTCTCTTCTTCTCTTCCTAATCTCTCATCTCTATCTCTCTCTCTCACTCTCTCAATCTTACACTTCTAGTGACAATCTAGTTTACAACATGGTATCAGAGCATGGTTACTCTAGGGCCTATGTTCTTGTCCCCAAGAGTAGTTGAATTGAAGAGTCAAGGTTAGAATTAGGTTTTCAAAGTAGAGAAGGTAGAGAAAAGAAAAGAGAGAGAGAAGAGAGAAGAAAGGATGTCATGTGATTAGGTAACAATGACTCCATAAATCTTATTTATGTAAAAAGGAATTACAAAAAGACAAATATACCCCTCAAGGGTAATACGTAGAAATACGTACATGATAACACTCCCCCTCAAGTTGGTGCATAGATATCTCTCATACCCAACTTGCACAAACACTTATAGAGTTGCCAACTGGGAACTCCCTTCGTGAAAACATCTGCAACATGTTCATCAGTCTTCACAAACGGGGTACACACTACCCCAGAGACAATCTTCTCTCTAATGAAGTGTCGGTCCACCTCAATGTGCTTGGCACAATCATACTGAACGGGATTGTGAGTAATGCTGATGGCAGCCTTGTTGTCACAGTACAAGCTCACAACCTGAAACTAGGAAACTAAGTTCAGCAACCAACACTTTCAACCAGAGCATCTCACACAAGCCATGAGCCATTGCCCCGAATTCGGCCTCTGCACTAGATCTGGCAACAACGGGTTGCTTCTTGCTCCTCCAAGTGACAAGATTGCCCCCATCAAAGGTGCAATATCCTGAGTAGATCTCCGATCATCTTAGGCCCCTGCCCAGCCTGCATCGGTATACCCCTCTATATTGGCCAACTGTAATAGCAACTGTCGAAGGCCTGCAAGCTCAGTAACAGATATACCACTAGGAGAAGACAAGGTAGAAGAGCTCGGTAGTGACTGTCCCTAAGGGGGAACAAGAGTATCCATACTGGCAGTATGAGCACCAGAAGACAAGGTAGAAGAGCTCGGTAGTGACTGTCCCTGAGGGGGAACAAGGTATCCATACTGGCAGTATGAGCACCAGAAGACCCCGACTGGCTAGGGATGACCACCTACCCCAGTTTGCCACAGTAGTCGCACTTGGGCCTCTCCCTAGTTGAGGGTTTCCCAGAGAAGAACCCGTGATGGAGAGGAAGCAGGAGGCTGATAAGATGGGCCTCTCTGAGGTTTAGGCAGGAGAAGCAACTAGCGCTGATCACTCAAGGATGAGGTGCTCATCTTGAAGGGAGATCCACCAACTCTCTTCACTCTGAAGATAGGCGTATACCTCACCGAGAGAGGGAAGATCCACTCTACTACTCAAGATCTAAACGCGAGCGAGCTCATACGATGGATTGAGTCCAGAAAGGAACTCAAATATCCGACCATTCTATACATGTTGCTGATAAGGAGCAATCTCCTCTGGGTGAAGAGGCTAATAAGAGTAATAATGATCGAGCTCCTGCCACAATGTGCGAAGGGAGGCATAGTACTGAGCAAGAGACTTCTCCCCTTGCTTGAAGTGGGAGATACTCTGCTTCAGCTGGAATGCCCTGCCAATGTTCTATTGCTGGGAATAGGTCTTCCGAGTTACGAGTAATCTCCTAGACCTCTCGAGCTGTGCGCATGAATAAGAAACTCTGGCTGATATCCGGCTTTATAGAGTTGAGGAGCCATGACATGACAGTAAGGTCATCTATATCCCACTGTCGATACAAGGGATCAGTCTTGGGAGGCTCAACTGCATACCCAATAGTGTGGCCTAGCTTCCCACGGCCTCCAATAAATAACTGTGCAGCCTGAGCCCACCATAAATGGTTCTTGTTGTCTAATTTCACCGAAGTAATCTGTAGGCTCGGGTTCTCGTAGGCCAGATGATGCAACATAGGCCCTCCAACTCCACTGGGGGGAACTTTCGTACTCATCTCTGACTCTGAGGGAGTGTCCGAGGCTGGTGGCTGTTTTTCCATTTGCGATGGTTGTTTTTCCATAACGAACCAAGCCCAATAGAAACAACAAGAAAGCAATATGCAAGAACGAAGTCCAAATCAACAAGATAGCAGCATCTTGATGTCACAAAAAACACGAAAGAGATATGAGAGGTGTTGAAGATCAAACCGATGGCCAGAAAAGGCTAAAAAACTCAATCGAAGCCCCAAAAACATAAGAATAAGTCCCGGTAATCAACTAGAACCTAAGGAGCCTCTCATATAATCAAGAAAACTATCAAGAAGATGAAAGAAGACAAAAGAATTGCTTCTAGACTGAAATCGCAGTCCAATAACCCCATAAAAGTCGAAATATATGGCTTACGGGACCTTGAATAGGTAAAATCGGAGCTCAAATCAGCAGACTCTTCAATAGTGCTCCAAATGACACGAGAGTAGATTTAAAAAATCCCTGGGTTTGTAGGGAACCAAAACGAAGTGATAAAACCCCCCAAGAAGCCCCAAGTAAATCAGATCTGAAGCTGATACCAAGTTGAATTGTAGAATTTAGTGTTAGAGTTAGGTTATAATTGATGGAGAAGAGAGTAGAGAGAAGAGAGAAGGATGTCATGTGATTAGGTCACAATGACTCCATAAACCTTATTTATATGAAAGGGAATAAACAAAAGACAAGTCTACCCCTCACGTCAAGGGGTATTTACATAATAACCCAATACGTCTAAAATACGTATCTAATAACAGCTTGTATACCTCCTAGATTCCTCCGTATGTCCATCAGCCCATCAGTCTAGTACCAGTAGTAGTAGTAGATTCAATGAAGACCAATTAATGCTTTGGCATAACCGGCTTGGTCATGTCCCTGTGTTAGTCTTAAAACGTGTCTTTCCTGCTTTTTCGTCCATGTCCACCGTTCAATTTCATTGTGAAACATGTGAACTGGTTAAGCATTGGTGTTCTGTTTTTCCTATTAGTGAAAATAAATGCAATGTTCCTTTCTCTATTGTGCATTCTGATGTGTGGGGTCCTACCCCAGTGACGTCTTTATTTGGTTATCGCTACTTTGTTACTTTTGTGGATGATTTCAGTGGATGTACATGGGTGTATCTCATGAAAACGAAAGATGACTTGAGAGTCATGTGAGCTAAGCACGACATCTCCTCTCTTTCTTCTTCTCTATTCCTTTTCTATCTTTGAAACCCTAAACCTATACCTAACCCATACCCTTACCCTAAACCTGCAACTCAACTTCAACTAGCATGATCGTGAAAAGCATATTGAAGTAGATAGATACTTCATAAGAAAAACGATTGTGATTGGGGAAGTTTGTACTCCTTTTGTAAAGGACTGAAGAGCAGGTAGCAGATGTATTCACCAAGGGAGTCCCTAGTCACCAGTTATATAGATGTCTCAGCAAGTTGGGCATGATAGATATCTACGCACCAAGTTCAGGGAGAGTGTTGACAGGGTACCCTTTCTGTTATAAGGGACCCATTTATATCTGTAAGAACAATTTTGACCATGTTGTCCCTTTATATCAGACAATCCTTCGAAATTAGCAAACATTATTAAGCACATCAAGGAAATGTAATGTGATTTCAACATTTTGCTCAACCACAACCTTAGAAGTGCTAACCACCGCCACCTAATCCTTAGCTGAATGGAGCCCTTCATCACATATTGCACATTGGGCATCATGCCCAACTGATTTTTTGGTATCCTTTTATCATCATTTCAACAAATTTAAACCATAAATTTAAACAAGAAGAGAAGAAAAGATATACTAAGTGCATAACACCAATTGCATAAAAGACCCTTCTTTCGTAACAATTCAGATGAGTGTACTTTTCACGTATGAATGGTGAATAACCTAATACCAATATATATAAAATGATTAAACATATATATATATATATATAAAATGATTAAACAACTAGACAGAGACCAAGTAATAAATACAAAAGGAATCAAGCACAAAAGGCATTTAGAAAGACTATACGGACATTATATCATTAAGTAACTTCTATGCAATTACCAACAATCTACTTCATCATCTCATCCACAAGAGTTTTCCAATGCTTATGTAGCTACTGTTTAGAAGATGTAAAACACTACCTTGACACCAGCATATGTGCAGAGTAGTACAGCTTCTTTGACACCTGGTCGGCAAGGATCCTAGACCAGAATATACCTATTAGAAAAGATGGCGAAAGCAAACAATAATACAATTTGGAGAAACCAAATAAAGAAGACTAAAAGAGCATCTAATAGTTAACATGCTTGTTTAACTTTTAGCTCTTTAAAAATATAATATCGGATTATCTCAAGAGATTTAACAAGACGAACTCATATGGTATATTTTTACTAGAAGACTATTGAACCAAGACTAAAGGTGGGTCAAATTAAAGACTCGCAAAAAGTGAAGTGAAATGTACGCATAAAAGATCAGGAAAAATAGCTTGAAGTTTTCCAAGCATATGAAACATGACATTGTTGGATTCTATGTACACTCACGTGGGGGTGTTCTTAGTGGGCTGCGTTCCACTACCCCACGTGGGGTTTATTCTCTATCGTTTATGGGTTAAATAATGGACCCACCCACTTAACCCACAATCTCTTTATTTCATATTAATGGGTTAAGTGGTGGGCCCCCACGTGACCCACACGATTTCTCTTGTACTTGTAGAAGGGGTTTCCCCTACTTATAAATATTACTTATGGCAGATTGAATATTCACTTCAATCTCCCCATTCTCTCTCAAACCCTAATCTCTTCTTCTCTCCCTAGCCTCCATTCTCTCTCTCTCAATCTTTAGCATATTGGTGACAACTTCAAACAACAACATAGTATCAGAGCATGGTTATTCTAGGGCTTAAATCATTGTCCCCTAGAGTTTCCATGAAGATTTTATATGTGGGCATCCGAAGTCCGGGCAAGTTTTGAGCAAATCGCAGAGGGTCCTCCTGCGAAATTCTTAGGTTTTTTCTGAAGCGAAGGAACCAGAGATCTATCATTCCTAGTGTATTTCTTGTTGTTAGTCGTCCAAAATCCATCATATCCCCGTTCTTCAGGATTTTTTATCAGTTTTTTCGGAGAATACGTATATCGAGGTTTTTTGGGTTTTGATTTACCTCGAGATTCGTGTCGTTTTTGGGCTCTCTACCCAAACCACCACTCATATGGCTAATAAGGTTCAACAGAAACTTATTTCAGAATTTTTGGATCATCGGATCTCCGGTTCCAAAAATCGGATCCCCGACTTAGATTTCGGGTTTTTTATTTCCTTGGATTCATGCACTGCTCGGGCTCTCTACCCTAGCCACATCTCCCTGTGGATTATCTGGGATCTACAGAGCCTCCTTTGAGAATTTTCTGATCGTTGGATCTCCGGTTTGAAAAATTAGATCCCCGACTCAGATTTTGGGTTTTTTTCTACCTCGAGATTCACGTGCTGCTTGGGCTTTCTACCCTAACCGCACCTCCATGTGGATTATCTGGGATCTACCAAGGATTTAAATTTCGGTTTCGGTGGTCGAAAACCGAAATTTCGGACGATATTTTCAAATTTCGGTAACCACCGAAACCGAAATTTCGGTGTTTCAACCGAAATTTAAATCCTTGGGATCTACAGAGCTTAGTTTGGGATTTTTCTGACTATCGGATCTCCGATTTGAAAACTCGCCCGATTTTTTGCCCGGATCAGAGTTTTGCCTTTTTGGGTTTTCTTCATTTTTGGAAACCAAGGTTCCCAGGGCACTTTTACCCTAACCGCACCTCCCAAAGTGCTCCTAAGAACACTCTGAACCTTGGTTTAGGTTCTGCAGACCTTCTGTTCGTTAGTCGGTTATTTCCAGGCCTTCCGCTGCGATGAGTTCATCAGAGGTTTCATCAGTTGAGGATAGCACTCCGTCTCATGGTTCTCATAGAGACCACAACCCCCAATTATGCATCACTACGGTCAAGTTTGATGGGACCAACTATCTTGAGTGGAAGACATCTACGCTCATGTACATCGGGGGACGTGGCTACAGTGAGTACCTCAAAGGAAAGACAATCCAGCCTGCCACCTAGACAAATCCCACCGGAAATGGTTATGGAGAACCTTACGGTAATGTCTTGGCTTCTCCATTCGATGCAACCCCAGATCAGCAGGGGGTTCATGTTCCTTCCTACAGCAAAGGAAACCTGGGATTCTGTTACCGAAACCTATTCACAGGTTGGCAACTTTGCGAAGCTCTATGAATTAAAGCAAGAGATTGCTTGTCTCCGACAGGGGGAGCTCAATCTTGGTACCTATTATGCTTCTCTCCAAAGCAAATGGGAAGAGATAGATCATTATTAGAACTACACTCCGGTTTGTGCTACGAATGTGAAGTCTTTCCGTGCTATGGTTGAGCAGTCCCGATTATTCCAGTTCCTTTCCGACCTTCATCCAAGCTTCTTGGCTACCCGTGTTCAGATACTTGGCAGATCTCCTCCCCCTACTTCATTGGCACAGGTCTATGCCGACATTTAAGGGGAGGATAGTCGTCGCACTGCCATGCAGCTACGCAGTGGTAGTAACACTCAGGATCCATCTGCCCTTGCTTCTGTGTCTTAGAAGGGTCAGAAATTCTTCCAGAAGAAGACCGGTGACGACAGACGACATCCCAAGTGTGATCATTGCAGCCATCTAGGCCATGTGAAGGACACTTGTTGGGAGCTACATGGGCGTCCACCAGGTCTGGGCCCAAATCCACGTCACCGATCTTCAGCAAGACAAGGACCTCCTACAGCACTTTCTGCGGCTCAGGACACTGCACCCTCAGCACCTCCAACCACTGGGGATATGGAATCTTTTTCTCCGAGTGATCTTGAGCGACTTTGTCGTATGATGGCCCAGCTCAATGGGCAAGCCTCCACTTCTACCTCCACATATCCCCAGACAGGTACTGGATCTACTTTCTCTGTATCCACTGTTCCTTTTAGTCCCTCCTGGATCATCGATTTAGGGGCCTCAGATCATATGACTGGTATGTCTTCAGTTTTTTCCAGTTATTCTATTTGTTCTGGTCTTGACTAGGTTAAGATAGCTGATGGCACACTTTCCTCTGTTTCCGGGAAGGGCAATGTTCATGCCTCTTCAGCACTAACCTTGTCCTCGATACTGCCAGTTCCTAAGTTTAAAACTAATCTTTTATCTATCAATAGCCTTACCAAGAATCTTAATTGCAGTGTAACATTTTTTCCTTCTCACTGTGTGTTTCGGGATCTGGAATCAAGGCGGACGATTGGCAGTAGACGTGAGGAAGGTGACTTGTACCTCCTAGATCGCTTGGTTTCTTCTTTAGCGCATCAGTCCAGCATCAGTAGCAGTAGTCGAGTCAATAAAGACCAATTATTGCTTTGGCATAACCGGCTTGGTCATGTACCTGTGTCAGTTTTAAAGCGTGTCTTTCCTGCTTTCTCTTCCCTTTGCGATGTTTCGTTCCACTGTAAAACTTGTGAACTCGCAAAGCATTGTTGCACTGTTTTTCCTCTTACCGAAAATAAAAGTACTATTTTGTGCATTCTGATGTGTGGGGTCCTACCCCGGTGATATCTTTATTTGGATTACGATATTTCGTTACATTTGTTGATGATTTCAGTGGCTATACCTGAGTATATTTTATGAAGCGAAAGATGAGATTTCTTCCAATTTTCAGACCTTCCACAAGATGGTCACCACTCAATTCAGTACCGCAGTCAAAATTCTTCGGTTTGATAATGGGGGTGAGTACCTAGATGGGAGCCTTAGAGATTACTTTGCCTCTCACGGCATTGTACATCAAACTTCTTGTCCGTTGACTCCCCAACAAAATGGGAAAGCTGAAAGAAAAAACCGCCACCTTCTCAAGGTTGGGCGTGCCCTTCGTCTTGGGATGCAAGTTGAAAGATTCCAAAATCGTTTTGGTCTGAATCCATCCTTTTGGCTGCGTAACTAATCAACCGCATGCCCTCTCGCATTCTTGGCTTTCAGATCCCTTTGTCTGTCCTGCTTCCTGATAGTCCAGTCTTCATTGTTCCTCCCAAAGTTTTTGGGTGTGTTTGCTATGTGCATGTTCATCGTCACTCTCATGACAAACTTGATGAACGGGCCTTGAGATGTATTTTCCTGGGGTACCCTTCCACTCAGAAGGGGTACAAATGATATTCGCGTTGACGTTTCACATCTCTGGACGTCACCTTTGCTGAGCACGTTCCGTTCTTTGGCAGTAAGGTCTCTCATCAGGGGGAGTGTGATATTACGGACGAGAGCCCTGTCCCCATGCCAGTTCCTGTACCTCTCCACTCCTGTGCCTATGGCCGAATCTATGTCTACTATTGACAAGGACACTTCTACTACTACAGCGATGGATATGCGAGTTTATGTCAGATCCAAGAAGAAAAGACAAGTCACTGATTCTGTGCCTACCAGTCTACCCTCCGATCTAGCTCTAGGTATTGTTTCTACCCCTACTTTAGTTCATGAGTCCTCAGAGACTCCTACTCTAGAGGATCTACTCGTTGCACTTCGTAAGGGTGTGGGCAATTGCACCGTACACCCTATCTCTCACTTCGTTTCTTACTAGTCATTGTCTCCATCTTATCAGACATTTGTTAGCATTGTTTCATCTGTTTCCTTGCCATCTACCATTGCAGATGCACTCGGTCACCCAAAGTGGAAAGGGGCTATGATAGATGAAATGCAGGCTCTTGAAAAAGACAAGATATAGGATCTTATTTATTTACCCAGAGGGAAGAAACCAGTGGGGTGCAAGTGGGTCTTCACCGTGAAGCACAAGGCAGATGGTTCCATTGATAGGTACAAAGCTCGGCTAGTTGCAAAGGGGTTCACCCAGACCTATAGGATAGATTACCAAGAGACATTTGCACTTATAGCCAAGATGAACTCAATCAGGGTTCTACTGTCCTTGGCTGCAAACAGGTCATGGCCTTTACATCAACTGGATGTAAAGAATGCTTTTCTACATGATGAAAGTGCCACCAGGGTTGAAGCTTGCTGGAAGTGATAACAGGGCGTGCTGACTGAAGAAAGCTTTATATGGGTTGAAGCAATCTCCTCGAGCTTGGTTTAAACAGTTCAGCAATGTAGTGAAAAAGGTAGGCTACACACAGAGTCAGGCAAATCACACTCTGTTTGTGAAGCATCTATAGACCAGAACCACTGCATTGATCGTATATGTGGATCCATAGTCATTACGGGGAGTGACCCGACACAGATCACAAGGCCCAAGGCCTTCTTGTCGTCTGAGTTTGAGACGAAAGATCTAGGACCATTGAGATACTATCGAGGGATTTAGGTTGCCAGGTCATCGAGAGGCATCTTCATTTCACATAGAAAGTATGTCCAAGACTTACCGAGCGAGACTGGGTATTTGGGTTCGCGACCAGCAGATACTCTTATTGATTAGAACCATCAGCTGAATTTCGAGAATGGCACACTTCTAGGTGATCCTGCCTTATTTCAACGATTGGTTGGCAAATCAATATATCTGGCCCATACACCGCCTGACATTGCTTATGCAGTAAGCGTCATTAGCCGATTCATGCATTCACCTCGGTCACTACATTTTGAGGCTGTACAAAGAGTTCTTCGGTATCTCAAGGGGTCACCAGATCGAGGCATATTGTTTGGAGTTCATGGCTACCTCAAGGTGGAAGCATACAGTGATGCAAATTGGGCAAGTGCAGTGACCGATAGACGGTCTACATCAGGTTATTGTACGTTTGTTGGAGGCAACTTGGTGTCTTGGAGGAGCAAGAAACAACCAGTTGTCGCCCGATCCAGTGCAGAGGCAGAGTTCCGCTCTATGGCACATGGAGTGTGTGAGCTCTTATGGTTGAAGATCGTGTTAGCAAAACTGGGAGTCAAGGTGACAGACCCAATGAGCCACTATTGCGACAACAAAGCGGCCATTAGTATTGCTCACAACCCAGTTCAGCATGACAGGACTAAGCACATCGAGGTTATACTTACTAAGGAGCCAACAAGTCAATCCTGAATACATTGATAGCTTGATAGCCAAGCTGGGCATGATGGATATCTTTGCACCAGCTTGAGGGTGAGTGTTGGATTCTATGTACAGCCACGTGGGGGTGTTCTTAGTGGGCTGCGTTCCACTACCCCACGTGGGGTTTATTCTCTATCGTTTATGGGTTAAGTGATGGACCCATCCACTTAACCCACAGCCTCTTTATTTCATATTAGCGGGTTAAGTGGTGGGCCCCCACGTGACCCACACGATTTCTCCTTGACTTGTAGAAGGGGTTTCCCCTACTTATAAATATTACTTATGGGAAATTGAATATTCGCTTCAATCTCCTCATTCTCTCTCAAACCCTAATCTCTTCTTCTCTCCCTAACTCCATTCTCTCTCTCTCAATCTTTAGCATATTGGTGACAACTTCAAACAACAACAAACGCAAGCACAAAAAAGAATCATAGAAACTTCAAGGCCAATCAACTAAATTAGAATACATATCCAAAGGTAAGAAGCACATTTGGTTAAAGAGTTGTAATAAATAAACCAATAAAATTCTCCTTGAAAGTGAGGCAGTTTGCAAATTTTCTCAATACAATCACAGTCCCTTCAAACACAGATAAGAGTGTTGGATCATTTTTCTAAATTAGTAGAAACATTGTTATTATGGTCACCTATTGATGGAGCAGAGATTTATTAATGACAACAAAAACTAATGGTACCCATAGTTTAAAATTTTGTTTCAGAGGAATGTCTCCGTCAAGTGAAAAAGCGAGACAAACTCCGAAACGAAACAAAACAATCCCAAGATATAGAAAAAATGATGAAACAGGCAAAACATTAGGAAACTTTCCAAAACATTGCAAAACATTACGTAACATTCCGAATATTATAACGAAATCATATTTTTTCTCTTTTTTTTATTGTACCATATTGTCTCGGTTTGTGTTAGCAAAATAAATCGAGAGATTACGATACAATCCAAAACGAACCGAAACAAACCGAATTTATGCAAGTTTCGTTTCAATTCTCTTAAAATCCGAAATATTCCGTATGAAACATCACAAAACATTCCGAGATTTTAAACCATGATGGTATCGTAAGTAATGGTACAATCTCCAACTAAGGTGTAAAAATCCAACAAGAACATAACAACAATCAAAATATCCATGTACGCCCTCCATGTAAAGCACACGAAGCATTGAACTGCAATAGCGTAACAGATGGGGCATCTTTAAAGCTTTAAACACCTCGGCAAAGAAATTGATACTTTAGTATAAAGAAACAATAATAATTACCACATAAAGGAGTATGGAGAAATTTACACAGAATTAGTAGTTTCAAAAATAAGGAGAAAAATAATGGAAAATGAACTCCACTGCAAAAACGACGGGACAATCGTGCAGCATGATAACCCAGTATAGTCATTCTTGAATTTACATATTTGAAAAGGAACCACATGAAACTATAAGAGAAAGTGAGTTCATCCAAGGAATAAGGATATCAAAGAATAAATTCCTTCTTCTTAAAAGTTGATGAAGATTTTTTGAGAGCGGACAAAGAATCTTCACATGGTCTTATTGACATGGAAAGAGAAAACAAAGTCCCTAGAGAAATAACAGGATCGGTATTAGGGAAGACAGAAGTCTCACAAGGATATAAACCACATTATAGAACATGTATGTTGGAGCTTAAACTAGCATGAGAACAACTGGAAGAGAACAAACGAGCTTCCAGTAACAGCTGGTTCACACCAAGGATTGGCCTTGAACCATATCCTCTTCAACTAATACGGATGATTTAGCTGCACATATTCAAGAGGTCCCTTGGCATATGTTTTTTTGTCGAGGATGAAGTATTGGCTGATGAGACAAGAGAGAGAGCGTATATGCAAACCTCGAATAACGGAAGGATGCTTTGGAATTCAAGGGCTTTATATTAACTTAAACAATGACAGAAGATTGAGAACAACTTTAAAAAGCATAGAGAGGACGCGTTAGTTAAAATTGATAGCCTAGAGATACCCAGCAATGACTTTGTAATGTCATCTGTAATGAGGGAGTGATTGAGGGGGATGTTATCTATAGAACTAGAGAAGACGTACTTTCGGAGTGCAGTGCAATCAATTTATATCAATCCGTTACAGGAAAAAAAATTATGATAGCAACCAAACCAGCTTTGCTTTACGGGGCACTATATTAGACGATCAAGAAAACAAAAATATATAGAATGAGTGGAGTCAACATGAGGATGTCAAAATGGATGAGTGACAATAATAGGAAAGAAGGAGGTTTAGGACTTAGAAAGATCAGGATCATGAATAAGGCTCTCCTAGGTAAATGGATTTGGAGGTTCGGCAAGGAAAAGGGGAGCCTCTGGTGCAAAGTCATTGTTCGTAAATTTGGGGAGGAACCGAGTGGATGGATTCCTAAGGAGTCCAGACTATCCTATGGGTGTGGAGTGTGGAAAGGTATTCTCTTAGGCAAGAAGTGTGTACTAGAGGGGACTAGGGTGGTCGTGGGGCATGGTGCTAGGGTTAGATTTTGAGAGGATACTTGGTGTGGCGACACTTGTCTTAAGGCCGAGTTCCCGCGGTTATATTCTTTATCTCAACGGAAAGGCCATTTCATAGCATCCCTTTATATCCGACCAAGCGAAGGGGGATCTTGGGATCTCGACTTCAGAAGAAATCTCTTTGAATGGGAAACTGATCAGTTGGCACGGTTGATGAACTTCTTGAGGGATCACAAAGTTTTAACTTAGGAGGTAGACCATATATCTTGGGTCCACAATAAATCTGGACTTTTCACAGTTCGTTCTTTTTACGACTCTCTCTCGCTCTCCCTCTACCCATCCATACATATGCCCCAATATCTAGAGAGCTCATGTCCCTTCCAATATTCGCTTCTTTGCCTGGACTTCCTCATTGAACAAAATTCTCACTTGCAACAACTTGATTGCTAGGAGATGGATTTTGGTTGATTTTTGTGCTGTGTAAATCTAGTGGTGAAAGTACGCATCATCTTCTCTTACATTGCGAGCTGGCCAATGAGATTTGGTCATACTTTTTGGCTCAAGTAGGCCTTCACTGGGTCATGCATGGGTCTTTAGGTGCTTTGCTTGGCGGGTAGCCCAAGATCGATCTATCTCCTATGGGCAGAATTTTTTGGAAGATGATCCCGTACGCGGTCATTTGGGGTATTTGGTCAGAAAGGAATAGGAGAGTCTTCAGAGGAGAAGAAGGCTCCATCCTAGATATCATCATTAACATCAAGGCTCTCCTCCATAGCTGGGGTAGCATATCCAATGAGTTGAAAGGCACTTTTTTCTGTGATTTGGTTTTCAGGTTCGATTCTTTGTTGTCGAAATAGGGTGGGTTGTTCTCTTGCTTCCCCTGCTGGGGCTGTACTCTTTGTTTTCCTGAGATCTTCTCGATCTCCTTTTATATATTTGGACCTTTCAAAAAAAAAAAGACAATAATAGGAAAGAGAAAAACAGAAACGAACGCGTTGAGGGAACCTAAGTTTATTCCAATAAATAATAGAATAAAGGAAAGTCAACATGTCCAATGACGATCATACACATCACCAGTGAGATAGACCATTCTGCTGTAGGTTGACGGCTTTAAAAGTGCGACAAAAAGGCTGAAGAACACGGATCGAGGTAGCGAATAATGATTTGGAGTAGGGATTAATTGAGGATGGCCCTGAATAGAATAGAATGTGGAAAAAGAGAATTAATGTACCCAACACCAATTAAAAGGAACTGATTATAGGGAAGCAATTGATCAAAATATAGATCAAAAAGTTAAGTGCTTTAGATTTTACAATCAATGAATCCGCATTACCCTTGGAGCAGCATAACATAAATAAACCGATCAAACGTAATATTTTCTACTGCAATCACATTCCACAACACTGGCATAAAGGTGTTCAAGAGAAGAACAGATAGTTTCACCCGTAAACAGTTTTAGGGCTCGTCTGGTTATAGCAAAAAATGGAAGTGGTGATATATACAAATTTACAGCAAAACAGCGGTAGTGCCAAATCGGCGAAAAGGTATTTTTTTTTTATCAATAATGTTTTCGAGCCTATCTCAATTCCTGGAACCCGTACAAACAGGCCCTTAATAGATTCAGGAATGGCTGCTGTCCATTCATTGAGATCGACATACCAGTTTTTAATCATAAAATGTCACTTGGTTTCAGTCAGTTTCAGACCAAAACCACCGAAACTACCGAAATGAAACCAATCATTTTGAACCATGCAAAAATGGCATCAAGTATTTTTGAATGACGATTTGTTTGATATTCAGCATAGTAAAAATGTGTACAAACATTACAACAACCATGGAGCACACACCAGAAAACAAAAAAGGTGATATACTGTGGACAAGCCTGAGATTGTGTTGCACTCCAGCAAATTTGATACAAAAGAGTTAAAACAACAACATCAGAACAATTCCCTAATAGTGTGTCGCGATTTGTTATCAGCTATGCACCCTTTCTCACAGCATACTCATCAACTAGGTATCCAATTCTGGTACAAGAAAATACCATTGAAAGCCAAGCTAAATGAAGAACAAAAGAACATCGTGTGCGTGCACGCACGTGCATGTGTGTCTATCTATGATCGGCAGCATATACCTTTAACCCCACAATAGCCAACAAAACTAGGTCATTCTCAGGTAACACCCATTGTTCCAGTTCTTCTTCATCATCTGGAACTTTCTCTATTTCAAATGATCTGTACGCAATAGCAACACAGCGCAAGCTACTTGCAGCCATATCTTCGATAGCTTTCTTGAAATATATATTCTGCAATCAGAGTCACAAATTCTATTACTGGGAATTTCTCCGCAGGAAAAGCTTGGGGGATTTCAAATTTGTTTTCATTTTTTGATTTTGAGTTAACAATCTTGGTCAAAAAATGAAATTCAAAAACATTAAAAAACGTTTCAAAATTTTGTTTCTTTTGAGATTTTGAAAATCTTGTACATCAATATACCATTTTTGAATAAAAATAATTAGAATCTCTGCAACAACTAGTTTGCAATTAAAAAATTAAATAATGTTTACTTTATCTTCCTCCATTGGTTTGATGCAACCATCTGCATCAAGGTAACTTGTACATGAGGCTAGGACTAATTCAGCAGCACCTTTCCAATGTATATGAACTTGAGAGTCAGGCTGCAATTATAAGCACAGAGACAATAATTTTATTAGCAGCAAAATTAGATAATGACCATGGATAAGTTCATAGTGAATGCGAGTGGATGCAAAAGGCATGTTAACTGGATAAACAAGAAAAAGCTCATACAATGCTTTAAATAAAGACTATTTAATGTACAAGCATCCATCACTCAAAGAACATATTTCATTTCAATAGGGACCGAAACAAGCTTTACTGGCATAGTTCCATTTCCATAAAATACTTTCTTTTAATTTTTGTATATGAAAATATATAAATTGGTATAATCTAATTTCCGTAATTAAAGAATAAAAAAATTAAAATAAGGAAACTCAAAGGTTGTAGAGCTATATGGTTATAACCTCAAGGTTGTAAGATAGCTGTCTGTTGCTTTTACGTAGTTAAATTACATAGTTATTCACATTTAAATGTGTAAGCCCAACTCTTAATGATTTGAGCTTTCAACCTCAAGACCTGGATCATTTGGGGCCAAAATTGGGTTGATTGGGAAAGTCAACTCAGCCTCAGGACTATCTAAGTCGAGACCATATGAAGGACTGAGTGACATAATAATCAGGGTGTACCCTTTATGTTATAAGGGACCCCTTTATATTGTAAGAGCAGTTTAGTCCATGTAACGTTTTTTACATATATAAGAAGTTTAGAGTCATGTGTGACAAATACACATGCTCTCCAACCCTTTCCAAATTTGAAACCCTAACCCTAGATTCAACTAATTCCACTTGGTATCAAAGCCAACAATCAAGAAATAGCAATGGAGTACGACATCAGTCTGTATGGCTGACATCAGCAACTGTACAGACACGCATCCAAATGTCTGCAACAGAGGTCACTGCCTGCTAGAGAATAATTTTTTGAAGTTTATGGTGAGTTTTGGGAATTTTTGGTAAGATCTTGATTGGTTTTTGGGTGTTCTTGAGTTCGTAAATTAGTTTTTGGGTTTCTTATTGGTCCCGATCTATGGGGGCTTTTTTGGCGAGCTTTGTCGCATGCTTTTGCTCATCTATTATGTGACCAACCTCCCAAAACAAATATCATTGCATTTGGAGCTGATTTGAGGTTTCGGGAATGATTTTTCCCCAAAAAAGTTGTACCGCCTGGTCCTATTTCCCCTTGTTTGGGCATCTCAAGGGTAGTAAACCCTGCCCGGCTGTGTTCCCAATTATTTCTAGGGTTGTAATGCGGGTACGCACCCTTGTTGATGCCTTTCCTCATCTATGATGATATGTGTTGGTTGTTGGAAGCTCGGAATCTCCTCCGATCATGCCTTGAAGCTATTTGTGAGCGGTTTTTTGGGTTTTAAACCCTTGTGGAGCGCTTGTTATGTTTGTTGAGGGTTCGTTTGTGTGTACAACAACCTTCCTTTAAGTTTTTTGTTGATATTGGATCATCTTGTCTACTTGTGGGGTTACTGAGGATCCACATAGAATACAGAGGCCACCTCGAGCAGTGACGGGGTCCCATAGTGACTCAAATAGGATTCGAGAACCCTGCATTGCAAATTACTTCAGTCAAGTTGGATGGGAAGAACTACCTGGAGTGGTCTCAGGCTGCCAAGATGTATATTGGGGGTCGTGGGAAGTTAGGGTACATCACTAGGCATATTGTTGAGCCAACAACACCAGATTACCCATTGTTTGAGAAGTGGGAGACCGAGAACCTCACAGTTATCTCTTGGTTCCTCAACTCTATGCAGCCCCATATTAGTCGGGGCTTCTTGTTCCTGAGAACAGCCAAAAAGATTTGGGACATGGCTTGTCAGACGTATTCCCAGTAGCAAAATTTGGCTAGGGCTTTCCTGCTTCGACAGAGTATCTCTCACCTCGAGCAAGGGGAACGGCCCCTATCTGGGTATTTTGCCACGCTTTGGAGCATGCAGGAGCAATTGGATCACTATCACACCCACCAGCCTGACTGTACTGGCACCCTTTGCGTCGTCAAGTACTGGAAACTAGTTGAGGAAACACGAATCATCGAGTTTTTAGCAGGGCTCAACTCAGAGTATGAGTTAGCCTGGATTTAGATGCTTAGCCGTGACTCACTTCCCTCTCTCAGTCAACTGTACTCCTATATTCAGAGTGAGGTGAGCCGACGGAGTGTCATGGCACCAACCTCAATCCCAGCTTTATCTGCCATCGTGTCTGCGCGTTCTCAAAAGAACCGTCCCTTCACTACTTCTGTAGCAACATCTACTCCTTCCCCTGTTGGGAAGTTTTGGATGATCCTAAAGCTAGAAGGGACAACAATTCTTTTCCATCTCTGGAATTGCATGAAGCTTCAGAACGATGTACTTTTCAGTTTACTCTCACTCCCCTAATTCTTGTCTATAGAAGGTAGACGATGACTACAAAAGTTGAAGGAGGTTCTACAGGTCGGGAGATTGTCATTGGGGCTGAAAGGGGCTTGGTGCTTATCCCTGAAGTGATTAAGCCTATTTATGCAATTCTTGCCACCCAATGTTGTCAAGATAAGAAAGGGGAGAGGAAAACGGTATCACAGGCTGACTAGGCTGGTTAGTTGAAAGTAGTAATGAAGATAATTAGGTAGTAGACATGGTAGCTCGATCTAAATCCAGATCGAGTATACACAAAATTAGCTAAATTAAATCTGAATTTTGAATGACCGAATTTAAGTTTACATGTATTAAAAAATTACAAAAAATCCCCAAATTAATTCGTTTAATTCAAAGTAAACAGTAAAAATTCGGCTAATTTCTCAAAGTTTAGCCCTTTTTTTTTTTTTTGATAAGTAAAAATTATATTAAAGGGCCGAAGCCAAGGATACAAGCAGCCAAGGGAAGAAGGTCGAGATGACCTCCACAACGGCCCAAAAAACAAAAAGGAAACAAGACCCTAACCACTTCCTTAGTACATAGTTGCTCCCAACGGAAAACAAAATCTTCGAAAAACAAGCCCCTGCACTCTGCTGCCCCTTTCGACCACATGAAGAAAAGCCCCTTGATGTTTAGAATGATCGACATCAAATCCACTTGTCTACCTTCAAAGACCCGCTGGTTCCTTTCCTTCCAGATGCCCCATACGATAGCTAAAGGGCTCATTCTCCAAAGCACTTTCCCTCTTCTGGAAAAAGCATTGGAGTTCCAACTAAGGAGAAGGCCCTTGATCAACTCTGGCATGGCCCACCTTACCCCGAATTCTAGAAAGAAAGCATTCCAAATCTTAGAAGCTACCTCACAATGTAAGAGAAGATGATCCACTGATTCCCCGTTTGCTCTGCACATCCAACAGTATTGCACCATTGTAAAACCTCTAGCCATCAAGTGGTCGATGGTGAGGATCTTGTCCAGAGACGCTTCCCAAGCAAAGAAAGCAACTTTAGAAGGTATCTTAGTTCTCCATACCATGAAGACTGGAAAAGGAACACCTTCTATTCTTCTCATCTCCTTATAAAAGGATCTTACCGTGAAAGCTCCCCCTTTAGTCCAAATCCAAACTCGTTTATCCCTCTCCTGCGGTCTTAAGTGAATATCTTGTAGTCTGACTAGCAATCTAGTGAGAGGTTCGATCTCCCAATCGTTTAAGTTTCTTCTGAAACCCAAATTCCACCCTCCTCCCTCACCTAACTGGAAGCAATCATGAATAGACCCCCTTTTCCTGTCCAAGATGGAAAACAACTCCGGATAGTCTTCCTGAAGGGGTTTATCCCCACACCAGATGTCCTCCCAAAAACTTATTCTTTCCCCGACCCCAACCTCAAATTGAACGCCTTTGTCAAACTCCTTCGAGGCCTTCATGATCCCTCTCCACACACTACAACCGTACGGCATTCTCACCTCTAAACCTTTCCAGCCGAGAGCGTCGACACCATATTTTCCAGCCGTAACAGTCCTCCAGAGGCTCGACGTCTCCTCCCCAAATCTCCATAACCACTTGCCCAGAAGAGCAAAGTTCATGGATCTTAGGTTTTTAATGCCTAGTCCGCCGATGTCTTTTGCTTGGCATACCTTCTCCCACTTTACCAAATGGATCTTGTGATTCTCCGATTTCCAATTCCACAAGAACTCCCGCATAATCTTATCAAGGATGGAAAGAATACTTTTCGGAATCAGGAAAAAGGACATATAGTATATAGGCAAGCTTGAGAGGGAACTCTTTATCAACACCAGTCTACCCCCTTTCGATAGATATCTGGCTTTCCCAATCTCCTTCCAAAGCTTTCGACCACTGGTCTCCAAAGCTCCTTTGATCTGTATGCTGCCCCCAAAGGAAGGCCACGGTAAGTGGTCGGGAAATTGTCTATGCGACATTTCAATATATTCGCCAATCCTTCCAAATCTTCAACCTCTCCAACACCAAACATTCTACTTTTGTTAAGATTTACTCGGAGTCCCGATACCGCCTCAAAGCAAGCGAGAGTACCTTTGAGGAATCTCACCTAAGAGCTATCTGGAGCTAGGAAAATGAGAATGTCATCGGCGAACTGGAGGTGAGATATTGTGGGGACCCCTGGGGCAACAACAAACCCCTCCATCTCTCCTAAAGAAACGGCTTTGGATAATAATCTGCTGAGAGCCTCCACCACCACGATGAACAAGAAAGGAGAGAGAGGGTCTCCTTGGCGTAACCCACTTGAGCTCCTGAAATATCCCACTGGAGACCCATTGACCAATATAGAAAAGGAAGCGGATGATATACACCTCCAGATCCACTTCCTCCATCTAGTCCCAAACCCCATTCTACCAAGAACATAATCGAGGAAACCCCAGTTGACATGATCATAAGCCTTTTCCATGTCAATTTTGCAGACTAACCCTGGATGTCTCGATTTCTTTCTTGAATCGATGCATTCATTGGCTATAAGGACTCCATCTAGAATCTGGCGCCCTCTCACGAAAGCCCCTTGGTTAGGCGATATAACTGTAGCCATAACATCTCTAAGTCTCCAGGCAAGGACCTTAGCTATGATTTTGTAGGCACTCCCCACTAAACTTATGGGTCTATAATCCGCTATGTCCTCTGCTCCAGTGATCTTAGGGATCATAGCAATGAAAGTGCTATTAGAAGGGAAATCCCAAAAACCTTCCTCTTGAAATTCCATCACCATCTTCATAAAGTCTGCTCCAATAAACTCCCAGCACTCTTTATAAAATGCTATGGTAAAGCCATCTGGACCTGGAGCCTTGTCATGGCCCAAAGCAGAGAGAACATTCACCACCTCATCCTCCGATATCGGTTTCTCCAACCTCTCTCTTTCCTCCCTACTTATTTGGTCGAACTGGAGACCCTCAAGGGAGGGCCTAAAGGGGGCAGCTTCTGTGTATAAACTTGAATAAAACTCAACCACTCCTTGCCTGATACTATCCTCATCCTCCTTGATTTCTCCTTTGATGCTGAGGCGAGAAATATAGTTTCTTCTTCTATTAGCGTTGGCAATCTTATGAAAGAATTTCGTATTTTGATCCCCCTCCTTGAGCCACTGGACCCTAGATTTCTGTCTCCAACTTATCTCCTCCATCTTGACCAACTGCTGGTACTCTCCCTTCAAGTTAGTTTTTTCCAACTGTTCTTCCAAGGAGAGGCTTGAGTTTTCCTCCTTTCTATCAAGCTGAGTTATTTTATCCAGCACTAGGCCCTTCTTATGATCAATGATGCCAAACACCTCTCTATTCCAAGTCTTGATTTTTTCTTTCAAAGCCTTAAGCTTACGTCTAAAGACCACCCCCGCTTTGCCCTCGAAGGAGAAAGAGCCCCACCACTCCCCCACCTTCTCCTTAAATTGAGAGTTAGTCAGCCACATATTTTCAAACCTAAACGGGTAGGTTTGGATCTGAATCCCCCACATCCTAACATCAAGGGGGTATGATCCGAAGCCGGTATAGGAATCGCAACCACGGAGACATCCTTGAAATGATCCTCCCAACTAGGAGATACGAGGAATCTATCAAGCTTACATAGAGTGGGGTTGGCTTGATTACTAGTCCAGGTGAATTTGGCCCCTCCCATTGGCATCTCCATTAGAGCATTCCTGTTTATGAACTCCCCGAAATATCTCATGTGTTTGGTCACTCTCCCCCCTCCCGTCTTCTCATATGGGTAGCGGATGACATTAAAATCTCCCCCAATGCACCACAGATCATCCCATAAGCCAGCTATATCCTCTAGCTCCTCCCAAAATTGGTCTCTGCCCCTTCCATCCGAGGGCCCATACAACCCTGTGAGGATCCACCAAAGTTGCTCTCCCGTGCTTCTGCATCTGATGGTAACCGAGAAAGCCCCAATGAGAGTCTCGTCCACCTCAATACAATTTCTATCCCAAGCTATATTAATTCCACCAGAAGTCCCTTCTGCTGGTTGATACTACCACCCGATGTCCCCCCTACCGCAGATTTCTTTAATGTCCTTCTCCTCCACCTTGACCAACTTCGATTCTTGGATTATGATCACCTTGGCACCCCATCTTTTGAACAAACTTTTTGTTACTATTCTTCTGTCTCTGTTGCCCAACCCCCTCACATTCCAGGACATTATTTTGAGCTTCATCTATCAACTGTCTGTTTATGCCCACTACGTCTTCTCCTGTAAACCGTTGCTCCTTCTGCATTGAAAGGGCACGCCAGCCTTAATACCTCTCTAGGGATTTTGTTTGGCTTGACTGCATTAGAGGAAACACACCTCTCTGCCGTCTCTGTTCTTCCGGACTTTTGTTGTGTGGACCTTCCTTCCCCTACTCCAACTCCCTCTCCAGTCTCTGTGACTTCTGGGTAATGCATACCTGCTAGGCGTACTTATCCTTAATTCTTTTCGAGCCCCTTCCCATCTGGTCTAATCCGTCATCATCCGGGGTCCCACCAGGTTTATTGGTTGCCCCTAAGATGGAGAATAACAGGTTTCTAGTCTCTTCTTCATGTCCTTTAAAAGATAAACCCAACGACTCCCCCAGTTTTAAAATGTTTCTCCTGAACCGATTATTGAGATCAGCCTCCACTGTACTAATTGAGACCGGGACTCTTGGAATTCCATTGTTCCCATATCTGTTGAGTAATAGCCGCAATCCCTCCTGCTCCCTGCTTGTCTCCCCATGACATCGAACCTCCTTTCTCGAACCATCTATCTTAGACAATTCTACGGTCTGATTCCCTTGGGAAACGACCATCATACTCCTACCAGTATCCCCTTCCTTGTCTCTACCATCTCCGGCAGGCGTTTGATGGATCTGATTATCAGCTGCGTTCTAGATGCCACTTTCAGGTAACCCCCCATCCCGACTGGGGCTAGGATTACTGCAATCCCCTCTCTCCAAATGCCCAAACCGCAAACTGCCACCGGGGTGGGCAGGCGGAAAAAAAGGAACCCCAGAGGAAGATGAAGAGGGAGGAGAGGAGTTAAAAATTATCCTTACCTTTTGTAGTCTCACCTTTGCTGGACCCTGTCTCCAAATTCGACCTTTCCTTGCCTCGGTCTCCATCAGGTGGTTGTGAGAGATGGCCTATCCTTGCCTCCTAAAGTTTCATTCGGCTATTCTGAGGACGACGACTCGATAGATAGATTTTATAAGCTTTATCCACCCCGTACCCCTTCCGACCGAATACCCGGATCGTAATAACCTTCTTCTTCCATTGTTCGCATACCCGCCCAAGTGTATCGCCCAAATTTTATATCCTGTAGATCCTCTGTTCCCCCTCTTATAATTTATCTCCGTGCTCCTTCTCATCTGGTTCCTCCACGTGGACGGTCGAGGTATAATCCCGCTTCTCTTTTCGAACTTACGTTTCACCTCTTGATATTTAAAACTCGAATCAATCTGTTCTGCCCTTCCGTCTGACGACAGGCCTCTCCTCTTCGACACGCGATCTGTGCCCACAGGTACGTCCCCTGTCTCTCCAGCTGTTCGTACCCTAGCTGGTACGACTCCTCCAGTCTCCGGATCTCCGGTGGTTCGCTCCTCCTCCCTCGGCGGAACACATCCCCTGCCTCCATCCCTGTCCTCTGCTCCTCTCCCTGAGTTCTTAAGCTCTGAGAGATCCCGGTTGTCTCTCCTCCCACTTGTCTTTGGCCTGCTTGCCTTCAGAACCCCTTCAAGGAGGACCTCTATACTTATGCGAAGAACCGTATCTCCGTCTTGCACTTCTACTGTTCTAGGAATATCTTTCGCAATGCCTCCAACTTGCAGTCGAAGGGCATTGAAGTCAACTCCTTGAGAGGATGCAACATCCACATCCAACAGCCCTCCCATCCTTCTTCCAATCTGTTAGAACGTATATCTGTTCCATAAATGGAAGGGCAACCCCTGAACCAGAATCCAGACCGGGGAGGAATACCAGAGCTTGGAGATCGAATTGAATGATGGCCACCATCTACTAAGGTAGATTATATTGGACCCTTATTGACGTCAATTTACACAAAAACTCCAATGTCTCCTGATCTTCCACGAAGAAGATTCTGCTCTTAACTCCACTGGGTATCAGATAAAACAGATCTGAGGTACCTGTAATCTAGGTTACAGCAACCGCAATGTCTTCCCAGTTGGCCTCGCTGTCCGAAGATTCGCAGATAATCGCATGTGACCATTTGGCCTCTGCCCAGGTTTCTTTACTGGCTCTAATGGGCCCAGAAAATGGAGAAAGGTCTCTGTAACTTCTCTGTTCCAAGGTGCACATACCACTCTCCCTCCTCCCCTCTATCAAACTTGCCTTCTCGTCTGGCCGCCTATCCACAGCATTAATCATGGGAGCAGTTAGACATTCCGCCACTGCTTTCCACCCCTCGCCATGCGAACCTTGCGGGAAACAGAAGACAAGGTTCCTACCTCTGGCGGTGAACTCTGCAAACTGAACGAAGGAGCCTTTGTCATTCCTCTTAACTTCCGCTATGAAAGTCCTTCCCAGCATCACCTTTTTTCTCCACAAACCCTTGGAAGGATGGGCCTGGATAGCCTCCTTAATAAGAACCACCAGCCATTGCACGAGCTCCGCCGGTACATCAGCTTCTTCCACCCACCTCCGTCCTTCTTCCCTGATACGGATGAAAGAGCTTCCCCCTTTGCCAATGGGCGTGAAGCTGAAGGTTTTCGCCTCCACTGTCACCCTCTTCATAAGCTGAGCTTGGTGGAGATTCAACAGGAGGTATTTGCTTTCGAGGTTGGGAAAAGTGACAGTGAGATTTTGAGAAGACATATGGTGAATTCCCTCCAATCTGCATTCCATGCTTTCTTTGCTTTGCCAAATCAATAAAAGGGGGCTTGCCAAGGATTGCATGAACAAGGGCGAAGATTCAGCTTCCTCACGAACAATCAGACTCTTAGGGAGAGCACTTCCAGATCCGAATGCGCGAAGAAAACCTCATACATTCTCAGAATCTCCTCTACATCATCAAGAACTATAGATTCACCCAAAAATTGCAAAAATTTGTCGAATTAATTCATTTAATTCGAAGTAAACAATAAACTTAGAGATGTTTGGAGAATTTTTGCCAAAACGTTAGTAAAACACTGAGTTTTAAGGATATCATAAAAAAAGCATGATAAACACTCATAACTCATTATATCATAAAAACAACCATTTAGAGCGACCTAAGCAAGATTAATACCGTTTCACTCATTTTGGCAAAAATTCTCCAAATGGATCTCAAATTTAGCGAATTTTTACAGAAATTCTCTAAATCGAATTGAACTTCCCCGAATAACCGAATTAATTCTGAATTTTAACTGACCGAAGTTTATGGCGAAGTTGAAGTGTAGAACCTTGCTCACAGTGTAAGTCAGACAATAAAACAGAAACAAATAAAGCAGGGAATAAGAGTTTTAGGTACTGAAAGGAAACACGCCTCAGACAGGCTTGCCAAAATAAAACAGAATCTATCCTACTACTACTACTAGAAGAAGACTGCGGTGCGGTAGGCTCGAGAAGTCATCCATCCAGAAGGTAGAAGCCATTAGCCTCATGTCTAGTGGCAATCGTCCTCCTCGTCTCTAGGTCTTGAAAGACACAAGTAGAAGGAAAGAATGTGACTACAGTTCAAGGTTTTGGTTAAAGTACTAACAGATAAAAGATTGGATGTAAATTTGGGCACATGCAAGATAGATGAAAGAGGAAGCTTAGGAGAGAGGAGGACATTCCCTTTCCCAGACACATATGATAAGGTGCCATTTGCAGGCTTCACCTTATCACGGCTAGAACAAATGGAATAGGAGGAAAATAAAGCAAACGTGCCCGTCATGTGCTCCGAAGCCCCTAAATCAATGATCCAGGTGGGACTAGATGAAGGAGTGGACACATGATGCGCATATCTAATGTTACCTGACTGAGCAAAGGAAGTCGATGGTGTGGCAGAAGGACAATCAAGCTGACTAAGCAAGTGCCATAAAGTAGCAATCTCGGCAGCAGAGAAACCACCAGGGGAAGCCATGGTAGAAGAACTCGGCAGGTAATTGTCCCTAAGGAGGCAAAGGAGCATCCATATTGGCAGTATGAGCACTATAAGACCCCTACTGGCTAGGGCGACCGTGTAACTTTCAGCATCGGTCTCTCACATGCCCAAGCTTACCGCAGTAGTCACACTTGGGCCTGTCCCAAGTAGAGGGTTTCCCAATAGAAGGACCAGTAGGAGCATATGACGGAGCGAACTCACGATGCTGATAAGGTCGGCCCTTCTGAGATTGCTGAGGCAAGTAGACTGGAGAAGCAGAGGATGTGACCAATGTTGATCGCTCAGAAACTGGATGCTCATCCTAGAGAGATATCCGTCGACTCTCCTCACTCTGAAGGTAGGCATAGACCTCAATGAGAGAGGGAAGATCCACCCTGCTACTAAGGATCTGAACCCCAATTAGCTTCAAGGTTCTAAACTTCGACTTCGCCTTAAACTTCAGTCAGTTAAAATTCGTAATTAATTCGGGGAAGTACAATTCGATTTAAAGAATTTTTGTAAAAATTCGCTAAATTAGAGAAATTTGAGAAATTTTTGCCAAAATGAGTGAAACGATATTAATCTTGCTGAGGTTCCTCTAAATGGTTTTTTTATGTTATAATGAGTTAGAAGTGTTTTCTCATTCTTATTTTATTATATCCTTAAAAATTAGTGTGTTTTACCAACGTTTTGGCAAAAAATTCTCCAAACTTCTCTAAGTTTACGGTTTACTTCGAATTAAACGAATTAATTCGGTGAATTTTTGCAATTTTTGTACTAAAAAAGGCTAAACTTCGATAAATTAAACGAATTAATTCGGTGAATTTTTGTAAATTTTTTAATACATGTACACTTTAATTCGGTGATTCAAAATTCGGAATTAATTCGGCTAATTTCGCCGAATTTTGTCGAATTTTAAAACCATGGCTAGCTTGTACGATGGATTGAATCCAGAAATGAACTCAAATATCCTGCCATTTTCCACGTCGCTGATATGGAAGGACATCCTCGGGACGTTGAGGCTGACAGGAATAATAGAAATCGAGCTCCTGCCACATGCTGCGTAGAGAGGTGTAGTACTCAACAAGGGACTTCTCCCCCTGCCGGAAACGGGAGATACTCGGCTTCAACTGAAAGGCCCTGCCAGTGTTCTGTTATTGGGAATAGGTCTTCCTAGTAGTCTCCCAAACCTCCTAAGCTGTACGCATAAACAAGAAGCTCTGGCTGATATCATGCTGCATAGAGTTGAGGACCCAAGATGGTCTAGCTTTCCACGGCCTCCAATAAACAACTGGGCAGCCTGTACCCTTTCCAAATAGTTATTCCCGTCTAATTTCACGAAGTAATATGCAATCATGGGTTCTCATAGGCCAATTGATGCACCAAAAACCCTCCAACTCCACTAAAGGTGGCTTCTGTTCTCCCACTGGACCCTGAGGGAATACCAGGGATAGGTGACGGAGTATCCATAGCTAAGTACGGCGATGGAGACCAAAGGAAAAAAAATACACCCACAAACGGAGGCCAAATCAACACAAAAAGCCCTAAATAAGGTCATATCACAGCCAAGAGGAGGCATAGATCGATCATCAACACCAGATCAACAACCAAACAAACTGGACAAACACAACAGCCGTGCTAACACATGTGCCAAGGGTTTACAACCCAAAAAAGTGAAATTCCGTGGAACCCTGAACAGGTGATATCATCACCCAAAAAACAGCAAGGGATCAATAGAGGATGATGAATCATCAGCCAACAGCAACCGGAAAGAGTTAATGCTGCTGGTAGTACAATCAGCAGGCCAAAAGGGGCAAAAAGAGGGGTTGACGGTAATTAGAGAGAAGAGAAATCCTCACTAAACTCTCAAAACTCCTTCAAATAACCCATGGATAGAACCAATGTGTTCCTAGGTTTGTAGGGGATCAAACATAAGCAAAAAAAACCCACAAGAAACCCTCAAGAGATCAGAGATCAAGTTGGTTTAGAAAATCATTAATCACGAATTTTCGTAGATGGGTCACAAAATCATCAAGAATGCCCCAAAACGATTCCCAAAAAATACTATAATTAATAAAAAATCAAGATCTATCAAGTGGTACGATTTCGGGAGACCTCGATATACATGTCCATACGGCTGATGATGTTAGCCTGTACGGCCTGATGACATCGGCAATCGTTAGATTGCCCCTGGTTCCTCTTTCGATGTACTCCGGCTATTGGTGTTGATGATGGTTGGCTCCGATACCAAGTTGGAATGGAGGTTTTAGGGTTAAGGTTAGGTTAGAGTTGAGAGAGAAGAGAGAAGGATGTCATGTGTCTAGCACATGACTCCATAATTCTTATATATATAAAGGGAACATGACAAAAGACGAATATACCCCTAAAACAATGGGTATTTACAAAACTACTAAATACGTCTAAAATACGTATCTGATAACACTTAGCTCTACTGGTATACTACAACGCGACTGATCTCCTCTGGAATGATCTCATCACCCTCCTTCAATGCGTAGGGGACAACTTCTCCTTCCATTTCTTCCCTGAGGCTGAGATGTTTGTCAGAAATCGACGAAGGGGTCGAAACTTCCTCGACCATTGAGCTTCCAGCAAGGCGTCATTTTGTGGTGCCGAAACCTTCTCCAGGTCTTTATCAGAAAACCAAACTGCCCTTCTGGGGTCGACCTCCTTCATCAACGAACCCTCGACTAGTCTAGGTTCTATTGTGACTTCCATTACTTCTTGCATGCTCATGGTTCGCCGGATTTTATCTCGATGAGCATTATTGGTTTCTAATGGTCCGCCATATATCATATGGATGATAGTTTTTGGTGGCCCCTCTTCATTCAATGGTACTTTCTTTGGTTGTTCTTTGACAACCTCTTCTCCGACCCCTGTTTGGACCACGAATTGCGGTATTTTTCCTTTATCAACTAGGACTTGGATAAATCCCTGCAAAGCATAACATCGATCAGTGTGGTGGTCCCGTGTTCCATGATATGCACAATAAGGTCTCTCTAGCCTATCTTTGTATGTTCTTCTAGGGGGTCTGTAAAAGGATTTTCCTCTGATGCTTTCCAAAATTACTGATAGAGATGCCGTCAGGAGGGTATATTCTCTGCTCTGAAATTGCTTCTTTTTCTCTTCCGGTTCCTTTCTCTCAGATTGGGTACTGCTTCTTTTCTCTCCTCGTTTCTCACTGCTTTTTCCCGTTGAAGTTTTAACTTCTTGCACTCGACTCTTCTAGGTCTCATTCCTAACCCGAATTGATTCGTCTACTCGAATGTGCTCCTCGATAACAAGATAAGCGTCTTCTAGTTGAGAGAAATTCCGTATCACTAGAGTCTCGTGGGCTCTACTTCCTGCAAGAACCCCAATCTATGCATATGCAGCAGTTTTCTCATCCATCTGGTCTACCAGTGTAACCTTACTTTTGAAACGAGTAAGATAATCTCTTAAAGATTCATTCTCTGTTTGTCGGACGCTTAATAAAGATATTACGTTTAGCATTTGCTTCCTCTGGTGATAGTAATGCCGTACGAAGGCATCTTCCAAATCTTCAAAGATTTGTATAGAGTAGGGACCAAGGTTGTGAAACCAAGTTAGGGTCGGGCCCTTCAGACTTGCACGAAAAAGTCGACATCTCAAACCATCAAAAACTGATGACTCCCAGAGTACCATGAGCTGTTTGTAATGTAACATGTGTTCTACTGGATCTGATGATCCGTCGAACATTTCGATCTTCGGCTGCACGAATTTCTTTGGGATTTCAGATCTCAGGATCCCTTCAGAAAATGGCGAAGATCTCAACATTCTCAAGGCTTCCCTGGATGCTCCAGCTGCCGATTTTTGTCCTAGTTCCGGCCTCCTCTCTTTGTCTTTCCTGATCATCTCGGTTAATTTCTCCACAGTGACCGAGCGATCAGGATCTGGCTGATTTTCCATCTTTTCTGCTGCTTCACGACCCGATGTATGGGATTCTCTCCTGTCATAGCTGATTTCTAGCTCTTTCCTTCCAGTTTCTTCCTCGTGATATGTTTTGCTTGAATCCTTCTGGTAGCCTTCCGAGGCCTGTAGCTTCAATGCTTAGTTTTCTTTTCTGATTTCCTTCATATATTCTTTCATGGCGGCCATTTCCGCCATTAGCATCTTGGCTATCTTGTCCAAACTTGTCTGGGCTGGGATGTCAGCCTCACTGTTTTCTGGCTGAGCCCTAACGTCTTCATTGACCTCCTTTTCTTTAGAGTTTGCAGGTAATTTCCGAGGAGGCATTCTGAATCCGTCTAATTTAATCAAGCTCTGGAGAGCGCACAAGTCTTCTTCGGAGTATCCCACGGACTGTGCCAAAAGATGTAGGGAATAAATCCACACCCTCGAGATACATGCTTTTCCACGGACTTGATTGATATCTTTCACGTGCTGTTAGATCTGAGGCCCCGAGACAGATTCCGAGATCCGATTCCGAGGTTGGTTCCGAGGTGTTCGAGATCAGATTCCGAGGTATCCGAGGTCGGGTTCCGAGGTGTCTGAGATCAGATTCCGAGGTATCCAAGGGCAGGTTCCGAGGTGTCCGAGATGATGATTCGGGGCTACCAGATAATCCTGCAATAACTCGATATGGTGGAATTCCACCAAATGAGCCTCCGATGCTTAAGTCAGTATGTATAGAATGAATGGTCAAGTCTAAATATCCAAGATTGCATGCCCATTACTTTAGCAAATGTCTCTATTTATAGCATTCAAAGCTAGATATTTATGTAGATATTTATGTGAACTAATAGGAATGATCCATGTGCCTTCAGATGGTATTCTTCCAAGTATAAAGTTAGGTCCGAGGTTCCCGAGGCCGCTGAATATCATATCCGAGACTCCCGAGGTTCCTGCTCTTCGCTTTAAGATGGGTAAAAAACCCTCATCAAGTACCCGAGGACCCGAAGTACCCGAAGTAATAAGTGCTGAGGTACCCGAGGTAATAGGTGCCGAGGTACCAAGGTACTGAGGTAATAGGTACCGAGGTACCCAAGGTATAACAAAGCTTTTCAAACTCCAGTTTTGTACAAAAGAATCCACGTGTCAATAAATCAATGGTGCCACATGTCACGATATGATTCGTTCACGTGTCATAAGTTTGATCAGTTTTTACCCCCCACATATACGTACCTAAGTGAATTAGAAAGATCGGTTAATTCTTTATAGACTTTATATTTATGTGTTCTCTAGCAACATGGGTACCTATGAGAACTATAGATACTAGGGTTTATTATAGAATTCCGATTTCTTCTGAGGATCTTGTTGATGCATGTTTACTGAGAGTAGCAGAGGGTTACAGGGTAATTGCCTGATAGGCATAGGATGCGGGGGTATTAGTAACTCTACCCTGAACTTGTCTTTGGATCCTTAGAAAGTTTGCAGTCGTCAGACGCTTGAGCCAACGGTCACCATTTCACCCACCTACCTGGCTATGTTTCACTATTAGCCGTGGCCTAATGGCGACCTGAGCCGGAAACGTGGGGTACAACGTCTAACCCATGCCAGATGAGCTAAAAGGGTGTTACCGACAACTCCCAGGCCGGAAAATTCAGGACAGGTTGAAGGACCGCCTGACCAGCGTAAAAAGGCAAACGATGCAATTCCACATCAGTGAATACACATTGGAATAATACCATGACCGGGGTTATACACCGGTAGTAACCTAATGAGATTCTCTATATTCTGCATCACCTATTTAGATTATTAATTATACTTGTAGATTTGAGAATGTTATCATATTTTGAGTTTTGGATTATACATTGTTCTATCTTGATTTAAGATTCTATTTGTTTTAAATGGTTTTAATTGATGAAAATGTATAAAAGTATTATTGCTATTTTCCTGGCTATTCGATTGTTTTACCCTATTTTATTAGTCTAGTTCACTTGCTGGGCTTTGGTTGAAAGCTCAAGATATACACTTTATTTTTTTCAACTTACCAAGTAGAGGACACCGAGTACCTTGTGGATCCTTTAGACGTGAACCCCTACCTGGAGTTTGCGAGTGCTAACGAGGAGTTCATAGAGTAGCGGTATTCTACTTCTTTTGGTGCTGAGAAGACAAGACGGAGCTGTCGTCGTTTTATGGTCTTTTCAGTCTCATCTTTTTGGGATGACTGTATCTATGTATCAAGTTACACAGTTATATACTATAACCACATTTTGTTCTGTTTATATTATGTTGATCATGTATATATGAGCAACAAGGTTGGTTTATTTTATACTACTATCCTTAATCATTTAATTGTTAATTAAGTCATTGGAATATAGATCTTACCGTATTGACTTAGTTCTGATATGTTTTGTACACCAGAGCTTGAAGTTATTTTAATAGCTTCGGATCCTGGTATTCGAATGGTTAGGGATCAGTTAGGTTACCCACTCACCCCACTCTCGATTCAAGTGTCGAGAATTGGTGCGTGACAATATTTTGATCGGTTTTTTAATTTAAAATGCATGTCCAAGGATACCATTTCTCATCATGCAGTTATTTAAGAAATGGATCTAGAATTATTTTATCAATTGCAATTGAAAGGGATCAGAGGACCACTTGCTTAATAAATAACTATAGCGTATGGATCAGATCTATAATTAACTAAAAATACACATAACACTGATATGTGTGGTATTAAGGTAGCCTTTGTATGCACCCCCACTTTGATTTCCTCGGATGAAAATAAAATGAAATTCAATTACCAATCGTAGCGCAACACCACCTCGCTTTTTCTCTGAGTTGAAAGGGAAAACATGGAGAACTAAAGACTGAGATCTCACATCATCAAACTTCATTCCGAGCTATGAAAGAGAGACAAATAATAGAAATCAGTAGCAGACAAGGAAAGCAATGGAAAGTAGCCGTTGAACTGAAGTTAGTAAAGGTACCTTTATCCCCCAAGAAAGGATGGCATTTTCCGTTGCTGATCCAGCAACCTCTAATTCTCCACCACCCTATCAAATTGGACATGAAAGCAAAGGTTCTTACAGAAGATACCAATTCATGAATTAGTACACTACGAGTCTGCTTGATCATATTCTTTGTGATTAAACATCACATAGGAAACAAAAAACAACAGTACTATATTCAAATAATAGTTGCTTGACTAATCAACAAACAAACGTTGGTGCAATATGTAATCACCCAAGAATTTGTCAATGAAAGGGATCAAGATTGAGGAATTTAATATCAACAGTAGAATCATATTACATGAGAAAACTGGATGGATAAGCAGATAATCAGGTCATGATGAGTGATCCCAGACACCAACTAAATGTATATTTTGCAAACCTTATCAGTCATTTCCCAACTCCAAACAAGACAAGCATTAATGAACTAATTAACCATATGGTAGACAACGTTCATGCTCCAACTTTGACATAATCCTTTTATTTACGTAGAAGGAAAACAGCTTATGTGGTGCCTATTGTAACTTAGATCGTAACCAGACCAAGAAGAATGAAGAGATTAGGGTAAAGGAGAAGAGAGAAGAGAAAGATTGGGGGAAAAGATGAGAAATCGTGACGAGCATTAAAGCCTACACGATTTCACCTAAGATTTATAATATGTGACAATCTGCATAATTACAAAGACCCCCCTCTGTAGTATCTAACATATTATAAGTAAGCCTCTGACAACACTCCCCCTCAAGCTGGTGCGAAGATATCTATCATGCCCAGCTTGGATAACAGATGCTCTAGGAAACCTTTACTAACACCCTTAGTCAACACATCAGCCACCTGATCAGCAGTATTGATATAAGGTGTGCAAATAAGTTCACGGTTGAGTTTTTCCTTTATGAAGTGGTGATTTACTTCAATGTGCTTCGTCCTGTCATGTTGAACTAGTTGTGAGCAATATTGATGGCGGCTTTATTGTCACAATACAGTTGCATAGGTGCATTGACAGGATAGCCAATCCCGTTGAGCATGCTCTTCAGCCATAACTCACACACACCATGTGCCTTGGAGCGGTACTCTACTTCGGCACTGGAGCAGGCAACAACTGGTTGCTTTTTGCTGCACCAAGAAACAAGGTTACCTCCAACATAAGTACAGTACCCTGATGTAGAATACTTGTCTATAACTGAGCCCGCCCAATCAGCATCTATATAGACCTCAACTCGCAGGTGTCCATTCTTCCCAAACAGAAGTCCTTTCCCTGGAGAACCCTTGAGGTAGCATAAAATTGTGTGCTGCCTCAAGGTGTGGAGAACGGGGAGCTTGCATGAACTAACTGTTGGTAGCATGAGATTAAATTCCTTTATCTCATAGCCCATGATCCAGGCCATCGGTCAAACCCTCCTTCGTGGGTCCCATTTCACACGGGCCATCCCACCCCCAGAGTGCCCCACATACGCAGACTGCCCCACTCGAGCCCGGTGTGAAAATGCGCCCCTGCATTAATCACCCCCGGTGAGGAGTCTCGAACACTTGACCCCCCCACTCTAATACCACTTTGATGTAGGACATTTAATGAAGCGGACATCAAAACATCACATGGATTCTACCAGTGGAATACAAGAAAAAAGATTTTGAAGACCTCACATGCATGTGCATCAAGAAGACTCCACATTGGAAAGATGCATGTCGACTCCGTATGGAGTTTTTGAAGAGTTTTTATTTGTTTTTCTAGGCTTATTTTGATATTTTTTAGAGTTTTGGTTGTCTTTGCAATTAGTCCATACTTAGGAGGCTCACTGTTATTTTGGTTAGTCGTTTTAAATTATTTTTTTATAACCATTAGATTAGATGGATGGCGAAGATTAGATTACGATATTTTGACTTATTATATAAACTCTTTTAGTTGTAATTTTTAATTAATGATGAAATATATTTAATTTTGCTATTGAGAATTCTCTTGTGGAGTGCTCTCTTCTTCCTTGGTGAGAATCCAAGCTTCCTTGGTGTGAATCCAAGCTACTTGGTGTGAATCCAAATGTAACTTCTTCTATCTCTATCTCCTCTCTTAGTCGCTTCTCTTTCTCCATCTTTATTTTTCTTTTCTTTGGATCGAATTTGACCTAGAAAACCCAACCATATCTCTTCCATCTTTAAACCCTAGCCATTGAACAACACTGTGATTAGTGTTGCGTGAATAATACCGCATGAATAGTGACGTGAATTAACTTCCTTACACCAGTTCGTCCTACGGCACCCTAAACCCTCCCAAAACCCTTACCACAACCCGCAGACACTTCCAAATCCTTGCGGTAACCATAGGAATCCCTAACCCCATCATAAACCCTAATTTTCCACAGTTCTCCCTTTTCTTCCGAAACCCGGCTAAAATCTGATACTTGTCAAAAAGCCCCGAAACTTGCCAGAAACCTTCCTGAACTTCAAAGTACCTATAATCTCTTGGAAAAGGAAGCCATTTCAGATTTATTTCATCCCTCAACTGATTCCCTAAGTTGTTGGAAGTTCCATCTTATATTAGATCCTCGTTGTTAAAGCAACGGGTCTAATATTGTGGGATTGTGTGAAGGCCTTGGATTTTAATAAATTTATTTGCTTGAATCTGATTATTTGCATGTGATTAGCATAAGAATTTATTATTTTATTGTTCTTAATAATTTTCTGTTAATCTCAACCTTTAGTTGGAAGCCATCACATTCATCCTACATCAACTTGGTATTAGAGCCTTAGGTTAGCTTAGGGAGTTTGAGTCTTACACTTAGGATTTTATTTTTGTTTTGTTTTATTTTATTTTAGATTAGTATTGCATTAGTTTTGCATACTAGTTAGATCATCTTTATGAAATTGTAGAGCCATGGATATTTCTATACTGGTCCGAGGGGCTCCAACTTTCAATAGTGACCCAATAGCCTTCAATAACTGGTTATCTAACATGGACTGCTACTTTAGGCGGTATGTCCTGTCCGAAGAGCGTAAGAGTTCACCAAGTGGAAATTGGTAGGACTAGCTACGATCCATTGGGATAATGTGGAGCGCCAACTTGAAAGAGTGGGACGCACACCCGTTACCTCTTGGGATGTTATGAAGGAGAAATTGAGAGACAAATACCTCCCAAAGTCCTACCAAGGGCGAGTCATGAGAAATCCATATGTAGAAAAATAGAGAGAGTCAGAGAAAGAAATAACAAAAGGTTAGAAGCAAATAAACGAGTTGTTAAATCAATTGAAACAAACTATTAAGTCTTCTAAACCCATTGTTGACCCTACAGTAGAGTCTACTGGATGGCTAAGATTAGATTAGGATATTTTGACTTATTATATAAACTCTTTTAGTTGTAATTTTTAATTAATGATGGAATATATTGAATTTTGCTATTGAGAATTCTCTTGTGGAGTGCTCTCTTCTTCCTTGGTGAGAATCCAAGCTTCCTTGATGTGAATCCAAGCCACTCGGTGCGAATCCGAAGGTTACTTCTTCTATCTCCATCTCCTCTCTTATGCTCCTCTTTCTCCATCTTTGTTTTCTTTATTTTCCTTTTCTTTGGATCAAATTTGACCTAGAAAACCCAACCATATCTCTTCCATCTTTAAACCCTAACCATTGAACAACATTGTGAATAGTGTTGCTTGAATAGTACCGCATGAATAGTGACGTGAATAGTAACCTCCTTCCACCAGTTCGTCCTACGGCACCCTAAACCCTCCCAAAACCCTTACCACAACCCCCAGACACTTCCAAATGCTTGCGGTAACCAAAGGAATCCTTAATCCCATCATAAACCCTAATTTTCCACAGTTCTACTTTTTCTTCCGAAACCCGGCTAAAATCTGATACTTGTCAAAAAGCCCCGAAACTTGCCAGAAACCTTCCTAAACTTCAAAGAACTTATACTCTCTTGGAAAAGGATGTCATTTTAGATTTGTTTCATCCCTTAACTGATTCCCTAAGCTTGTTGGAAGTTCCATCTTCCATTAGATCCTCGTCGTTAAAGCAACGGATCTAATATTGTGGGATTGTGTGAAGGCCTTGGATTTTAATAAATTTATTTGCTTGAATCTGATTATTTGCATGTGATTAGCATGAGAATTTCTTATTTTATTGTTCTTAATAATTTTCTGTTAATCTCAGCCTTTAGTTGGAAGCCATCACATTCGTCCTACATCATAAGTTTTCCACCAGATGTTGAAACTGACTAGGGTCAGCAACTGGATCCCCATCAATAGAATTATATTGCTTATCAATGGGTGTGTCAACTAGTTTAGCTCCCAGGTTCCCAAACTCTCGTAGGAGATCTAGAACATTCTTCCTCTATGAGATGAATTCACCTTGCTTCAATCAAGCGACCTCAATACCCATGAAGTATCTTAAGGGTCCCAGATCCTTGATCTCAAACTCCGTCCCTAGGTACTTCTTCAACCAACAAACCTCATCTGGGTCATCTCCCATGACCACAATATCATCTACATACGCAATAAGAGCAGTAATACGGCCTGGACTCCTCTTAAGGAACAGTGTATGGTTTGCCTGACTCTGAGTATCCGATCTTCTTGACTGCTGAGCTGAACCTCTCAAACCAAGCTCTAAGTGATTGCTTGAGCCCATACAAGGCTTTCTTCAGCTTGCACACAAGTTATTTCCCCCAACCAGGCTGAGTCCTGGAGGTCCTGTCATGTACACTTCTTCCTCTAGATCACCATGAAGAAATGAATTCTTGACGTCCAACTGGTGTAGTGGCCATAATAGGTTTGCTACAAGTGAAAGGAGAACTTGAACAGAGTTCATCTTAGCTACGGGAACACATGTCTCCTGGTAGTCAATGTCGTATGTCTGTGTGGAACCCTTTGGCAACCAAACGAGCCTTGTACCTATCAATGCTTCCATCGGCTTTGTGCTTCACTGTGGATACCCACTTGCAACCCACGGGCTTCTTTCCTCACGGCAATGGAACAAGATCCCATGTACCATTCTTTTTTAGGGCTTGCATCTCTTCTAACTTGGTTGCTTTTCACTTAAGTTGGCCAAGAGCCTCTGAAATACTAGATGGCATGGGCACAGTGGACAAGGAAGTCGCGAACGCTCTGTATGGTGGAGAGAGCTGTTGATGAAACACAGAATGAGAAATAGGGTGCTTGGTAGTACAATTCGAACGCCCTGACGATGTGCAGTAGGTACATCGATATCCACAGGTGGAATAGTAGAAGGATCAACAAGAGTATCATCATGGGGGTCAATGAGTACCGGGTTACCTGGATCGAGTCGTATTCCTTGGTAGTGGGATTGGGTGGGGGACTGTTTCTCCTTTGGACCTCTTTTAGCATACGTCTTTAGTGGCGACTTCAGTGATCTCAGTTGCATGTCCTGTGACAAGGTATCAGTAGTAGGCATGGGCGTAGGAGGCTCAAAGGTAAGAGGTGGTAAGTCAAGAGGCACAGGCACAGGCACAGGTACTGCTAGGGAAGTCTCCCCCTAATAAGGTATCGGACTCTCATCAATCTTCCCAAGCTCCCCCTAAAGAGAAGTCGATCAGTAAAGAAGGGGAGACTCTCGAAGAAAGTGACATCTAGTGAGACAAACCGTCGACGGGTACAGGGCTAAAAGAACCGATATCCCTTTTGAGTGGATGAATAGCCAAGAAAGACACACCGAACAGCTTTAAGGTCTAACTTGTCCTTCCTATGATGAGAATGAACATAACAGACACAACCAAAGACTCTAGGAAAAATCGAGAACACAAGATACGAAGAAAACATGAGAGAAAGCGGAGACTGCAACTCAAGAACTCTCATAGGCATACGGTTAATAAAAAGGGAAGCAGTCAACACGGCATCGGCCCAACAACTCTTCGAAACCCCTGTATCAATAAGGAGTGCACGAGCAACCTCGAGGACATGACGGTGCCTTCTCTCAACAACCCCATTCTGTTGAGGAGTGTCGGTACACGAAGTCTGATGGATAACGCCATTTCCGTAAGGTAGGAAGCAAGGCTAGATTACATGTATTACCCCTCATTATCAGTGCGCGGGACTTTCAACGTGGTACCCAACTGATTGCACACCATCATATGGAAGGACTGAAAGATAACATGCACATCATTCTTAGATTTCATGAGATACACACAAGTGTAGAGACTAATTATCCACAAAAACCACAAAGTAACGGAAGCCAAAGACAGAGGTAGTAGGGTTGGGGCCTCAAACATCAGAGTGCACAAGTTGTAAAAGAAATGGACTTTTATTATTACTGGTCGAGAAAGACCCCAAACATTATTTTTCAAGTACATAAGTTTCGCAGTTTAATTCAAAGGACGGAATAGACGCAAATTGAGTTAACAAACTCTTCAAAACAGAAAGTGGTAAATGACCAAGCCTGTTATGCCAACTCATTAATAGGTCTTTATTGACTCTAGGACTACTGACACTCGCACTAGACCGGTGTGCAACTAAGGACTCGGCTTGCTATCGAGCAAGTACAATCTACCATCCTCACGACCAATCATCTGCCTCGTCTCCAAGTCCTAAAATACACAATGAGTTGGAAAAAAGATAACGCTGCAATTTAGGTGCATAGTAAGATGGCTAACAAAAAACAGGTTAGTGGTGAATTTAGGAATATGATGCACGGAGGATAAAGGCAAGGTGGGTGTGGCAAGGATAGTGCCCTTCCTCGAGATAGAGGAGAAGGTGCCATCTGCCACCCGAACGTTATCCTTACCCGAGCAAATATGGTAGGTAGAGAAAAGGGAAGGCATACCAGTAATATGATCGAAAGCACCAGAATCAATGATCCAAGATAGACCATTGGGTGCCGTAGACACATGGTGGGCTGAATGGGATAAATGGCCATAGACGTGGAAGGCCCATCAAGCTATGAAAGGAGCTGGCGAAACCTGTCGAAGTCCATGCTGGAGATGGTATTAGACTGCCCAGAGAAAGGTATCACATCAGAATACTCTTGACTTGTAGCGTGAGTGGCGGAGGTCCCCTATTTACCACCAAAAGGCTTCTTAGATGAGCCATGCTTGCCTCCAGTGTATTGTGTGGGACGACCATATAGACTCCAACAGGTCTCCCGAGTGTGGCAACGTTTGCCATAGTGGTCACAACGAAGTCTCTATCGGTCATCAGATTCTCCATCTTTCTCGGGTGCCAGTTTTTTCCATTTCAGAGTGGCCAAGGCAGACTTCTCAGACAAAGGAACGTCAATATCAGATTTGGAGCCCATGGCTCTCCTCCTATTGTCCTCACTCTAGATGTAGGAATAGACATGTGCAAGGGATGTTGGTGGCAGGTCTCTACCCTGGATATTAACCCGAGCCTGCTCCTAGCTCTGGTTCAAATCACGAAGAAACTCAAATATGCGAGTCCGCACTATCATCTTCCGCAAATACGTAACATCAGTAGTGCAGACAGGGATGTAGGTTTGGTAGTGATCTATCTCTTCCCACTTGCTACGTAAAGCATTGTAGTATGATCTCAATGGTAGATCTCATTGCTTCAGACATGCTATCTCCTGTTGAAGCTCATACATCCGAGTAAAGTTCCCAACCTAGTAATAAGTCTGAGAGACAACCTCCCATATATCCTTGGCTGTCAGGAGAAAGAAAAAGCCCTTGTTGATCAACGGATGCATGGAATGGAGCAGCTAGGACATGACCATTGAATTCTCTGCTTCCCATTTGTTAACCATAGCCTCGGATTCTGAAGGTGCGGTGACACGTCCGGTGATATAGCCAACTTTTCCCCGACCCATGACAACCTAACAAATTGAGACCACTCAAGATAGTTGGTCCCATCGAGTTGTTGTCAGGGACCTACTTGTAATATCTTATATTCTACAGGGGGCCCTTATAATATTGTAAAACTTCACTTAATATATATATTAGGTGAAATCGTGTAGGCTATTCTAAGCTCTACACGATTTCTCCTCGTCCCCCAATTCTCTTCTCCTCTCCTCTCTTCCATCTCTAACCCTAATCTCTTATCCTGGTTACGATCCAAGATTACAACATGGTATCAGAGCATGGTTATGTAACCATGGCTCAATCCTAGAGGTCTGAAGAACCCTAGGGATTGTGAAATTCAATGCGAAGGGCTTTCCAAAGAAGGAGATCATCTCCCATGGATAGCCGCAGGCTTTAGAAGAGTTTGAAACCCTAGCCGTCCACTCCAAAAGGTTGGAGAAGTTCTCCCAGGCCTAGCCGCCCACTCCAAAAGCCTAGAGAAGAGCTATCCGGCATAGCCGCCCACTCCAGAAGGCTGGAGAAGAGCCACCAAGCCTAGCCGCCCCTTCCAAAAGGTCAGAGAAGACCCTCTAGACCTAGCCGCAGGTCTCGGAGGAGCCCAGAACCTCTCCCTAGTGCTACCGCACCTATCCAGGAACCTCTTTAGGTCTCCGGAACCATTCACAAGTTTCCCGCGGGTGGTTTTTTCTCCAATAGAAAATCTATAAAGGAGTTGTTGCAAAAAGGTCTGAATAAAAAAGAAGGTGATTTGCACCTCCGCAGCAGCAGTTCGGGTGATTTCTTATCAGTCCAAGTTGCTCTATTCCTCAGAAAAGTCTTCTCTACTACCATGAGTACATCTGAGGAGTCATCTTCTGCCAAGTCAGAGATCATTGTTGCCCCACCCAGTCTGAGAAGTCATGGTGATCACAGCCCGGGCCTACAGATCACTACGGTGAAACTCGACGGGACCAACTACCTAGCATGGCCTCAATCTGCCAAGATGTACATCACCGGGCGAGGCAAAGCCGGTTATATCACTGGACGCGTCACTGCACCTGATTCCTCCGATGCTGCGTTTGAGAAGTGGGAAGCGGAAAACTCGATGGTCATGTCATGGCTGCTTCACTCCATACATCCATCGATCAGTACAGGCTTCCTCTTTCTCCCGACTGCCAAGGATATATGGGACACTGCATCTCAGACCTACTCCCAAGATGGGAATTTTGCTAGGATGTATGAACTTCAGCAGGAGATAGCACATCTGAAGCAAGGCGATCTTCCTTTGGGATCATACTACGATGCATTAAGTAGCAAGTGGGAAGAGGTAGATCACTACCAGACCTACACCCCTGCATGTACCAAGGATGCTACGGAGTTCCGGAAGATGATTGTGCGCGGTCGCATATTCGAGTTTCTTGGCGGCTTGAACCAGAGCTATGACCAGATTCGAGCCAACATCTTGGGCAGAGATCCACCGCCGTCGACCATTGCACAGGTCTACTCCTACATCCAGAGCCAGGATAGCAGGAGGAGAGCCATGAGCTCTAAGACAAATGCTGATGTTCCTTTATCTGAGAAGTTTGCCTTGGCCACTCAGAAATTGAGCAAACCCACATCCAAGAAGGATGGGGATCTTGATGATCGTGATCCACTCAGATGTGATCACTGTGGCAAGCGTCGCCACACTCGGGAGACCTGCTGGAGTCTTCATGGTCGTCCCACACAGTTCTCTGGAGGGAAGCAAGGCTCCTCAAAGAAGCCCTCTGGTAGCAAACATGGAACCTCAGCCGCTCATGCCACCAGTCAAGATTCCACTGATGTGACCCCTTCTTCTGGGCAGTCCAACACCTTCTCTAGCATGGACATTGACAGGCTTCGACAATTACTTACTCAGCTTGATGGTCATTCCCCACCTACATCATCCTTTACTCAGACAGGTACATCCCATTCAGCCCACCATGTGCCTACGGCACCCATTGGTCCTTCCTGGATCATTGATTCTGGTGCCTCCGATCATATGACTGGTATGCCATCCCTTTTCTCCACCTATAATATCTACTCGGGTAAGGACAAGGTTCGCGTGGCCGATGGCACCTTCTCCTCTATCTCAGGGAAGGGCACTATCTCTGCCACACCTACTTTGTCTTTATCCTCTGTACTTCATGTTCCTAAATTCACCACTAACCTGCTTTCTGTTAGCCATCTTACTAAGAGCCTAAACTGCTGTGTTACCTTTTTTCCTACTCACTGTGTTTTTCAGGACTTGGAGACGAGGCGGATGATTGGCAGTGGTCGTGAGGATGGTGGATTGTACCTGCTCGATAGCCAGCCGACTTCATATTCTGTTGAACATCAGTCTAGTGCCAATGTCAGTAGTTCTAGCGTTAATAAAGACCTGTTAATGCGATGGCATAACAGGCTAGGTCATTTACCGCTTTCAGTCATGAAGAGTCTGTTACCTCAGTTTTCGTCTATTCCATTTTTTGAGTTCAACTGTGAAACTTGTGTACTTGCAAAACAATGTCGGGTGTCTTTTCCGACCAGTAATCAAAAAAGTACGTTTCCTTTACAGCTTGTGCACTCTGATGTTTGGGGACCCAATCCCACCACTTTTATCTTTGGTTTTCGCTACTTTGTGGTTTTTGTGGATGACTACAGTCGTTACACTTGGATCTACCTTTCAGACCTTCCATAAAATGGTGTGCAATCAATTGGGCACCACCCTAAAAGTCCTACGCACTGACAATGGGGGGGAATACATGTATAGTAGCCTTGCCTCCTACTTTGAGGAGCATGGAATTCTTCATCAGACTTCATGTGCCGATACACCTTAACAGAATGGGACCGCTAAGCGAAAGCATCGCCATGTCCTGGAGGTTGCTAGGGCACTTCTTCTTGGTACTAGGGTACCCAAGGTTATTGGGTTGACGCAGTGTTGACGGCATCCTACTTGATAAATCAGATGCCCTCTCGTGTCTTGGGGTCGAAGTCTCCCATTTCACTCCTATTTCCTTCTTGTCATGTGTTCTCCATTCCACCTAAGGTCTTTGATTGTGTTTGCTATGTTCACGCCCATCACAGGAAGGATAAGTTAGATCCGAAAGCCGTTCGATGTGTGTTCATTGGCTATTCGTCCACTCAGAAGGGATATCGGTGTTTCCATCCCTCTACCCGTCGTCGGTTTGTTTCTCTAGATGTTACCTTCTTTGAGAGTCTTCCCTTCTTCTCAGTTGATCGGACTTCTCTTCAGGGGGAGCTTGGGAGTATTGACGAGAGTCCGATACCTCCACAGGGGGAGATTCCTCAACTAGTACCCCTTGATTTGCCTGATGAGTCTCCTGTACCCTTGTCCTCATCTCTTACTGACACTGCGCCATAGGATCCACAACTGAAGACATATGCCAGACGACATCAAAAAGAGAAACAGTCCACCATCCAAGCTCACTGCCAAGAAATCCAACTCGATCCAGGTAATCGTGTCCTCAGTGATCCTCATGACGATATTTCTGTTGCTCCTTCTACTATCTTTCCCATAGACATTGATGTACCTATTGCTCATCGGAAGGGTGTTCAGAACTGTGTTACCAAGCACCCTATCTCTCACTTTGTTTCCTATCAACAGCTCTCACCATCCTACAGACCATTTGCTACTTCCCTATCTAGTGTCGCTCTGCCATCCGGTGTCTCAGATGCCCTCAGCCAGCCTCAGTGGAAAGCAGCCATGCTAGAGGAGATGACAGCTCTAGAAAAGAATGGTACTTGGGATTTGGTTCCATTGCCTAGAGGAAATAAACCCGTGGGGTGCAAGTGGATACATACAGTGAAATACAAAGCGGATGGAAGCATCGACAGGTACAAGGCCCGTCTCGTTGCAAAAGGGTACACACAGACTTATGGGATTGACTACCAGGAGACGTTTGCTCCTGTAACCAAGATGAACTCAGTTCGAGTTCTGTTATCTCTCGCGGCAAATTTTTCTTGGCCCCTCCACCAGTTGGATGTCATGAATGCCTTCCTTCATGGTGATCTAGAGGAAAAGGTCTACATGACAGGTCCTCCGGGGTTCAGTCCGACTGGGAGTAAGGAATTTGGTGTGCAGACTGAAGAAAGCCTTGTATGGGCTTAAACAGTCACCCAAGGCTTGGTTCGAGAGGTTCAGTTCCGCAGGAAAGAAGATTGGCTACTCGCAGAGTCAGGCGGACCACACTCTCTTCATTAAGAGAAGTCAAGGTCGTCTTACTGCTCTTATTGTGTATGTGGATGATATCGTGATCACGGGAGATGACCCAGATGAGGTTTGCAAATTGAAAAAATACCTCGGCACAGAGTTCGAAATCAAGGATCTGGGAACCGAGATACTTACTGGGCATTGAGGTTGCTAGGTCAAAGCAGGGTGTGTTCATCTCACAGAGAAAGTATGTACTTGATCTCCTTCGAGAGTCAGGAAACTTGGGAGCTAAACTAGCCGATACGCCTATAGAGCAGCAACATCGGCTGAATCCTGTTGATGGGGATCCCATTGCTGATACAGGCCAATTCCAGAGACTTGTTGGGCGTCTCATCTACCTTTCGCTGACACGACCAGATATTGCATACGCAGTCAATGTCATCAGTCAGTTCATGCATGCCCCTCGCTCTCCACATCTTGAAGCAACACATCGAGTGTTACGTTATCTTAAGGGGGCTCCAGGGAAGGGTCTCCTGTTTAGTAAGAATGGACACCTGCGAGTTGAAGCTTATACAGACGCTGACTGGGCAGGTTCAGTCACTGACAGACGTTCCACATCAGGGTACTGCACGTATGTGGGAGGTAATCTGGTATCTTGGCGCAGCAAGAAGCAACCAGTTGTCGCCCTCTCTAGTGCCGAAGCAGAGTACTGTTCTATGGCTCATGGTGTACATGAGCTTCTATGGTTGAAGACTATGCTCAGTGAGCTCGGATATCCTGTCAAAGGGTCTATGCTACTGTATTGTGACAATAAAGCAGCCATCAGCATTGCTCATAATCCAGTTCAACACGACAGGACAAAGCACAGTGAGGTAGACCATCACTTCATCAAAGAGAAGCTTGGTCAGGGACTTATTTACACACCGTATGTCCATACTGCTGATCAAGTTGCAGATGTTTTAACTAAAGGTGTTACTAAAGGGATCTTAGAGCACCTGTTATCCAAGCTGGGCATGATAGATATCTTCGCACCAGCTTGAGGGGGAGTGCTGTCAGGGACCTACTTGTAATATCTTATATTCTACAGGGGGCCCTTGTAATATTGTAAAGCTTCACTTAATATATATATTGGGTGAAATCGTATAGGCTATTCTAAGCTCTACACGATTTCTCCTCTTCCCCCAATTCTCTTCTCCTCTCCTCTCTTCCATCTCTAACCCTAATCTCTTATCCTGGTTGCGATCCAAGATTACAACACGAGTTTCACCATGCTGATCTGAAGGTTCGGACTGTGGTCACCATGACTCCCAAGACTGGGTCAGGCATCAATAACTTTTGACTTAGCAGAGGATGATTCCTCAGATGTACTCATGATAGTAGAGAAGACCTTTCTCAGGAATAGAGCAACTTGGACTGATTAGAAGTCAGCGGAACTGCCTGAGATCAATCCTTCAGGCTTTTTCTACATGTGGCTGAGGCTGACCATGGGAGATGTTCTCCTCCTTTGGAAAGCCTTCCTCTGTGTTTTTCACAATCCTTCGGGTTTTCTCTAACCTCTAAGATTGAGTCATTGTTACACAACAATGCTCCGATACCATGTTGTAACTTATATCGTAACCAGAATAAGAAGAATGAAGAGATTAGGGTAAAGGAGAAGAGAGATGAGAAAATTGGGGGAAAAGGGAAAGAAATCATGTAGAGCATTAATAAACGTTATGAAACCTAAATTAGATCATAACATCGTAAGAGGACCGGATCAACTTAAATAATGAAATCGTGATAAATTTGCAAGATTCCTACTTTAATTTTTTCCATAAAATAATATGCATGTACAATAATATTTTCAAATTGCATGACAAATGAGCTAAAGTTCTTTTTTCCCTCAAATTTTTTGTTTAACAATGTAAAAAGTGAAGAAACAATTTACCTCCGGCGTAAAAACACTGCCCGTGGTATTTTGAGCAATGCCTTCAATAAGTAGAGAGGATGCAGTAGGAGACAACAGTGTGGTGTTATCTGGTGCATCTATCTTTTTCCCACCAATATATGCCTCAACCACAGTCATCTGTAGCAGGAAAGTAAAATATGACAATTAAACTCTGGACTGTCATAAGGAATCCATCAAAGCAATAAAGAAGATCAATAAAAATAATGAAGTCTAAATGAATATCTAACACAGTTCAAGAACTAAAGTTAAGCCTTGAGAACAGATCATACCAGGCACTAATATTTTGAACCTCAAAGAAACAATCTAACCCTGAACCTCATAATAACCCACCTGATTCACTGTCAATGTTCCAGTCTTATCACAGCAAATTGTTGTGACTGAGCCCATAGTTTCACAGGCTGAAAGCCTCCGCACCTGCAAGTCAAATATGTTAAACCACCTAATGCACTATCCCTAGGTATTCTGAAGTACAATTTTGAATTAGATACATGCCAAAGCCTTGTCTGCCAGCATCTTTCGCATCGAGTAAGCGAGCCTGTATCAGTGCCAAAGAACAGAAGGAAAATTACAAAAGACACAGTAGACTACCAATAGATCTATAATAGGTACTGTAACAGAAATCAGAAACTTGTAACAAATACTTACGTCAAGGTAACCGCCAAAGGAAACCCTTCAGGCACTGCAACAACCGCAATACCAACCTAAAATAGTTCGTAGATTGTTAGTCATTAAGTCAGGAAAACACAGATATAAGAAACATATATGAGAAGTGTACAGACCGCAACAGTGACGATTTTAATAGCTCCATCTACTGCAGCACTAGCACTTGTCTTCCCCCTAATAAATTGAACAGTTCCATCCCTATTTTTGGTATTTCCAGTAAAGTATCTGGAAAATTCAATTACATGGTAGTGAATAAATCTCAATGTAATAAAATAGCAAGGCAGAATTCAATTACTGAGCTCCAAGTTACCTGGCCAAAAGTACAACCAGCACAGTAGTAGCCACAAGGAGCCCAACTATGCCACCAAAAGTTGCATCACCATTCAAGCGCACCTATAATTGCTCATCCACAAATAGCCATGTAGTGTAAGCCACAAATTGTTATAGTTACAGTAGAAAGTAGCATCTCTGAAAAAACAAACCTGCAAGGGAGTTTCTTCACCAGTATCCTCTGTTATACTGGCCATCAGCAATCCCCATTCAGTATTTATTCCAACACCAGTTACCTGATAAACATGACAAACCTTCATGGCAGCAAGAGCAAGCTAGATGATGATATATTCATCAGAAAACTACACAAGGTTACATTATTTCTGTATTTGGATGAACCCATTTCTATTATCTCACTTCGATTATCCGTAAGAAGGGACAAATTGAGGAGGATATTGCCTTTAAAATTAGAGCTGGGGGCTCCATATGAGATGTACTTCCAGAGTGCTATGTTAGCATCGTGTACTGATCAGAACAAAGGGATAATTTATAAGATGGCAATACGACCAGCTATGACTCATGGAGCAGAATGTTGGCACTCAAGATTCAAAAAACAACGTGTATAGAACGATCTCACCTGAAATGAGGTGTTGATATGGATAAGCAGCAAGACCGGGAAAGAAAAAATCATAAAGAAGCTCATCCAAGAGAATCTATGGGTAGTACAAATCAGACAAAGAGTGTAATATCCTGAAACCTCCTTAAGGGGTATTTCTGTCTTCTTCTTTTTTGATAAGTGTGTACATTCATTAACAAGGGAAAAGCCCAAAAAACATAAGAAAAGGCAGAACTACCTCCTCAACAAGGGCGGAAGTTCCCCAAGTAATACCCCTTACTTGGGGTATTTCTGTCTTTATAAGTTTTATTTTTGCCTTTTCTCTTGTTAGGGCTACTTTGGTAATTTCATGAGTTAGTATGGGCCCCACTGGGACATGTCTATTTTATTACTTCATTTAGTGAAATTTTAGTTTGATTTAATAAATGTTATTTTTCTGCATTTTTAATTGACTTATTTCATGTTGATTTCCTTGTTGGGCCCTAAATGGGCTTTGGTAAGGCCCATTTAAGGGGGGCTGTTTTTTTTATCCTCATTCATGCTATTCAATAGTTGATTTAATTCCATTTTTATGAACATATACTATGTATGTCATGGTTGATTATTTTAACCTAAGTTTTATTTAATAAATGCACCTATATTTTGGAGGACATTGACATAATTTATTATACTCTGGTGTGTCAATACACCCTACACTAGACTTCTAGAAGAGTATTGATGACAAAGACTAATTAATATCATTGATTTAATTGAATTAGAATAACTTAGCTAGCCAAATTACCACATAAGCATAATTGGAGTAAAATGGGTAGCTTACTTGGTAACCAAGCTAACTTCTTATTTTGACTTTTCAAACCTAGTGCCACTTCCATTCTCTCTCCTCTAGAAATCGTTGGAAGCACTCTACCCAAGCAAAAAACACAATAACAAACCCTTAATTGACCTAGTTTCCTATTCCCTCCCAAACCCTTAAACATAAAACCTATATTTTTTTTTTGATATGTATGTATGTATCATAAAAGAAGGGGAGAATCTCGAAAAAACACAAACACGAGCGAAACGAACTCCTTCAAAGAGGAGGAAGTTCCCTAATAACTCAACCCATCTATATACAATAGACTCAAAGAAGCATCATTTGAAAATAGGGGAAATGGAAGACCAAAGATATAGAAGAGCTTTCACATTCAAGACCACCTCGTGAAGACCTTCCTCTTTGCCTTACTTATCCTTCTATGTAGCCCACAAAACTGCAAAAGGAAGAATCCGCTATAGAAAACGCCATTTCCCAGTGAAGGAATCTTCTGCCACCCCTTGGAAGAAGCCACTAACATGCTGCGGAACCATATAAGGAATATCGAAGAGCAAAGAAAGTCTGCCACACATCCAAGGTCGACCTACAGTGGATGAACACATCATCCACTGACTATGCTCCAAACTTGCACAACACACATCTGTTAGGCAGCATCATACCTCTACCGGTTAAGTGGTCCATTGTCAGAATCTAATTCTGAATTGCCGTCCACACAAAAAACTTCACTCTAGATGAAATAAGAGTCTTCCAAACTACGGGAGTTGGAAACTCCTCCTACCTCCTCGTGAAGCTTTCCCGGTACAGAGAACAAACTAAGAAGGACCCCTTAGGTTCCCACCTCCAAACTCTCTTATCAAGTTCCTCATCCAAACTAGGATTAACACCAACTTGTTCTAGGAGAGAGACAAAGCTCTCCATCTCCCAATCATTGACATTCCTTCTAAAACCAAAGTTCCAAGAGTTCAAGCCTTCACTTCTATCGATACAGTCTTGGATAACCGCACCTTGTCTCTTTCAAAGGTTCCTCCCCACACCACTTGTCTTCCCAAAATCGGACCCTGTCTCCCTTTCCCCACCTTGATAAACCTTTTTCAAAGGTGTCGCGAGCTCCTGCAATCCCTCTCCACATGCTAACTCCATAAGAGGACTGGACAAGGAGACTGTCCCAACCCAACCATGTCCCATGACTCCGTACTTGCACCCTATCACTTCCCGCCACATACTTTTCTCCTCTTCCCCAAATCTCCACATCCATTTAACAAGGAGTGCATGTTGAATTTGTTACGTTGTGGGCCCCACGTGGGGGTGCACTTAGTGGGATACGTCCCACTGCCCCACGTGGTGAGGATATGTCCTTAATGTTTATGGGTTAAGTATAGGTCTCACCCAGTTAACTCACAAACTATCTTTTCTTAGTTCGCTAGTTATGCGGGTCCCCCACTTAACCCAACACTATTTCTATCATACTTGTACAAGGGGCCTTCCCCAACATATATATATATATATCACTTGAGAGGAGATTGAACAAGATGTTCAATCACTCCATTCTCTGTCCAAAACCCTACTCATCTTCTTCACTTTCTAATCTCTCAACTCTTTCACTCAATCTTACACGTCCGGTGACAATCTAGTTTACAACATGGTATCAGAGCATGGTTACTCTAGGGCCTACGTTCTTGTCCCCTAGAGTCACCTCTATGACCTACGAAGAATATGTGGGTGTCCAGAGTTTGGGCAAGCTTTGAGCAAATCGTAGAAAGTCTTCCCGCGATGTTCGTAAATCTTTTCTAAAACAAAAAGACCTGAGATCTATCATTCCTCGTAAGTTTTTAGCTATCAGTTACATCATAGATCCATTGGATCCCCTTTCTATTAGATTTTTTCAGTTTTTCCTTTAAAAACACGTATATCAAGGAATTTTGGGATTTGATTTCTCCTCAAGATACATGTCGATCCAGGGTTTTCTACCCTGGCTGCCCCACTCATAGTGCTTTTTGGGATCTACAGGATCCAGTTTGGGATTTTTCTAATCACCGGATCTCCGATTCCAAAAATTACCCAAATCTCTATCCAGGCAAAATTTTTGGGTTTTTTTTTTTAAATAAAATTTTGTGCCTCCCAACCCTAGCGGCACCTCCTATTGTGCCCCTAGGGACCCTCCGAACTTCGTTTCGGATTTTTTGAATCTCCCAATCTACAGTTATGTTTTTCCCGGCCTTCCGTTGCGATGAGTTCCTCAAAAGTTGCATCTGTTTAGGATGGTTCATTTTCTCATGGGTCTCACGGAGCCCATAATCCACAGTTATGCATTACTACAGTGCGATGGGAAATTTCCTTAAATGGAATAAGTTTGCTCTTATGAATTGAATTAGTGATTTATGGTTAAGGTTAGGTTTAGGTTTAGGAAGAAGAAGAAGAAGAGAAAGAAAGAAGAGAGAAGGATGTCATGCGAGCTTATGTCAGAATGACTCCATAAATCTTATTTATGTAAGTCCCGAAAACAAAAAGACAAATATACCCCTCAAGGGGGTATTTACAGAACTACCCCCGATACATATAAAATATATATTTCTACGTATATGATAACACTCCTCCTCAAGTTGGTGCATAGATATCTCTCATGCCCAACTTGCACAAGTACTTATGGAGTTGCCAACTGGGAACTTCCTTCGTGAAAACATCTGCAACCTATTCATCAGTCTTCACAAATGGGGTGCACACTGCCCCAGAGATAATTTTCTCTCTAATGAAGTGTCGGTCCACCTCAATGTGTTTGGCACGATCGTGCTGAACGGGATTGTGAGCAATGCTGATGGCGGCCATGTTGTCACAATATAAGCTCACAGACCCTGAAACTGGGAAACCAAGTTCAGCAACCAACACTTTCAACCAAAGCATCTCACACAAACCATGAGCCATTGCTCTGAATTCGGCCTCTGCACTAGATCTGGCGACAACGGGTTGCTTCTTGCTTCTCCAAGTGACCAGATTGCCCCCAACAAAGGTGCAATATCCAAAGTGGATCTCCGATCATCTTTGGCCCCTGCCCAGTCTGCATCGGTATAAGCCTCTATACGCATATGGCCATTCTTCTCAAATTGAAGACCTCTACCAGGGGCTGACTTGAGATACCTCAAGATCCGATGTGCTGCCTCTAAATGAACACCTCTGGGTGAGTGCATATACTGACTGATCGCACTCGCTGCATAGGCAATGTCGGGTCGAGTCAAGGAGAGATAGATCAATCACCCAACTAGCCTCTGAAAGCTCCGTACATCCTGTAGTAGCTCACCACTGGCATCTGCTAGCTAGTGATTCTGCTCTATAGGAGTTTCCACTGGTTTGGTACCCAACCTGCCTGAGTCTTGTAACAAGTCTAAGACATACTTCATCTAAAAGATGAAGATCCCCTGACTGGATCTTGCAACTTCGATGCCTAGGAAGTATTTGAGAGGTCCTAGATCTTTGGTTTCAAACTCCTCCGCTAACTGAAGCTTCAGTTTGGCTACCTCTGCTGCATCATTCCCTGAGAGAATGATGTCATCGACATAAACAATGAGGGCAGTGGTGTTCTTCCCTTGATGCTTCACAAATAGGGTGTGATCGGCCTGACTTTGAGTGTAACCCAACTTCTTCACGGCTAGGGTGAATCTCTCGAACCATGCCCTTGGAGATTGTTTAAGCCCATAGAGGGCTTTCTTCAGTATACACACCTTGCTACTATGTCCTGGTGGAGTGAATCCAGGAGGAGGCACCATGTAGACTTCTTCATGTAGGTCCCCATGAAGAAAAGCATTCTTCACATCTAGCTGATGCAAAGGCCACTCTTGGTTTGCTGCAACTGACAACAACACCTTTATGGAGTTCATCTTTGCCATAGGTGCAAAGGTCTCCATATAGTCAATCCCATAGGTCTGGGTGTACCCCTTGGCTACTAATCTCGCCTTGTACTTCTCAACAGACCTGTCTGCCTTGTGTTTGACTGTGAACACCCATCTACAACCCACAGGTTTCTTGTCTCTTGGTAGGTCAACAAGCTCCCATGTCCCATTCTTGTCCAGAGCTTTCATTTCCTCTATCATAGCAGCTTTCCATTTTGGTTGAGCCAGCCCTCTGCCACTGAAGAGGGTATAGGAATAGTGGAAAGGGAAGTGATAAAGGCTTTATAGGAGGGGGACAAGGCATCATAGGAGACAAAGTGGCTCAGAGGATGCTGAGTGCAGCTTCTGACTCGTTTTCTTAGAGCAATGGGAAGATCAGAAGCATCAGTAGAAGAAGAAATGACAGGTATAGAGAGAGGTGAGGATTACCTGGATCCAAGGTAGGAACCACTGGTACTGGATCAGCTGTGGCTTTCTCCCTTCTGCTATAGACTTTGAGCTCCTTCTGAGGTCCAGGAGCACTATCAATCCCACTAGTAGTATGAGTGGGCAGAGAGCTCTCAAACTCTAAAGGAGGGGATAGGGATATAGTAGAAAGAGGAACAGTCCACCTCTCTTCATTACGACACTCCCCCTGAAGAGAGGTGGGAGAGCAAAAAGACAGCTCCTCACGGAAGGTGACATCCATGCAGACAAACTTCTTCCCAGAGGACGGATGGTAACACTTGTATCCCTTGTGGGTAGAGGAGTAACCAAGAAAGACGCACTTGAGTGCTTTAGGATCGAGTTTTGTGCGATGGGGACCCAGGATATGTACATAGCATACACACCCAAAGATGCGAGGAGGAATAGTGAATAGAGGAGAGCCAGGAAGAAAAGCCAGGAAGAAGGACTTGAATAGGAGACTGGAAATTGAGCACTCGAGATGGCATTCTGTTAGTCAAGTAGGCAGCCGTCAACACAGCATCCGACCAATAAGATTTGGAGACCTGAGAGCCAATCAAGAGAGACCGAGCTATCTCACTCAAGTGCCGCATTTTCCTTTCAGCTACACCATTTTGTTGAGGTGTGTAGCTGTAGGAATTTTGGTGACAAATCCCATGGTCAATGAGGTAATGTTGAAGACCCCCAAACATATATTCTCCACCCTGGCCAATATGAAGAACCTTGATGGAGATACCATACTAGGTCTGGATCATCTTATGAAAACCCTGAAAGATGGAATGAACCTCATCTTTGATTTTCATGAGATAGACCCATGTACACCTAGTATGATCATCAACAAAAGAAACAAAATAGCGGAAGCCAAAGATAGAAGTAGTGGGGGAAGGGCCCCATACATCAGAATGCACAATGTCAAAACAAGTAGAACTTCTATTACCTCTGGAGGGATAATTCGATCTACAATGCTTGGAGAGCTCACAAGTCTCACAGTGTAAAGCCGAAAAAGAAATAGAAACAAACAAACTAGGAAATAAGAGTTTCAAATACTGAAAAGAGACATACCCCAGACGGGCATGCCAACTCAAAACATCTATCTACTATTACTACTAGTAGACGACAGACGACTGTAGTGCTGTGGGCTCAGGAAGGTATCCATCCAGAAGGTAGAGTCCATTAGCTTCATGTCCAGTGCCAATCGTCCTCCTCGTCTCTAGGTCCTGAAAGACACAAGAAGTAGGAGAAAAAGTGACACTACAGTTAAGGGTTTTAGTCAAAGCACTAACAGAAAGTAGGTTAGAAGTAAATCTGGGAACATGCAAAACTGATGAAATAAGCAATTGGGGAGAGGGAAGGATATTCCCTTTCCCAGCCACAGAAGATAAGGTGCCATCAGCTGTCTTCACCTTATCACGGCCAAAACAAATGGAATAAGTAGAAAAAAAAGAAGACAAGCCCGTCATGTGTTCCGAAGCTCCTGAATCAATGATCCAAGTGGGGCTCGATGATGGGAGAGACACATGATGAAGAAGTCTAGTGTTACCTGACTATGTAAAGGAGGTGGATGATGTGGCAGATGGAACATCAAGCTGCTGAAGCAATCGTCGAAGGCCTGCATACTCTATGGCTGAAAAACCACTAGGAGGAGCTGAAGGAAGAGAGCTCTCCAAGGCTTGTCCTGGGGAAGGAGAAGAAGAATCCACACTGACTGTATGAGCACTGGAAGAGGCTGGCTGGCTAGGACGCCCATGTAGCTTCCAACACTTGGCACGCATATGCCCTAACTTGCCGCAGAAATCACACTTGGGCCTCTCTCTAGTCAGAGACTTCCCAGGAGAAGGTCCAGTAGGAGCATAAGATGGAGCTGAGATAGTCTGATGAGACAGACCCCATGAAAGCTGCTGTAACTGCTGAGGCTGATAAGTAGGAGAAGCTGCTAGCGCTGATCGCTCTGGAAGGGGATGCTCACTCTGAAGAGAGATCGTCCTACTCTCCTCACTCTGAAGATAGGCATACACCTCACTAAGAGAGAGAAGATCCATCCTACTACTCAAAATCTGAACACGGGCAAACTCATAAGACAGATTGAGCCCAGCAAGGAAATCAAAGATCCGGCCCTTCTCTATATATCGACGAAAGGGAGCAATCTCTGATGGGTTGAGAGGCTGATAAGAGTAGTAATGATCAAGCTCCTGCCACAAGGTACGAAGAGTAGTGTAGTACTGAGAGAGAGACTTCTCCCCCTGCCGAAAGTGGGAGATAGTCTGTCGCAGCTGAAATGCCCGTCCTGTGTTCTGCGGCTGTGAGTAAGTCTTCTCAGTGATCTCCCAGACCTCTTGCGCTGTGCGCATAAATAAGAAACTCTCACTGATATCAGGCTCCATAGAGTTGAGGAGCCATGATATGACAGTAAGATCATCTGGCTGCCACTGTCGATAAGAGGGATTAGATTTGGGAGGCTCAACCGTATCGCCTGTAGTGTGGCCAAGTTTCCCACGACCCCCAATGAACAACCGTGCAGCCTAAGCCCAGCGTAAGTAGTTCGTGCCATCTAACTTCACTGAGATGATCTGCAAACTTGGGATCTCATAGGCTAAGTGCTGCACTATAGGGCCTCCAACTCCACTGGAGGGAACTTCTGTGCTCACGTCTGACCCGGATGGAGAAACCAAGGAAGGTGAAGGAACCACGAGAGGTGGAGGATCTGCCATGGAGGATTTCGACCAAAAAAACAGCTATATAGAAAAGCTGATGATCAACCCGATTGCTTGAGAAGACTAAAAAATCAAACCGAGGGCCCGAAAACATCCGTACAAGTCCCAAAGAGCCATGGTGGTAGCAAATCCATGGATTGATGCACCATAGAGCCAATATAAGCCATTAGAGATTGAGAAAGAACACCCAAAAAACCAAAAAAACACCAATCGATCGCCCAAACAAGGGATAGGCAGATGAGGAGTAAAAAAGCAAGAAACATCAACAATCAACTAAATCAAGGAGAAAGGAGAGCTGCTAGGGTGAAATCAAGAATGCTCCAAAAGTCGCCGACGGTAAGTAAAGGGTGAAAAAAAGTTCACCGAAGCTTCAATCCTTGATGGATCGATGCATAGTTGGATCCAATAGGTTCCTACAATAGTAGGGAGCCAAAACAAAGCAATAAACTCAGGCAAGAAACCCCCATAAGATCAGATTTGTGACTAGTTCACAATATCATAAAAAATATTTTTCGGAGAAGAAAGGCCTCAAGAGCATCCAAAAAAATTCAAAAAATCCTAGAAAAATCGCTAAAAAACAGGAAAAATCGAGATCTACTAAGGGGGAGAGTTTTGCGAAAAACCTCGAAGAAAATTTCAATTGGCTGATGACGTCATCTTACGGCATGATGACGTCAGCTGACGCCAGAACTCCGACGATCTCCCTCCGGTCATATTCCCGATGTAAACCAGTAATAAATGGCTCTGATACCAAGTTGAATCAGTGATTTATGGTTAGGGTTAGGTTTAGGTTTAGGAAGAAGAAGAAGAAGAGAAAGAAAGAAGAGAGAAGGATGTCATGTGAGCTTATGTCACAATGACTCCATAAATCTTATTTATGTAAGTCCCGAAAACAAAAAGACAAATATACTCCTAAGGGGGTATTTACAGAACTACCCCCAATACATATAAAATACGTATTTCTACGTATATGATAACATTATGTATATTAGAGGACATGGTTATAGCGAGTATCTTACTAGGGATGCTGAAGAACCTGCTACCACTGACAAGTCCCACAAAAAATTGGGTTATGGAAAACCTCACTGTGATGTTATGGCTTATGCACTCTATGCAACCTCAGATCAGCAAAGGTTTCATGTTTCTATTTACAGCGAAGGAGGTTTGGGAGTCTGTATCTCAAGCCTACTCACAAGTGGGAAACTTTGCTAAGCTTTATGAGTTGGAGCAAGAGATTACTTGTCTTCGACAGGGAGAGCTCAAGTTGGGTACCTATTATGCTTTCCTACGAAGCAAATGAGAAAAGATGGACCACTATCAATGTTATATTCTTGTTTGTGCTGCAAATGTGAAGACCTTCAAAGCTATGGTTGAACAAACCAGATTTTCCAATTCCTCTCCGACCTTCATCCTAGCTTCGAGGGAGCATGGGTTTAGATTCTTGGCCAAACTCCTCTTATGTCTCTTGCCCAGGTCTATGCTTATATCTAGCGGGGGGAAAGACGACACTCTGTAATGCAGCTACGCAGTGGGAGTCTCTCAAGATCAATCTGCCCTTGCTTCTATGTCTCAAAAGGGTCAGAAATCAACTCTAAAGAATGTTATCTTATACGTATTTTTAGTCGTAAAGGGTAGTTCTGTAAATACCCCTTCGTATGAGGGGTATACTTGTCTTGTAAATATTCTTTCCATATAAATAAGATGTATGGAGTCATGTAACCTAAGCACATGACATCCTTCTCCCTTCTCTCTCTTCTCTCCCATTGAATCTCTAAGCCTAACCCTAACCCTAATCACCATTGCAACTTGGTATCAGAGCTAGCAATTAAGATCAACAGTCGAAAAACTTCAAAGTAGTACCGATGCCTCATCATACCATATGGTTGTCATAGGCCGTATGGACACACATCTCGAGGTCTGTCATAAACTTCTTTTTCTGGTAGATCTTGATTTTTTAGGATATTTGGTGATTTTTTGGGAATTTTTTGGAGACTTCTTGATGGTTTTAAGACCCTTCTTCACAAAATCATGTTAATTGTTTTTCCGAACCAACCACAAATCCAATTGATTGAGGGTTTTAGGATGGGGCTTGTTGCTCATGTTTGATCCCCTACAGCCCTAAGAACCCCCTGAATCCCTTCATGTGTTATTCCATGGAGGTTTGAGTGATTTGTGAGGAAATCTCTCCTCCAAAGTTACCGTCGGTATCGTTTTTTGAGCCCATGGGCCTCTCAGTTGCACATTCTAACCACCTAACAGTGATTTGACGGCTTCTCCATGGTTGAGAGTGGATCCCTAATGTTCTTTGTTGCTGCCATGGGTTCCTTCGAGATGTGACTTCCTCAAGGATGCTTCGCGAACTGTGGAATGGTCTTCTTTGGGGCCATTTTTGGGGTGTAAATCCACAGAGTGCTTGTTTGTAGTTTTGTTTGTGGTTCTTCATCGCCTTCGAGCTATCTTGATTAGCTATGACTGCACTGGAGCCTATCCCGGATATTCCCTTAGGGTCCAATATGAGCACGGAATCCACCTCCAGAGGAGTTGGAGGGCCTATGGTGCAACAGTTGGTCTATGAGAACCCCGGGTTGCAGGTTAGCTCCGTGAAGCTCAATGGGACGAACTACTTGGAATGGGTCAGGGCTGCCCGATTGTTCATTGGAGGACGTGGGAAGATGGTACAGTGCACAAGACGCACTCCTAAACCAACTGAGGATGATCCCATGTTTGAGAAATGGGAAACCGAGAACCTCACAGTCCAATCTTGGCTTCTCAACTCCAAGGAGCCACACATCAGTCGGGATTTCCTCTTCATGTGTATAGCCCAAGATGTTTGGGAAACTGCCAAGAAGACCTACTCCCAACAACAAAACACTAGTAGAGCTTACTAGTTGTCCCCGACTACTTTGTATCGCTTTGGAATATGTGGGAGGAGCTGGATTATTATTATTTCTAGCATCCTCCTACCCCAGATGAAGGGGTCAAGTACTACTCGTATGTGCAGAGTCTGCCTACCCTCAGTGAGGTCTACTCGTATGTGCAGAGTGAGGAGAGCCGCAGGCTATCTCTCCAGGATTAGTCTCATGTTCATGTGTGATCAACGCTTGTCACATCCTCACCCACTCGTGATCGGTCAGCATTTGCTTCAGCTTCTCAGCCACATCAGTTTCAAAGGATTAGGCCCCTCAGTTCTCTACTCCTTCAGCTAGGTGACCCTCCTCCTCCAAGGAAACGCCCAAGTGCGACTTTGTGGTCAACTTGGCAATGTGAAGGACACATTCTGGAAATTACATGGTCGACCCTAGTCTTCTGCTCCTCGCTCCAGCCAATCGGGATTTTCTAGTTCCCATTTTACTAGCATGGATGCTTCCGCGCCTTCTCAAGGCCAACTTTGACAGAGTTCTTCTTCGATGACTTCTCCTACTCCTTAGGCAGCTTTCGAGCTTGTAGGCATTCGCCAGTTGCTCTCACAACTGATGGTCCTTCTGCTACCTCGACCTCCTCGTCTGCTTAGTCATGTATCATTAGACATGCCCATCATGTGTCCATTCCTTCATCCAGTCCCACCTGGATCATTGGTGCAGGGGCTGCGAAGCACATGACGAGTATGTCTTCTTTATTTTATATTTATTACATTTGCTCTAGTCGTGATAAGGTTAAGACTGCAGATGGCACCCTATCCTCTGTGTCTGGGAAAGGGGATGTCCTCCCTTCTCTTAAGCTTCCACTTTCATTTGTCCTGCATGTCCCAAACTTTACATCTAACCTATTATCTGTGAGTGCCCTTACTAGAAATTTAAACTGTAGTGTGACTTTCTTTCCTTTGTACTGTGTCTTTCAGGACCGAGAGACGAGGAAGAAGATTGGCACTGGATGTGAGGCTGACGACCTGTACCTTCTGGATGGACGGTCTTCTGAGCCCACGGCACTCAGTCATATCATAGTTAGTATAGGATAGACTATGTTTTATGTTGGCATGGCCGTCTGGGGCATGTCTCCTTTCAGTATTTGAAACTCTTATATCCAGCATTATTTGTTTCTGTTTTGTTGTCTTACATTACGAGACTTGTGAGCTCTCAAAACACTGTAGATCTACTTATCCCTCCAGAGGTAATCGACGTTCCCTTTCTTTTGATATTGTGCATTATGATGTGTTGGGACTTGCCCCGATTACTTCTATCTTTGGCTTCCGCTATTTTGTTACTTTTGTTGATGACCATACTAGGTGTACATGGGTATATCTCATGAAAACCAAAGATGAGGTTCATTCCATCTTTAGAGGTTTTCATAAGATGATACAAACACAGTATGTTCTCTCCATCAAGGTTTTTCATTCTGACCAGGGTAGAAAGTATATGTTTGGAGGTCTCCAACAATATTTATTAGACCATGGGATCTGTCACTAAAATTCCTACACCTACACTCAACAAAATGGTGTAACTGAAAGGAAAATGTGTCATCTGACTGAGGCAGCTCGATCTCTTTTAATCGGCTCTAATGTCGCCAAATCCTATTGGTCCGATGCTGTGTAACTGCTACTTACTTGACTAACAGAATGCCATCCCATGTGCTTATCAAAAAAAAAAAAAATACCATCTCGTGTGCTCAACTTCAAGTCTCCGCTTCAGCTCCTTGCTCCCAGCTCTTTCTTATTCGCAATTCCTCCTCGTATCTTTGGATGTGTCTGCTATGTCCACATCCTGGGTCCCAAGGCTCTTAAGTGTGTTTTCTTAGTTACTCTTCTACCCATAAAGCGTATAAGTGTTACCATCCTTCATCTGGGAAGAAGTTTGTGTCTTTGGATTTCACCTTCCGTGAGGAGCTGCCCTTTTTATCCAACACCTCTCTTCAGGTGGATTATAGTAGTGAAGAGAGATGGAATGTTCAATTTCATGTTATATCCCTATCTCTTCTTCTAGTGTTTGATAGGTCTCAGCCTACTCAAACAACTAGTGCAACGGATAGTGCTCCTGGAGCTCAGAAGGAGCTCAAAGTCTATAGTAGAAGAGAGAAAGCCACAACTGATCCAGTACCAGTGGTACCATCCTTGGATCCAAGTAATCATTTCTCCCTTTCTATACCTTTCATTTCTTCTTCTACTAATGCCTCTGATCTTCCCATTGCTTTAAGAAAAGGCACCAGGAGTTGTACTCAGCATCCCTTGAGCAACTTTGTCTACTATAATGCTTTATCTCCCTCGTACAAAGCCTTTGTCACATTTGTTTCCACTATTCCTATTCCTTCTTCCATGGCAGAAGGGTTGGCACACCCTAGATGAAAAGTTGCTATGATAGAAGAAATGAGGGCCTTGAACAAGAATAGAACATGGGAGCTCGTTGACTTGCCAAGAGGCAAGAAGCCTGTTGGTTGCAGATGGGTCAGTTGAGAAGTATAAGGCGAAATTAGTAGCCAAGGGGTACACTCAGACCTATGGTATTGACTATGTGGAGACCTTTGCGCCTGTGGCAAGGATGAACTCCATCAGGGTATTGTTGTCCTTGACAGCAAACCCAACATGGCCTTTGTATCAGATGGATGTGCAGAATGCATTTCTTCATGGTGACCTACATGAATGAGAACTCACCCCTGAATCGATGACCCAGGAGGAAGGAGACTTGGCGGCCAAACATGCAGCATTACCTATATTTGCCATAGTGGCAGTAGGTTGTGAAGAACTAACAATCAACGAATTCAACTTCTAAAAGAGCTGGCTAAGCTGAGCAGTATACTCAAAGCATCTGAGGACACATCTGAGGTATTTGAGCTGTCAATGAGAAGCTTCAAAACAGAAGATCATGTCATTTGAGAACTTGAGATGCATGATCGTGGGGCCACCTAGACCAACCCAGAAGCCCTCCACACTCATGTCGCCTTACTCATCATCCTCCCAAGAGCTTCCACCACAACCACAAACAAAAATGGGGATAGCGGCTCTCCTCGTCTAAGACCCCTCGAGCTATTAAAGAATCTAGTCGGAGACCCATTTACTAGAATGGAGAACGAAGCAGTAGAAATGCATACTCTGATCCAAGCTCTCCACCTAACATCAAAACCCATCCTCCCTAGCATGTGATCTAGGAACGCCCAATTGACATGGTCATACGCTTTCTCCATGTCAACCTTTCATAGGATGTCACCTCTTTTATCCCTCAACCTGGAATCAATACATTCGCTAGCAATCAACACTATCCACCAATTGCCAACCTCTCGCGAGGATCTTAGCTATAATCTTGTAAGAGCTGCCCACTAAACTGATGGGATAGAAATCCCCAACGAATTCAAGCCCTTCCTTCTTAGGGATAAGAGTGATAAAGGTACTGTTCAAAATCATATCCGGATGGGCCTCCTTTTCAAACTCCTTGACCACATGCAGGAACTCTTCTCCTATAATGCCCCAGCATCTCTAGAAGAACAACATAGTGAAGCCATCGGGACCCGGCGCTCTATCTCCACCAAGGATCTTCACAACACCCACCACTTCCTCCTCTTCAATCGGTCTCTCCAACCACATTTTCTGCTCCTGACTGATATGATCGAGTCCCAAACCTTCCACAAAAGGCCTACAACAACAAGGCTAGGAATACATACTGGAATAGAACTTCACAATCGACTCCCTGATCTCTTCTTCCTCTTCCACATACTTCCCTTCTAGCTGTAATCTGATAATACTATTAGTTCTCCTCCTACCATTGGCAATCTGGTGGAAGAACTTGGTATTATGTTCTCCTTTCAACCATCTGACCCTTGTTTTTTGTCGCCAACTAATCTCATCCATCCTAGCCCATTTGATGTAGTCCTTCACTTCAACACTCCTTCATTCCTCCTCTGATAGCACCCTACCTTCTTCCAAAGTGTCAATGGATGCAATTGCTTCCTAAAGCTCACCTAACTTCTTGTCCACCCTTCCGAACACATCTCGATTCCATTCCTTCAACTTGCCTTTCAAATCCTGCAACTTCTTTCTAAAGACAAAACCTACCTTACCCGAGAAACCGAAAGACTTCCACCAATCCGCCACCTTCCTGTAGAAATTGGGCTCCTGTAGCCACATGTTTTCAAACATGAAAGGGAAAGGATGTCTATGAATAACCCCACATCCTAACATCATTGGATTGTGATGTGATGCAGGTTTAGGAAGAGCCTCTTGGGACATATCAGAGAATAACTTTGCCCACTCGTCGAAAACCAAGAATTTGTCTAGCCTAGACATAGCTGGCCTTTCTTGGTTGTTGGTCCAAGTTAAGCTTGGCCCTTTAGAAGGCAAGTCCATCAAATAGTGTCTACCCACAAACTTCTCAAACTTTTCATATACTTCACCATGCGGCTTCCACCTTTCTTCTCATGAGTGAACCTGATCACACTGAAATCCCCCACACAATCCAAGGATGTGCCCACCTATTACGGACGAAGTCCAGTTCTTTCCAAAAAACTTTACTGAATTTTTTTATCGTTGGCCCATAAACCCCCGTGATGGTCCACTCCTACTAGTCTTCCAGACTTATACACACTGCTGAAACTGAGAATTCCCCTATAAATGAGTCGACCACCTTGACCTTGAGCTTATTCCAAATCATTAAAACGGCCCATGTTGAACTCTTAGGCCTTAACTGGTAATTCTAACCAACCACAGTCGTTGTTACCCATATATCTATCACCACCCTATCACTAAAGGCTTCCATTTTAGTTTCCTGAACAAACACCACATCAACCTTCCACTTATTAAGGGACCTCCTGCATATCCCCCTCCTTTCATAACAACCCAACCCCCGCACATTCCAAATGAGAAAATTCAGAATCATAGGAATAGGTCCCCCCCCCCTCCCCTTCCTCTGATTACCTCTCTCCCTCTTCCATAGAGTTACTCATCTCCGATAGATTATCTCTCTAATAAGCCTCCCTTTTTGTTCTGACAAGGCTGCCACTTGCTATGGATCCACAGACCACCAGTTCGTGAGGCACAGATGGCTCCTCTGAGACCCACGGCTAGGTCCAAAGGGTCTTCTCTGATCTTCTGGAAGGGGTGGCTAGGTCTAGAGGATCTTCTCTGACCTTTTAGAATGGGCGCTAGGCCTGGGGGGCTCTTCTTCAGCTTCTAGAGTGGGCGGCCAGGCCTGGTGGCTCTTCTCCAGCCTTCTAGAGTGGACGACTATGCATGGTGGCTCTTCTCCATCCTTCCATAGTGAGCGGCTAGGCCTGGAGGCTCTTCTCTAGCCTTCTGGGAATGCCGGCTAGGCCTGAAGCTCTTCTCCAGCCTTCTGGAGATGACGGTTAGGCCTAGTAGCTCTTCTATAGGCTTCTGGAGATGGCAACTAGGCCTGGAGGCGCTTCTCCAGCCTTTTGGAGGTGGCAACTAGGGTTTTTGGACCCTCTGGAACGTGTAGAAATGCTTGAGATCAGTCATTCAGGCTTTTTCAACATGTGGCTGACCATGGGAGATGATCTCCTCCATTGGAAAGCCTTCCTTTGCGTTTTTCACAATCGATATGGTTTTCTCTGACCTCTAGGATTGAGTCATGGTTACACAACATGCTGTGATACCATGTTGAAGCTTAGATCGTAACCAGAACAAGAAGAATAAATAGATTAGGGTAAAGGAGAAGAGAGAAGAGACGATTGGGGGAAAAGAGGAGAAATCATGTAGAGCATTAAGGCCTACACGATTTCACCTAATATTTATATTATGTGACAATATGCATAATTACAAAGACCCCTGCAATATCTAACATATTATAAGTAAGCCCCTGACAATAATGAGTACATTTGACAAAACGTAGGAATAGGTCCAATAATAGATAAAATAAGGAAAAAAAGATTGAGATGGTATGGGCATGTGCAACGAAAACTAACATTTGCATCAATGAGAATGAGTGTTTTGGTGCTAGTTGAAGGCCTTAAAGGGAGACAGAAAGAACAAAAATGACATGGATGGAGGTAGTAAGGAAAGATTTTAAGACATGTTTTGACAAAAGACATAGCTCTCCATACACAGTAAAATGGCAAAATAGAATTCATGTTCCCAACCCCAAACATTTGGGACAAGGCATAGATGACGATGATAATGATGATGATGATGATTTCTTTGGGAAATCTTTTCCCTTTTGTTTCTATATTTTTCCCAAATTAATACAAAATTCCATTCCCCTATAGAGGACTTTGGATAAGGCTTATGATGATGATAATAATTACAAAAGACATGGTTATCTAAAATATATGTAAGAAAATTACACATCACCTACTTATCACCTATTGCATCACCTACTATACGCCATAAACACCCTACTGCATCACTATCTACTAGACATACACATCACCTACAACAAGACAAGTCATCACCAACTTCTGTTATATCAAGGCGGCATCATCTTTTCCCTACAATCATTTTGCTCCCCATCACAATCTTTGAGTCATTGGATCCTAGATTTCCACCTCCATTGCATTTCTTCTTATTAATTTTGCTATTAATCCTTTTAACAAAAAACAATCTATTCTTTTGCTATAATTGCCTTTTATAGCAATTATAGATCGAGCAACGTCCAGAGAGAAATCGTGCAACAACAAAATCCTCTCTCTTTACGTTGTTTTACCAGATCAGATGTAAGTGGCTGATAAACATTCAACTCACTCCGAATGATTTGAAGAGCTGAATAATATTCAGCAAGTGGCATCTCACCCTGCCACAAAGAAAATTATTCTTCAACCAACTGATACGTCCTTGTGATGTTATTCTCACTAGAATACATCTTCCCAACTTGGTCCTAGATCTCCTTAGCACTATTTAGAAACATCAGATTAATGCTAATCTTCGGATCCATACTATTCCGCAGCCAAGTCATGATTTGGGCATTCTCCTACACCAACTCTAAAATTTTACTGCCATCAGACTTAGGCTCTTCTTCAGTCAAATATTTCTCTTACCCTTTAGCTGTAAGAAATACTTCAACAGCTTTAGCCCAAAGAACATAATTACTTCCATCGAGTCTAATGGAAGTCATCTGGATATTAAAGAAATCTCCTCGCACCACAACTTTATTTTTATCATCCATCACAACTCAACGGAATATCACAAAGCTAAACAACAACACACACTAACCCAAACCAAACGGAATAGGAGGTCCAAATCAGCTTTCGGAACAACTCCTTTAACGGTTTTCCACTGGAGAAAGGCCCATGACCTGCGATTTGCGCAGAACATTTAAATAGCAGATGCGATTTTGGCTGGAGGGGAATCTCTCTGATTATGGACATTGTGATTTGGTTGAAGAGTAATCTCCCATCATCTGATGTTTGCGATCTACTCTAGAGGAATAAATAAAACACGTCAACTTGATTTGAAAGTAATCTCTCCAATCTCTACTTTTGAACCCTGTGATTTACCCTGAGAAAACTTCTCTCAGTTGCAGGAAAACTTTTCACACACCACGCACAAAACGCACCAAACAGAGGCCATGGTCTACATTAGTTTTGGATAATGGCCTTCTCAACTTGACATACTACCTGTGGTCGAACCACCACCACACACGGAGAAGATCTAGGTTTTTCACAAAACCCTAGATTTATCTATTCACCACAAAAGAGGAAAAGAAGAAATAAAATAAAAGGGAAAATAGAAGAGAAGTGAAACCCTAAAACCACAGGATCAATACTCTGATACCATGTTGAAATCTAGGGTTTAATATATTAGAAAGAAAGAGAGAAGAATAATGGAAAAGATGGATAAATCAAATTAGGTGGTATTGCCCAAATCGACCTCCATATATATTAAAGCATAAAAGAAAGGGTAAAGACAATAATACCCTTACATGTCCCACATATAATACCCACATACACAAATAATAAAACCAACAATCTATATTTAATTTTAAAGTTGAATGTCATTTCTTTCCTTCTCTTCTCATAAAACGTTCTTTAAATTTAACTCGCATATCAGATTTGTTTTGTTTAGTTATATTTATATATCTATATACTTGCACATTTTACAATTTTCAGACCGATTGCACGATTTGATGAGTTATTACGGGATTTGAAGCAGCATTGAGCATTTAATAAGATAATGAAAGTGTGGAATTGTGTGATCGGCCAGACACTAGAAATGCACGTTCGCCTGATAAGATATTAGACGCGAATGTAGGTAGGCAGCTGCACTAGATGAGCTTTGGATCCTTAGTAAATCTGCAATGCGGAGAAATGGGTTACAACCGACCAACGTTAGGTGGTCATATTATATGATATGTTTCAAAGGCGTGTGACTCTGCGTTGAATGAGTTTGTCTGATTAGCACCGAATGGATTAACAGTTGACTCCAACCGGTTAATATGGAGACAATAATGGGACAGACTCCACCCGGTGAATTTGAATGCTATGTATATATATGATTTGGTGACCTTGGTTTTGGAAATGGTTTGGACAGTTTTAGAGATGGATTCTTGGCCATGTGAGGTAGTGACTTGGTTGTGGAAAGAAACCCTGACTAGGGTGATAAGAAAACTAGTTAATATTTCTAGTGGTCCAAATAAACTTGTGGGACTGAGTCCGACTTATTAAGTGGAAAGATGATAATTAACGAAAGGAAACCGGATGTTATATTGCATGCTTATAGGTAAACTCATGAATAATGCTTATAATTGGACAGGAGGTTACGACTTGGGCCGACCAATATTATTAATGAATGATCTGCATTTTATACATCAATCTCATTGTCATCCTTGCTTTATTTTAATACATGATATTATCAGCTTTCTGGATTTAATTTTATTTGCTACTGTACATGATTTTAGTGCATTACATGTGGATTTGATCTTAGTATTGGCTTTCAATATTGTTTAGACACTTTATTTGTTTTTATTTCATTACCAATGGATTTGCCTTGATTTCAATTTATCGATTGTTTTTTCCCCTAGACATGTTAGAAGTCCTTACCGATCTTTTCCCCAAAAACTCACATCTAGTCACCTTGTAAAGAAGTTTCTGATGAGCCTTCAAATTTTGTTTTGTGAGTGAGATCTAGGTGCAATGGAGCGTGCTGCTGTTTTGTTTATTATTGGTTGAATAAGTGTTCTACCTTTTTATATATCCAGTTCCCTTGTGTATATGTATCGATATTAATAGACTTTACACATTTTTTTTGATAAGTAGAATTTTATTAGAGGAAAACTTTACACAGTATCTTTCCTATATAATATCATGACAACACTTACGAAAGCTTTTTGGTTATTTATAATTGTTTATAATATGTATAGTTCTTTGTTGTTCAAATGAATTGGTTCAGGCATAGATGTATGTTGAGGAGGTTAGCGCTTCCGCAATCGTTTAGATGTGAGAGTGTAGATGCCATAAGTGCCTTCAATTCAAGCATTGGATTCAGGACACGCAGCGCACACCTCGAGATTTGTGTAGTTGGAATCTGGGGCGTAAGAAGCATTCCTCCCAGTTCTACTTATTAATATATATGTTCATGGTTTCCCCAACTTGTACTGTTAACACTTAAGGCATACAAGAGAAGGTAAATCTTTCAGTTGTATAATTCATTCATCGCTATGATTTCCATTGAGAATTATATATGAATTAGTTACAAGAGTGCTAGCATCACTTGCTACAGTTTACACTTCCACTTGATTGGCAGCTGTCAATATCTGAAGGTGTATTCATAATTTACACAAGGGCAATGGGGTGATGTAATTACAAAAACACCCTCAACTGTTAAATGGGAGCATGAGTTAGCACATGATGCTAGCATTCGTCTTAGTTACAAAGAATATTCCAAAGATTACATGTAACAATGGAGACCTCCAATGACTCAAGTATTAAACCAAACTACACTTAAGAATACAAAGAATTGCATTGTACATGCCATAGCATTTAGAAGATCGTCAAATTTGGTGCGCATTATGCAAAAGAAAAACAACATGATATTTTACCAGCATGGTACCATAACCATCAGCCACTTTGCATCCGGACATCAAAAATGGTCTCTTTTTGTGAACCTGCAAAAAAATATAATATTTAAGAATCATTATTGAAGTAATTTACGAAATGATATTAGAAGAAAGTAACAACAGCTTACAATATTGCTCTCCCCAGTCATGCTAGATTCATAAATGGCAAGAGAGTGACCAACAATTAAAACTCCATCAGCAGGGACCTGGGAAAAAAGGTTCAAATTAGCAAATGAGATCAATAAATAAATTACAAATGTCCAACAGAACCAACCTAGCACTTACTAATGTCCACTCACCTGATCACCAATTTTGAGAGGTAAAACATCACCAACAACAATATCAAATATGGAAATCTCGACTCTTCTACCGCCTCTAGTGACCTGCAAACATTTAGATAGATCTATCAAGTTAACACAAAAGGAAAAATAAGAACACAAATAAACAAATTAATAATCAAGGAGAACAGTGTCACGCTGAAGTAGAAGTGTAGAACATACCTCCAAACGTATATTTCGCTTCTCCTCATTTAAATTTTGAAACTGAAGGGATTGTTGGTAATCACTGATAGCTAGAAAATAGTAACAATGACAATGACCATCAGTAAATGAAACTTCTGATAACAGCCTATAATAGTGAGTGTTCAGTTGGAAGACCTGTCATGCAGAGAGGTTAAACAATTGAACAGCGAGGGCAAATTGCAAATCAACTATTACGTTTTGGCAGAGAATGCAGAGCCAATCAGTAATCATGATAGCGAACCCACAACTTACCTACTACTGCACAAACTTAATAGCTGATATCTTTATTTTTAGCTTAATGAACAACAAAGAGTCATTGCATATTAATAACACTTTGAGAAAATGAAAGAAAGAAAGAAACTGAAACAATTTCAGATGTTCATAATGTGCAAAAGCAGATCCATCCTACTGAAAAGTTCCTCAAAAATAACGAGATTTCAACCATTTCCAAAGCAGCACAGTGACACCAAGTGCAGCCTTCTATATCAAATGTATCCACATGTTCGGCAACAGTGTTTCGGCAATAACATCCAGCTTTCATTTAAAAGTAAATAAGCATTTGTATTAACTATTTCGGACGCTTAAATATTGAAACACTCCTGACCCATAGTTGACAGAGAAAATTAACATAACACCAAGGGATCTATTTTCACATCTCTGATATGAGTGATACTTATGATCTACTTGCATTGGTCCTAAATTTAAAGAGGGATATAATTACTTCGCCAGGATTAGATGAACTTAACTTATGGAAGTTAAGGGACTTGTATCATAGATCCTTTAGTTCAATATGAAAATATGTGCTCTGCCTCTTATGTATAAACCATTGTTGCCTCAAACTACCTTTTTTTTTTTTGATAAAGTCAAGATTATACTAAACAAGATCGAGAAGATCTCAAGCAAAAACAAAGCAAGTTTCATCAAGAAAACAACAATGGGAGCACTCTCCTTGGCTCATGCCTTTAACAAAATATCAAACCTAACAACCATATCCTCAAAAATACTCCCCTCATCTCCGGGAAGATGCTACTCCATCCGAATAAGAATGCTTTGATGCTAAGGATTACATCCTGAAAGGAGCTCTCCTTTCCTATAAATGTCCTCGTATTGCGCTCCATCCATAAACCCCAAAGGACCGCGTACGGCAACATCTTCCAAAGCTTTTTACCTCTAGTGGATCCAGTGAAGTATGGCCATGCACCCAATAATGCTCCAACAGTCTCCAGTACTACCCAACAAAAACCAGTCTATGCTAAGGAGTGCCACGCCTGCAAAGCAAAGTCACAGTGTAATAACAGATGGTTCGTATTCTCCCCGTTGGCCTTACACATCACACAAAAATTTACCAATATCCACTTCCGAGCTATCAGATTCTCATTAGTGAGTAGCTTATTTGAGAAGGCTGTCCATGCGAAGAAGTGGATTTTGAGGAGCACTTTGGATTTCCAAATGCAATGACAAGGGAATTGGTTTGTGTTCGGGAGTGGGCTAGCTGAATCAGAAAAAGAGCGGACTGTGAAATTCTCCGATTTCGAGTGGACCCAAGAAAATGAATCCTCCACGGCATTCAAGACCTAGTATGAACTCAACCTCTCCTTCAATGTTTCAAGCTGCTCACTTTGTCAGGTGAACAAACTCCGTCTGAACCCTAGGTTCCATCGATTTACTGATGAATGTCCATCCCAACAAGAGCTAATGAAGAATCCTTTCCGTTGAGAGATCGAGTACAAGCTAGGAAAGGCCTCCTTGAGGTAAATATCCCCCACCCAAATGTCCTCCCAGAATTTGATTCTTCTCCCATCACCTAGTACCTTCCTGGTGCCTTCTAAAAACCCTTCCTTGATTCTAGGGATGTCTTTCCAGACACTGCACCCATAGGCCGTCCTAGGAAACAAAGATACCCATCCGTCGGGCTCCTCCCCATATTTTCCTACTATCACTTTCTGCCATAAATTGTCCTTTTCTGACGCAAATCTCCACAACCATTTTGCCAACAAGGCCTTCTTCATCGGGCTAATTTTTCGGACCCCTAGTCCTTCAGCCTTTCTTGGAAGGCATATTTGATTCTCGTTAACCAAGTAGTATTTGAAAGTGTTTTCCTAGTCAGTTCAGAGGAAACCTCTCATTAGTTTCTCAATCCTATTTGCTACCCCCACTGGAATCGAAAATAAGGAAAGAAAATACACAAGGAGACTTGAGACCCTTGGACAGATATCTCGCTTTCCATCCTGATAGCCTCTTTTTTACTTTTTCCACCACTGGCTCTGAAATTGATTTTGTTATCATGTAAGCCGTATAGCCGTATTATACGGTATATGGTAGATGTGTTAGTTATTACTTGTAAGGGCATACTGTTGTAATCTTGGATCGTAACCAGAATAAGAGATTAGGATTAGAGATGGAAGAGAGGAGAGGAGAAGAGAATTGGGGGAAGAGGAGAAATCGTGTAGAGCTTAGAATAGCCTACACGATTTCACCCAATATATATATTAAGTGAAGTTTTACAATATTACAAGGGCCCCCTGTAGAATATAAGATATTACAAGTAGGTCCCTGACAACACATACTTGTCCACTTTCAGTATTTTTAGATTCATATAAATAATAAACTACAGAGACATGTATTCTACATGCTCTTTACCCTAATTGCTCTCTTCTCTCTCCTCTTTTTCTCTTTCTCTCTCTTGTTCTAACCCTAGAAACCCTAGATTCAACTGATTTTGCCCAGTATGGTGCTCCCAGGGGGAGCCCCAGATAGGATGTCGATAGGGAGTCTGTTGCGCAGTTCAGAATCCTAGCTTTCTCCTCCAAATCTTCTACTCTTCCCACTCCCATGATCCTGCTCTTCCTAAAGTTGATTTTTAGGCCAAAACAAACTTCAAAGCTGTACGGTAGACATTTTAAGAACACTTGCCCCTGAGCATCGATTAGGAATACTAGAGTATTATCTGCAAACTGCAAATGTGATATCTCTACTCCTCTAGGGCCAGCTTTGAATCTTGTCATCCTTCCTAATGCCACCCCTTTTGAGATCATTCTACCCAAAGCCTCCACCACAATTAAAAAGTGAAACGGAGATAATGGGTCGCCCTATCTGAGTCCTCGAGAGCACTTAAAATACCCAAATGGGGATCCATTTATCAGCACTGAGAAATGTAGAGTAACTTATGCACTTCCACATCCACACTCTTCACTTGGTGCCAAAGCCCATCCTCCCCAGTAGGTAGTCCAAGAACTCCCAATTTGTGTGGTCGTAGGGTTTTTCCATATCAATTTTGCACACTAAGCCAGGCTGACCACTATTCCTTCTGGAGTCAATGCATTCATTAGCAATTAGCACACCATCCAGAATCTATCTTCCATGGACAAATGCTCCTTGCTCTCCTGATATTATTTCATTCATCACCTTCCTCATTCTTGATGCTAAGACCTTTGCAATTATTTTGTAGATACTGCCCACCAAACTTATGGGTCTGAAGTCTATGATGTCTTCAACACCTTTGATTTTTGGGATCAAGACAATGAAAGTCTGATTGCATCCAAAATCCAAATAGTTCTTTTCATGAAGCTCCTCAAAGACTTTCAAAACATCCTTCTTCACAATTTCCCAGCAATCCTAGAAGAAGGCCGTGGAAAAGTTATCCGGTCTTGGAGCCTTATCTCTGGAAAGATCAAAGATAACCTTTCTCACTTCCTCCTCCAAAGCATCTCTGGATTCATTACTGATGGAGTCAAAGGCCAAACCATCCAATCTGGGCCTTGAGTGGTTGTTCTCTGTGTGCAGACTAGAGTAAAATGATGCAATTCGAGACCTCACTTCCTCCTCGGACTTGACTGTCTCGCTATTGATCCTAATTGTAGAGAGATGATTGTTTCTCACTCGTGGAAAAACTGTGTTATTATCCCCCTCTTCAACCATTTCACTGTCAATTTTTGTCTCCAGCTGCTCTCTTCTAGCGAGGCCCATTTATGAAATTGGCTCTTCAAATTCTCCTTGGCGCCCTTTCCTCCACGGTGAGGTCGTTTTGCTCCTCTCTGACATCGATGTTACGGATTTGTTCTGAAAGGCTTCTCATTCTCTCCTCCACTCTTCCAAATTCTTTCTTGTTCCATTCCTACAATTCTTTTTTGAGAGCCTTCATTTTGTTTCTTAGTATAACTCCTGCACCTCCTTCGAAGGCAAAGGACTCCCACCAACCCCGAATTTTTTCTACAAATCCTTCCGATCTTAGTCACATATTTTCAAATCTGAATGGGATCGGTCTTTTTGAAAACTCTCCACAATCCAAACAAATGGGAATATGATCTGAGACAATACGTCATAATCCCCGTTGAACATACCTTGGAAAAATAGCGTCCCATTCTCCGTCCACCATAAATCTGTCTATCCTACTGAAGCTGGGGTTGGCTTGGTTGTTAGTCCACGTGTAGGAGTTTCCGAGCAAGGGGATGTCCATCAAATTATATATATCCATGAATTCCTTGAATATTCTCCTTCCCATATTCCATATTGCCCCCCCCCCCCCTTTCTGTCTAGTCTGAGAGGACCTCATTAAAGTCTCCACCTAAACACCATGGTGCCTCCCATAAACCCCGCACATCATCAAGCTCCTCCCAAAATTGTTCCTTCTCTGATTTGAGTACAGGGCTATAGATACCCGCGAACATTCACTGCCTCTGTATCCCTTTCACTTTGGCCAAAATAGATACCGAAAAGGCACCTATCATCGAATCTAAAACCTCCACTGCCATAAGGTCCCACAATAGGATAATGCCTCCTGACTGTCCAAGAGAGGGGACATTGCTCCACCCTACTTTCTTTTTCCAGATTTGCCCTATTATCTTCTCATCTAGAACTGACAGTTTGGACTCAATGAGGACCACTATATGTGGTTTCGAAAGAGAAATCATCTTTTTGATCGAGGCTCTCTTAGCTAGCCCTCCGACATTTTAGGACCCCTGACACCCTTACTACTCTCCTAGTCCTTGAGACCGCTCACCTATTACTCCTCGAGTCAATCCTCCCCCCTAACACTCCGAACTGGAATTTCGATCAAGTAAAAACGCGTGTCGATGGGATAGGCTTATCTCCTAGGGTGGGCCATTCTGGGGGTTGGTTTTTTGTTGTTATTTGCTTCCCTGTTCGGTTGTATGTTGTTGTTTTTCTTTTTGGTGGGGCCCTCTCAACGCTGCCTTTAATAAATTCATCTTTACTCATAAAAAAAAAAAACTCATAAAATTTGAGTTCTTTGTTGTGGCAGCCAAAGCTCTCAATATTTCCTAGTCTGGACTCGACTATTTCCAACTGGTTCTAAGACCAGCTTTAGGACCCCTTTCACCTTCTCTACACCCTCCTTGACAGCTTGTTTCAAATCCCGACTAATGACCTTGTCAAAGAAGTCTTGAACACCTATTGTGTCTTCTGCCCATGTCATCCCTAATTCCAGACCCACCAAAATTGCTAACGATGCAAAGATGATAGCCTTCTCTGCTCTTACCCCGTCCTCCTCCAATCCAGTTCATCCGGGATACTTGCCTCAACTAGGTCAACTTCTCTATGAGAGTACTCCTCCTCCCTACCCTGTTCAGGATCCTCAGAAGCTAGCAAGGTATGTCTATTCATCAAAGAAAGGGGCATGCCATATTGAGACACTGAAGGGTGGTAAACTCCATTGGGCTCTAAGCCTCTAAGGGTTAGTTTCAAGGGTCCACTATTTTCCAGGGTTATCCGGGTTCCACTTGAGAACAAGGCAAAGTTTTGGTGTTCAAGATTCAGTTCGTAAGTTGAAAGCGAAATCTGGAAGCGAAAGGGGGCATTATCCTCACTATCAAGAATGTAGAAAGCAGGGCTAACATGTCGGTAAATACCTGTGAGGGGCGAGATAGCCGTTGGTCGAATTTGAGCCCTGTCTCAAAAGTGACTCTTCCACTAGGTAATGAGCATTCCTCCTCTTGACGTATCTGATGTTTTGCTTGGTAGAGTTGTTTGTCCTTCAATGGACAATCCTTGTTCACTGGAGCCTATTGACCCTCCCCTTGTCTCCTTCCGTCTTGGCTAATGTCTTCAAGTAGCCGTGAGAAGACCCTTGTAATCGGCACAACTACATCTTGCTGACTACGGTTAGTGGAGCGTATTGATTTACGCCGGACCACTCTTTTTTCAAGGGAGATCTTGCAAGCTTTAGTTTCCCTTCTAAGCAATCCATTCTCTTCTGTTCGAGCTTCCTCTTCGCTTTCTATGTTTTCCTCTGTTTTTTAGCCTCTCGATGGGAGATCTTCACCTTCCTCTTGTATTGGATTGAGTTTATATACATTATCCTCATCAGGATCTGTGGGCCTATTGTCAGTCCATACGTTCATGGGCATACATCGGGACTTCTTTTTATGTGGGTTTGTTGGGCTTGGGCTAGGGCTAGGGTCTGATGTAGGTCCATGGAGCATTACCTCATCTCCTTTTCTGGACTCTTTTGTGTTTTCTGCACGGGATCTGTCTTTCTTTTCTCCGGTGGGCCCCCTTCCTTATCAAGGTTTAGTGCCTCTCTAAAAGTTACATGTTTGTTCAAATTGCCTTTTTCTTTGTTCTTTTGATTTATACTTGGTCACAGGTACCTTCCACGACTGGGGTATGTACTTCCTTCTCCTTTGTTTGGGTCCCGTACAGTTCGTCTATGCTCGGTTTCCTTCTCGAGGCTTGTTCATGCATCCTATTCAACTCTTGTGTTGACGTATGGAACTGATAGATCGAATCAGACTCCTCTGTGGCAGGATCTACTTCATGTACCCCTTTACTTTCGTATAAAAGCTATGTTAGTTGATTCGGTTGTCATAGCGTCCTTCCTTAAATGGCTTGCCTCCCTCCTCTCTTCATTGTTGGCTTGCGTTCTTGATATAGCGTTAGTAGGCGTGTTTTGATTTGAATTTTTTTTTTTGATAAGTAAAAGATTTATTAAGGAAAAGAAAAGAACCATACAAAACCCAGGGCAGAAGTCGAGATGACCTAAACAGCCTGGGAACACCAAAAAAAGGAACAAACCCTGCCCCCCACCCGAAGGAGACACACAAGCGTCACTCCTTAGAGCTTAGAACATCCAACCGGAATACAAAATCTTCAAAGAAAGTCCCCTTGCACTCCGAAAATACCCTAGACCAAAGGAAAAGCAACCCCTTGATATTAAGGATAATTGATGCGACATCGATACTCCTCCCTTCGAAGGCCCTTTGGTTCCTTTCCTTCCAAAGCCCCCACAGAGTGGCGAAAGGCAGCATCCGCCAAAGAATGTTTCCTCGAGAAGAGAAGACTTTGGCCCTCCAACTACCAAAGAGCTGCATAAGGAACCCGGCATCACCCAACTTATGTCGAACTCCTAGAAGAAGGATGACCAAACACTGTAAGCCACGTCGCAATGTAACAAAAGATGATCCACGGACTCGCCATCGTGCTGACACATCCAACAGTAATCAACTAGGATGAGACCTCTAGAACGCAAATGATTCACTGTCAAAATCTTATCAAGAGCAGCCTCCCATGCGAAAAAGGCCACTTTACAAGGGACCCTAGCCTCCCATGATTTGAATTTTGAATCCGCAATACCTGTTTCTCCCGCCTTGGGAACTCATCCACTTGTCCATCCTTGATTGGCTTCCCGCTCCTGAGTACCACCTCAGCCCAGCTTCTCCCACAACTCCTTGCTGCTACCTCCGCCACCCCTGTAACCGTCTTCTCCAGCGTGTTGCGTTGACGATTGTCATGTTGACAACTACCTGCCGATTCTATTGTGTCTAAGAGGATGACAAAGCTATCTCTATCGTGTTTAGGATGACCTGAGTGGGGTACGTTTGGTCTAATTGCTTGACCATTATCCTTGCCAACGAGAGGTCTTCCATTCTGGAAGTGGCTGGGTCCAGCCCCAAGAAGCCCCCTGCCCAGTCTCCAATCAACCTGAAAGTCGCAGTGCTCCATAGGTGCAGGGGTACCCCTACCACTCCTAAGCTGATGATCTCCTTTTTTCCACTTCTGTATGTTTCCTCCATACCCCCATTGATGGTTCCCATCTTCTCAGCGCACCATCGTTTGCGGGTGGCCCTCCACTAACTTGGAAGCATTCCTCTCGTCATTAGCAAAGAATATTCTCATGAATGTATTAACATGGGATGTTCTTGTGATATGGTTGTCTCTAGCTCTCCTTAGCAGAGCTTTCTCAACCTCCCACCAATTTGGTACTACTCCTGAGGCCCCACAAACTACTGCCGCCTTCCAACGTTTAACCAACTCCAAGGATTCTGTTGTTGTCTGAATGGTAATCTCGTTTCTTTTGTATCTGCTAGTTTCCTCTTGATTTCCAATTGATCCATCCTTTGTTGAATATATGCTCTTGAGCTCCACCGAGGTACTGGCTGTTTCCAGAGCTTGATGTCCTGATACCACAGCCTTGCCTGTAATCCATCCTCTATAATCTCAGAGAACAGAGCCCACCATTTCATGCAACCTGTTCCACCCTTCTCCTTGATCACCCGCCGAAATCCTTATGATGTTATTCTTCTTAGAGTAGAACTCGCAAACTGAAATAAAGGCGCCGAAGCGGTTTGCTTTGTGCTCAGCTAACCATAAGTGTTCTTCATTCCTTAGTTTGCAGAACCTGCATTCTTTCTTCTCTGTGGCAGAGGCCTCTTCTAGGACTTGATATAACCATTTCAAAGCCTCTTCTGGAAGTTTAGCCACTGTGTACCTCCTATAGTTCGCTCCTTAACAAAAACTGCTTGTCCTCCGTTCCATATGATTTCAAACATCTTCTTCTAGATTCTCACTTCCACCATGGTTTCCTTTGTGTTGAATCAGGTTTTATCAGTGGTGTTTCAGGTGGTGGTGACGATCGGGTTTCAGGTGGTGATTTTCGTGGTGAGCTGTTAAAGGTGGTGGCGTTGGTGATTCTGGTGGTGATGATGGTGCTGGTTCAGGTGGTGGTGTTGGTAAAGGCTCAGATGGTAGTGTTTATGGTTTAAAATTTTGGATTGTTTCGTAATGCTAAGTTTCAATTCGTAAGAAAATCGAGAATGTTTCGTATGTTTTGTTTCATTTCGTTTCGGAATGTTTTGGTTTGTTTCGCCGAGACAATCCGATAAAATCCAAAAAAAATTGATTTCATGATTTTGGAAATGTTTCGGAATGTTTCATAATGTTTTGGAAATTTCATTTTTTCAATGTTTCGTGAATGTTTCATTTCGTTTCGGAGTTTGTGCCAGTTTTTCACTTGACTGACACATTCCTCCGAAACGAAATTTTAAACCTTGGTAGTGTTGCAGGTGATGGTGATGATCGGTTTCAGATGGTGGTGGTGGTGGTGTTACAGGTTTCAGGTGGTGTTGGTGGTGGAACGGAAAGCATGGTGGTGCTGGTTCAGGAGGTGGTGTTGGTAATGGCTCAGGTGGTAGTGTTACAGGTGATGATGATGATGATGATCGGTTTCAGGAGGTGGTGGTGGTGGTGTTACAGGTTTCAGGTGGTGGTGATGGTGGTGCAACGGAAAGCATGGTGGTTTCAACTATAAGCGAGCCAATGTAGCTATAGTATTTTCTACTCCCCATCTTTATGTGCTTTGGGTCAATCACACCCACCACTCTATCTCTCTCAGACTAGTTTGGTCTCGTGAAAGCTTATTTCCAATGAAAAGAGTGATCAATCATAGCCAACAAAAGATAAGTTTCAAACCACATAATAGTAAACAGAAGAAGGAAAACTAGATTGTTTTCAATTTTGATTGAAAAAAAAAACAACCAAATAATGATCAACGCACCTCACTTGGTTAGTAAGTCACAGATCTTATACAAAGTTCAAGCAGAAGCTTGTGAGTCCAAGGGTTGTATGTTCGAAATAAACCGTAAACGTGTGTGAATTACAGAGATAGATGACTTTTTCAATAAAGGTAAATATAATACAAGAAATTCTTATCAGCAAGAGCATTGGAATTGATCACTGTTATAGTTTACTTTTCCCAGTTTCACTTTTGGAGCCAACTATTCATTTTTTCGAGACTACATTTTTCATCTTCTATTGCACTTATATTATGGACCAAACAATAAATTTATGAACACGCTAACCAGTATTCTCATTCTACAATCTCGTTCTAGTATAAGTGCCATGATTAATGTGAAGTGAAATACCTGTAACAACTATAACAATAAGGACAGCGAAGGCAATGCTCCCCCCACTATACCACCCTTCTTTAATACCCTATAAAATAGAGTTTAGGGAACAAAACTGTTAACCTCAGTAAACATGGAAAATATAAAGCCAGGAACTTTCATGGAGAATTCAGGGGAAAGCTGTTATATAAACCAATAAGCAAAAAAATAAATTAAAAAAAAAACGGATGAAAAAAATGCAGACTTTTCAGCATAACAAAGAACCAAAAAGCGACATATCACCTAAAATTAGGGCTCAATAACACGTTTAATGCGGAAAGTGGCTTCAAAGCTCAAACAGTAAATATTGTCTTAGTCAGCCTTCATAAACAAAACCGAAAACATTCCTTCTGTATTCAGCATTTTTAATGAATTACCATCAAGCATTTATAGAGAAGGCAAGTCACCAAACTTTGTCATGTTTGTGGTTTAGAAATTTGGACAATATACCTAGATAAAAAATCGTTCAACAACGGCTTGCGGCAATTTCTGAAATAATGCAAAACACAGCTGTACTGACATTTCCAAACAGCCCCGAAGTTTTAAAAGCAATAAAAATAATTATTTTAGAAAAAATTACGAAAAATACCAAAAGAAAATATAAACATATAATATTTGTAAACATAAAATATTTGTGACAACGGGAACATTGCCACAGAACTAAATGGGTAACATATTTTATTTAGCTATCACACTCACATACGTAGCCACTCACCCAAACACACACACATGCACAGAATGATTCAATAACTGGATGATGACTCCAACACAACACAGAGAAGCTCAGGTGCTGGGATCTATGACATACAGATACTTCAAATTGTCCAGGTCACCTGTACTGACACAATAGATACCAATACTGGCACCACATACTGCATGGATACATCTACACTACAATTTTCTCATATTAGTTTTTTTTTGTTTTTTTTGGTAAGTGTATATGTTTTATAAACAGAGAAAAACCCTCATATATACAAAGAAACGGGATCTAACTACTCGAGGAAGGAATAGGATCCCGAAGCAGCTCGTTCCATCGAAAAACAAGACTCAAAAAAACATCCTCTGAAAAGAGGGGAGCACGACGCCCACAAATACAGGAGGGATTTAACTTCCATAATCACCTCCCTAAAGTCTTTATCTACATCTTCAAAAATCCTGCGGTTCCTCTCCTTCCAAATCACCCATAAAACGCAAAGGGTAAGAGTTGCCAAAGAAGCTTGCCTTTCCCTACCATTGATACCTCGGCCCACCGTCGAAACAGATCGCTCAGATGAAAAGGAACGACATAGGGGAGCTCAAACAAGGCAAAAAAAGTCTGCCACACTGCAAATGAAAAGTGACAGTGGATAAGGACGAAAATGCACCTGTTAGGGATCATCATACCCCTACTGATAAGATGATCCACAGTCAAAATCTTATCATGGTAAGTTGTCCAGATGAAGAACTTCACCTTGGAGAGTAGAGGGTATCCCCACACAATCGAGACGAGAACGTCGAGAAAAGACTCCAAGTTCCTCGGAGAGCAATGGCTATAGAAAGAGCTGAATGAGAAATTACCCTTGGGTTCCCACCTCCATATCCTCTCATCAGAATCCTCTCTTAGGCAAGGGTTGACGCCTACCCTATCAATTAGGGAAGCTAGACCATCTACCTCCCAATCATTGAGGCTTCTTCTTAAGCCCAAATTCCATGAGCAGTCCCCTTCCCTAGTAACAGCAATCCCTGATCGTCTCCCCTTGAAACTCCGAGATATAAGAAATTGGGATAATCCTTCTTCAGCAGATTCTCCCCACACCACTTATCTTCCCAGAATCTGATTCTGTCACCTCTACCAGCCTTGTTGATAATACCTTCTTCAAACTTAGCACTGGACCCCATAATCCCTCTCCACATGCTAACCCCGTGAGTAGACTGAACAGGGAGACTACTCCACCCATTAGATAGTAAACCATACTTACTCTCAATCACCCATGTCCACATGTTATCCTCCTCATCCCCAAATCTCCACAGCCACTTACCAAGCAGAGTTGTGTTCATATCATGAAAGTGACGAAAACTGAGGTCCCCTTCCTCTTTAGGTGTGCAAATCTTTCCCCAGTCCACCAAATGGAACTTATTTCTTTCTCCTTCACGTGACCAAAGAAAGTCCCTCATAACTTTCTCCAGGCTGGTGGCAATGGCCACTGGGATGGTAAACAAAGATAGGAAATGAATGGGCATGCTAGACAAGTTGCTTTTGATTAGGGTGATCCTACCTCCTTTGGATAAGTATAAATCCCTGGGATTCCTGCCTTACTCCTGGAATCAATGCGTTTGTTGGCAAGGATACCATCCAGAATCTGCCTACCTTTCACAAAAGCACCTTGCATGGGCGAAATAACCAAGGCCAATACCCTACTAATCCGAGAAGCGAGCGTCTTGGCCAGAATCTTGTACACACTCCCCACCAAACCAATGGGTCTAAACCCAGAAATATCCTCGACCCCCAGTTTCTTAGGGATGAGGGCAATGAAAGTGCTATTAGACTTATAGTCCAAATAGGCTTCCGCATGAAACCCCTGAACCACCTTCATCAAGGCAACGCCCACCACATCCCAACACTCCTTGAACAAAGCAAGAGTGAACACATCTAGACCCGGGGCCTTATCACCAGCTAACTCGGCAATAGAAGTCCGAATCTATTCTACCAAAAAGGGTCTTTCCGCCCAGTCTGTCTTCCAGGCTGATACTGTCAAAGTGGAGGCCATCCAGAGTACAACCCAAAATAAAAATCTACCACTCCCTTCTTGACGCTCTCCTCACCCTCCAGAACAATCCCATTGATCTCAAGGAAAGCTATGTGATTCCTTCTTCTATGAACATTGGCCATCTTATGAAAGAATTTAGTGTTTGTATCCCCTCCTTCAACCACCAATCCTGGATTTCTGTTTCCAGCTGATTTTCTCCAGGTTGATAAGGTGTTGATATTCCGCTTTGAGATTGTTTCTCCTACTACGGGCCTCCAAAGACAAAGTACGATCTTCCTCCTCCCTATCAAGCTGAGAAATCTCCTCAAGGATAGCTGACCTTTTCTGATCGATCCTCCCGAATTCCTCCTTATTCTACTATTTTAACATCGCTTTAAGAGCTTTGAACTTACGCCCAAAAACCTCCCCAGCCTTCCCTGTGAACGTAATGTTGTTCCACCATTCTGCCACCTTGTCCTTGAAGTTAGGACTCTAAAGCCACATGTTTTTTAACCGAAACGGAATGGGACGGCATCTGATCCCCCTACACTCTAACAGAAGAGGCACATGATCCGAAGCAGGTCTCGGGATCGCCACCTAAGACACCCCTGGGTACTAATCTTCCAAACCGGCTGAAACTAAAAATTTGTCAAGTCTACAGAGGGTTGGGTTCGCCTGATTGTTAGTCCATGTGAACTTAGCCCCTTCCAAAGGAAGATCCATCAAGTAGTTACGATCGATAAAAGCTCCAAAATCCCTCATCCCATTAGTGGTCCTTCTCCTTCTATTCTTCTCGTGCCAATGCTGAATGATATTAAAATCCCCCCTAAGCACCACAGGAAATCCCAAAATCTACCACATCATCGGGTTCTTCAACGAATTGATCTCTGCAACACCTATCCGACAACCCATAAACCCTGGCGAGCACCCAATCGAATTGATCACCTACCCAATTGCATAAAACTGATACCGAAAAGGCCCCTACGAGAACATCTCTGACCTCCAAACAATTCCTGTCGCAAAGAACAATTCCACCTGATGTCCTAATTGCCAAGAGATTATACCACCCTACATCCATGAAACCACACGCTTTAATAATACAATCCTCCCATCTTGTCTAGCTTGGTTTCCCGAAGAATGACCACTTTCGCTCCCCATCTTCTAATAATACTTCTCTCCTTGCTCCCCAGACCCCTCACATTCTAGGACAATATCTTAGACGCCATTAACAAACGCTGAACTTCCTCCCTTTCCTACGACCCCTACTCTCCGCCTCCACACCAGGATTAAAATCACACGCCAACCGCTAGAGTAAATAGCATTTTTAGTAAATCTTTGAAGGTGATTTGACCGTGTAAACAATTACTTTGGCGACTATTTTGATGTTCTATATATGATTTCACTCCAGTTCATGTTCTTGGTGCTTCTATTTTTTTATAGGTAAAAAGATATATAATAGAAAGGGCTGAGGAAGCCCAAAAGCTGTACAACAAAGAAAAAAGGAGCCAACAAAGAGAACAACCAAAGCCCTGAAACTCAAAAAGAGAAACAACTAAGAGATCAAACAGTCCCACCGGAACACAAAATCATCAAATCTGAAATGCATAAGCTCGGGGACGGCGGAGCCCCAATAGTAAAGGGAGGCTTTAATTTTCATAACAATCTCCTCTATCTTGGCTTCCTTGTCTTCAAAGATCCTTCTGTTCCTCTCCTTCCAGATCTCCCAATCAATAGCGAAAGGGACAATCCTCTTGCTGCACACCATCTAATATGTATCGAGACTTGAGACTACAACCAAAGTTTAAAATACCGTCCCGTCTCGTTGTTTTGGTAAGCTAACAGAACAAGACGTATCGACCGAAATGGAACAAGAGAATGGAAAAAAACATTATGTCTTTATAAAATTAAACTATTTTCTAATGTTTAATTAGGCTACAAACTTGGTTTTTACCATTTATATCAGTTATAAAGACACACATTGTTATCAAATACATAGAAATACGTATTTATCTTGTATAGGGGTAGTTCTGTAAATACCTCTTATGAGGGATATACTTGTCCTTTTTATGTAACCTTTTATATAAATAAGATTTATGGGGTCATTGTGAATTAAGCACAATTGACATCCTTTCTCCCTCTCTTCTCTACTCTCTATTCTCCCTTCTCCAAACCTAACCCAAACCCTAATTCCTCAAATTCAACTTGGTATCAGAGCCATCTGCTGTCGAGGCTTGCCGGAGTGTTTTTGGATACAAACCAGAGGCAACCTGACGTCATCAGACCGCAGGCTAACATCGTCAGCTCCATGGACACGAAAATCAAGGTTTGCTGAAACCTTTGCCATTTGATAGAGATTATTTTTTCTGTTTTTTGGTTAATTTTTGGGAATTTTCAGGATCCATTTTAGGGGATTTTTGGCCATTCTTCGAGTTTTTTTTCGAAAAACTCTGTTTGTAAACCAGCTTGATTTTCAAACCCTTAATAGATTTTTTTGGGGAGTTTTGTTGCCTCAATCTAGTCCCCCCCACCACAATCCCAGGAACATGGAAACACCTCACTTGAACCAATCCATTAAGTATTGAGGATTGTGGGAGGTTTTCTCTCCTCTATAGTTACCGCCGGTAGCTTCTTTGGCTATATTGGCCATCGGCTTGGTCCAAAAACTCCCTAAATCACCACAAAACACCACTAAATCTCCTATCCAATGGTTTGCTGGTCATAGGCAGTTATTTTAGCCTCTAAATATAGCCTCTCTTCTTAATCCATCCCCTTATACCCCATTTTCAAGGTTTATATGGGTGTTTATTGACTCCTATTCTTCTCTAAGTCCTTTTATTGGTTAATTTGGGAGAAATTTGGGTCCTACATGCCTATTAGGATCTCTTCGAGTGTTCTGTTGGCCGTCGATGTGGTTTTTTAGCCCTCTCTAGACTTAGATCTAGCCGTATCCATAGTTCTTCATGGCAGATCCTCCACTACCTTCCATGGTTCTCCCACCTTCCTTGGTTTCTCCATCCAGGTCAGACGTGAGCACAGAAGTTCCCTCCAATGGAGTTGGAGGCCCTATAGTGCAGCACTTAGCCTATGAAAATCCAAGTTTGCAGATCACCTCAGTGAAGTTAGATGGCAAGAACTACTTACGCTGGGTTTAGGCTGCACAGTTGTTTATTGGGGGCCGTGGGAAACTGGGCCACACTACAGGAGATACGGTTGAGCCTCTCAGATCTGATCCCTCTTATCGATAGTGGCAAATAGATGATCTTACTGTCATGTCATGGCTCCTCAACTCGAAGGAGCCTGATATCAAAGAGAGTTTTTTATTCATGCGCACAGCGCAAGAGATTTGGGAGATCACTGAGAAGACCTATTCCCAACAACAGAACGATGGGCGAGCATTTCAGCTGCGACAGACTATCTCCCACTTCTGGCAAGGGGAGAAGTCCCTTTCTCAATACTATACTGCTCTTCGTACCTTGTGGCAAGAGCTAGATCATTATTACTCCTATCAACCTCTCAATCCCACAGAGATTGCCCCCTTTCAGTGAGGTGTACGCCTATCTTCAGAGTGAAGAGAGTAGGCGGATCTCTCTTCAGAGTGAGCATCTCCTTCCAGAGCGATCAGCGCTAGCTGCCTCTCCTGCTTATCAATCACAGCAGACTCAAAGAGGCTCATCTTATCAGACTCCTATCTCAGCTCCATCCTATGCTCCTACTGGACCTTCTTTTGGGAAGTCCTTGACTAGAGAGAGGCCCAAGTGCGATTTCTGTGGCAAGTTAGAGCATGTGCATACCAAATGTTGGAAGTTACATGATCGCCCTAGCCAGCCAGGGTCTTCTGGTGCTCATACTGCTAGTGTGGATACTTCGGGTTTAGCTCCTCCTGGATAGCCTCTGACTATCTCTCCGACTGGTGGTATCTCAGCCACAGAACTTACAGGCCTTCGACGATTGCTTCAGCAGCTGGATGGTCCTTCTGCCACATCGTCCATCTCCTTTGCCAAGTCAGGTAACCCTAGACCTGCTCATCATGTGTCTCTTCCATCGTCCAGTCCCACTTGGATCATTGATTCTGGGGCTTCAGAACACATGACGGGCATGTCTTCCTTATTTTCCAGTTATACTATCTGTTCTGACCTTGATAAGGTGAAAACAGCTGATGGCACCTTATCTTGTGTCGGGGAAAGGGAATATCCTTCCCTCTCCCCAATTGCTTCTATCATTTGTTTTGCATGTTCCCAGATTTACTTCTAACCTACTTTCTGTTAGTGCTTTGACTAAAACCCTGAACTACAGTGTCACTTTTTCCCCTACTTTTGTCTTTCAGGACCTAGAGACGATGAGGACGATTGGCACTGGACATGAAGCTAATGGCCTCTACCTTCTGGATGGACACCTTCCTGAGCCCACAGCACTACAGTCTTCTGCTAGTAATAGTAGCAGCAGGATAAATGTTGTTTTGAACTGGCATGCTCGTCTGGGGCATGTCTCTTTTCAGTATTAGAAACTTTTATTTCTAAGTTTGTTTACTTCTGTTTCTTTTTCTGCTTTACACTGTGAGATATGTGAGCTCTCCAAGCATTGTAGATCAAATTATCCCTCCAGAGGTAATAGAAGTTCTACTTGTTTTGATATTGTGCATTTTGATGTATGGGGACCTTCCCCAACTACTTCTATCTTTAGCTTCCGCTACTTCATTTCCTTTGTTGATGATCATACTAGGTGTACATGGGTTTATCTCATGAAAACCAAGGATGAAGCTCATTCCATCTTTCAGGGTTTTCATAAGATGATCCAAACCCAGTATGGTGTCTCCATCAAGGTTCTTCGTACTGACCAGGGTGGAGAATATATGTTTGGGAGCCTTCAACACTACCTTCTTGACCATGGGATTTGTCATCAAAATTCTTATAGCTACACCCCTCAACAGAATGGTGTCACTGAGAGAAAAATGCAACATTTGACTGAGATAGCTAGATCTCTTTTGATTGGCTCTCATGTCCCCAAGACCTATTGGTCAAATGATGTGTTGACGGCTGCCTACTTGAGTAATAGAATACGCTCTCGTGTTCTCAATTTTAAATCTCCTCTTCAGGTTCTTTCCCCTGATTCTCCTCTTTTCTCTATTCCTCCTCGCATCTTTGGGTGTGTATGTTATGTACATATCCTTGGTCCTCATCGCACCAAACTAGATCCTAAAGCATTCAAATGCGTCTTTCTCGATTACTCCTCTACCTATAAAGAGTACAAGTGTTACCATCCATCCTCTGGGAAGAAGTTTGTATGCATGGATGTCACCTTTCGTGAAGAGCTTTCTTTTTTCTCTCCCACCTCTCTTCAGGGGGAGTGTAGTAATGAAGAGAGGTGGAATGTTCCTCTTCCTGCTATATCCCTATCTCCTCTTCTAGACTTTGAGAGGCCTCCACCCACTCATACTACTAGTGTGATTGATAGTGCTCCTGGAGCTCAGAAGGAGCTCAAAGTCTATAGCAGAAGAGCGACAATTACAGCTGATCCAGGACCAGTGGTTCCTTCCTCGGATCCAAGTAATCCTCCATCTCTCCCTATACCTGTCATTCCCTTGTTTACTGATGATTCTGATCTTCATATTGCTATTAGAAAGGGCATCAGAAGTTGTACTCAACATCCTTTGAGCAACTTCGTTTCCTACGATGCCTTGTCACCTTCATACAAAGCCTTTATCACATATGTTTCCACCATTCCCACTCCCTCTTCCGTGGCAAAAGGGTTAGCACACCCTAGATAGAAAGCTGCTATGGTAGAAGAAATGAAAGCGTTGGATAAGAACAAAACTTGGGAGCTTGTTGACTTGCCAAGAGGCAAGAAGCCGATTGGATGCAGATGGGTGTTCACAGTGAAGTACAAGGCCGATGGGTCAGTAGAGAAGTACAAGGCCAGACTGGTTGCCAAAGGGTACACTCACACCTACGGGATTGACTATGTGGAGACCTTTGCACCTGTGGCAAAGATGAACTCCATCAGGGTTTTATTGTCTGTAGCAGCAAACCAAGCATGACCTTTGCATCAGCTGGATGTGAAGAATGCGTTCCTTCATGGTGATCTGCATGAAGAGGTCTATATGGTACCTCCTCCAGGGTTCACTCCCCCAGGGGATAGCAGCAAGGTGTGTCGTCTGAGTAAAGCCCTCCATGGGCTTAAGCAATCCCCCAGAGCTTGGTTTGAGAGGTTCACTCTAGCAGTGAAGAAGCTGGGATATACTCAAAGCCAAGCCGATCACACCCTATTTGTGAAGCACCTAGGGAAGAGCACTACGGCCCTCATCGTCTATGTTGACGATATCATTCTGACAGGGAATGATGCAGAGGAGGTGATCAAGCTAAAGGATCATCTAGCAGGCGAGTTTGAGACCAAAGATCTGGGACTCCTCAAGTACTTTCTTGGCATAGAAGTTGCAAGAAGCATAGTTTAAAGTTTCGGCCGAAACCGAAACGTTTCGCCCGCAACGTTTCGGTTTCGCTACTGGCCGAGACAAGACACTGGTTTGTACCAGAAACCACCAAGTTTCGGCTTAGTTTCGTCTGTATTGGATGAAACGTGTCGAAACCACCGAAACTTGTAGATCTAAACAGTACTCGCGTGAAATCGGGCAAAATCAAGCCATTTTCAGCCTTTGCAGGCCCTTTTCAGCCTTTTCTGGCTTGCAGCTCAATTATTAGCATAACAAAAAAAAAAAAGCATAAAAAGAGGGGAGAGGGAGGAAGAGTCGACAACAAACAAAGAGAGAGAGAGAGAGAGAGAGAGAGGAGGAGGAGTACCTGTGCGCCTTCCGAATCGCCTGCAACCCCCTTGCCGCCACGCTGCTCGCCGTCGCCGGTGAGTTGTTTTTTTTTTTTTTTTTTGTCAACTCTCAATTTCAGCTTTTGAGACTTGAGAGTAGAGAACCGAGAGTAAAGGGTTTAAAACCCTAGAGAAATGAGAGGGTAATCGAATGAGGGGTTTTTTAGAACTTTGAGAAAAGTTCTGATGTATAACAGGGTATACCTGAGATGCGTGTACAAACACAATTTTTTTACTCAACGCTACCAGCACCACTGATTGCACGGATGTTTAGCCCACCAGTTGGTAGACATTCATACAAGAAATCAGCTATCTTCGACGATTTCTAGCCAGTGGATTAACCCAAAAAATAGTTAAATCCAACGACTATTATCACACTAAAAAAAGTTGTACATCTAATGGCTAGAGATTACCAATTAAGGTGATTTTTAGGGGGTTTATCCAGCAAGGGGGCGACTAAACATCCATGCGGTCAGTGGGCCCATAGGGCAGCGGTGATTAACAAAAGGGTCAGGTTCCGATGACCAACATTTTTTACCAATATTTTTGACCAACACCTTGGTGTACCCGCATAGAAGATGAATCAATGGCTGATTTTTGGTGAAGATGATCTATACGGTGAGGAGATCATCCTCACCAAAATTCAAATCATTCTGATATTCATAGACCGGTTTAGAAGTTGAAGAATTATGGACTGTCGATTTTTACCGCGTAACTTGAAAACCACATTTAACGGGGTTAGAAATTTCAGAATGGGCGGAATTTTTGTTGGGGTTATCTATATAGGGAGGAGATCATTCTCACCAAAAATCAGCCATTGATTCATCCTCTATGAGGGTACACCAAGGTGTTGGTCAAAAATGTTGGTCACCAGAACCCGACCCTTAACAAAAATGGCTAAAGTACTAACTAGGGAAAAATCCACGTGCCACTCCTTTAGGGCCACTGATCTTATGAATTTTTGGCCCATCCATTGGTGGACGTACGCACAAAAAATCATGCTGATTCGTGATCTCCAACCATTGAATCTGAGTATCCAAAAAATATTCAAATCCAATGGCTGGAAATCAACTCATGAAAATCATTCCAATCCAATGGCTAAAAATCACTAATCAATCTGATTTTTGGTGTGTACGTCCATCAGGTGGTGGGCCATATCAGTGGGCCCAAAAAAGGGAAAAATCTATGAAAAAGTGCTAAAAACATCAGTGATTAGTGTTTCTTAGCCATTGGATTTGAGCACTTTTTCATTATGGGCTTGGACCCACACACCAAAAGTCAGTGATTAGTGTTTCTTAGCCATTGGATTTGAGCACTTTTTCATCATGGGCTTGGACCGAACTCATAGACCTGTTCATAAACCCATGATGAAAAAGTGCTCAAATCGTACGGCTAGAAATCATCAATCACGCTGATTTTTGTTGTGTAGGTCTATCATAGTGTGGGCCAAACATTCAAGCGGCAAGTGGGGCCGAACTATTCTACTACGTTGCAATTTTAGGGCCCACTGCCTCTATGAATGTTTGGCCCACATATTGGTGGACCCACACACCAAAAATCAGCGTGATTAGTGATTCCTAGCCATTGGATTTGAGCACTTTTTGATCATGGGCTCGGAACCAACTCATAGGCCAGTTCATAAAGCCCATGATGAAAAAATTCTCAAATCCTACGGCTAGAAATCAGAAATCACGGTGATTTTTGGTGTGTAGGTCTATCATTTTATGGGACAGACATTCAAGTGGCAAGTGGCAAGTGGCAAGTGGCAAGTGGCAAGTGGCAAGTGGCAAGTGGCACATTTTATGTGCTCCACAGCCCCATAACATAAGCCACGTGGCACATTTTTAGTGTGTTTGATGATTTTTAGCCGTTGGTTATGTACTAAACAATGGTTGAATCCAATGGCTAGAATCACGCCTTAAAAGTACAAAAATCTAATGGCTAGAGATACCAATCAGGGTGAATTTTTATGTGCATATACACGAAGAGGTGGGCTAAAAATCCATGTGGTCAGATGATCCAAAATATGTGGTTGTCACCTCACAGGCTCACACATGTAACTTTTTTTTAGAGCAATATGTGTTACTTTTTTTTGGTGCTTAGAACATTTTGTTTCTTATCAAAATAAAAATAAATACATAATGTGTGTGTGTTATTCTTTAATTTGATTAAATAAAATAAAACATATATACATGTCGCCTACTATACTCCATGTAATTGATTAGATAATTTATCAATTATCTAACTATATAATCGATTAATTTAGAAGTACATACATACAATTTTTTAAAATATTTATTACTAATAGAGAAAAACTCTAGTGCACTAATTACATTCATATATTTTAAAGAATATGCCTAGGGAACGAGATATTGGTTGGGATCATTGTACAGCGATTGGGGCAGATAAAAGACACGTCATATTCTCTCTTCTCCAAACCTAACCCTAACCCTAATTCCTCAAATTCAACTCACATATCATGAAAATAAGCTTTAAACCTAGTTTTAGTACTTAAAATCAAGATTTAAAATATCATTTCGTCTCGTTGTTTCGATAAGTTGACGGAACGAGACGTATCAACTAAAATGAAACGAAATGAAACAAAACGAGACAATGGAAAAGACAGTATGACTTGATAAAATTACACTATTTTCTAATGTTTAATTAAGCTACAAACTGGTTTTTCAGATTTTATGTGTTATAGACATATATTATTAAAATAAACTTTAAACTCAGTTTTAGTACTTAAATTACGCTTTTGGCACGAGACGATACATTCCGCAATGTATCATCTCGGTATACTAGACATTTCAGCCGAGACGAAATGAAACAAAATTTTAAACCATGCTTAAACTAGGCTTTTGGCACGATACGATACATTCCGCAATGTATCGTCTCGGTACACTATCGAAAGGCTAGTGAATGAACAAAGTGTGAACTACAATAAACTGAGAACAGTGAGCACTTCAGCATGAATGCATAAAAAAGTAACTAGTGAATGAACAAAGGAGAAAATAAGTTTACTCATAAGAAGACCAAAGAAGAAAACCCATGGCGGTCAAAGTTATTCATTAGAAGTTATTGGTATTATTAGTTATCAATTATAGATGGCATGTTGAAGGAACTTGATGCTGCAGATTGTTTAAGATAAGATTCAAGTATACAAGAATTAAGTTGGTATGACAAGCTGAATCACGCAAATCAAGTAGTTCATTCTGTGAGATTTTCCAAACCTCACCTAGGAATACATTATTTTATTTTTTTGATCGGTAAAAGTAATATTAGGATAGGAATACATTATTAGTCGAACCTTCAATATTTTTTGAAACATGACACCATTACAATATTTATTATATACGCCAAAATTCCCTTAAATCCAAATACTGAGAAGGTTGTTTAATAATATAAACATATCACTTTAGAATTTAGATTAGAACAAATGCCTGAATTTAATAAAGTTTTCAGTAAATTAATTGCTTCCAAATCGCTTAAACTGGGGATATACAAAGATTAAAAAAGAGTCACTCGAACACCAGAAACAATATACACCCAAACTATAAAAGAATTACTCCAACATATTCAAATTAAAGAGCAATCCCACGAAAAAGAGACTCATAAGAGGAGAATCAAATAACGTAGAAAAGGTACATTTACATGGCACAAATCTCTTCAGGAGAAAAGATTGCAATGTTGTAAGCAAATACTACGCAGCATATGTAATATCACTATTACGTATTACCAACTACCAACTACCAACAAATTATTCAATAAAATTACCAACTATCCTACAGTCAAACTCACCTTTGTCTTTATTCCTAGAGCCAAAATTGCCACTGCGGCTACCATCAAGATGATTAGGGTCGAGTCTTGCCAAGCTTCCCACAAGATCATCTACAGGACATAAAAAGCACATGAACAAATTGGTGCTTGATAGCATAACTGTCGTATTTGAAAACAGTAAGAACAAGAGAACATTTTAAGGTTTAATAATGAATCAAAAATACCCAAAAGCTCTGCCCTTTTTTCCGAGGATATGTATTTGATCCAAATGCGTTCTTCCTACTTAGTAAATCAGCATCATCTCCACTAATTCCCTTCTCTAGGTTTGTTTTTAACAAATTTGATAGCCCTTTAACCTGATGTAGTAACAACATGAATAAATTATGTAAAGTAATGAGAGAGAATAGCATAGAATTAAATCAAGGTATATAGGTATGTTATTGACTTGCCCCCCCATATTGTTCTAAGACAGCGAAGTCTTGATCCCTCATTATTGAAGCAAGTTCCTCTTGTCCAATTGCATAATCACCACTAAAAGTTGAAGATTTAGGAGGACCTGCCATTAAGATGCAATAGAGGCATACATCAACACAAATATGTAAAACCAGTGTGGCATCAGCAACACTAAAAAGATATAAACTCATAGCTTTTTAAGAGAATCATAAAAAAAAATGTATAACCACTATAACATAAACAACACCAGGACCTGTTAGGATGCATGTGCTTTCAAACTTGCTAATAGAAAACATGTTCTTTCTGAGAATGCTGTTTGGGTCTGTTTTTCATCAATGTGTTTTCCCATGGATTGCAAAAGAAAGCTCAAAAAGTACTGATGTTGGTGGGTTCTTTTAACATATTGGTTGTAACTTTAAGATGTTTGTAATTAATCATATGAGGGAGGTTGGGTCTCTGTTTTGTCTCGTACTCTTTTAGAGGAGCCAATGACTTGGCTGATACGGTTGCTAAAGGGGATTTAAACAAACAACCATTGTTTGTGGAAAATATTTTTGCCCTACCTTTGTAACTTCCTCCTTATAATCAATATCCACAATTCCGTATTTGTCAGAAAAACATGCCGGTTGTAACTTGTAAAAATGAGAAATAAGGTCTGAGCCCATTTTTATTCAAAGCACTTTGCACAAAAAATATCAACAAAATCAAACATAACTGTAACAATATAGCATAAGAGAACACATCTTTCCTTATTCAAATCTAGGCAAATAACACATTGCTTCCATTTCTCCGATACAAAGCAATTGCAAAGTTAGCATATGGATTTTAAGAAAGTGAATTACCATTGGCTCGTTCCCCAACCTCTTTGAAAAGAAAAGCTGCCTATACAACAAGATATCATGGATTAGAAAATAAATAAGACAACGTAGACCATATAAGAGTAAGATCTGATTACATAAATAACATTACTCGTATGACTTGTGCATGTGTTAGAATCTTGTTCCTTATTTGCTTTTCCTCTTCTTCCTTTTTCAAGTCCAAAGTGTACCGAAACCGACGAGAAGCATTTAGCACAAGCGTTGCTTTCTACAAGAAACAAAACCCATTTAACCCAAAAAGGGACACTAAAAGTCAATGCTTTGTCTTCAACTAAATGGCAAAATGAAAGCAGTCATGAGAACTTAATCACAAAAAACGTAATGATAACGAAGATAACAACAACATCCAATCTCATTTGCTACAAGGAAACATAAACATATGTGAACACATAGTACTAGTTGTACAAGGGAAGGCCAAAAAGGAAATGAATCAAGGTAGTGAAGCTTTAACGGAAGAAAATGGCTGAACAGGATTCATGTAGCCAATCCCAAATGTGTTGGAATAAGGCTATGATGATCATGATCTAGATATGACATTAAATATAAGGAAATAAACACTTACTATTCTCATCTATGATTATCATATGCAGCTTCAAAAAGAAAAATTTCTAATAACACTTCTAAGAAACCAACACAACACCAATTTTCAATAAATTGATGCAAAATAAATACTATACCTTCATTATGACCAAAATAACCAAGATTTTCATTAAAAGAGGAATGTATGTATCTATCTATCTATCTATATATATATATATATATATATATATATATAGAGAGAGAGAGAGAGAGAGAGAGAGAGATTGGTTTTTAGGGGTTTGATGATAGAGCTTATTAAAATTTGGGAAAGCAATTTATTTAGTGTGGGAAACAAGGAAGTGTCGAGCCCACTTGGAAAAAGTTGAATCTGGGTTGGATAAAGCACAATTTTGATGTAAGTGCCCTAAGATTGCCTTTTTTTAGCTGGAGCAAGGGTGTCTTCCATAATAAACAGGATCATCATCATCATTTACACCTTGTCCCAACTATTTGGGGTCACCAACATGAATCCTATTTTGCCATTTGCCTCTATTTAAAGCTACCCAAAACCAGGATCTGAAACCCAACCCACTGTTGTAGTTTATGTAATACACCCACGTGGGTGTCTCAAGTGGGCTGCGTCCCACTTCCCACGTGGTGTTCTTTTTGGGTTTTCACTATTCACGTGAATAGTGCTACTCTTTGTAGGGTTTATGATGCGGACATCAAAGCATCAAATGGGTGGAAGACAAGGAAAAAGATTTTAAAGACCTCACATGCATGTACATCATGAAGACTCCACATTGGAAGATGCATGTGGGCTACGTAGGGAGTTTTTGAAGAGTTTTTATTTGTTTTCTATGCTTATTTTGATGTTTCTTAGAGTTTTTGGTGTCTTTGCAATTAGTCCAAACTTAGGAGGCTCATTGTTATTTTGGTTAGTTGTTTTAAGTTATTTTTTTATAGCCATTAGATTAGATGGATGGCAAAGATTAGATTAGGATATTTTGACTTATTATATAAACTCTTTTAATTGTAATTTTTAAAGAATGGTGAACTATATTGAATTTTGCTATTGAGAATTCTCTTGTGGAGTGCTCTCTTCTTCTTTGGTGAGAATCAAAGCTACTCGGTGCGAATCCGAAGGTAACTTCTTCTATCTCTATCTCCACTCTTATTTTCTTCTCTTTCTCCATCTTTATTTTCTTTTTTTCCTTTTTTTTGGATCAAATTTGACCTAGAAAACCCAACCATATCTCGAGTATCACAACTATGAATAGTACCGCGTGAATAGTAATGTGAATAGTAACCCTCCTCCACCAATTCTCCCTACGACACTCTCAACCCTCCCAAAACCCTCACCACAACCACCAAACACTCTCAGATCCCTGCAGTAACCATAGAAACCCTTAACCTCTTCTCAAACCCTAATTTTCCATGGTTTTCCTTTTTCTCCCAACACCCAGCTAAAATCTGATACTTGTCAAAAAGCCCCAAAACTTGCCAAAAAGCTTCCTGAACTTTAAATAACTTATAATCTCTTGGAAAAGGAAATCATTTCAAATCTGTTTTAGCCTTTACCTGATTCTCTAAGCTTGTTAGAAGTTCCACCTTCCATTAGATCCTCGTTGTTAAAGCAACAGGTTTAACATTGTGGGATTGTGTGAAGACCTTGAACTTTAATATATTTATTTGCTTGAATTTGATTATTTGCGTGTGATTAGCATGAGAATTTATTATTTCACATTCGTCCTGCATCAACTTGGTATCAAAGCATTAGGTTAGTTTTGGGAGTTTGAGTCTTACACTTAGGATTTTATTTTTGTTTTGTTTTATTTTATTTTAGATTAGTCTTGCGTTAATTTTGCATACTAGTTAGATGATCTTTATGAAATTTCACAGCCATGGATACTTCTATACTGGTCCGAGGGGCTCCAACTTTCAATGGTGACCCAATAGCCTTCGATACCTGGTTATCTGACATGGAGTGCTACTTTAGGCGGTATGTCTTGTCCGAAGAACGCAAGGTTAAGTTCACCAAGTGGAAATTCGTGGGACTAGCCAAGATCCATTGGGATAATGTGGAGCGCCAACTTGAAAGAGTGGGACATTAACCCTTTACCTCTTGGGATGTTATGAAGGAGAAATTGAGAGACAAATACCTCCCAAAGTCCTACCAAGGGCGAGTCGTGAGAAATCCATATGTAGAAAAACAGAGAGAGTCGAAAAAGGTAATCGCAGAAGGTTAGAAGCAAATAAACGAGTTGTTGAATCAATTGAAACAAACTATTAAGTTTTCTAAACCCATTGTTGACCCTATAGTAGAGCCTACTGAGTCTCCCAAAGAGTCTCCTAGTGAACCCACCAAGTCTCAAGTTGAGTCCACTATTGAACACATCAAGTCCATTGAGCTTATTGAGTCTACTCCTAAGCTCATTGTTGACCCTCTTGTTGAATCTAGAGATGAGTCCAATGAGCCTGTTATTAAGTCCATTGTTGAGTACAAGTCTAGGATTCTTGTAGATTTCAATCCCATAGTAGCTTTACATGGGCCTCATGACTTGCATGCTAAGACTAATAAGGAGATTATTTTGAATAATGAACATAAATATCATGTTGATTCATATTGCATTTCTGAGGATTTTCAGGTGAATGATTTTGTTATGGCTCAGGTGAGTGACATACAGCTCTATAGTATTGGACACCATATAGCTTTGAAGTATGTTGGATCTAATGCACATGTTCTGGGACTACGACCAAACAAGGGCATCAGTCCAATCTTCCACTTGGATGGCCTTGTCCTTTCTCTAGGTCCAGTAGTTGCATCTATTGCCCTTCTTTGTGTTCCTAGTGTTCTACCTGACCATAGACTTGATCCATGCCCATGGCCTCCTACACCCTTACCCTATGATAGCCCCTTTTCTGGTCAGACCACCATGCCATACCAAATACCACCACCATGGCCTCATCCCCTACTCACACCATATCCCAACAAATATCCATTTCACAGAAGAGGCATAGCTTCACTCATGCCACATTACATTGATGGTACTTTGGTTCACATTGGCTACATCATGGGTGAGAGATTATATTCCACTAGACAAGAGGGTTGCTACGAGTACCTTGTCAAGTGGAAAGGCATACCAGATTTTGTTTGGAGCATTGAAGGCCTTATGTGCACGTATATGACATTCTTGAAGCCCCCACACTAGGAAGACGTGCATATGAGAATGTTAGAAAGTACTTGGTTTATTGAGGATGGGCCACAACGACTTGATCGTGACATCCCAAATCAGTACAACTACTTTAATTCCTCAGAGACGAATTCTTTTTAGTTGGGGAGAATTGATGCAGACATCAAAGCATCACATGGGTTCTACCAGTGGAAGACAAAGAAAAAGATTTTGAAGACCTCACATGCATGTACATCATGAAGACTCCACATTGGAAAGATGCATGTGGGCTACGTAGAGAGTTTTTGAAGAGTTTTTATTTATTTTCTAAGCTTATTTTGATGTTTTTTAGAGTTTTTGGTGCCTTTGCAATTAGTCCAAACTTAGGAGGCTCGTTGTTATTTCGGTTAGTTGTTTTAAGTTGTTTTTTTTATAGCCATTAGATTAGATGTATGGCCATCCGACTCAACCCACTAGAGCAACTTCCACGGCTCACACTGCGAGTTCTGGTTCCCTTGCTATTGGACCTCCGACTTCAGAGGCTCCACCATCTACTGCGGCTCCTCTTCTGCAGGCTGAACTTGAGAACATTCGTCGCTTTATTTCTCAGCTCGAGGGCCCTTCTGCTACATCCTCATCCTCCTTTGCATCTACAGGTACCATCAGTACTGCTCAACATGTGGCCGCCTCCCCCACCTGGGTCATTGACTCAGGGCCTCCGACCACATGACTGGTAAGTAGAAAACATTCAGTTCTGTAGAGAGGAGAGAGGAGAGAGCAGATGGAGAAGATAGGTTATGTATGTTACCCTACACACACCCCAATAAATCTTATTTATATTAATAAGTGTACGGGCCCTTACATAAGTGAGAAAATAAAAACATAAAGACACTAAACAATATATAATAACAGAGAGGTCCTTCAACACTCCCCCTCAAGTTGGGACCTAGATATCAATCATTCCCAACTTGCTCAAGCACTTAGTAAACGGAGTTGATGTAACACCTTTCATGAGGATGTTCGCTAGCTGATCAAATGTAGGAACGAAGGGTGTGCAGATCACTCCCGATGTCACCTTTTCACGAATAAAGTGACGGTCCACCTCGATGCGTTTCGTCCTGTCATGTTGAACTGAGTTGTGGGGAATACTTCTCACCGCCTTGTCACAATATAATGACATAGACCCTTCTACGGGGAAACCGAGTTCTCCAAGTAACATTTTAAACCACAGTAACTCACATACCCCATGGGCCATTGATCGGAACTCAGCTTCGGCACTCGAACGTGCAACAACCTGTTGTTTTTTACTTCGCCATGTAACCAAATTTCCTCCCATAAAAGTACAATATCCTGATGTGGAACGCCTATCATCTTGGGCTCCCGCCCAATCAGCATCTGTGAAACCCTCCACACACATGTGACCCTGATGACTAAATAGTAAGCCACAACCTGGGGAAGATTTTAAGTACCGCAAAATCCTGTATGCGGCTTCCAAATGTGTAGTACAAAGGGAATGCATGTACTGGCTAACTACACTCACCGCATATGCAATATCAGGGCAAGTATGAGCTAGGTATATAAGTTTCCCCACCAATCGTTGGAAACTACTCAAATCCTCCAAAGACTCCCCTGACTGACCATCAAGTCTATTTGCCTCAATGGGTGTGTCGACAGGGCGAGCCCCCAGCATACCAGTATCCTGCAGCAGGTCCAACACATATTTCCTTTGGGAGATGAAGATTCCTTTATTGGATCTCGCAACTTCTATCCCTAGAAAGTACTTCAATGTACCCAGATCCTTGATCTCAAATTCCAATGCCAAGAAGTCCTTCAACCGGGTAATTTCTACAATACGATTACCCGTAACAATGATATCGTCGACATATACAATCAAAACCGCCACAGCCTCCCTGTCACGTCTAATGAACAAAGTATGATCTGCTTGACTCAGACTGTACCCCATTCGTTTGACTGCCCCACTAAAGCACTCAAACCACGCTGCACTCAAACCACGCTATCTGTGACTGCTTCAAGCCATACAAAGTTTTCTGAAGCTTGCATACTTTCCGTTCATCCCCAGAAAGTTGAAAGCCAGGAGGGGGTAGCATATACACTTCTTCCTTCAGATCCCCATAAAGGAAAGCATTCTTGAAGTCGAGCTGAAATAGTGGCCAAGACTGATTTGCAGCAAGGGAAAGGATAACCCTGATGGAATTGAGCTTAGCTACAGGAGCAAATGTCTCCTAGTAGTCTATCTCAAAAGTCCGAAAGTAGCCTTTCGCCACCAATTTTGCCTTGTACCGATCCACTGAACCATCAAGCTTGCATTTCACAGTATAAACCCATTTGCATCCAACTGGTTTCTTACCTCTTGGCAAGTCTACCAACTCCCAAGTGTTGTTTTTTTTTTCAACGCATCCATCTCTTCATACATTGCTTCTTCCCACCTAGGATGCTTCAGAGCTTCTGTAACAGATGAAAGAAGAACAACAGAGGACAACGAGGTAACAAAGGATTTGTATGACGAAGATAGATTATCATACGAAACAAAATTAGCAATCGGATGTTGGGTACAAGATCTCTTCCCCTTCCTAAGAGCAATAGGAAAGTCAGAGCCACTATCACAAGAAGAGGAAGGAACAGAGCTAGAAGTGCGGATACCTAGATGGCTGGATCCTCTGAGGATGACTGTTGACCTTGGAGTTCAGTGGTAATATGTTTCCCTGTCAGACGACGCCTTAAGTACACTTGCAGCTCCCCCTGCTTGCCAGTATCCCTATCCATAGTGTCAATCATGGTCTGTCAGGAGCATCAATGGTAGAGAAACAGGATCAGATAAGACATGCCTTTCCTCACTACTAAGATGCTCCCCCTGAGGAAAGGCGGGAGTATCACCGGGAAAATAAGAAGCCGACTCCAAAAAGGGGCATCTATAGTGATGAACCGCTTACGAGAGGGGGGTGGAAACATTTATTGCCTTTATGGGTCGAGGGATAACCCAAAAAAATACACTTCAAGCTTTCGGATCCAACTTGGTGCGATGCGGACCAACGATGTGAACATAGCACACACAACCGAAGATTTTGGGGGGAACCAGAAAAGGAGGACTCTCAGGACGCAACAAGTGGTACGAAGTACGAAACTGGAGAAATCAAGACGGCATACAATTGATTAGGTGAGCGGCAAGGAGAACTGCATCAGACCAATATATTTTAAGAACATGGTGCCACAGTAGAAGGGAACGAGCCACTTCCAACAAGTGTATTTTTTCGCTCGGCAACTCCATTCTGTTGTGGACTAAAGGCACATGAATTTTGATGTTCAATGCCATGTTCGACCAAGTACAACTGCAGACCCCATACATGTACTCTCCGCCTTGATCAGATCGAAGAATTTTAATGCATATCCCAAACTGAGTGAGAACCAATTTGTGAAACTGTTTGAAGAGAATCTATTAGCCTATATGCATAATAAAAATATCCATTGATTGATCTTGGAATCTGTCTTAAACCTGTCTGCAAAAACAGCAGCCTTCTCGGTTGAATTAGATAATTAGGGTTAGGGTTAGGATCAAAGAGAGAGAAGGATGTCATGTGATTAGGTCACATGACTCCACCAAAAATATATTATATATGGAGAACATTACAAAGGACGAATATGACAACATTATCTTCCTTGTCCATGTTTAAACCCTTGAGGCAGATTCCTTGAACACTAGCCAATCTTTTCTACATTATACAGGAAGTAATTTTTGCATTTTCTACTAGATGCTCAGCCATCACCATAAGTAGAAAAGTTTAGACAAAACTACAGATACATCACTCCGATTCTATGGCTGATTGTGGTATTGATACATTAACATTTATTGATTTTTGGTGCATCATCTTGTAAACAGGACAAAACGGATCAATCATGAGACAGTTAAGAGGAGCTTTTATGTTTGTTGGGATTGAGTGGCCTGCGGCCAGCAAATGGATATGATAAGATTGATGAGTTACAGTAGAAGGTTGCACATTTTTCAGTTGCTTGGTGCACGCCAAACAGCTGCAATTCTGTTAATGTTTATTTAGAACCACAGTTTTACCCCCAAAACAGCTGTGAACATTTGCAGACCCAAAATGGTTGCACGTGTTTTCTAAGAGGGCTCTTTGACCTCTCTCTCTCTCTCTAGCTCTCTCTCACCGATGTAACTCCCTCTAACCATCACCACTGCCATTGTCTCTCTCTGTGTTCTGGTCTCATTTTTTTTACCATTGTCCTAATGACAGCTAGAGACCATTACAAAGCACATCAATCCCAAAAGTTTGCTCAACCAATAACACTTTAAAAGGATGACATACATCAAGTTCTATTTTGCCCAAAAACAAAAAGTTTCTTGAGAGAAAACTTCATACCTAATCCTTCGCAATTGCATTGGATGATACGCTCATAGTTGTATGGTGTATTAACCAAACCAGTAGTAAACCAACAACAAAAACATTAACAATAAAGCAATAAAATGTTCATTCCCATAAAGATTCCATGTGACAATAACTGATAATCCAAATTAGTGCATAAATGTATGTAGCACAGGGTCTCACATTGTGAAGAATCAATTTGAAAAGCGCATCCATAAATCGATTGCTCATTATGAGGAGGAACATTGACACAATATATATTGAATTACATGGAAACTATGAAGATGACTGGCATTGATAAAGCTTACCCTCCATCGCCTCAATATCTCAATGGAAGCGTTCTTAGTGTCAGGAATGTCAAAGGGGCCTGATGAGATTTCGTCATTGTCTTTGCAGCTCCTTTCACGGCTGCAACCTGCTTCCTCATCCTGATGCCAATGGTACAGCAAGTCCATTGAAGTGTTCATTGAGGGTTTTTCCAACTGTCGCAGGAGAGATGACACCGGCCATTAAATTTCTGGACCACCTCACCACCCCATATGAAAGCATTTTAATCAAACAGCACAAGTCTGTTGTTTTCTTCCTTTTTTTTTTGGATTTTCAATCTAGGGTTCTCAAACAACATATGGTGCCTCTTATTAAAAGGCAAAAGTGACCATAAAAAATGAGCTAGGGGTTTTCAGCATTATAATAATTGAAAAGGGCATCGAGTTTAATCCTAACTCAGAGAAAGAAAAATCATATAAAATCATCTTACTATACAAATCAGGTGATTCCAAAGAGGTTTTAAAGATAATTTGGAAAAAAAAATTATGTTTTAGCCGAAGTCAAAAAAACAAACAGATTTTACCCAGAAAATCGAATAACAGGGTTTTTTCAGAAAACAGGCTGAAAATAGTAACTTGTAAATTCTGCTAAAATCACTGAGTGAGTATTTGTTCGTGAAATTTTATAGGTTCCTACAACGTTTAGAAAAAAAATGGCTTTGGAATGGACTGATTTCATTAAGTACAGAAAAAGCTATGCATGTAACACCACATCCACACACAGAAAAACAATAACATAATAAGCATAAAAACCAACTAATACCCATTCGAAATTTAATAATATCATCCAAAATATTGTAGCTGACACGAATTGAAATCTAAGTATTACAGTTGAATAACTAAAACTCTTAATACAAGATTCTAAGATTAAAGCACAAAAATAAATAAACTAAAACTCCATCAAACTTCAATCATCTAGCCACTCGCTCCGTTGGTAGGATCTGAAACATGAAAACAAGGTTTAAAAGGGGTCGTTATAACGGTATAACGGACTGGGGGCATTACCTTTTTTCTTTTATTACAACCCTTATAACAAATTGTAACGCTCAGGGGTAAAAACGGAAAATAATGGAAAAATAACGGAAAAAGGTGTTGCAATTCAAATTTTCAAACATGGAAAAATAACGGCCTTTTGTTCTCAAAATTTTCCAGAAAATAACGGTCTTTATTTTCGTTATAACGAAAAAATAACTGAAAATAATGACCGTTATATAGCGGCCGTCATTTTCTGGGCGTTTTAACTATACATAACGTAACGGGGGAGGTCCGAATCCGTTATAACGGCCATTATTTTCGTTATATTGGCCGTTTTTTAAACCATGCATGATAGTAGGGAATGAGCTGAGAAGCTCAGTAAGCGCACTCCATCATCACCCATGTTACAATAACAGGTGAAAACCCTACCGGGAAATTACCAAAATACACCTCATAAAGAAATTTTTCAAAAATTTCCCAAAAGTTGCTGATAGCTAGCTAAACTATTCTAATGAACATATACACTCAAAATAAGTGAAAAGGAGATGTATAAAGTCTAAATTACGCCTAACAAGCAAAATTACTAAAATACCCTTTCAAAAAGAAATTGTCAGAAACCCCTCCAAATTTGGAGAGGGTTTTATGAACCCATAAGAAAAAATACAGAAAAATAATATTACTACACATACACTGACCCTAACTGGCATAAAAAATCCTTAACTTGAAAAAGAAATAAAACCCCAACCTTACTCTCAGGAAAAATAAATGCTAATAACTAAGTTATTAGTTCACCAAAAAAAAGATAAAAGTCAGAAAAGGACCTAACTTGATTTTAACCTAACCCTAACTTTTAAAAAAAAATAAAAAATCACGAGAGCAAATAATTCTATAAAAAATAGAACTACAATAACAATAACTCTTAATTCACATAAAAATAATATAAAAAGGCCTTAACTTGAAAAATACATAAAACCCCAACCCTAATCCTAACTCATAGAAAATAAAATCTTGATCCATTATTTTTTTTGATAAGTAAAATCTTATCAATTATGACGTTTTACTTATTAGTTGACCAAAAAAAAAAATCAGAAAAGACCTAACATGATTTAAACCCAACACTAATTCAACAAGAAAACACCTACAACTAAGAAATTCAGGAGAAAAAAATAGTAGTACAACAACAATAAGCGTAACCCACATAAAACATCGCTAACTGAAAACATAAATAATCCTAGTTCAACAAATTCAGAAATAAACCCAGAAAACATTGAGAGATTAGGGTTTTATACGCTAAAAAGATATAACTAAAACCGAGAGATCGAAACCTAACCCCGACTCAAGAAGAAGACCCAAACTTCAAATTACAAAAAAAACAAAACTCTGAAAAAAGGCCCCATCTCTAAAAAAAATCACAAAAATACAATTCGAATATTAAAAAGAAAAGATGCAGTACCTATAGGGGGTGCATTAGATAGAGATGACGAAGAGAGTGAGTTGAGTTGTGTTTCTGTTTCCCTTCAATCAATACGTGTTTAACGAGATACAGTAGCTGTAGCCTATGTAGGAGGTGAATTAGAGAGAGAGTTGAGTTGAGTTGTGTTTGTGTTTCTCTTCAAGCAATACGTGTTAGATGAGAGAGAAGAAGAAGAATATGATCCGTGTTGAGACTTGGGAGTACTGAAAGAGGTGAATGGCGAGATATACTAAGAAGGAAAGACTGGTTGTTGGCTTTCTTGTTGGGCAAGTTTCCGTTGCTCCGGGACTGTTTGTTAAACTGAAAATTCAGTGCTTAAGTCTGAATTTCAACTTTTCTGATTTTTAAAATTCAGATGTGTTTGGTAAAATAAACTTTCAGTGCTGATTGTCGTAAATGGCTGAATTTTTCGGTGATTTTTTTCAGCAGACCCGAGCTGGCTTATCACTTATTCAGTGATTTAGTTTAGGGTCGCTCTACGAGCAGCGCCCACCTCTTCAAGCTGGGCACCAACATTTGATCTGCCCCACGCCTAATTGAGGGCCCATCTTTGGGCACCCACATTACCCCACCAAAAAGAAGAGAAACCCAACCGTGAAAAAGGGTGTAGGCAACTGAGATCGAGTCCGAGAGGTCGAGCATCGTGACCCACTATACTTCCTCGGTAGCACTGACTGAAGCACTGAAGCACCTTCTTCCTTTTTCAAACCGAAGTACCCATCTCCTTTGACGGAAATCCCCTCCATTTGCACTTTGGTGATCTTGAAGAACCGAGACAAGGGCGCCACCAGTCGTTGCAAGCATACCGAAGCATTAAACGATGAAGGTAAGTTGTTTTTGTATAAATGATTTTTACGAATGTATTGTTTCTCCACCAATGAGTTTTACGATTGTATTTATCTTTGTTGCACACCACATGTTTGTGAAAATGTCTAAGATGATCCTTTTAGCATTGATATATGCATGGCTGAGTTGTCTTGATATATGCGTGGGTGGCCCATGCCCGCGGCACTTTCCGACAAAGTGTTTGTCAAAATCAGGTGGGAGTTAATCTCAGCCATCGATATAAAGCATAGTGGATCTCAGCCACTCATTATTAAAGCCATATATGATAAGAGGGGTATAAGAAAACCATTAAATTTCCGTTAAATTCTAAATTTTTTTTTTATTTTCAATTTTCAAATTTTAAATTTTGAATCTCAGCACCACTTTTTTTCTGTTAAAATCATTAAAATCCGTGAAAATCCATTTATGTCATTTTTGCCCCTGGCCGTTTCAATCCGTTTTAACAGCCGTTTTAACGGTAACACCCCTCTCAAGGCATAAAAAGTGGGGCTCCTGAGCCTGACCCTTGGGCAATATGTAAATCCAACTCATTTCATTCCTTATATGTAGGTAAATAGTAGGTGACCACTCATCGATAAAGCGTTTGTCAAAATTGGGTGTGAGTGGTTGAGATCCATTGTCCATTTGGTGTGATAGGATATCGGTCATCCTTTATAAAGCCAGATAAGAGGGGGAGACAATTGCTCTGTTTTGTTATATAGATGACTATATGTCTTTGTTTTCCTAAAATGTCAATTTTTATTTGTAATTGTTGCAATGTGTGTGTACTCCATCAAGTTGATAGAAAAGTTTTTTTTTATTATTTTGTTGTCTGTTTATCGTTGCTTGTAGTTACAATGCATCGAACACGACATGGTAAAAATACAAAAGGGAAAGCAACTACATCTGCTTCAAATAGGATTCCTCCTACGGCGTCTGCAAGAAGACATTGTAATCTCCCAAGGCATGTTCAAATACAAGAGGAGCCCAAACATGAATTAGAGCACCAAATTGGAGTGCAACAAGAAGAGTATCGAGAAGAATAACAAATTGATGCTCTTAAAGAGGCTAATGAGGCTACCGAGGCTGATGAGGCTCACGAGACTACCGAGGCTAATATGATTGTCGAGGCTGATGATGCATCCGGACCATTCGCTGGAGGTCCAGAGGACCCTTCAATATTAAAAAGTTTCAAAAATCATGTTGCGCATGAAATATGGAAAAATAAGGTATACATTGATAGATATATTTAATCTTTGTTATCATATTTTAATAATATTTACTTGTAATGCATTTGCAGGAACGGACCCCATTGAAATGTATCCAACACATGTCAAAGTTATTGTCATAGGATTAGACAGAGGAGCGAAGTCGGTTTAAGAAAATGGTGATGAAATCGAGGTTGGCCAATTTGATAATATATTATTATAAAGCAGTAAATAAGGCAATTATATCAGCGTTTGTCGAACAATGACACCCAGAGACCAACACCTTCCATCTCCCATTTGGTGAGATGACCATCACCCTAGAAGACGTGTCCCATATCATGGGCATCCCTGTGCATGGTTGTGTGGTGACGTGTTTGCCTTTGGACAACATAGAAGCTACATCTTTGCTTGTGAGCTTGTTGGGAGTTGAGAGAGCAAAAGCTGTAAAAGAACTAGAATTTAATCAGGGATGTATAGTCAAAATGCTTTGGCTTCGTGAAAAATTTCAAGGGTACAAAGGCAATGCCACTAGTGAGGAAGTAAATTACGCAGTAAGGGCATTTCTTCTATATGTGCTGGGTTGTACAATATTTTGGGACAAGAGTGGGTCAAAGGTACTTGTGATGTACCTTCAGTTATTGCGGAACCTTGATGAAGTCGACGAATATGCATGGTGCAGCTGCACTTGCCTTTCTTTATAAACAATTGGGACTTGCATCGAGGGTCGGAGTTAAGCAGATAGCTGGTAGTCTTACACTCTTGAAGGTAATATACTTCTAAAACACATACCTACATACTGTGTACTGTTTATATTTAGTTATTTGATCATTACTGTTATTGTGTAGGCGTGGATATACGAACACTTCCCATGCACAAGGTGTTCTCCAGACTTACAATACAAAGTAAGCGATCCCCGAATTAAACGTTGGCTTCCAATGCCACCAACCGGAGATGCACCCGCCAATGTGATAGTGCTTCGGGAGGCACTTGACTTTTTGGAGCCGAGTGATGTTAGTTATAAACTTAATTTATTTCGATTATTATCTGGGTCGCTCTACGGGCGCCCACCTCTTTCAGCTGGGCACCCACGCCAACACTAACTCAACCACCACCATTAACTCCACAACCACCACACTACCATCAACTCCACCACCACTATCACCACTCTACCATCCACTCTGCCACCACCACCACTCCAACACCACCACCACTATCACCTCTCTACCATCAACTCTACCACCACCACCACTATCACCACTCTACCACCACCACTACTCCAATACCACCACCAACTCCACCATCAACACCACCACCACTATCACAACTCTACCATCAACTCTACCACCACCACCTCAAAATTTATTGTCTTTTGTGGGTGCCCGGCTTAAAGAGGTGGGTGTCCGTAGAGCGACCCTTCTTATGTCCTTACATTGATATTATTGCATTTTTATTGCAGGTCGTATGGGAGCCTTGCCGAGAATTGAGGGATGATTACCCATTGCTTGAGATTGCATACTTTTGTGGGTGCCTCAGATGCTTTGAAGTTGTTAAGCCCTACCACCTGAATCGGGTTCTCCGACAATTTGGACATGTTCAGTTCATTCCTCCTAAACCATATCAACCCATTCAAGCCAATCGAGAAAGAATCATGTCCCAGTATATAGTGGTGTACCACGTGCTAAATCAATATTCGGAGCAATGACCTGATCACATATTACGTGTGAAGCGACGGGGTCGAAGGGTTGTTAATCCGTGGGATTGTAAAGATGACTATCTACCATGGTTCCGTACGATTTCTCACGTTCTCATCCAAAACCCAGAGAATAGAAGTTGGTACAATCCACGGAGACAAAGGGCACCCATAAATGATGATTGGGTAAGGATTTTATTGATTTTTAACCTACGTTACTATTGTTCTCAACTTAACAATATTCCTTGATGGATGCAGGTTGTAACTAGAAATCAGGCATTGACGATGCTCAAAGGAACTGAAGATTTTTCGTCTGAGACCCTCAGAGAAAGAACTAGACAACTCAAATCACATCTTGAAGGTTTTGATGCTGACGAAACTTCAACTATGAGGAATGCAGGGGCTAGGAGGAAGGGCAAAGAGCCATCATCAAGCAGAAGAAGACAATGAGAAGAAGAGTTGTCATCTTTTTGATGTATTTGTTTTAGGCCCACGAGCCTTGTTTTGTTAAAACATGTTAACAATGGACCAATTTTATATATACTTTATGGCCGAGAGTTACTCTTTTTTAGTTTGTTTATCCAACAATAGGTGTGATGAGGTTCCATGCAATCGAATACACTCATTAGGGTTGTTAATCCATCTGGCAAGATACCTTCCCCCAGCATCTCACAGTAAACTCCAACACCCCCACTGCCATCACGTTTTACAACAAATCCTACAATCAGCGCAGTCCAAGATACAACATCTCGCTCAGGCATTTTCTCAAGCACACGACGGGCGTGTTGGAAACTCCCACATTTTGCATACATATTCACCAAGCAAATCCACAAATGGGAGTCCGGGTATACAACATTCTTGATCACCTGCCCATGGACCACCTTGCCATCATTTAGGGACCCTTTTGAAGCACAAGTTTGCAGCATACCAGAGTACCTTCTCAGCGTTTCCTTGCAATCCCAATTCAACCTGAGCGGAATCCTAGCAATTGCGGTTGTTGGGTCTGTCTCAACAATCCTTGGGACACTCAACGACAACGAGATTGGACGATTAGAACCCAATAATGACCTGGGTTTCTTCACAGGCCCCTTCACGGCCACGGCCATGCTAGTAGTGGTCACTAGTTTATCCACGGCCAGGATAGCCATGGTCTCTACCATATCCACAGCCACGGCCAAGCTAGCCATGGTCTCCAGTGTATCCACGGACTTAGGGGCCGTGGACCCTATGCTAGCCACGGCTCACCTGGCCGTGTAATGATATTCGCTTAAAAGTGCTTATTTTAAAGTCATTATCTTTTAGTGTTATTGCACTCTCTTACGTAAAACTTCAACGTTTATTCACTTTTTTACGTAAGAGTCTCTTTCATTGCGTAGAACACACTTTTCTTGACGAAATGGTATATTTGCATGCATTAAACATATTTTTGCAAGTCTAGATATGAAACCATTTTGATCAAGTCTCATTACGCGCTTTTCTCTCGTAGGAAACCCGATCGGGCGATTCTCGAGACTTGCGGGCCCACGATCAGCCATAGAAACATAATATCAAAGCTTAAGGAGCCAACATGCTATGACTAGAATATACATGCCAAGTACGGGTCAAGTCAGATGATTGTAGAGCCACATAAAGAACCAAGAGAGAGGCAAAGCTGAAGACCAAGAGACGGGCCAAAGTGATTCAAAGCCGCACCAAATGACATAAAATGACGGCTTAAGCTATTGGTAAAGTTGATTGAAGATTATGTTGAAAACCAGGGTTCATGACCCTCCACCGGCTCTTTTGTCTTTATTTTGTATTATTTTCTCTCTCCTCTCCTAATTCTCTCTCCATCTCTCTAGACTCTAACATCTAACCCTTAGATCATCTCATCCCACTGTTAGATCCTTCATCGGACCATTAAATCATCCATCAGACCGTTGGATCTTTCTAGATCTGACGGTTCGCCAATCTCGGATTCGACCCAGCTATCCACCCAAAGTCTTAGCCATCCACTCTCTCATCACCCATTATCCTAGTGGTCCATTAGCACTCTTTGGACCCCCATGGCCTTCACCTTAAAGGCCCACACCATTGCAGTCCACTAAGAATATCCAGCCCATGACCTTCTTGTCCAATGGCTAAGGCCTCACTTGAATAAAGTGGGCCAATGCCTGACTTAATTAGTAAGGCCCTTGACCTCTTGAGCCCATCCACTCAAAGGGAGGACTCCTCCCTTATTCCTTTCTCTCTCCTTTATCCTAATCACTCCCTAACTCTCCCCACATGTTCTCTCCCTAACAACCCCACTATATCTCACTTGAACGAGTCTAACTCTAACCATTCACGACTCTTTCTCTCTTCACACTCTCTTCTCTCTTGGCAAAAAAAAACTATAGAGGAGCCTTGGGCTCCTCTCCATCTCATCCATCCCTGTCATCCACAACCTTGCTGCCCTCTATCTCCAAGGTTGATGCTCTCGGCCTGCAAATAAGGAGGTATTCCTTTGGAAAAATAGAACCACCACCGTGCGAGGTTCTTCTCAAATAGAACCAGCAATCTCCACCTTGCTGAACTAGTCTGCTCCACAACCTTGCTGCCCTCTCCAAAGCGGACCTGCAACTTGGACTCCCTCACGGGCTTCTCCTCCTTTTGCTCCTCCTCTTGAGCAGTTGGTCTGGCTCCACCTAAGAACCACCGTCACCATCCTTCCATGGCCGGTCCTACAACCTGCAACTACCACCTGGTACTACCGACCAACAAAGGTTGCATGTTCATTTTTCAACATCCACATCACCAGTAGAATTCAGATCTGCAACTTCCAACCATTCAACCATCTCCACCATCTCTCCTGTCCTTCTCCATCTCTTCTCCATTTCAGCACCTCCTCTATCCTCCCAAACACAGCAACCTGCAACTCCGACAGGTGCATACCTATTTCTCCTCTACCACCGTCATCTCTCCCTCCCAAAAGAGAGCCTGCAACATGCAAAACTCCTCCTTCCTTGCTACCCGAACTTGCAGGCCGTCATGTCCATGAGCTACACGCCCGAGCCACCTCCAGATTCCCATCTCCACCACCCTCTCTTCCACAATGGGTTCTTTCCATCACCTCCCTTGCAGGTCCCACTCAAGCACCACCACTGGTGCTCATCTCCATTGTTGGCAATGACCCAACAAAAGCCATCACGACTAGGCCGTGATTCACTTGTGGGCATTGCGCTCATCTTCCCCTCTCCATTTACAGCAATCCTGTGCGCCTCCTCCTTGCTGGTCGAGCCAGCAAGGTTTGTATTCATCTTCTCCTCTTCAAAATGGCAGCAAGCACCGCCTTTGCCATCACCGTTTGATGGTTGGCACCCCTGCAATTTCGGTCACAAGCAAGCCGATCAGAGTTTCTTTTCTCAGCCCATGAGCACTCACACCTTCCACCATCTCCACTGTGTCCCTCACCTGCTAGTGGGTCACCTCACCTCCACACCACCGAACTAGAGCAGATCCTCTTCCCTTGCTGTTCTAGAACTCCTTGCACCCTTGTGCATCCACCATGGGAACCGACGGTTTGATCTCCTGCACCATCTCTAAGCCACCTCAGTTGGAACACCATCCTCCCAACTGCCTAGACCTGCAACTCCTTAGGCTGCAGGCATCTTCAACACTGGCAGGGAGTGCTTCTCATCTCCTCAAATGGACCAGCAAGTTGCATTCTTCCATCTTCTCCACGGTGCACCACCGTCATCTCTTTTCCATCTCAGGTCCCCTCCGTTTCCCCACTCGCAGGCGCTCCAAGATTGCTAGCACCACCACCATTAATGATCTGCTCATCCAATCTTCTTCTTGCTGCCTGTGCCACACAACCAATGCATCTCCAAAGGTTCCACAACCTTGCACACACTAACGCCATGCACATGGTGTGCACCACCGTCTACTCGAGCGGCAACCACTAGCGTGCTCACATGGACAACACCCCTCTTGCCCTCTAGTGCACCACATGCACCATCATCCTTGCACGCTGCCCATCTCTCACTCATGGCCGGACCTCATTGGCCAACTTGGCCTATTTTCGATCAAGGGAGTGTTTGTGAGGTACTTTCTTTCTCTAGATCTCCTCTCTCTCTAAACGACATGGAAGGGACGTGACATCCCTAATTCCATATTCTCTCTCTACCTTCTATTTTCTCTCTCTAGAAACATGTTCTCTCTCTAGGGTTCATGTTTTCTCTCTCTACTTTCTCAGGCCAATCGCCTCTTCACTTGGCTGACTCCTTTCGACAAGTAAAATATGAGCTTCTTAGGGACATCACCGTACATTATTTGCCAATTCACATCAATCTTGTCGGCCGGTAAGATCCGATGTGAATTACCACGATTGAGCAATATTCCATGAAATTAAACGGTCCTCTTCTTGATCGGTAGCGCCTTAGCTCCAAAGATCATGGGATGCTTCTCTGTCAAAACCCTTCTCTTGATTGAAGCATTCATTGAAGTCTTGGACGATCCTCTTCTTGATCGGTAACGCCCTTAGCTCCGAGATCTCAATGGACGTTTCTTTCCCTTACCCCTTCATCTATCAGCCCTTTACATGCTTTCCTTATTTCTGTTATTTTAATTTATGTATGCACTCTTCGATGATTAATGAAATTTGATTTTTGTTAATTTATTGTTCTCTGGATCTCAAATGAATGATGTTTTAAATCGACTCGTCCTTCTCATCTTTCCACAATTCTCATTTCTCTATGTATATTATTTGTCAGTTTTAATTCTTTATTACACTAACTCACACCGAGTGCGGATTGACATCCGACACATACTGTTATACAAGTTACATTTTGCAGATAATCGAATTTTACAAATATTGTTGAAGTTAAGGTTTTCGAATTGATGACACGGAAGAATCCTAATTTCATGTAGGCAAAAAAATTGCCAAAAAACTTTGCTGACCTTGCCTTGTGGCCGTGGCTCGCATAGGCAACACGGTACTACAGTGCCGTAGTTATACCCATGGCCAGGCTGACTGTGGACCCTATGCTAGCCACGACTCACCTGGCCGTGTAGGCAAAAAATGTTCAAAAAAGGGCAAAAATTATCCAAAACAGGCAAGTTGTCTCCCCACTTATACCCCCTCTTATCTATTTCAACAAAGAAGGGCCAAGATCTTATCTCCCAAATGGATAGTGGATCTCAGCCTCTCACACTTGATTTTGGCAAACGCTTTGTTGGAGAGTATCGTGGGCACGGGCCACCCACTATCTATATAACAAATCAGCTCAGTTGTCTCCCCCTCTTATAGGCTTCATATATATATGGTTGAGATCTTATCTACACTTTGGACGGTGGATCTCAGCCACTCACACCCAATTTGGGCAAATACTTTGTCGGGGAGTGCTATGGGCACGAGTGATATTCGCTCAAAAGTGCTTATTTTAAGTCATTATCCTTATAGCGATGTCGCATTCTTCTACGTAAAACTTGTCTTTTCGTCGACTTTTCCACGTAAAAGTTTATTCCATTGCGTAGAACGCATTCTTTAGACGAAAATCGACTATTTGCATGAAATATACGCATTTCGGATAGTCCTGTATTAAGTCGTTTTAGTTGAATCTCATTACGCGCTTTTTCACTTGCAGGAGATCCTATCGGGTGATTCTCAAGGACTGGCGGGACCACAATCAACCATAGAAGCTTATCATCAAAGCTTAAAGAACCAAACAGGCTATGTTTACAAGATATGGGCCTAATACGGGCTGAACAAGAGGACCGAAGAGCCGGCCCAAAGAACGAAGAGAGTAGGAGAGCCAATGACCAAGAGATGGACCAAAGCGTTTAAAGCCGCATGAATCAACAAGAAATTATGGTTTGCTCTACTAGTGAAGCATGAGGAGGAACACAATGAAGATTAGGGTTCTAGACCCTCTGCCAGCTCATTTCCCTGTATTTTCTGACATTTTCTCTTTCCTAACTTTGTCTGACTCTCTTTCCTTGACCTATCACCATTATCCATAAAATCCACCATTCGATCGCCATCTGATCTATCCATCCTACGGATCCAACCATCTGATCGTGCCACCGATAATTTGATCATCCATCCTATCACCCAACCGATCTCCATTATAAAATCTCAATCCCCATGGCGCATTGGAGTGAAGAGAAGTGCCTCAAATGGTTGATTGCGGCTGAGAGCGCATAGCTCGATCTTCGAGGAAAATGCATTTTTCTCCTTTAGCGGCCAAACGCACCCTAACCCACGGCCTCGCAAGAGGCCAATTAGCCCACTTATCCTTGAGCCCATACCCATATCCATCTGGTCCATTAGCTCACCTACCCATGCCCATGCCCATGCTCACTTGCAACAGAAGAGAAAATCGGTCTCACTTGACCGATTCTTCTCTCCCCCATCTATCTCATCTAACTAACCTATTCCCAACCGTTGGATCTCTCTAGATCCAACGGTTCCCTTTTTAACAACAAATAAATCAAAGCCGATAAGAGATCTTGGATCTCTTTGGCTTGTTCGGTTCCCTCCTCTTCTAAAACTCTTTCTTCTTTCCCCTCTCTTCCCTGATCATTGTTTTGCACCTTCTTTTCGCCTTCTTCGACAAAAATCATACCATCATCCTCCATTGATTCCGGCGAGAAGCTCGTCGGAATTGATCAAGAGCACCGTCCGGCCCCTTCTCCTTTCTTCCTTTCTTCTTCTCCTTCTTTTTCTTCTTCTTCTTCTTCTTCTTCTTTCCTCTGTCTTCACCTTCTGTTCATGTTCTTACCAGAGTTGCCACTGCAATTCCGGCCTCCACTACCAACCAGCAACCACGTTGCTATTCAACACCGTCTGATCCCCTCATCTCTCTTGTGTTCAACGCTGCAACCTGCTGGATGGACCAGCAGGTTCCTCCTTTCTTCCACCATTAAAATGGCCTGCAACTAGGGGTCGTTTCCTCATCGTCGGACTGGAACCTGCACACCATCAAGTTGCATCGTCTGCAACAACTCCGACGACAATCCGGGCAGCAGCCTTCTCTCTTGCTGGTTTTGTGCACCCTTCTCTCTTCCACCCTCTCCACAGCGTGGTCCCATTGCTGCTGCTTCTATGGATACCATCTTCTACGGACTGCTCTGCCTTGCTGCAATGTACCTTCAACCACTGTGTTGTTTGCATCTTCGTCTGGTGCCACTAAAGTGAACACACGTGCCTGAGTCGGTTGTCCTTGGTTGTTGCCATATTGTTGTTGTTGCCGCAGTCGTTGTTGCTGTGGCGCTGGCCTCTGCTGTGGCTGTTGTGGGGCCTGGGTCTTGAAAGGTTGAGTTTGTTGATTCTGTTGGTGACCCTGCGGCTGCTATCGGGGATGTGCTAGTAGAAAGTAGGTCTAATGTCGTCCTTTAGGCAGAGGACAATCGGTCCTGACATGGCCGATCTATCCGCAACTGTAACATTTAGGCTATCCCTGTGGTCCTGTCTGTGGTGCTCCGCCCTGTTGAGTCTGCCCTACAGGTTTCCATGCCTGTCGTATCAGTTCTGTCGGTTGTCCGGTCTATCGAAACTGTCCCGATGGTTGACTTGTGTGCCTGAGACCAGATTGGTATCCCGCGTGTGTGGCCGGCCTAAATTGTTGATAGCCGATGGTTTTTTGCCTCTTATGGTCGAGCTGTTGTGACTCTAATATGCCCTTTCCCTTAGCATTCAATATCCTCCGAGCATCCTCCATGTCCTGCTCCACGTGTAGAGCCCTTTCGACGGCTTCTGCATATTCACGGATCATCAAGGCTGCAAGCTTACCTCTAATGGTGAGCTTGAGTCCCTTTGGGAACCTCTTGGTTTTTGATGCCTCATCTGCGACAAGGGCCGTTGCAAAACGTGACAATTAGGCAAACTTGGCCTCATACTAGCTGACAGTCATGTTCCTCTGTGTCAAGTTCATGAATTCATCGATCTTTGCGTCTCTCGTTGTCTCTGGAAAATACTTCTCCAAGAAGAGTCCCTCAAACTGCATCCAGGTCATGAACTGTATGTCCCTCGATCTACCAATCATCTCCCACCAGTACGACGCTTCACCTTCGAGCATGTATCATGCTAGTGGTACCTTCATCCTGCCATAGTCCCTAGTACGCAGAATATTTTCTTGATTTGTCTAAGCCACCCCGCAGCCTCGATGGGGTCTGTAGTGCCCATGAAGTTAGGTGGGTTGTGTCTCTTGGGCATGTTGGTGCTGTATGACCTGAGCTATATGTCCCGCAATGCCTGGAACACACCGCTCAGGTCGCCTAACCATTGGCTTCGCCCTGACCGTTGGCTGCACCTCTCACTATTTCCTTGATAAGGGCACAACATAGACAGGTTAGCGAGATAGTCAAGTCAAAAGGAATTCCACGCAGTTTAAACTTGGTCAAGAACATGAATAAATTTTACTCGATCCTCTAGTGGTCCCCATCCCACGGATCCCTAGAATGACCTACTAACTACGCTCTGATACCACGCTGTCACGCCCCGAATCCAGGCACCTAGATCCAACCCAATTATTTGTGGGTCGGTCCATACCCGAACCTTGACATGAGAAAAATATTGTCCTTAAGGCCAATCTAACCTAATGAGTGAACCAGTTATCTGTAGTCTACCACGTAAGCCCATTAAGGTATTAGGTACAAATGTACGTTATCAAACTAAGCGAAAGCATTAATATTAAATTCAATAAAATAGTCTCTAAATTTAACCTATTAATTATTAGTTTATATAAATGAGTTCAAACATTAATGGGTCACGCGATACATCCTAAGGTGGAAATATCGGGTACTAGTTGATTTTTCCAAGTCTAGTAATTCAGTCGATTCTGACCTATGCATAGTAATTTGACTGTGGAGGTCAGCCCCGATTGAATCAACGGATGCATCTTATATTGTTGGAAAGCTAATTCAATAAGATCCGACTTTTATATTATGTCCAAAATCAGATTCTACAAATTACTAGATGAGATAGGCGCCTCAAGTCCGGAAACAAAACCAGACTGGTTTGAAATAGGTTCAATGATTTGGCCGACTAAGATAGCACAGTTTGAATCACCTGACGCACTTTACATTTCTGGAAAGCTAACAGAAAGAGCGTCATTGTTTTAGTTTGGTCTAAAGTCAGATTCTACTGTTTAGTGGTCTGAATAGCTGCTACAAGTTGGAACACAGGTCTAGACAGATTCAGGATGGGTATAGTGTTAAGATTTGTGGGTCCCTCTATGTCATCAATTCTATGAAGGCTAGGAAAAGTAGTTGCTGATTTGTTTACAAGTGTTTCCAAATTGGGTTGACTCCCTACTACTAATAATGGTGTGGACATGTGGCCCATGGAAGGCACATGCCCAAATCAGAGAAAATACTATTTTATGCAAGCAATCATCTCCATGTCTCTAAATTTCTTTTTATTTTATTTTATTCCCAACTTTACATTTTTTTTAGTTGTTTCCTCTTATATTTCTGATATAAATATATCTTCTTGTCAACTCACACCAATAGGTGTCAACTTGAGGTCTAGTGGGCCCTCCCAACTCTTGAAAGTATGGGGACATGCTGCCCATGGGAGGCATTTGGGCCAGCCAAGGTATTAAAGGAATATTATTATATTGTTTTCCTTTTTTTATAGTTTTTGTTATAAAGTTCATCAACTTTCCAAAGTGGATCACCACTTGATAGTCCAACCGAATCTCACCAAGTGTGGACATGTGGGTGTGTGGCCCATGGTAACACATGTCCAACTCAAAAATTAATAACCTTGTAATATGTATAATGTTATCACTCTATTCATAGAATTTACAGTTATGTCACTAGTATATAACATACAAGACTACGCAGTAAAGTAATTATATACGGTAGGGTATATCGTGTCGTATTTATACTTGGTCCATAGGACATTATCCTAATCATCTAATGAATGCCCGATCAAGCATAGTTAACGTGTTATGGTCCGTTGTATAAATCACCCTCAATTATCCCAAATAGTAGGTAAGCCCCTAATGTTCGATTTAAGCCTTAGTTAATGTTTTGTGGTCCACTGTATTAGTAGCTATCCAAAGTGGTACCACCTTGATGTGTGCACTAGTGTAAGCATGCAATTGCTCATTTGTGGCTGCCAAGTGTTTGGGAAGTTCCCACGTGACATGATATAAGAGTTGTCATCTAAGTTCAGCAAGTTTTGTTAAATGTAAAACACGCAATGCAATATAATGAAGAATTATAAGCATTATCGAAATGACTAAGTTACTCTCCTAATGGTGATTTACACTAATACCCTTGACCAAAGGTTCAAGGTATTACACATCCTATCTATGGAGCCTGAGGAAACCTTATCCTCAAACGCAGCACCACCGGCAGGTTCCCGATGAGCCACTTCTCCACACTCTTCTAAGACAACTTTCCCCCTCATGTTCACAGAAGAAAAAGATAGGAATACAGAAAGAAAGAAAGAAGGAAATGAGGGAAAGGGAATGTACCACCAGAGGAATCGAATGAGAAGTCTTCCGTACACAGGCAGAGGAACATGGAAGTTGAATGGAGACGTTGAACGGAGAAGTTGAACGAAGCAATCAAAGGCTTGAAATCGCACCAGAGCTTCAGTAGAGAGTAAAAAGAGGGATAATGACATTTAGCAGCTATTATAGAAGAGGTGCCTAGAGTTATCACTTAGACAAACTGGTACTATCATACCCTGGGCCCGAAAATTTTAAAATATTTTATCGATTCGACTACCCGTACCTCTGGATTCGAGTAGCATCAATCATTCTATTCGGCAGACTTGATCCGATTCTCATGCTTATACGGGCAGATCATCAAATCAATCACAATAACTGATGCTACATTAAATGCAACGAGCAGCGGACAATTGATCGATGAGACATCCGATGAGTTATATGATGACACGTGTCATCAACGGTTGGGATCTTTTTTAAAAGATACGACTGGAAATCGCATATCTACTAAAAAAGGGGGGCGTTGTGGGTGCCGTATTTTTTGGCTAATAAGATGATTCCACGTGGTACTGGCTTAGCACATGCGGAAGTATCGAATCGACATTTGGCATCTCATGCCATGCACAAGTTAATGCATCGGAAGAGCCTGTGGAAGACATCTACTAAATTATGCTTTCCCAGTCGTGTGCCATTTTACAAACAAGAGCTGCCACGTGTCAGAATAGACGTCCGAGGAAATCGTTGCTCGAAGCAAGAATAACGGAGATCATTGAAGTTGTCGACAAAGCATTTAAATCTTTACCGGCAAGACATTCAATGGTCCACTTGACGGGAATGACATTTAACTCATCCTGACAAGTTCAACGGCCTACTTGACGGGAATAGCATTCAACTTATCCCGACAAGTTCGACGGTCTACTTGACGGGAATAACATTCAACTTATCCCGACAAGTTCGACCGTCTACTTGACAGAAATAACATTCGACTTATCCCGACAAGTTCGACGGTCTACTTGACTGGAATAACATTCAACTTATCCCGACAAGTTCGACGGCCTGCTTGACGGGAATAACATTCAACTTATCCCCACATGTTCGACTGTCTAGTTGATGGGAATAACATTCGACTTATCCCGACAAGTTCGACGGCCTACTTAACGGGAATAACATTCAACTTATCCCGACGAGTTCGACGGTCTACTTGACGGGAATAACATTCAACTTATCCCGACAAGTACGATGGCCTACTTGATGGGATTGACATTCAGCTCATCCCGACAACTTTAAACGACATAGTTGACGAGAATGACATTTGAATGCATCCCGGCAAAATCAACGGTCAACTTGACGGGAGTGACCTTCTATCCATCCCAACAAATATACAGAATTCTACAAACAAGATAAGTATTCTAAACCACAATCAAGTTGAATATACGATTGCCACGTGGCGATTAATTTGACTATTACACCCATTTCCGCACTCCCCTATTCAAATATCTACCACGAGGAATGTCACCTCAGTCGTTTCAGATATAACTGAATAGGAGAAGTTAGGATCTGACAAGAAGAGGCAGTTACATAATAGAATCTCTTCAGATCATAACTAACTAACGAGAAGTGGACATGTAGAAGGTGAGTCACGCAAGTTTTGAGGGTATAAATACATGACCCTCAGAACTGAGAAAAGGATCTTGCTCTCCAGATCCAAATAGATCACACTCTGAAACATTTTTACTATATTTTCTAAACCCTGTTAGCACATCCTAAACTAACTTGAGCGTCGGATTGTTGTCAACAGGTACGACCACATCTTGTTCAGAGATTATCCTATCATCTACAGCAGATAAAGGAGCTCTGTCCTGAAGCATTAGAGTCGTCGGATCATCATTGAAATACGAATCGTTTGACCTCGAAGATTGTGTGGGATAGATCAGATATTTTTCCCCCACATCTTTTAGTGCCGTTTGTGGAAATTCGGTTAAGGATTTTCCATTCTAAGAGAGATTCGATTCAAATCATAGTCGACATAAGGCGAACCGGTCTCAGGAGCGGAAGAGAAAGGAACCCTCCCAATGACCTCAGAGATACTTTCACGAAGAGCAGAAGGGCTAAAGAGCATGATAGTCAGTAGAAAGTCATCACCCAATTGTGAGAAGAGAATGAGGAACTGAAACAACAGATGACAGCTCAACATGCAGGTGACCATGTCTCCGAGAATGTTGGGATTAGCCACCATCAGAAGATACATTTTCGATCAGATAGATCTAGTTCAGAAGAATTTGATCTGCGAAATCCGAGGAATAGACGCAGGGATTCTCACATCCCACCATTAGAGAAGCGTCACAGAGCCGAGTGTTCCTATTAACGAAGCTTGGATGATATTCAGCCTGAACCCAGAAGGCAGATCGTTGATCTGGTAGCTGAAATGATGGAAAGGAAATAGACATTGGCCGATAAGATGACGACAATGGCAACAAGGGATCTGCGAGATTCACGCTTTGCTCAAGAGATACAAGAGTATCGCGCTCCCAAATCATTTTCCTATCCGAAATTTTCAATCTTCACGGGAACCTCAGATCCCATGAACCATGTTCTTCACTTCCGAAAAGCAATGACGATGTGGGAGTTCCATGACGAGCTCGTCTGTCGAATGTTCCCGTCTACTTTGAGTGATGCGCTCATTTGGTTCAACCAGATAGCTCCTCGGACTATTTCTAACTTCAACGAGTTGAGCACCCTCTTCATTACTCGCTACTCATGCAACAGATTGCACAAGAATGACGTCGACGTATTGTTCAATATACGCTGTGGTCAGAAAGAGACACTATGGGACTTTACCAAAAGATTTCATACTTTGATGACTACGGTGGAAGATTGCGACGATAAACATGCCGTTACAACTTTTCGAAAGGCACTGCCTATAGGTTCTGGACTTTATATGTCCTTGACCAAGAATAGGCCGGTCAGTATGGAGGCCTTGTTTCTTCGAGTTGAAAAGTACTATAAACTGAAGACTACACACTCCAACATGGTCAAGGGTTGACCATATCTGTGCATGAAGTGAAAAAGGCTGCAGGATCCAGCAAATCGTTCAAGGGAAAACAGAAGGTTGCCATCGATGCAACACTAACGGAGAATCCCGAAAAGGAAACTGAGAAGTCGGGAGGCACAGATCAATATCCTCGTCGAGAGAAGAGAATATTCACAGTGTTGAATAGAATGCATAGTCCGATCCTTGATCTGATTAAGAACGAGATATGTATCTCCAATTCCCCAGCCTGATGAAGCCAGACTTGAAGGGAGATAGAGATAAAACGAAGTTCCATGCCTTCCAACAAGAAGCAGGGCACATTACCGACAAATGCTGGGTGCTGAGACACAAACTTGAGGATCTGATCAACCAGGGCTACTGGCAGTAGTATATCGCTCGCACGAATGGAGCGATAGCTGAAGCCAAGATCCCCAAGAAAGACAACACCCACATTAAACAGCAAGAATGCGGGTTGACTATTGACGTTATCCATAGCAGAGGACGACAACTCTCCCATGGAGAAACGGAGAGACAAGAGAGGATCAAAATTCGGAAGGTGGAACACCTAAATGAGGTCCTACATATGTCTGCAGGTCCAAGATTGACAGATTATGTCGAGATGATGGAGAGCACCGATGCAACTATTTTATTCTCCGATAAAGATCTCATTGGAGTAGATCATCCACATTCAGATGCATTAGTTCTTACCTTGCCAGTAGACAACTATGAGGTAAAGCGTCAATTAATAGATCCTGGTAGCTCAGCCGATATCTTATTCGCAGAAGCCTACAAGAGGATGGGTTTAAACCCATCAGATCTGGTTCAAAGTAGTACTTCGTTAGTTGGATTCAATGGCCAAAAAGAGTATGCTCTTGGAAAGGTAATTCTACCAGTCAAGACAGGACTGATCACGTCTATGGTAGAATTCTTGGTTCTAGATACTCCATCCCCCTATAACGATATTATTGGGCGAGGATGGATACATGAGGTCAAGGGCATACCATCAACATATCACCAACTATTCCGTTTCCTGACTGATCACAGGATAATGGAGTTAAAGGGAGACCAAGTTGTCTCAAAAAGATGTTACGCCACTGCCCTCCAACCTAAAAGTACACTTGGTCATGAGGGTTCGCATGGAGAAGGAACTTCATCAGTTATTGTTGAACAATAGCAACCAGAGCGCATCCTGGCAAGTCTGGAGTAGACTGCACCTAGCCAGGAAAATGAAAAGATGTAATCTGAGCCTGGCAACATTCCCACGATAGAGAAAACTGATCAAATCAACCTTGAAACTGAAGGAGATCCAAAATACACTTTTATCGGGGCTGGTCTGTCGATCGAAAGGAAGATATCCTACGCTGATTTCTTGAAATCTTATATGGACGTCTTCGTATGGTCATTTAGCGATATGCCAGGTATTCCTCCTGACATCTCTTGCCATCAATTAAAGGTAGATAACAAATATTTACCAGTGAAACAACGACTTCGGAGAATTGCTCCCGAGAAATAGAAGGCTGTCCAAGATGAGATTGACAAAATCTTGACAGCCGGCTTCATCCAAGAAGTCTGTGATGCTCGATGGTTAGCCAACATAGTGGCTGTACCAAAGAAGAATGAGAAGATCAGAGTGTGTATCTACTTCACCCATTTGAACAAGGCTTGCCCTAAGGATCCATATCTTTTGCCAAGAATCGATCAACTAGTTGACGCCACCTTGGGATGTGAAATCTTGTCCTACATGGATGGATACTTGAAATTAAGGTTTTTCCGCGTCGTTGGTTACGGAAACCCTAAAGTTCAACAATATTTGTAATTTTTTCAAATTGGTTCACTTAATCTGCAAATAAGTAGACTTGCACAGTGGCTCGTGTCGGATATCGTCCGCACTCGGGATTAGTTAGCACAATAAGAAACAAAAATAATCAAAAAATGCTCGAAATAAATGGAAGGGTGAGAATGGTGGAGGTTGATTTAAAATATGCTTGAGATTGTTGTTAGAACTATTAGAATAAAAAAAAACATAAGAGAAACGAGAATGAAAAACATAATAAATGAAAATAACTTAAACTTGAATTTAAAACTTATTCATTAAACTAAAAACAAATGCTTACAATGCTTGTTCAAATGCTTTACAATGGAAATAACATTAAACCAAATTAATCTAGAAAGCCATTAAAATATTACCCTAGAAAGCATGTAAAGGTAGAGAGGGAAAGAAGAGAGAAAGAAGATAGAAAGATTAGAGAGATGAATTAGAGAGAAGCTTACCACTGAAGAGGTAGATGGTGCAACTCCAATTGGATCGACCTCAATAAGATTGAGGATTGTAGCCTTTGATTGTGGCGAATGGAATGGGCAGCAAGGAGACGTTGCTATTTGATATTTTGCACCTCGAGGTGGAGGCATTAATGGTGAGCTCGCCGGAGAAGAAGGGTGAAGAAGAAGAGAAAGAAAGAAGAAAAAGAGAAAGAGAGGAGGAGGGAACCAACCCAAGAAGGAGAGATCGTAGATCTCTTATAGACTTTTTTTTTTCTTTTTGCTTGTTGTAAAAATGATGACCGTTAGATCTAGAGAGATCCAACGGTTGGGAATGGATTAGTTAGATTAGAGAGAGAGTGACTATGATAGAGAGATATGGGGGAGAGAAGAATCGGTCAAGTGAGACCAATTCTCTTTTGTTGTTGCAAATGGGCATGAGCATGGGTAATGGGCATGGGTCATGGGTCATGGGTCATGGGCATTGGTCATGGGTCATGGGTATGGGGCATGGGTATGGGCATGGGTCATGGGCTTAGGTCATGGGCCTATGTCATGGGCCAAGATAGATAGATAAAGAGAGAAATAAGAGAGAGGTGAGAGAAAAATATAAAAATAAAAGCATTGGAGGGTCTTGAACCCTGGTCTTCTTTATTCTCTCTCGTCCGCTCCACTAATAAGTCAAACTTATCATTTGATGTCAATTGGTGTGGCCTTTAACACCTAAGTCCTTCTCTTGGTCTCTAGCTATTCTCTCTCTTAGTCCTTGTTCCGGCTCTACGATCCTTTAGCTTTGCCCGTATATGTCTTCTATCTTTTTATCCTAGCCTGTTGGCTCTTTAAGCTTTGATAGAAGTCTTCTGTGGTTGATCGTGGGCCCGCCAGTCCTCGAGAATCGCCCGATAGGGTCTCCTATAAGTGAAAAAGCGCATAATGAGATTCAACTAAAATAGCTTGATACTGGACTATCCGAAATGCGTATATTTCATGCAAATAGTCGATTTTCGTCTAAAGAATGCGTTCTACGCAATGAAAGAAACTCTTATATGGAAAAGTCAACAAAAAGACAAGTTTTACGTAGGAGAATGCGACATCGCTATAAGGATAATGACTTAAAATAAGCACTTTTGAGCGAATATCACAACCTCCAACTAGCATATTGCCAATTCTTGGCAATTATTGCGAAATAAGTGAGCGAAAGAGGGCTAGGCATAACATGCTAGAAGACTTATTTGCATTACTCAGAAAAAAAAACTCCGTTTTGTCAGATTATTTTAAAGATGCAAGAAATCATTCACAAATTAGAACTAATCAGCAAAATGCAACACTTCTATAAATGGACCTTCAAACAAAAGATTACTCAGACTCAGTGTGTGTGTGTGTGTGTGTTCAACATCATCCTTATCTGGCAATAGATATATCTGGATCTCTTTAGAGACTCTATGCCTCGACCTCAATCCTCACTTGTATACCACTCAGAAGTAAATCACTCAGAAATGATTTTATACTTTTCTCTCAAATTATATGTGATGAGATGAATATAGAAACTGGCAAACGTCTCACATATATAGTTTTTGAATGGAGGGTATAAGAAGATTTAAGAAGATCTCATGATTGGAATGTCATATCACTTAAGAACGTCGGATCAAACTCTTTAATTTCTCTTTTCTCCATTCTCCACACTTGAGGATGGTACAAATCTAGAATCAAATAGGACTTGCATAGGTTGTATTGAGGCTTAGGATAGGTTCAGAAAAGAAGGATATTCTGGTATTCAAAAATTCTACGAGGGTATCTCACTATTCTTTGCAACTTTTCGCAGGGATAAATTTCATTCACTTTTCTTCTTTTCTTTTTCCAAATTTTGTCTTTTTGGCTATTATTCAACCTTTCCTTCTTCTTTTTCTGATCATGTTTCTTTTCAGCTCGAACCATTTATTTTATTTTATTTTCTTTTCTTTTTATTGGTTTCTATATTTTCATGATCATACCAAATACTCTTTGATCCCTCTCAGAAGTAGGTTATCGTATTGAACTCTTTTTTAGGATTGGGTTTTTAGTTGATGGGTTAATAAGAAAAGGTTTTCATCAACAGGCTCAAAAATGATTTCTAACGGTATAGATGTTAGGGAAGCTAAAAAGTTTGATTGGCTAAAAAGATGGCCTATATCATTTTCTAGGGTTTGTACTTTCATCTTCGATGTCTCGAATGGATATAGAGAAAGTTCTTTATGTAATAATCCAAATTTGATGTCGTTCTGAGTTCCATGACCAAAGCAAAGGTTAATGAGACCACTCAATGGAAATATTATGGGACTAGAAAAATTGTGAGTAATCTTGTGACTCAGAATAATTTTATAACCCTCAGAAATAATGAAAATCTCAAAAGCTCACTGGGTTAGGTCTCCACAATTGTTCTCATTGGATCTCTAAATAATCTAAACATCGAATAATTCAGACGTTGATATGTGAACATTTTTGCAGAATCTGAGTTTTCAAAGAGTTTTCAATCCATTGTAGTAATGTTTGCTTTCAAACTGAATGACGAGCTAACAAGTGATTTTTCAAAATAGATATCATTTTCAATGAATAGACTTTCCGAAAGGTTTTCACTAATCAAGTTAGAGCATTTTCGAAAATCACATGAAATCACACCCAAAAACACAAGGTTTCTCTCTCTTTTTTTTATTATTATTATTATTATTTTTTATCAAAATGAAAACATGAGTTTTGGTAAAAACCCACCCCCAAACAAAATAGAGCACCGTCCTCGGTGCTCATGATCGAGACAAAAGATGATGAAACATTGGTAATGATGATGCAAAGGTTCAAGGAGGATATTACCAAGTCGGCATAAACTCGACAGTGTGTGGTACCTGATGATCTGAATAATAAATGTACCTGCATGTCCAGAGATATCACAGTAATAACAAATATAAAGACTCATGTACTCTAAGAATACCAGAATTGCCTTTCCGAAAGCGCTAAGTTTTATGTCTTCAGCCAGACATGATGGGGGTATATCAAGTACCCCCAACTAAGTTAAAACTCATGGAGACTGAGTGAATCTGCAGTCTTCTAAGGTAGAACAGAGACTGTTATCCTATCCCTTGTCTAGGTATACTTGTATAGAACAGGTCTTTCTCAGTGTAAACTGAGAGAATGATAGTAAGTGCTCTTTGCAAACCCGCAAAAATATGTAGTTCAGTTGGAATGGATCGAAGCTTCTCAGTAAATACTGAAATGAGAGCAGTAGTGGGTTCTCTAGCCATAGTTAGCAGAGCCCCAAACTCATTGAGTTTAGCGGGAATGTATCTGAATGGAGCAGAGTCCTGCAGATCAGTAATAGCATAATTGTCTGACTCCGAGATGAAGTCAGGCGCAAAGTGTTCTTCACACTGGGAGAGTTTTTCCTCGGGAGAGTCCTGAATTAGATTCTCTACGGTACACTATTTATTGACAACATTGACGTATGGTGGCGGGTCAAAACTGTGGACCTTGTCCTCGAGGTTTCCTAATGTGAGAGGGATGTTCCAATCCCTGCACTCAATGTGTTTATCTTCGGTGGGGAACGGTAGGTCCTGGGCAGCTGGAATCCCATTTTCTAGATATTGCTCAATGGTAGGAATATCTGCATCCAGTGCAGATGTAGAATCATTAGAGATAGAGATGGATATGGGTATCTCTGTGCTTGGTGCAGAAGTAGCTGCTTGTAAGGGCACCATAAATGAAAACATGGGTTCATCATGATTGTTGCACAATCCAAGGGTGGTGGGAATGGGTAAGTCTAGGCTAATTGGGATCCTATAGTCAAGACACAACTCAATGTTATGAATAACTTCTTCAAAGTCCCAGATAGAAATAATAGAGGTAGATGATTCCTCTAAGCTAAGTTCAGAAGTCGGTGCTTTGAAGGACACAGAAGATGGAGACTCGTGCTCATCAATATTGTAGTCCGATCCTTTGTTTGTAGCAACAACAATTTCTTCTTGTAAAGTCTGGTACTGGGTCCAGTTGTGCGAATTCTCATTATGGACTGTGGCCATAGTATTCCCTTCTGGATAAGCCATAGGTAGGCTAGTGAAGTTGACTTCCTCTCTCTCTGATTCTAACTCACCTAGACGGTGTTCCAAGCTCTCCATGGAGTGCTGTTGTTAGATGATATATTGAGATAGGAGTTCTTCTAGACTAGGTTTAGTAGCAGACTTTGGCTGTTCAACTAAAGGAAGCTGAGGTGCCAACTCTTGAATGTAGTCCGACTGAGTATGAAAGTTATAGGATTGGAGTGACTCTGGGACTATCTGTTGACTCTGAAAATCCTGCGGGGTCCACTGTTGATCAAAATATTCAGTTTGTGGATCGAGCTGGTACTGCGACTGCGAGTACTGCCAATCATATTGTCCACAGGGTTGGTGAAACCCGGAATGATACATATCCTGTTGTAGTTGCTGTTGGGGAAAAGACTGTTGTTCCCTTCCATTGTCCGGATAATATGTGTTATTGTAGGAGGTCTGCAGCGGAGGTTCAAATGTACTAAAATTACAGATCTCTTCCTGGACATGAGGGAAATATCCCACAGATTTGGAGTGATGAACAGGCTTCTGGACCGCAACATCAAGGGCGGAAACTGAGTTTCTCAAATCCTTAAGTAGGGATTTTAGCACTGGATCACCTTGTGCTTCATGTCCCATCGAACTCTGTGAGACTGGAGTGTCATGACGACACTCAGGATTGGTATACCAGTGCTTAGAGTTATCTCCTAGATCTTCAAAGAAATTGTGGTAGGTCTCGAATAGAGGCCGTTCAACATCCATCAGAGAGATGTGAGTCTCTCAGAGTAGGGAGATAGATTAAGTGGAAGAGAGCGGTGTGGTAAACTGACTCTCAGATTGAATCAGTCTCGGGTTGGATCAAATCCAAACGGGCATATGCTTGTAAAAGCAAGCCCTAGAGTCGGTAAAAAATATGAGGACTACGAAACCGAATGAGCCTAGATGATGCACACAGAGCAACAGATAATCCTATTTCTAAACAATCAGGATAGTATTATGAATTATCTTATTTAGTATAAGGATAGTGTAGATTATGACAGTGGGCAGACCACTGGTTTATCTTCTATTACCCATCGGACTAACTTTTCACTCTTTAGGTTCTCACCAGGATACACTCTTCAAAGCAAATCCACTAGTACTAACTCAAGTTGACTGCAAGATAATCCGAAGCCTAGACAGACGTGCGGTACATCGGCTGACTTAAGTACGCCCCAGACTAACCAGATTTGTCAAGAGTGAAGATGAGTTTTCCCAGAAGAGGAGCTAGGGTTGGTTCATGTTCCTAATCCAACACTAAGCTAATCCAACAGACAATCAAGGAAGCCACTTACGAGCTCGGTATACTTAAGTAGTAGGGACCTATGGGTGTGTTAGATAACAGGGACCCGCACTCATGGACTTAATCGACTTGATCTTTGAAGGGGTCGCTTTATATAGAGTTTTCCTCGAACACCGATCTAAGTGGGCTCTATTCTTGATTGATTTTAATTCTTGGTTGTGGTTGCACAAAAGCTGGAATGACGAGGTGAGAGATTAAATCCCACCAGTTTCAAGTTAGAGATGGGTTTGCTCTTTATATATTTTATTACGGCCAAACCAAGCAATTCCGATAATGTTTACAAAAGCAAATAGACAATCGGCACAGTATTTGCACAATGATCACGATCGCACTCAAGGCGAGGTATAGAAACTTACCTGCCCATTGGCTACGCACGGGGTCTCCTCCGTGAGATAGGGAGGGGTATCCAAATGGGCTTGCGCCCGACTCGACCTCTTTGAGCTTTCGCTCCCTACTCATTTGGTAAACGCAATCCGCAATCACGTTAGTCCACAATGGTCTATGGTATGAAATTGAAAGGTATACCGCCTTTAGGGTTTCAAGAAACACGCAATGATTTAGGGCAGGTATTGTGAATTAGTTCCAATTAGGGTTTGAAATTCAACTTTAGCTATTCCCCAATTAAGATTCGGAAATATCTACTTTTGAATTACTCGGAGTTAGAAATCTTCCAAATTGAAATAAATATCCAATGGTGATCTAACTAGAAATAGCAGAATTGAAATCTGACCCTAATATTTTTGATATTTTTAATTAGTTAATTATCTAGCAGTTATTCTAAAAGGAGAGAAAATGAAACCCTAAATTATTACAACTTTGCACTCGGCCATCCGAGGTATTAAAATAATAAGTAGAAAATGTGAAAAATAAAGTGGAAAGTTTCCGATTTGGATCGGATCTTGAAGATTAAGCAGCTTTCTGAATTCCTGTTCGTCTTTTTGCAATCCCGTCAACCGAGCGGCAACGGCGCCATTTGAAATTAAGGTTTTTCCGCGTCGTTGGTTACGGAAACCCTAAAGTTCAACAATATTTGTAATTTCTCCGAATTGGTTCACTTAATCTGCAAATAAGCAGACTTGCACAGTGGCTCGTGTCGAATATCATCCGCACTCGGGATTAGTTAGCACAATAAGAAACAAGAATAATAAAAAAATGCTCGAAATAAATGGAAGGGTGAGAATGGTGGAGGTTGATTTAGAATATGCTTGAGATTGTTGTTAGAACTATTATAATGAAAAAAAAAATAAGAGAAACGAGAATGAAAAACACAATAAATGAAAACAACTTAAACTTGAATTTAAAACTTATTCATTAAACTAAAAACAAATGCTTACAATGCTTGTTCAAATGATTTACAATGGAAATAACATTAAACCAAATTAATCTAGAAAGCCATTAAAATATTACCCTAGAAAACATGTAAAGGTAGAGAGGGAAAGAAGAGAGAAAGAAGGTAGAAAGATTAGAGAGATGAATTAGAGAGAAGCTTACCACTGAAGAGGTAGATGGTGCAACTCCAATTGGATCGACCTGAATAAGATTGAGGATTGTAGCCTTTGATTGTGGCGGATGGAATGGGCAGCAAGGAGATATTGCTATTTGATATTTTGCACCTCGAGGTGGAGGCATTAATGGTGAGCTCGCCGGAGTTGCTCGCCGGAGAAAAAGGGTGAAGAAGAAGAGAAAGAAAGAAGAAAAAGAGAAAGAGAGGATGAGGGAACCAACCCAAGAAGGAGAGATCGTAGATCTCTTATAGACTTTTTTTTTCTTTTTTGCTTGTTGTAAAAATGATGACCGTTAGATCTAGAGAGATCCAACGATTGGGAATGGGTTAGTTAGATGAGAGAGAGTGACTATGATAGAGAGATATGGGGGAGAGAAGAATCGGTCAAGTGAGACCAATTCTCTCTTGTTGTTGCAAATGGGCATGAGCATGGGTAATGGGCATGGGTCATGGGCATGGGCATTGGTCATGGGTCATGGGTCATGGGTATGGGCATGGGTCATGGGTCATGGGCTTAGGTCATGGGCCTATGTCATGGGCCAAGATAGATAGATAAAGAGAGAAATAGGAGAGAGGTGAAAGAAAAATATAAAAATAAAAGCATTGGATGGTCTTGAACCCTGGTCTTCTTTATTCTCTTTCGTCCGCTCCACTAATAAGTCAAACTTATCATTTGATGTCAATTGGTATGGCCTTTAACACCTAAGTCATTCTCTTGGTCTCTAGCTATTCTCTCTCTTAGTCCTTGTTCCGGCTCTACGATCCTTTAGCTTTGCCCGCATATATCTTCTATCTTTTTATCCTAGCATGTTGGCTCTTTAAGCTTTGATAAAAGTCTTCTGTGGTTGATTGTGGGCCCGCCAGTCCTCGAGAATAGCCCGATAGGGTCTCCTACAAGTGAAAAAACGCGTAATGAGATTCAACTAAAACGGCTTGATGCTGGACTATCCGAAATGCGTATATTTCATGCAAATAGTCGATTTTCGTCTAAAGAATGCGTTCTACGCAATGAAAGAAACTCTTATATGGAAAAGTCAACAAAAAGATAAGTTTTACGTAGGAGAATGCGACATCGTTATAAGGATAATGGCTTAAAATAATCACTTTTGAGCGAATATCAATACTCGGGGTACAACCAACTTCCATTGTATGAGCCAAATCAAGAGCTGACGGCCTTCACGACTGATAGGGGGTCTTTTACTACAAAGTGATGCTTTTCGACCTCAAGAATAAGGAGCCACATATCAACGTCTCGTCAACAGGATGTTCCATGACATGATCGACGTAACAATGGGAGTTTACATTGACGACATAATGGTGAAAACATGATCTCGGGAACTTCATTTGGGAGATATCGAGAAAACTTTCGATCGTCTATAGGAATATCAGATAAAGTTAAACCATGCCAAATGTGTCTTCGGAGTAACATCAGGGAAGTTCTTAGGATATCTCATTACAAGATGAGGTATTGAGGCTAATCTCGAACAGATCAGGGCCTTAACAGAGATGCCTTCACCAAAGAACAAGAAGAAAGTCTAGAAGCTGGCCGGGAGAATAACTGCATTAATTCGCTTCATAGCGAGGTCATCAGATAGCTGTAGACCCCTATTTAGGCTCTTAAAGAAAATGGGAAGGTTTGACTGGATCAAGGAGTGCGATGAAGCCTTCTAAAAGCTTAAACAATACCTCTCATAACCTCCAATCATTTTCAAACCTAATCAAGGATAACCTCTGGGTCTTTATTTGGCTACAACCGATGAATCTATCAGTGCCGTCCTCTTCCGTGAGCTCGACCGAGAAGAACGGCCAGTATATTTTACCAGTAAGACTCTTATTGGAGTAGAAACAAGATATGCCACTATCTAAAAAGTTGATATCGCTCTAATTTACGTCTCTAGGCATCTTAAACCTTATTTTGAATGAAGAACCATCACAATCTACACAGAGCATCCATTAAAATCTATACTCGGAAAGATCGATTTATCGGGAAGAATGGCTAAATTGGCCATTTACTTGGCTCGGTATGACATACAATTTTCTCTGAGGACTTTCGAGAAAGGGCATGCCTTAGCCAGGTTCTTAGCTGATTTTTCAGTGCAGGATGTGGCAGACACTAGGGCAAAAACAAAGAGGTCCTTCTACTTCCCGAGATACCGGAGATGTTTAATCCGAAAATGGGTTGGAGGTTGTTTACTGATGGATCGGCCAACGAGAATGGATTAGGGATAAAAGTTGTCCTAGTCACACCCGAGAACACGAGATTGGAGAAATCAACTAAACTCGGGAGAAACAAATATAGGATGCCTTTGTCAGAGATTGTCGGAGTTACATCCACAGATAAAACATTCACCTTTGCTGTTGTTTACATGGAGGCTGAAAAAGAGGACAATTTTGTATGGGCATTGAAACGCATGAAGTCAACACTTAGTCCGAATGTACATCACGTTGTTATTGTGACAGATAGAGACATAGCCTTAATGAATGTAATTAAGATAGTTTTTCTAGAAGCATTGAACTTTCTATGTCGGTACCACATATCTAGAAACGTGCTAAGTAATTGTAAAAAATATTTTGAAACAAAAGAAATTTAAAATTCTTTTTTATCGAGGTGGAGTGACCTAGTAGCGTCATCTACTATGGAAAACTTCTATGATGCACTAGCTACATTTGAAAGTGAGTTTGCCAAGTATCCTACTTTGATTTCATACATCAAAATCAATTGGTGGATCCGTATAAGGAATCATTTGTAGTAGCGTCGACTGATGAGGTTACCCCACTTTGGTAACACGACGACAAATAGAGTTGAAAGTGCCCATTCGAAATTGAAGAGACTTCTGGGAACGTCAGTAGGAAATTTTGAGACATCGTGGGCTACTATGAACACATTATTGTTGTTGCAGCACACCGATATAAAAGAATCAATGCAGAAAAGCATAAACATGGTAATGCATCAGTTCAGACCAACTTTATATAAGAATCTAAGGGGAACTGTTTCCAGGACTACACTTGAGATTGTGTTTCAAGAGGAAAACAGAACTGAGTCAATTGGTATAGATTCTCATGTATGTGGTTGTGACCTTCGTCGTACACATGGGTTGCGTGTGCGTATGAGATCATTTATTATAAGCGAGAAGGTCAGCCCATACCTCCATGTGTGTCCATCCACATTGGAGGAAGCTCTCTACTATACCCAGTGTTAGCCTAGTTGACGACTTAAACTATATGCCAAGGTTTGAGTTATTTAGACAGAGATTTGAAAACTCAAGTAAAGATGTAAAATTTCATCTTCTGAAGCAATAGAAGGAACTAGGCAGCCCATCTACCACTGGGTTGATTGAGCCAGAAGTGAAGATAAATACAAAGGGTAGGCCAAAAAGTGGGTTGGAGAAAAAAAGAACAAATGTAAAATCATCTACCAAACGTGACCCATCAGCATTTGAGTAGGTGTATGGAATGAAAGATGTTGTTGGAAATGGACATTGTGGATTTAGAGTGGTGGCCGACCACATAGGGTTCGGTGAGGTCGGATGGGCACAGGTCAGACAAGATTTGAAAGATGAGTTGTCATTTCGCATTGAGTACTATGAGATTGTATTGTACGAGGTTGGTAGAGCTGTTGCCCTTATACAAGTGTTGGAATTTCAAGGCCCTGATGCAAATGAAGATCATTGGATGATTATGCCAGACATAGGCCATCTTATAGCTTCACGATATGGAGTAGTTGTTGTACTTATATCTCCAACACAATGTCTGACTTTTCTCTCACTATATAAACCACCATCAGTGTCCCCAATTGCTCATAAGATTATTGACATTGGTTTTGTGAACAACAACCACTTCGTTCATCTTGACCTACAGAAAGGATGTCCACTCCTAGATGTCAACGATAGTTGGAAGAATTTTCATGAGCCAATAGCTGACAGGTTCACACTCTACCATGTATATATGGAGCGATATGAACATTTGAAAATGTCCAAAAATACTGAACCGGCACAAGAAAATCTCATACTCATAGAGTAGATTGAGAACTGCGAGCCATCTTTTCTAGGCCCGCGAGTCATCTTTTTTAAGCCTACGAGCCATCTTTATTAGTTTTGCAAGTCATCTTTTTTAGCCTTGTGAGCCATTACGACGCGTCAATCTTGTAAATTTATACATGTAAATATTACTTAACTACATATCACAATTACATGATGTACTATGTGGTAGAATACATGGTAGTGATGGTGGAGTCAGTGGTGGAGGTACGGTGGTGGTGGTGGTGGTGCTAGTGGTGTTGGTGTGGGTTGGGGTGGTGGTGGTGTTGGTGTGGGTTGGGGTCGTGTGGGTTGGTGTTGGTGTGGATGGTGGTGGCGTACTGCAATATCTTGCATGAGAGATGCAATTTCCTAAGGAACTAGTGAGGTAGTCGCTAGTAATAGTATAGAGAGTTATTGTGAGTCCAGTTCAATCCACAACTTACCAGTATAAAAAGAGGCAACAAGCTTGGAAACTTGATTGTAATGCAATTGATTGAGCCAACAAAGTAGAACCATAGGTAACAGCTAACAACAACACCTACTCCACCGATGTCGGGATTAATAAACAAGTGGTGTTTATGGTAAGGTGGTGGTGACCTACCGTGGCTAACATAGGGGCCACGATCAACCTAGTTGTGGCTAGCATAGAGACCACGGCTCTTCTGAGCGTCGTTGTACTGCCTTCCACGGCACTGTAATACCGTGGCTACTATGCTAGCCACGGCCAGAACCCAAGGTCAGCAATTTTTTTGGCCTAGATGGCTAGGTCAGCCGTTTCTAGCATAGGGTCCACAGGCCATGCAACCGTAGATGCACTGGTGACAACGGCTAGCTTGGCTATGGTTACACTAGTTATCACGGCTAGCCTGGCCGTGGATGAACTAGTGACCACAGCTAGCCTGGCCATGGACCCTATGCCAGCCACGGTTGACTAGAGCCGTGGTTGCCAATTTTTTTTTTATTAATTTTTTATATTACCTACCCTACGTGAATATCAACCCATGAAAAAGATAGAAGTCTATTGGATATGAACAACCAATGAAGATCTATAGTGTGGCACGTGGATCTTTAAGTTCAGACCGGACGCTTGGATTTAAAAAAAACATTAAGAGCAAAAATTCTATCCACATTGCCCGCCATTTCTATTGTTATGGAGATATATGCCCTCGTCAAAATCAACCCATTCTCTCGGAATGTTAGGCCTTTGAGGTCAGTCCCCGTTTGTTATAATGTTGTTAGGCCTTTTATACCGTTAACTCTAACAGAGTTATATTTACCGAGACTATAACAGAAAACATGAACCTATGTTCGTTTAAAATTGATCCATTGTTAATATGTTTTAACAAAATATGAATTTCTAACAAGTGTTTGTGGAACACATGGGGTCTTAATAAAACAAGCTCACAGGCCTAAAACAAACACATCAAAAAGATAAAAACTCTTCCTCTCATTGTCTTCTACTTGTTGATGGCTCTTTGCCTTTCCTCCTATCCCCTGCATTCCTCATAGTTGAACTTTCGCCAACATCAAAATCTCCAAGAAGTGATTTGAGTTGTCTAGTTCTTTCTCTGAGGGTCTCAGACGAACAATCTTCAGTACCTTCGAGCATCCTCAATGTCTGATTTCTAGTTGTAACCTGCATTAAGGAATATTGTTATGTTGAGAACAATGTTAACATGGGTTAAAATCCTTACCCAATCATCACTTATGGGTGCCATTTGTCTGCGTGGATCGTTCCCACTTCTATTTGCTGGGTTCTGGATGATAAAGTGAGAAATCCTACGCAACCATGGCAGATAGTCATCTTTACAATCCCACGGATTAACAACCCTTCGACCTCGTCGCTTTACACGTAATATGTGATCAGGCCATTGCCCCCAATATTGATCTAGCACGTGGTACACCACTATATAATGGGAAGTGATTCTTCTTCGATTGGCTCGAATGGGCATCAATGGTTCAGGAGGAATGGACTGAACATGTCCAAATTGTCGAAGAACCCAATTAGAGTGGTAGGGTTCAACAATTTCAAAGCATCTGCACAAAAGTATGCAATCTCAAGCAATGGGTAATCACCCCTCGATTCTCAGCAAGGCTCCCATACGACCTGCAATAAAAATGCAACGATATTAATGTAAGGAAATAATAATCGAAATAAATTAAGTTTGTAACTAACACCACTCGACTCCAAAAAGTCAAGTACCTCCCGAAGCACTATCACATTGGCGGCTGCATCTCAGGTTGATGGCATTGGAAGCCAACGTTTAATTCGGGGATCGCCTACTTTGTATTGTAAGTCTGGAGAACACCTTGTGTATGGGAAGTGTTCATATATCCATGCCTACACAATAACAGTAATGATTAAATAACTAAATATAAACAATACGTAGTATGTATGTATGTATTTCAGAAGTATATTACCTCTAGGAGTGTAAGACTACCAGCTATTTGCTTAACTCCGGACCTCAATGCAACTCACAATTGTCTATAAAGAAAGGCAAGTGCAGCTGCAACCCATGTATATTCGTCGACTTCATCGAAGTTCCGCAAATACTGAAGGTATATCACAGGTACCTTTGACTCACTCTTGTCGCAAGATATTGTACAACCCAACACATATAGAAGAAATGCCCTTACTGTGTAATCTACTTCCTCACTAGTGGCATTGCTTTTATGCCTTTGAAATTTTTCACGAAGCCAAAGCATCCTGACTACGCATCCCTGATTAAATTCTAGTTCTTTTATAGCTTTTGCTCTTTCAACTCCCAACAAGCTCACAAGCAAAGATGCAACATTTATGCTGTCCAAAGCCAAACACATCACCACACGACCATGCATAGGGATGCCCATAATATGGGACACGTCTTCTAGAGTGATGGTCATCTCACCATATGGGAGATGAAAGGTGTTGGTTTCTGGGTGCCATCGTTCGACAAACGCTGATATAATTGCCTTATTTACTACTTTATAATAATATATTATCAAATTGGCTAACCTCGATTTCATCACTCTTTTCTTAAAGCGACTTCGCTCCTCTGTCCAATCCCACGACAATAACTTTGACATGCATGTGTTGGATACATTTCAATGGGGTCTGTTTCGACAAATGTATTACAAGAAAATATTATTAAAATATGATAAAAAAAAGATTAAATATATCTATCAATGTATACCTTATTTTCTCATATTTCATGTGCAACGTGATTTTTGAAACTTTTTTATATCGAAGGGTCCTCTGGACCTCCAACAAATGGTCCGGATGTATCATGAGCCTCATTAGCCTTGACAGTCACATCAACCTCGGTAGCCTCATCAGCCTCGGCTTGCTCTTCAAGAGCATCAATTTGTTGTTCTCGATACTCTTCTTGCTGCACTCCAATTTGGTGCTCTAATTCATGTTCGGGCTCCTCTTGTATTTGAGCATGCCTTGGGGGATTACGACGTCTTCTTTCAGACGCCGTATGAGGAATCCTTCTATTTGAAGCAGATGTACTTGCTTCACCTTCTGTATTTTTACCATGTCGTGTTCGATGCATTGTACCTACAAGCAACAATAAAAAGACAACAAAATAATAAAAAAAAACTTTTATATCCACTTGGTGGAGTACACACACATTGCAACTATTACAAAAAAAAATTTGACATTTTAGGAAAATAAAGACAGATAGTCATTTTTGACATTTTAGCAATAAATGTTATGAAACAAAGCTCAATGCTAAAAGGATCATCTTAGACATTTTCACAAACATGTGGTGTGCAACAAAGATAAATAATACATTCGTAAAAATTATTTATACAAAAACAACTTACCTTCCTCGTTTAATGCTTTGGTATGATGCTTGTAATGATTGGTGGAACCCTTGTCTCGGTTCTTCAAGATTGCCAAAGTGCGGATGGAGGGGATTTCAGTCAAAGGAGATGGGTACTTCGGTTTGAAGAAGGAACAAGGTGCTTCAGTGCGTCGGTCGGTAGTAACGAGGAAGTAGAGTGGTTCACGATGACAGAGTTCTTGTTTGGGTTGGAACTCGTCTTTGGTAGGTGTGAACATCCTTTCCTTGGCAGTTCGTCTAGGTGAAGTTGGCTTTTCTTTTTTTGCTTTCGTGAATGTAAGGCCCTGCTTGGTTCACTGCAAATTGAGTGCAATGCACACACTTGCCACAACTTTGGGATTGAAAGTGATTGGTTGGAGGTGTGCAATGAACTGCCATGCAAGTGGTTGACAAGCCCTTGCAGAGTCCTTAACAAACTAGATGCAAGGAAGTGTAGCCCAAAAACTGCTGTAAGCAAGTGCATTGTCTTAGCTCAACATTTTTTTTTCAAAAATAATAATAATAATAATAACAACAACCACCATGATTATTTTTTATTATTATTATCTTTTTATTTTTATTTTCTTATTTTTTAGTTTTATATTTTTCACATAGAAGATGAATCAATGGCTGATTTTTCAAATCATTCCGATATTCATAGACTGGTTTAGAAGTCGAAGAATTATGGACTGTCTATTTTTACCGTGTAACTTGAAAACCACATTTGAGGGGGTTAGAGATTTCAGAAAGTGCTGATTTTTTGTGGGGGTGATCTATATGGTGAGGAGATCATCAAGACCAAAAATCAGCCACTGATTCATCTTCTAGGTGAGTACACCAAAATGGTTGTCCCCCGATCCCGACCCTTTTTATATAGCTGGTTGTGGTCCCCTAACCCCAAGCTTTCCCCTCTTCAAAACAATAACAACAACAACAACAGCAACAACAACAATAATAATAATAATAATAATAATAATAATAATAATAATAATAATAATAATAACAATGATAATAAAATAATAATAATAATAATTATAATCAAGGTATAAAAGGGGCCATTATAACGGTATAACGGACTTGGGGCGTTATCATTTTTTTTGTTATAAGAGCCCTTGTAATGAATTTTAACGCTCATGGGCAAGAAGGGAAAATAACGGGGAAAACGGAAAAAAAATGGCGCTGAAATTCAAAATTTCAAATATGAATAAATTAAAGAAAATAACTAAAATAACAGCCATTTTTTTTTTTACAAAATTTTCCAGAAAATAACAGTCGTTATAACGGGAAAAAATGGAAAATAACGTCAGTTATAACGAAAATAAAAGCCGTTATTTTTTAAGTGTTTTAACGGTACATAACATAACGGGGGGAGGTCCGAATCCGTTATAACGGCAATTTTTTAAACCATGATTATAATGACAACAACAACAACAGCAACAACAACAACAACAACAACAACAATAATAATAATAATAATAATAATAATAAGGGAAATTTTCATAAAAGAAAATGAATTTAAATGTATTTACAAAAACAAAAACAAATTTCTGACAATTGCAAAAAAAAAGTAACTAAACGCCCTTTGGGCATTTCTGTCTAACAACTGTGCCGCTGACTAACGTCCTTTTAAAGGGCATTTGTACCTGACAGACGCCCTTTAAAAGGGCGTTTGACCATAGAGGCATAAAAAGTTGTGTCACAATACGAGCCACATGGCACACTCTTAGTGGGCGCTGATCATATGGATGTTTGGCCACTCACTAGGTGGACCTACACACCAAAAATAAACATCATCAGTGATTTATAAGCATTGGATTGAAGTTATTTTCATGGGTTGATTTTAACCGTAGGAATTTGAGCATTATTTGAGTGCCAAGATCCAAAGGTTGTAAATTACTAATCAGGCTGATTTTCGGTTTGCAGGTCCACCTAGGGACTGGCCAAACATCCATACGGTCAATGTCCACTAAGAGTGTGACATGTGGCTCGTATTGTGATAGAAGTGTTATGCTTTATGGGAAAACGCCCTTTTAAAGGGTGTCTGTCAGCTTTAATTTTTGTCAGATAGAAATGGGCGTTTAGTTTCTTCTTGCAATTGTCAGAAATTTATTTTTGTTTTTGCAAATACATTTAAATTTATTTTCTTTTATGAATTTTTCCGTAATAATAATAATAATAATGAAATTAACAATAATAAATTTATTGTGCACTTTTTTTGTAAAATCAAGAAATAAATAATCCATTACATTCATTTGCAATGCACTACCAACCAATCAGCTAAACTTTATTTGCATCTATGTACATGGCGTGAACCAAACAATTGTAAGTGACTTATATCGCAAGTGATTAGAACACAATTCATTGTATTTGCACTAAAGTGCAAAATGCACCCAAGTGCAGCGAACCAAGCAGGGCCTAACTATGTTGTTGACTGCATAGTCGTTGGCTATTAAGTGGACTTTCTGTTGTTTTGTGGACTTCTCCCCCCTCTTGGCTTATTCTCTTTTGTGCTCAGGAGGGTAGGATGGATCCATAATTTCTTTTATTTTTATTTTTTATGATATATAAGGTTTGGTTTACTAAAAAATAAAAATAAAAATAAAAAAGGGATAGGATATTGGCACCCGCGTTTTCACTTAGTAAACCCATCACTCATCACACTCATCAAAAAAAAAAAAAAAAAACAGAGAAGAAGAAGAGGAGGAGGAGGACGCCGCCGCCGCAGGTACGTCTCTCTCTCTCAACGCTGAGAGAGAGAGACATACCTGCGGCGGTGGCGGCGTCCTCCTCCTCCTCTTCTTCTTCTTCTCCTCTTTTTTTTTTTTCAATTTTTTTGATTTTTTTTTTATGGGCGCAATGAGTGAAAAAGGAGGGAGGGGGATTTTTGGGTTTTTTGAGCGAAAATGCAGGTGCCAATATCCTATCCTATAAAAAAACATACCCACCCACTCATATTGAGGACAGTCAGCAGTGTCGTTCAGCAAAGTTCCACGTGAGTGAGCCAAGAGTAAAACTTAGATGACAGCGACCCACAATATGAGCCACGTGGCATACTCTTAGATGATGCTGAGAGTATGGATGTTTGGCCAATCCCTAGGTGGACCTACAAGCTAAAAATCAGCCTGATTAGTGATTTCTAGGTGTTGGATTAAGTTATTTTCCTGGGTTGATTTTAACTGTGGGAATGTGAACATTATTGACCATTATTTGGGGTACAAAGATCCAAAGGTTTGAAATCACTAATCAGCCTGATTTTTAGTTTGGAGGTCCAGAATTGGCAAACAGCCATACAACCAGCGTTCACTAAGAGTGTCGCGTGGAACATATCGTGGGTTGTCATCGGCTTCAATGATAGTCCGTTGTCATTAAAGTTTTACTGGTGCGGCAAATACCCATAGAGTAAAACTTGTCACAAGATGTTGTGACGGAAGTCGGTCACAGCACTCAATAAGAGCCACATGGCACACGATCAGATGGCGCTGACCCTATGGATGTTTGGCCAGTCCCTCAGTGGACCTAAAAACCAAAAATCAGTCTGATTAGTGATATACAACCTTTAGATTTTTGCACCCAAATAACGCTCAATAATGCTCAGATTCCTACCGTTAACATCAACCCATGAAAATAACTTCAACAGAATCGGTTAGAAATCACTAATCAAGCTGAATTTTTTGTGTACCGGTCCACCGAGGGACTGGCCAAACATCTATACGGTCATCATCCTATAATAGTATGACACGTGGCTTGTAATGAATGTTGTGACCGGCTTCCGTCACAACATCTTGTGACACAAGTTTTACTCATATCCATACGGTCATTTGTCTTCAGGAGTGTGCCACGTAGTTTATAGATGTCCGTTAGGGCTGCAACTTGGGCGGGCTCAACCCGAGCCCGACGGGTTGAACTCGACATTAGGATTGGGTTGGGTTAGCCCTTTTAGAACTTGGGTTGGGCTTGGGCCGGATTTTTGGTAACTCGATCAAATTGGGTTGGATTAGGGTTGAGGCTTGGCCCAACCCGACATTAGGATTGGGTTGGGTTAGCCCTTTTAGAACTTGGGTTGGGCTTGGGCCGGATTTTTGGTAACCCGATCAAATTGGGTTGGATTAGGGTTGAGGCTTGGCCCAACCCGATACAACCCGAGCCCGGCTTACAAACTATATATATATATATATATATATATATATATAGAGAGAGAGAGAGAGAGAGAGAGAGGATCGGGGAACAACAATTTCATACAATATTTTTTACAACAATTTTGACGTACACACATGGAAGATGAATCAATAGCTTATTTTTGGCGAGGATGATCTCATCATATAGATCACTCCTACAAAAAATCAGCTTATTCTGAAATTACCCCATCAAATGTGGTTTTCAAGTTAATGATAAAAAATAAACGGTCCATAATTCTTCAACTTGTAAACCTGTCTATGAATATCAGATTGATTTGAATTTTTGTGAGGATGATCTCCTCACTATAAAGGCCATCATTGCCAAAAATTATCTCATTCCAATACTTTTAATTTATAAATTGGCCGACGCCAATTTTTGTTGTAAAAAATGTAATATGAAATTGTTGTCCCCCGATCTTGACCCATTAGTTTTATTGACAAATATCCACACTACATTTTAGCACATGCAGCAACCCATGGATGTTTGTCCTTAGTAACTACAACCTTTGAATGATATTACCAAATGTCATTGAATTACATTTTGGCATTTTATGTGATCGGTTGATAGTGAAAATATCGTGTTTTTCCCAACGATTGTTTTTGGTTATTTCTTTAGTGACTTTTCTCATGCATTTGAGTTAATGAACATTTTTATTATTATGAAAATATCATGTTTTCTTTTACAAGCTTTGGAAATGAAGTTATGCTATTATTTAATGGTCAGCACAATGGCTATTGTATTGACCGATAATTTATTTTAATATGAAAAAATTCAACAATATTTCCAACCAATAAAAAAATAAAAAAATTGACCAACCCGATCAACCCGACTAACCCGACCCAATCCGATAGGGTTGGGTTAGGGTTGGAAAATCTAGGCCCGACCTTGGGTTGGGTTGGGTTAGGGTTGACAGCCTTTAAGGTTGGGTTGGGTTAGGGTTGACGTCCAACCCGACCCAACCCGACCGAGTTGCAGCCCTAATGTCCGTGCTCGAAGGTGTCGGACTCGAGCATGGTTCGAAGTCTCGGGCGATCCCGAGTTGGATCGGGCGATCCATACCGGGATCGGAGCCAACCGAGACAAAAATCCCATGTTTGTCTCGATTCACATTGGATCGTCCGATCCAGAGACTTGGATCGGTTGGATCGCCCTTTGGATCGGTTGGATCGGGCGATCCAACCGAGTTAGACCGATCCAACTCGGCGAGTTGAACTAGCGGCGAAAACGTTATAAAACTCGATTTTTTTTTCTATTTTTCCATCTTTTTCACTCGTTTTCCTCCCCTTTCCTCCTCCAACCCTTCTTAGAACCTAAAATTAGCTTGAAAGTGGTAGATCAACCTTCGAAACACTTAGATCCATGAAGATCGAAGGTTTTGGTTGAAATTTCTTCAAATTGGGTTGAAAATCCGGCGAGTTTTGGACGAGATCCGGCGAGATCCGGCTAGATCCGGCGAGATCCAACACTTTTAGTAGGTAAATCTCTTCCAAATATATGTATATTTATCTTTTGCTTCAAATCTTGCTAAATTATTGAGAATCTTGTTCAATTGTTCATGTTTGAGTAAAATAACATGTTTTTTTTTTTTTTTTTTTTTAAATTTGTTTGTGTAAATCTGATTATATGTTGTTTTTTGTTTTAATCTTATAACCATTGTTGAGAATCTGGAGATAAGATTCATGTTTAATGAAAAATGTAATTTTTTTTTATTTTTTCTTATTTATTTTGATAAAATACATGTATTTATTTTTATAAAATACATGTATTTTTTTTATGTGATAAAAAATAAATTATGTTTTTGTAAAATAATACACACAAAAATGATCTTGACTCTTGTGTACAGAAAACATCAAAGATGGATTCAAAACATTGTGAAAAATCTTATATTTTCTTTTATTTTTTGGTATTTTTATTTTTATTTTATTAAAAATATGAAATATTTTGAAAATTTTCAAAAAATAATGGGTATTCTATATTTCTAATTTCTTTGCTTTTGATTATTCTTCATAGATAAAATTTGGTCATGTGTAGCATTTTTCTTTGTGGAGCGTGTGATGTGGATCCAATCAGGTGCTGCCATTTGTATATGGAAAGTGAAATAATGTGATTTGAAGAGAATATTCTCACTTGCCATGTACAAATGACAAGCAACCGATTGGGTCTACTACAGATTGTCCCAAAAAAATTGTGCCTTGTAGTTGTAGGAGATATGTTGATAAAGAGGAGTAGAACTTTGCTGACCGTCAGCGGTCAGCAAAGTTACTTATTATCGCACACCATATGAGCCATATGACAGATTCTTAGAGAGTTCTGACCTTATGGATCTTTGGCCCAACCATCTAAGGGTTGGATTGGAGTAGTTTTTATATGTTGATTTTCAACCCGTAGAATTTGAGCAATATTGACCATTATTTGGGGTACAAAGATCCAAAGGTTATAGGTCCATATAAAGAGGTTGATTTTTGGTCTGTAGGTCCATCTAAGGATCGGCCAAACTCATATTGTTGGCGTCAGCAAAGTACTACTCGATAAAAATGTAATTTTGTCAGAATTAAAGAGTAAATAATCATTTCATGGAATGATATCATATTACGCATGCTATTATATTATATTAAAATTTTTGTGTAAGTGTAAATAATTTTTATGTTCTGTTTTTTTTTTTTTTTTTAAGAGTTCTTGTGTACTCAAGTTGAGAGAGAATATTATTAACTTGTATTTTTAAAAATTTTGTTTTGAATAAATCTTGTATTTTTTTTCTATTTGTTTGTATTTAGGATTTTTACATTTTTCTTTTAAAATGTAAAATGTTTTAAATAATTTTTTATCTTATTAAATTTTTATTATTAAATGTTTTGTTATCTTGAGATTAATGTGGCATTATAGCAGATTTACCTCAACTTCAAGTGGTCTATAAAGACAAATTTACAAAATATGCCGAGAGAATCAGATATTGGTTGGGATCACTGTGTTGCAATTGGGGGCAATAAGAAGATTGTTAAATGCAACTATTGTGACAAGATAATGCATGGGGGGGTTACAAGATTGAAACAACATATTATTGCGCGCCCAGGAGATGTAACAGCTTGTCCTAAAGCTCCTAGGGAAGTAAGATTGTTAATCACAAACCATTTGCAGTTAACCAAACAGATGAAGGCTGCTGAGCAAAGAAGAAGAGATCAAATACAAGAAAGATTAAATGAGTTGGGTAGTAGTGGTGGTGGAAGAGAAGAAGCTGAGGAAGAGGAAGAGGAAGAGAATATTGATATTCCTGCTGAAGTGGAAGATCAATATCGTCCATATTGAGAAATAGACGAAGAAGAAGCTTTAAGACGGGCCATACGTGAAAGCAGACGAGAGGCCGATGAACAAGCTCAAAGAAGACACTCTGTATCTGGGGGGGCAAGTTCGTCTGGTATACACATCGGTAGAGGGGGGATTCCTCGTAGTGCAAGTGTGCGTGGTGGTACTGATATTAGAGATATGATGCGTCGTAGTACCAGTGTACACGAGCCTTCTACTCGATCACGAAGAACAGATAAAGATGTTGATGCCGCAACCAAAGCTCCTACGGGAGGAATTGACCCTTACTTATATAAGTCTGCAGGAGGAAGACAAAAAAAGTTGAAGGAAGCATGGGGTGGAAAACAAGTCGTGCATAAAGTGGGAAAAGTAATTTCAAAATTTTTTATGTTCAGCTCAATTCCCTTCAATGCAGCAAAGAGTCCTTACTTTCAAACCATGATTGACACCATTGGTGAAGCGGGACCCGTAAAGGGACCAACCCCATATCAGCTGGCAAACAAGTATTTAAAAGAAGAGGTGGCGGAGCTAAATCAATATATAAATGGCAAAAAGAAGAAATGGACAGAATTTGGATGCACACTGATGTGCGATGGCTGGACTTCCAAAACTAGGAAGTCTATCATTAATTTTATGGTCTACTGTGATAAAGACATGATATTTCTCAAGTCTGTAGACACATCTGGAAAAGAGAAAACATCGAGTTACATTCTCGAGTTAATGGATAAGATGATCGAGGAGGTGGGAGAAGAGAATGTTATCCAGATTGTGACGGATAACGAAGCGTCATTTAAGCGTGCAGGGCTAGAGTTGATGAAAAAAAGGCGACATTTATACTGGAGTCCTTGTGCGGCACACTGCATTGATCTTATACTTGAGGATATTGGAAAGACAAAACGAGTCAGTGATACCATTAAGGATGGACGGAGAATAACTTCTTTTATTTACAACAGCACAAAGTTAGTAAACTTGATGAAGACATTCACTGACAATAGAGACTTGTTACGTCCTGGTATCACTAGATTCGCAACAGAATTTATTTCTCTTGAAAGTCTTATCCGATATCAGGATGCACTGAGACAAATGTTTATATCAGATGAGTGGAAAGAGCTTGTTAGACATACGTACAGCAAAGATAAAAAAAAGAAGGAACAAGCTAGGGATGTCTCAAAGTTAATTCTAAATGATGAATTTTGGGGTAACGCTGAAGAGGTATGCAAAATTATGGGACCACTTGTCAAGGTTCTAAAAATTGTGGATCAAGACAAGAAACCTACTTTGGGTGTAATATTTGAAGCGATGAAAAGAGCCAAAGAGGTGATTAGTGCTCAAGTCCGTCATCATCAACGTTACTTTGAAATCATTGACAGAAGATGGGAGACACAACTTCATCAAGATCTCCATGCAGCAGGTAAGCTATAATACTGCATTTGACAATATGTATTTTTGATGTTATTAATGTCTATTAGTTATTGACAATTATTTTTATTTTGTAGCGTATTTTTTAAATCCAAAATTTCGATATGACGAAGACTTTTCCCATCACCAAGATATAAGGACAAGTTTAAAAAACGTCATAAAAAGACTTGAACCGGATATGGATAGTGCAGGAGAAGCAATTGATCAGGTATAAATATGTTATTATTAAGACTTTTATTTATATTTGATACAGATTATTAATTAATTGTGAGTTTTTAATATTGGTCACAGATAAGACTTTATGAAGAAGGAAGGGGAGAATTTGGCGATCCACTCGCTCAGAAAAGAGCAAAGTTTAGTCTACCAAGTATGTCGATGTTATACTTCATTAGATGAATAATTACTTTACAGTATATTAAATTTTAATATATTTTTTTCTTTCCCAGCTGAATGGTGGTACAATTATGGTGAGTCTGCTCCTGCCTTACGAAAGATTGCGATTAAAGTATTAAGCCAAACATGCTCATCATCAGGCTGTGAAAGAAATTGGAGCACCTTCTCCCTCATCCATTCAAAGCCACGGAATAGATTATCAATGATGAGGTTGGAGAATCTGGTATACGTCCACTATAATATGCGACTTCGGGTTCGTAATCTAACTGATACAAGAGATGAAGAAGATTATTATAATCCAATTGATTTGGATTATATATTTGAAAACAGCGATGTTCTTGATGAATGGTTAAGAGAAAAAGAACCCCCTGCATTTGATGGAGATGACTTGTCATGGTTAGATGAAGGTGTTCCAAGTCGCGAAGATGATTCGACACAGCATCGAAGTCGTGGTTCAAATGACGATGATGATGATGATGATGGTGGTGGTGGTGATGGTGATGGTGATGGTGGTGCTGGTGTTGGTGCTGGTGCTAGTGGTAGTGGTGGTGGTGATAGGGGAGATGGCTGGAATTGGGGCGATGGTGGTGGAGTCGGGGAGAGTGGAAGTGTTGAGGGAGGTCGTTTAGGCGACACACACCCAGATGACAATGTAATCATCACTCAAGACACTGATCATGGTGGGTGGGGACTACGAGGCCGACGTAGTAGAAGACCAACTGCCTTACCTAGACACCCAAGCAACGATGATTGGGCACAGAGAGATCATGTTGGTACTAGTAGGGGTGGCCCGAGTGAGTTTGATGCAAGACTCACCGACTTGGATGAACAAGTACATGGGATGAATATTGAGGACTATGGTGGTCAGCTTGGATATGGAGGGGATAATTATGATTATGGTAAGTCTGAAGTACATCAACCTCAGCAGCCATTTTATCCACATGGTTATGGTCAGCCTCCTCAACATCAATATGGTTATGATCAGCAGCCACATAGCTATGATTATGGCCAATCACAGTCCGACCATAGCTATAGTGGATATTATGGACAATCTGGAGGGAGCTATGACACTACAGAGCCCAACGATACTGCATCCACCCAGTATGGGTCATTTTTCTTTCCTATGAACCCCCCTGATGGTTACTATGAACAATAGTCCAATCGTAAGTTTATTTATTTTGACTCTTTATTATTATTTTCAGAAGCTATATTTGCATTTATTGAGTTAATCATTGAAAATCTTTATTTTTGCAGGTGTAAGACTCCAAGCTAAAGGATGTGTTTAAGCAACTGGTATGAGTCGTGTACGTAACAGGTACTTATTTGTGGGTCTTAAAATTGTTTTAGCGTTTACTAGTTTAGCACTAAGTAGCAAGAATTTGTAGATTCTCCAAACTATTTAACAAATGATGAGTTTGATCCACCAAATTTAATATCTTTTGGATTGTACATATCTATTTGTTTTAATATCTTATGTAAATATGTAGAAGCTTGTGTTCCAGTGGCTTTATAGGAGTCTAAGTAGATTTTTTTTTTATAATCATACATTATTATTGTTCATAGGTTTGTTTTTTATTTTTTTTATAAATTTTTATGATTTTTTTACATTTATTTTTTTATTTTTTATACTTTTCTTCCATCACAAGAGGTTAGAATATTTATATTCTTAATGTTTTATGTGTTTTCTAATTTTACGATTTCTTTTATGAATTTTTATGATTTTATCTGATTTTTCTACAATTTTTTGAATTTTTTTGCATTTTTTAGGATTTTTTATTTCCTTCTCGGGATCACGGTGGATCGGATCGATCCAGTCGGCTTCCTAATGTTTTATGTGTTTTCTAATTATATGATTTCTTTTATGAATTTTTATGATTTTTTCTGATTTTTCTACAATTTTTTGAATTTTTTCTTCATTTTTTTGCATTTTTTTGCATTTTTTTTTTCCGAGACCGGATCACGGTGGATCGGACCGATCCAGCCGATCCATCCGATCCAACTCGGGATCGGAGGGGTCCGATCCAACCGCCGATCCCGAGACTTCGAACCTTGGACTCGAGAAACCCTTGTTAGGGTTTAAGGCGTCAACTCAACTTTCCCCGAAACTTCAATTTTTCTTCGCCACTGTGCTAAACATCGATGGCAAGAAAGATCTTCATCTCAAGAACAGCTGCTAAAACCCTAAATCAAATCCTCCGACGACCTCCATCCCCTTCGATCAACTCTCCTTGGGTTTCACCTTCTGCGGTTTCTCAATGCCTCAGACCGCTACACTCATTCGTTTCACACCTATTCCATTTTCGCAATATGGAGATAATCCAACCCTGCAATTCCAGATGCATGGTCACTTGCTCGATACCCCATTATGATATTGTGGAAGCCGTCTCGGCGGTGGCGCTGAATGTCGATAATCGGGTTCCTGCAACTGTAATCACTGGTTTCCTGGGTTCCGGAAAGGTCGGATCTTGATTTTCTCTTTTGAAATTCTGCCCTACATTGTAGAACATTCATCTTGGAATTCAGTGAATCTGTCATTGCTTATCAGTTTGGAATTGAACTGTTTATCACATTAGACTTTGATGATTCTGTGTAGCTCTTATTTTAGTTCATCTTTGGATTGATTCTTGGCGAGACATTATGTAATTCGGATACTACCATATTTGTGATGGTATCCCGTCTATCTTACAGAAATGGTGTTCATTCTTATCAACCTGGGCTTTCCGATCAGTGGACTCCATCTAGGAGACTTCTTAAACTGAAAATCAGCTTGATCGAATGATTTTAATGACCCAATAAATGGACTCTATTGAAAAAGAACTCAATTGGTCTGGTGGTACTATAATATAGATAAGCCCGTCTTGGTCCTACGTTATCTTAAAAAAAGTGGCCATTTTTTTAGGATACATGTATCCCTCTAAGTAGTCATTTTCCTCATAGTGAGAAGGTAATCCTTTAACTTTTTTTTTTTTATAAGTTCTAACTTTCAAACTTGATTACCTCTTAAAACTGGTTTAAATACTATCCATCAATAATATCACTTTTGAGAGTTAAACTGTACTATGGATTGATAAGAATACACCCCTATTGTATGTAGAAGCCCAGACTAGTTCTTAGCTTTTTTCAAATTAGTTGGTCAAATAAAGAAGCAGAGGTGATCTTTCTGTTTAACTATTTCGTTTATACTTTCTGATGTTGTTTCAATCGTTCTTGATTCATTTCAATAAGTATTTTTGCTAGTTTACTTGACTTGGATCATCAATGGCAGACAACTCTCCTAAACCACATTCTAACTTCTCAACATGGCAAGCGGATTGCTGTCATAGAGAATGAGGTACGCAAGTTTCCTATCTTCAAGTTTTGGAATAGCTTTTAATGGCTATGGGTATTCATTGTCTACTGTATAACTTATGATCACTAAAGATGCTAAATTTGTGATTCTTTAACCATGATATTGTAATTCGTTTTTAATGCTCTTTACTGGTGATTGTCACCTAGAAATGTGGATTTTAGGAGTTCTAGATAGGACACAATCATCATTATCAATACTTATGACCTATGAATTTGTACCAAGTTAAAAAGAAAAGACTGTTAATTGTAATAATTTGTTCTTTCTTTAACCAATGCCAAGTTGCCAACTTCCCAGTTGTCTTCACTCAGGAACTTTGGAAAAACTCGTCCATTCAGGTTCTCCCTCTTGTTTTGGCATTGTACAAGGTTGGGATTTTTCTTGAAACAAAAACCAAGTCATTGTGGCCTTCATATTTGTCTGCAACTCTGTCATAGCTTGCTGATTTCATGTCCTTACATCAAGCTTATTGAAAAATTCCCAACTGACCTTTCCAGAACAAGGAGTTCTTTGGTTAACAAGAATAAGGGATGATATACAGTCATTGAACTCATTTTCATTTCATTTCTTTTGTCATAGGCATTGCATACCTCCCATGCAGCATTCCTTATGACCATCAATTGACCTCTTGAATGGTTGTGAACACCCAGTCCTACACCTTCCTGATTTCACATCCTTTGACCCTGGTCATAGTTTCGCACTCATCAGTAGTCGCAACAGATCTCCAAATAACAGCCACAACAACAACCCTTTTGTATAGTGATAAAAAAAATGTCCTCAACATGGACCAAGAATTATTAATGGCCTCTACATTTTTTCTTTTTGTATAGGAAAATTTCATTAAAGAAAAATATTAGGGGTGTGTGTGTGTGTGTCTAATATACAACAAATGTCTACTTACGTCCAATCTAGCCAATGTATCGACTCAATCATTGGCACAGCACACTGAAGTGTTTAGGTCTAGATGGTGTATTTTGGGGGCATGCCACATGAGTGTTAGTTTGGAACCATGTTGCAAGTCCCCTACCACAAATGCCGATATGGCTCCATGTTAGCTCGTACACACTATCGTCATATGAGCATTGTACTAAGCGGCTTATTTAGACCTTGATGCATGTATCGCATTACATTGTCAACGAGGGGTTATAGTGATATTGTTGATTTGGCAGCCAAGAGAACCTGAAGGTTATTGATTCAAATGGTGCTGCTCTTGGTCATTGAGGATATGAAGGCAGCGACGCAAACTATGGGCCTACAAAGGGTTAGTGCTCGTGGCATTGACATTACTTGGCCATAAGGGGTTGATGACTCCATCCCATGATCAGAAGCGCAATAAGAGATATAAGACTTTGTCGAGGGTTTCAATGCTTTCTCTACCCTAGAAACATGTATCCCTTACAAAAGAACAAGCCAAACAGAGTTTGACTAAGTGGGTATGTGGTCAAGGCCCTAGTTGCTAAGTTCATGTACGACAAACATACGCTGTGGGAAATGTTCGAGTACAATTCAGGTTTGTCATTCAAAAATTGGGCAAAAAACAAAATCAAGAACAATAATTTTTGTCTTGAATAAATTAATTATTTATGATTAATTCATGAATTATATGCGAATTATTTGTTTAACCAAAAAATTCACGTTTTTTTGCTGAATAATTGAAGTTCAGCCGTATGATACGTTTCTTAAAAAAATGATAGATTTGCGCATGATATGCGAATTATTTGTGAATTTTGCAACTTGAATCAAGACAACGCTCACCTAACAATCACCCCCTAGGCCTCTACCAGTGAAATCTATTCCTTTGGAGTAATCCACTTGAGGAAGAGGATTAGGGAAAGCATCACACTTTGAGTTTCTTTCTGGTTCTCTCTCCTTTCTCTTCTTATCACTGAAATGTTCTGTAGCAAATCTTACATCAACAACTTTAACATCTTGTCCGCTTACATTTTGACGACTCCATTGGGGAGGTGAATTTGTTTGCCATCATGGTTCAAAGTCGTTGGTTTCGTTTCGGTTTCGGTCGCGGGCGAAACCGAAACGTTTTGGTAGTTTCGGTGGTTTCGGTCCGAAACTTGGTGAAACTATAATGAAAGAGTTTCGGTAGTTTCGGTCATAGTTTCGGTAGTAGTTTCGGAAGTTTCGGTGGTAGTTTCGGAAGTTTCGGTGGTTTCGGTCCGAAGCTTGGTGAAACCAAATGAAAGAGTTTCAATAGTTTCGGTGGTTTCGGTTCGAAACTATCGAAACTGAGCCGAAACTTTGAGTTTTCCGATACAAACCCGTATCTTGTATCGGCATGTACCGAAACTTTAAACTATGTTTGCCATACTAGGATGGAAATAATTGGAGGAGACGACATCTCCAAACGATCTAATTTACCTTCCATACCCTTTGGGATGCCACGTTAGCATGTTAGATGAAGAGAATGAGATATGTATCCAGTCCGAGGCACATGGTGTGGTCGCCCAGGGAGCCTCGACTATTTCCCATCTTCAGTTCGTAGACGATACTCTTGTGTAGGCCCCTCTGTTGCGCAAATCAGATTTCTTAGAGGCTTGTTATGTTGCTTTGAAGCTATTTCAGGATTGCGTGTTAATCTAGCAAAGAGTAAAGTGTATGGGGTGGGCGTAGTGGAGAATATATCTATTCTAGCCGACATTCTTGGATGTAGTATCGAGCAATTTCCAACGACTTATTTGGGTCTTCCTCTGGGGCAGCATATAGATCCAAGGTAATATGGGATCTAGTGATAGAATGTTTTGACAAGAGATTGGCTGTGTGGAAAGCAAAAGATCTATCTAAAGGGGGCAGGTTGATTCTGATTCAGAGTGTTCTTTCCAGCTTGCCCATTTTTTATATGTCTTTATTCTCAGTCCCGTGTAAAGTGGTTCAAATTTTAGAAAAGCTTATGAGGAATTTTTTGTGGAACGACATGTTGGAAGTGCATAAATTTCATTTGGTGGATTGGAATTCTATGTAAAGCAAAGGAGAATGGTGGCCTGGGGATTAAGAGTATTAGAGTTATGGATCAAGCTCTATTGGGGAAGTGGCTATGGAGATTTGGGGAAGACATCACCAGTCTATGGAGGAGTGTCATTGTGGGAAAGTATGGGATGTTGCTTTTTGGGTGGATTAGTGGTATGGTTCGTGGAACTTATGGTTGTAGTATTTGGAGGGGCATTATGAAGCATTTGGAAACTTTCTCGAGGTGCATTTGTTTCAGTGTGGGAACAGGTAATAGAATTAGATTTTGGGAGGGTACTTGGTGTGGTGAAGTTTTTTTAATGTTGGAGTATTCGGCCCTTTACAGATTATCTGAGAGAAAGTCTTGGTTTGTTAAGGACTGTCAGGGGGAAGGGGACTCTATGGGTTAGAATTTGGGATTCGGGCGTAATATCAATGACTGGGAGATTGATCCTTTGGTTAGTATGCTCAGACGTCTGCATGAAGTCCAGTGGAGGTTAGGCAATCAGGATAAACGTCTGTGGTTGTGGACCAAAGATGGGATATTTACAGTGAGATCTTTCTACGAGGTGTTACAATGTTCAGCAGGTACCAACTACCCCGATGTTATGGTTTGGAGAACCAAAATCCTAACAAAGGTTGCTTTCTTTGTTTGGGAGGCTTCGTTGGAGAAAATCCTTACTATAGATAAGTTGAGATCTAGAGGTATCATGATTATCGACTATTGTTCTATGTGTAGGTACCACGGAGAGTCTGCTAATCATCTTCTGTTACATTGCGATGTAGCTAGGGAGGTATGGTCATCCTTCCTTTCGGAGTTTGGGATGGAATGGGTTATGCCAAATTCTTTGTTGGACCTTTTGATTAGTTGGGAGGTCAAGGCTTTTTCGTCTAGAGGGCGTGTTTTGTGGCGTATGTTACCTCTAGTGATTGTGTGGGGTCTCTGGAAGGAGCGTAATCGGAGAATTTTTGAAGGAAAGAGTGAAGATGTGGCGGCTATTGTGCTTTCGATCAAGGGGAGCATTTTCCTGTGGTCCAAGTTATTTAGAGCATGCAGAGGCCTTTTTTTTCGAAGATTTCGTATTTCGATGGGATCTTTTATGCTCGAGAGACATTTGACTTTATTGTACCTTCTTAGGTTTTTGTGTGCTTTGGCTGGATGTTTGTTTTTAGTAGGTCACCTCAACCTCTTTTACTAATCCTTCTGTAATTGTTTGGTTTTTAATATAAATTTTAAACTTAAAAAAAAAAATAGTTTCATATGGTGCATGCTCCGTAAGAATATAGTTCCCTTTCTTTCTCTTTATTCACTATTTTTGTGAGTCAATATGCTATAGGCATGATGGCTGTTGTTCTGGCTTTGCAGGACACAAGTCTGCCCTTTATTTCGTGTGCCATGAGTTGTAGTCACATAATGTGATAGTTTCCATGACTAAGGAACCCACAATCAGTACCTATACTGTGTCATTTCTCATGTTGTCACCATGATGCTGTTTGCTGACACAAATAGGTAACACAGGCAGATATCGACTGAACAAAATAATAAGGTTTCTTAGAGTGAAAACCCCTGAAAAAGCTCCTGAAGGTGCTAATCCGAGCAATCCCAATAGTTCATAAAGGAACTAAAAACCCTAGCACCCTAGAAATTTAAGAACCAAGAAACTAATCTAAACCGTTGATCTGAAGTATTCTAAATCTAACTTTTAAAATGACTAAAATATCCTGAAATCCCATCAATATCATTACAGCCAAATTACTAATATAGTTTTGAAGCCCGAAGTGCCAAATGTCAACAAAAGTCCTAAGATAGGTGTTGAAAATCTCAAAACAACCTTTTCAACGAGTTTTGAATTTTGGTTTCAAGGAAAATGTGGGAGATAACTACATATATGCTAGTGGGAGAGTAGTAATTTATATGATATTATATGTTGTTGATATCCTTCTAGCTACTAATGATTTGCCATTGTTACGTGAAGGATTTTTTGTCAAGGAGTTTAGACATGAAGGATTTAGGTGGTTCTTTTGTATGTTTAGGGCATTCAGATATAGCTGAATCGAAAGCTGAAGCTTTTCGGATTGTCTCAAGAATCCTATATCCAAAAGATTTTTAAGAAGATTCAAGATGGCTAATTTTCAGCTGAAGAATCTCCCATTGTAAAGGGTGACATTCTAAATTCTTCCATTGCTCAACTAATGCTCTTGAAAGAGAGGAGATGAAAGATGTCCCTTATGCCTTAGTTGTTGGGAGTCTCATGCATGCTATGACTTGCACCGGGCCAGATTTTTATAATGTTGTTGGAATGTTAAGTAGATAGTAGAGTAATCTAGGGAAAGAACTTTGGAAGGAAGCTAAGTCAATTATGAGGTATTTACAGAAAACTGAGCTTTTCATGCTCTTCTATAGCCATTCGAATTCACTAGAAGTGGTTGGATATTATGACTTTGATTTTAACGGGTGTGCAAATACCCAAATGTCAACTTCTAGTTACATCTTTCTACTAGTTGGTGAAGCTAGCTCTTGGCAAAGTCACAAGTAGACGTGCACTGCTTTGTTGACTATGGAAGCATAGTATATTGCATGTTGTGAGGTGGCTCGATATGTTGTTTGGCTAAAGTCCTGTAGCAAATTTTCTATTTGTGGATTGTGTCCAAGCCATTGTGTATCTATTGTGGCAACACAACGACAATATCTCTAACAAAAGATGCTCAAAATTATGCTCGCACCAAGCACATTAAGGTCAAGTTTCATTATGTTCATGAGAAAGTCGCAGAAAAAGAACTACTTGTCACACACATTTCATTAGAGAACATGTTGGTAGATCCACCAAAGGACTAATGATTAAAGTATTTAAACACCATGTGACTAACATTGGTGTTAGGGATGTGAGCATGGTTGAAAATTTCACGTTCTGATAACGTATCGAGACGATACATAGGGGAATGTATTGTCTCTTATTCGTAGAACACTAGAACCTTATTTTCATGGTATATGTACATTTATAACACATATAAATGCTATAGCAATTATCCTCTGGGATCTCACTCTCTTGTTCATGATATAGCAATTATCCTCTCTCTCTCTCTCTCTCTCTCTCTTTTATTTATTATTATTATTATTATTTAGAATGAAAATGTGAATACTTAAATTTTTCGGAACATGGGAGTTGTTCAAATAAGTCACTCCATGTTCCGTCATGTTTAGTTTATTGTTCACATTTTTATCCCAGTTCGATTATTTTCATGTGCACGAGTGGATAACTGAAATACCTACACTATGAATAAGTACAATGTTTCAAGTCCGGACTCATTTACGAAGTGTCACATGAGTATGGGAGAGATTATTAATAAAATTTTGCATGTTGGTTGCTTTTCCTTGTGAGGAGCAAAAAGTCTATCTGAAGGGAGATTGTTAACAAATTTTTTATTGGGATCGTTTCTACCTTCAAAGGTAGAAAAGCTCTATATGCCTCTTACTTGATCCAATTTGAAAGCGACCAAATGTTCATATATTTTTGGAGTATTTAGTTGCTATTGCAAGATCATATGCCATGTGTTTGTACCAAAGATATGACTTGGACCTGGATTTAGCTAATTTGTGGTTGGGTAAGATTGGATATATTGTATATGTTATCAGTGGGATTTGAGAGTACTGGGTCTTAGGAAGAAGTTTGGGTTACTCCCTAAACCATAACGATGGCCATTCAATGCCCTTCTCATGATCTTTGAATGGGGTAGAGGATGAGAGGAGTTCGTGCGGCTGTGATGAGAGAGAGAGTAACTAGGTCTTAGGAAGGAGTTTGGGTTATAGCCTAAACTATAACAGTGGTCATTCAATAACCGATAAAAAAAAAAAATGCCCATTCAATGCCCTTTTCGTGACCTTCGAACGGGGGAGAGGTCGAGAGGAGTTCGTGTCAATTCAGGGTGGAAGTAAGAAGGAGGTTCTCATTTGTTTGATTCTAGGTTGTTTGATGGGGTGTTCGGTTGGTAGTGTCCGGAGAGTCCCTTGACCTGTGCTTTTGGACCCCTTTTATATGTCTAAGGTAAAGTAGCCAAGGTCTTTTCCATGTCAAGGTGTAGGGTTGATGATTTTCATGGTACAAGGTTAGGTATGTCAGTGTGTGCTGTTGTCTATCAGGTTCACAGGTCAACTCTCACTTTCTCCCAGGTTGCATCCAGATGATGAATAAAGCCCCATGAGTGTAGTCTTGTGTTCAGTTGTTTGGATGAGGACCCTATTGAAGGTGTTGCCGCCTTCTAAAGGGTGTTTATTCCTCGAATGACTGATTCTGGACACATCCCTTTTGTGTTCAATGCCCTTTTCGTGACCTTCGAATGGGGGAGAGGTCGAGAGGAGTTCGTGTCAACTCAGAGTGGAAGTAGGAAGGAGGTTCTCCTTTGTCTGATTCTAGGTTGTTTGATAGGGTGTTCGGTTGGTAGTGTCTAGAGAGTTCCTTGACCTGTGCTTTTGTACCCCTGTTATATGTCTATGGTGAAGTAGCCAAGGTCTTTTTCATGTCAAGATGTATGGTTGATGATTTTCATGGTACAAGGTTAGGTATGTCAGTGTGTGCTGTTGTAGTTGAAATGGTGATTAGGGTTAGGCAGTCAAAGAGAGAAGAGAGAGAGAGAGAGAGAGGAGAAAATGATGTCTTGTATAGGTCACAAAGACTCCATAAATCTTATTTATATAAATGAGCTATTACAAAAGACAAGTATACCCCTTATGTCAAAGAGGTATTTACAGAATAACCAAACTACGCTAAATACGTATCTGATAACACTCCCTAAAGTTGGTGCATAGATATCTCTCATGCCCAACTTGCATAAACATCTGTGAAGTTGCCAACTAGGAACTCCTTTGGTGAAGATATCTGCTACTTGCTCATCAGTCTTCACAAAGGGGGTACAAACTTCTCCTGATACGATCTTCTCCCGAATGAAGTGGCGATTCATTTCAATGTGTTTGGCTTGGTCATGTTGTACTGGATTGTGAGCAATGCTGATAGCAGCCTTGTTGTCGCAATATAACCTCACGGACCCCAAGACTGGAAAGCCAAGCTCAGCAACCAACATCATAACCTAGAGCATCTCACACAAGCCATGGGCCATTGCCTTTAACTCTGCCTCTACACTAGATCTGGCAACTACATGTTGCTTCTTGCTCCTCCAGGTAACCAGGTTGTATCCCACAAAGGTGCAATAGCCAAAGGTAGATTTTATGTCATCCTTAGCACCAATCCAGTCTGCATCAGTATATGACTCTACTCTCATGTGACCATTCTTCTTGAAGAGGAGGCCTAGTCTAGGGGCAGACTTGAGATATCTCAATATCTTGTGTGCCGCCTCTAAGTGAATCTCCCTAGGAGAATGCATATACTGACTGATAATGTTGACTGCATAGACAATGTCTGGGCGAGTCAAGGAGAAGTAGATCAACCTCCCAACCAATCTCTGAAAACCCCCTACATCCTGTAAGGCGTATTTCTCGAGTCGGCCAACTGGTGGTTCTACTCTATAGGAGTCTCTATTGGTTTAGCTCCCAGCTTGCCAGAGTCCTTCAATAGATCTAGGACGTACTTCTTTTGTGAGTTGAAGATCCCTTGGTTGGATATTGCAACCTCTATGTCGAGAAAGTACTTGAGAAGCCCTAGATCCTTGGTCTCGAATTCCGCTTCTAGATGATTCTTTAGCTTGGTCACCTCTTATGGAATGGGTCAGAATGATGTCATCCACATAGACGATGAGGGCAGTAGTGCTCTTCCCTAGATGCTTCACAAATAGGGTGTGATCGGCTTGGCTTTGAGTATAACCCAGCTTCTTCACTGCTAGAGTGAACCTCTCGAATCAAGCTCTGGGAGATTGCTTAAGCCCATAGAGGGCTTTCCTCAGTCGACACACCTTGCTGCCATCTCTGGGGGGGGGGGGGGGGTGTGAATCCTGGAAGATGTACCATATAAACTTTAGCATGAAGAAAAGCATTCTTCATGCAGATCACCATGAAGAAAAACATTCTTCACATCCAACTGATGCAAAGGCCATGCTTGGTTTGCCGCCAAGGACAACAATACCCTGATGGAGTTCATATTTGCCACAGGTGCAAAGGTTTCCACGTAGTCAATCCCATAGGTCTGAGTGTACCCCTTGGCTACTAATCTAGCCTTGTACTTCTCAATTGACCCATCTGCCTGATACTTTACAGTGAACACCCATCTGCACCCAACCGACTTCTTGCCTCTTGGCAAATCAACAAGCTCTCATGTCTTATTCTCATCTAAGGCATGCATCTCCTCGACCATAGCAGTTTTCCATTTGGGATGTGCCAACCCTTTTGCCACAGAAGAGGGAATAAGGATAGTGGTCAGAGAAGTAATGAATGCCTTGTAGGAAGGAGACAAGGCATCGTAGGAGATAAAGCTGCTCAAGGGATGTTGAGTACAACTACGGGTGCCCTTTCTTAAAGCAATGTGAAGATCAAGACCACATACATTAGTGGAAGAAGAAATGACAGGAACAGAGGTGGAAGAGATGTTACCTGGATCCGAGGATGGAACCATTGGAACTAGATCAGCAGTGGCTTTCCCTCTTCTGCGATAGAGTTGAAGCTCTCGCTGTGCCCCAGGAGCACTATCAGACACCATAGTAGATTGAGTAGGCCGCTCGACGATTAATGAGAATGGAGGAGTCAGAGATACAGTAGGAAGATGACAAAGATCGGGCCTCTCTTCACTACCTCTCTACTCCTGAAGAAAGGTAGGGGAGAAAAAGAATGTCGCATCGCGAAATGTGACATCCCTGGAAACAAACTTCTTGCCTGTTAAGGGGTGATAACACTTGTTCCCCTTGTGAGTAGAAGAGTAACCAAGGAAGACACACTTAAGAGCTTTAGGATCCAACTTGTTGCGATGTGAACCTAGAATGTGAACAAAGCAGACACACCAAAAGATACGAGGTGTTATAGGGAACAAGGACGAGTTAGGAGCAAGAACCTGAACCGGAGACTGGAAGTAGAGCGCACACGAAGGCATCCGGTTAGTCAGGTAAGCAGCTGTCAAAATAGCATCGGACCAATAAGAACTCGGGACATGGGCACCGATCAAAAGAGATCGAGCTACCTCTGTTAAATGACGTATTTTCCTTTCAGCTACACTATTCTACTGAGGGGTGTAGTTGTAGGAATTCTGATGGCAAATCCCATGATCAAAAAAAATGCTGGAGACCTCCGAACTTATACTCTCCACCTTGGTCAGATCGAAGGACCTTGATGGAGGAACCATACTGTGTTTCGATCATCTTATGAAAACCCTTGAAGATGGAAGGAATTTCATCTTTGGTTTTCATGAGATAAATCTAAGTACACCTTGTATGGTTATCAACAAATGTAACAAAGTAGTGGAAGCCAAAAATAGAGGCAATAGGGGAAGGACCCTACACATCAGAATGCACAATATCAAAAGAACTTGCGCTTTTATTACCTCTGGATGGATAAGTGGATCTACAATGTGGAGAGCTCACATGTCTCACAATGTAACTCAAAAAAAGAAACAGAAGTAAACAAAGTAGGAAACAAGTGTTTCAAGTACTGAAAAAGAAACATGCCCCAGACGGGCATGCCAACATAGAACATAAGCTAAACTACTACTAAAATTGCTATGAGACTGTAGTGTTGTGGGCTCAGAGGTACGCCCATCTAGAAGATAGAGGCCATCGGCTTCACGTCTAGTGCCAATCGTCCTCGTAGTTTCTAGTTTCTAAAAAACATAGGAGGAAGGAAAAAAGGTCACACTATAGTTTAGCTGGCGAGTAATGGCACTCATAGACAACAGGTTAGAAGTAAAAGTAGGAACATGCAAAACAGAAGATAAAGGTAGTTGAGGAGAGGGAAGGATATTTCCTTTTCTAGATATAGAAGATAAGGTGCCGACTGCAGTTTTAACCTTATCCCTACCTGAACAAATATAGTAGGTGGAAAATAGGGAAGACATACCCGTTATGTGTTCCAAAGCCCCTGAATCAATGATCCAGGAGGGACTAAGGAAGGTATGGACACATGATGGGCAAGTTTAATGTTACCTGACTGAGCAAATGAGGTCGAAGTTGTGGTAGAAGGATCATCAAGCTGACTGAGCAAGCGTCGGAGAGTAGCAATCTCAGCAGTAGAAATACCAGCAGTAGCTACCAAATGACTAAGCTGTGAATCCTGAGAAGGCACGAAAGCATCCAAACTAGCAATATGAGCCCGAGAAGACCCAGAGGATGCTGGCTGGCTAGGGCGACCATGGAGCTTCCAATATCTATCCTTCACATGCCCTAGCTTACCGCAATAGTCACACTTGGGCCTCTCCCTCTGAGACTTCCCAGAAGTTGTACTAGTAGGAACATAAGACACGACCGTAGCAGGAGGCTGAGAAGAGCGACCCTTATGAGACTGTCGATGTTGGTAGGCAGGAGGAGTTGGCAAGCGCTGATCGCTCGGAAACCGGATGTTCATCCAGGAGGGATATCCGGCGGCTCTCCTCACTCTGAAGATAGGAATAGACCTCACTGAGAGAGGGAAGATCTACCCTGCCACTGAGGATCTGGACCCGAACAAGCTCATACGAGGGATTGAGTCTAGAGAGGAACTAAAAAATCCGACCCTTCTCCACATGTCGCTGAAACGGGAGAATGTCCTTAGAGCGTGGGGGCTGATAGGAATAGTAGTAATCAAGCTCCTGCCACATGCTGCGGATAGAGGTGTAGTACTCAACAAGAGACTTCTCCCCTGTCTGAAACGGAGATACTCTACTTCAACTGGTAGGCCGGACTAGTGTTTTGTGTCTGAGAATATGTCTTCTTAGTCGTCTCCCAAACCTCCTGAGCCATGACCATGAATAAGAAGCTCCGGTTAATATCCTACTGCATAGAGTTGAGGAGCCATGACATAACTATAAGGTCATCGTTTCCCATTGTCGATATGTGGGTTCAGTTTTGGCAGGTACAGCTGTATCCCCAGTAAGGTGGCCCTGCTTCCCTCGGCTTCCAATTAATAACCGGGCAGCCTGTGCCCATTCTAAATAGTTCTTGCCGTCATGCTTGACTGAAGTGATCTGCAATTTGGGGTTCTTGTACGCTAATTGATGCACCGTAGACCCTCTTGTGCCTTTGGAGGTAGCTTTTGAGCTCACATCGGACCTTGAGGGAATCTCCCTGCTAGATTCCGGAGTAGTCATAGCTATTTAGGTGGATGAAGAACCAAGAGAAACCACACACATAGGTTGGAGAACCGAAAACAAGGCAATCGAAGGCCAAAATAGCAACAAAAGGGCCCTGAAAAGAGCTATGCATAGTCCAAAGAGGGATGCAAGGCAGAATATGCATCAAGGAGTGTTGATTAAACATCAACAAGATAAAAAAAAAACCACAGATGGGTTTCAAGTGATGCTGAAAAGTGCAGCCACAAGAAAAAACCCAATGAAGAAGCCGGTGGTAACTATAGGTTGAAGATCTCCTCACCGAAACTCCAATCCTCCATGGAACAGCACATGGATGAATCCAATGGGTTCCTACAATGGTAAGGAACCAGAAACAACCGACAAGGCTAGGGAAAAACCCCCAACAGATCGGACAAAGCGATAGAGAGAAAACTCAATTTTTTTGAATATTCGGGTAGAACATCAAAAACACTGTGATAGAGGCTCCAAAAAATTCTCAAAAAATCACCATAAAACATGTCCAGACCTCGAAAACCGTCTTCGTATGGCCTACGATGTCAGCCGTACAATACAGTGGAACATCAGAACTCCTCCGGCGATCTTCTCTGGCTGTGGATCTTAAATCTATGCTCTGATACCAAGTTGAAATGGTGATTAGGGTTAGCGTTAGGGTTAGGCAGTCAAAGAGAGAAGAGAGAGAGGAGAAAATGATGTCTTTTATAGGTCACAAAGACTCCATAAATCTTATTTCTATAAAGGAGCTATTACAAAGGATAAGTATACCCCTTATGTCAAAGGCGTATTTACAGAATAACCAAACTATGCTAAATACGTAGAAAATACGTATCTGATAACAGTTGTGTATCGGGTTCATAGGTCAACTCCCACTTTCTCCCAGGTTGCATCCAGATGATGAACAAAGCCCCATGAGTGTAGTCCTGTGTTTAGTTGTTGGGATGAGGACCCTATTGAAGGTGCTGCCGCGTTCTAAAGGTGTTTATTCCTTGAATGATTGGTTTCTGGACACATCCCTCTTCTCTTGGCGGCCAATCCTAAGATCGACCTATGACCCCTTGTGAAATGCCACTGTGGGCATTTAGATTGATAAACATAAACTAGGCAAGTGCAGTGTCTTAACACTTATCTGGGTGCCTAGGTATTGGGATCTGTTTGGATACGCTCGTGACCATCTGGTGTTTTTGTTAGTCTAGGAGATCAGTAGTCTTGGAAATATCTTTGGGGTATCAACACCATAGAATCTTAAGGATCACATCCCCTATCTCATTTCTTCCTATAAACCCCTGTTCTCTATGCACCCTCCCATATCATCTATTGCTTTTTCCCACATGCCCATATAGGTCATGTCCTGTTATTACCCTTTGTCCAACTAGGATTCCTTGTAATAATCCATATATAAATTGCCTATTAATGTTTTCTACCAATCCTACTTGCGTTGCATAAGCAAGAATAATTATACTCATCTCCTCTCTGGACTTAATTGACAGCAACTTACACTAATTCTCTTAACATCTACGATATAATTTCACAAATCTTTATCTACGAATATACATACCCAATGTCTGGACTTATCCTTCCCTTGTACAAAAGCTTGTAGCCATCTTCAATCTCCTTGGCTTGATCTCCTATCCACTTTGCCCCCTACCCACATGCTATGGTATCTCTCCTTTTTTCTTAATGTATCCAGCCCCTCCTGCTCTTACCTGCCAAAAGCTCTTCTTGTCGAATAACTTCTCTTTTCTCAGCCCTCCAGTCTAACACAGGAACCATTGCATATTTTCACTGCAATCAGGCCTGTTGTAGCGCATTTTGCTTCCTGGGGATTCACTTGGATAAGATTGAAACAATGTAAACAGGATTCATATACAAAGATTTGGCAGTTTGTCATTGGCTGCCAACCGGACATAATCCTCCTTCATCCGGGCATGGAACAGGCAGTGCAGCTCAAAAGATCAACACAGGCGGAGTTTATCTGTTCCTAAAATGTTAATGGTCAAATATTTTTGTGAAACTGGATTCTCCTTTCATTGCAATTTAATTTCCATTGTCATCCTTAAAATATACATGTTGAAGTATGTTCAACAGAAAGCTACTTCTTGTTCCTATGTTTATATATTTGATAGTTTCTTTCTTATCTTTCTTTCCTTTTTCTATTGCAGTTTGGGGAGGTGGATATCGATAGTTCATTGGTTGCTAGCCATTCCTCTGTTGCTGAGGACATTATTATGGTTAACAATGGCTGCTTATGTTGTACTGTTAGAGGAGATCTAGTTAAAATGCTTTTGGAGTTGGTTAAGAAGAAACGAGACAAGTTTGATCATATTGTCATAGAAACAACAGGTATAGCTCTTAATGAAATGAGGCCCTGGAATGTTAGTCATTTTATATCTGATCTGTGAAGTTCTAACTTCAGACATAGATGAGATTCATCGCGGTCATGATTGGGATATCATACTATCTGCCAACCCTTCAACCTAAGGTTGGTCAGCAATGGATTATATAACCATTGTCCTCTTCTGTAACTCTCGTTTCTTATGGAGTGGCTTCAGATGACAGCTGAGACTGTGGGGCTCCAGTTCATAACCATCATCTCCTATAGCTCTTTATGAACGAAGGGTGAGGATCAGGATAACACATGATCTGCCAACCCTTCAACTTAAAGTTGCTCTCAATATTGAATTACTTAACCACCGTCTTCTTCTGAAACTTTTGTTTCTAATCGAGTGGCCTGAGCCTGACATTTTGCCACTTCAACTTTTTACACTTCTACTTCGTGGTGAATTTTTCATCAGACAAATTCGCTGAGATCATGCCAAAGTTGCAGGAAAGATAAGATCCAACGTTAGACCGCAATTTTAAGCCTACGTTGTAATGCATAAACTTGCCTTTCAGCTCATTTGAAGCTTCAACTTCTCTTTCTTGGTTGTAGGGGAAGATTTTGATGTTTGTCTTTCTTTTCATGAAATGGAGTTTGTACCAGTAATATAAACTAGTCGATTGCATCAGGTCCAGATACTTGGGAGCGCAGTAGTGATTGCATTAGTTGTGGACAATTCAGAGCTTGAATACGTGGATTATTCTTGGCTGCTCCTTTGCAGGTCTTGCAAAGCCTGCTCCTGTCATTGAAACATTCTGCACTGATGAATTGCTTTCACGATATGTGAAACTTGATGGTGTTGTTACCTTGGTTGACTGTAAGCATGCCATGCAGCATTTGGATGAAGTGAAACCCAGATTTGTCGTGAATGAGGCAGTAGAACAAGTTGCATACGCAGACCGTATCATTTTAAACAAGGTGAGCATGCACATTAGAAAATTTGACGTCTTCCTTTTGTAAACCATAGGTTCTATTTTGACTCATTTGTTTGTTACTCATACTATTGTTCTTTATCGATCCTCCACTATTCTTTTATTTTGAATTTATCCCTCATTTCAATCATTTTGGCAGATAGATTTGGTGAGTGAGGCCGATTTGGAGGATTTGACTAAGAGAATTAAGGTAGGGATTTCAGTTATGCCTGAAGGCTTTTGCAACATTCTTTGCTGAATTTCTGGTAATATATTTTTCTTCTTTTGGTATATTTGTGTCAGCGTACCAATGGGATGGCACAAATCAAGCAAGCTAAATTTGGAGCTGTTGACATGGACTTTGTTTTAGGAGTTGGAGGATATGATCTCGATAGGTCGTTAACTACTCTGTTGCAGCCAAGCATATTGCTTTATAAAACAGATATATTTATTTTTTTCATTTTTGATGAGCATAAACTGGCTTTATTTTGCGGTTAGTAAAGATGATGTTGGAAATGCATAGTATTTCAGGTTGTGAGTTTTCTTCTTTGTCTAACATGTTTAGATGCCTATGGTCTTGCAGAATTGAATCTGAAGTTCAGGTAGATGGATCCCATGATTCAACCCATGAGCACGAGTCTGGGCATGGTAATGCCTTATTTGCTTATGTGAATGTTCTATACTTACAAGTGGCATGGACTACTAGGTAGTCATATTTTAGTAGACAAGGGTGCAGTCTTTAGATGCCCGGATACAGATACAGATATTGATACAGACACTGGTATGAGAAATGGGAATACGATTCTTCGTTTCCCAAAATCCTTGACACAAATTCTGATACAAGTATTTCATCCAAAATTTAGATAACATGCTTTACTTTTTAGCTTTATTAAGGTAAGTACCATCTTGTTTGTATTTACATAAGGCCAATGTAATTAAACTTCCAATATTACAAAGTTTTCAGTAAGGTTTCTTGAAATATGCTGTTTATGTATTTTTGTTGACAAAGCAAACAAGGAAATTGTGGTGACTAAAAGGATGAGTACAACAGGAAACAAGAAAACTATAACGTAAAAGTATCCATCCAGTATCTGTATCGTGTCAATATGGGTGGACAAAGCGTCTGGATATGATAGGTGCAGTCTGCTTCATCTCGTTTAACTCGCAGTTCTTGCTAGTTTTGGATTAGTACAGAACATCACTCTCAATTTTTATTAGGAAATAGTGGGCTTTGGCCGCTGTATGGTACATTTAGACGTTCAATATCTAATCCTTTTTAACATCAAAATTTTTATAATTCTTGGAGTAAAGATGTGACTGACACTTCTTACAATTCCCTATCCACTTGAGTTTTACGATTTGGACTGAAAAATAAATGCTGTTCATGACCAGTTTGCAAGGGTTCTGCTTTTCGAATGTTCTTCAATAATGATGGAAATATACGAATAAAGAAATGGAAATATACGAATAAAGAAATGGAAAATTGCTAAAAAATATAACTTTTTGAAAGAAATATCCACGAAGGATAGTAGGCAGAAAATATGGCAACTAAGGATTCTCTTTAGACAAATAATTGATGGTAAATCCTTTTTCTCTACAATATCCCACTTTTTAGTTCCCGTTTTGTCATATTTAAACCATTTAAAAAAACATGGTTTAAGAAATACTTTTTTTTATAGAAATAAGGGTGAAAATGGCACTGATGATTAAAAAAAATAAAGTTTTTAAAACAAAACATGGTTATGGTTCTATTTGACCAAAACTACTTTTTTTGTTTTTACAAAAAAAACATGTTTTGTTTTTTTAAATGATTCAAATATAAAAGGCAAAATTAGAATCAAAAGTAAAATTTGAGGGAGAAAAGATTTACTGGAAATTATTTGTGTAAAGACAAACCTTAGTTGCCATATTTTCAGCCCACTATCCTTGCCGAGTATTTCTTTCAAAAGTTGTCTTTTGCAGCAATTTTCCTAAAAGAAATCATTTCTTAATATTAGTTAACTGATTGTATTTAAGTGTTTTTGACATTGGAGATTAATTTGTATTTAATCACTATATCTATACTACTTTAAAGCCAAAACCTAGGTTGGGGCATGCCCCCTCACACGGGCTTCACAAGACGCTCACTCACGTGCAGCGCACATGCCACCCGTAGGAATTATTAACAAGAAGCACTGGAAGTTTCTTTCTGGCTATCTTCTGATGTGCTATTAGAAGCTGAGAATGGATTCTGAAAGTAGTGCAACGTTGTCCAAAGTTTCATGAAGTTGAGCTATTGCCAGAATGTTTTAATTCCTAAGACGTGGCTTCAGCATTTGTATGTTGTTCTACATGCAGTCATGCACCAGTTGAATTTCCAGTTTTCTTCTTTTATAATTAATGTTTCTATTAAGTGGTTAATAATAGACTATCTATTTATGTTGACATCTTTATTTATGTTGGCATATTTTGTTTTTCTCTAGAAACTAAACTGTTCATCTAACCTGTGTGGTTATCTGTAAAGTGACTAAATATAGTATTTTGTATTTCTCATGAACTTTACTTCTTTCCTTTTACTGCCTTTTTGTTCTAACAGAATACCAGAAAGGACATCACCATGATCATTTACATGATTCTGCTGTGTCCAGTGTCAGTATAGTTTCTGAGGGAACCCTTGATCTTGATGAGGTAATCATCCACCCTTTTCTTTTGACTACCTAATGTAATGTCAATGACAATGTTAACTTTTCCTTTTTCTGTTAATAAAGTTAGTGAGCAACAAAAAAAAAAGTCTGTAACAAGCAGTTTGAGATGGGTCATCCCAAATATTATTACGTGTTCTTTTAAACATTCGTTAGCTGAGCCACCTGCCACTTGCTTTCCTACCTATGAGTGTACAGTCAAGTTCAACCTGTGAAAGAGCTGTTTTGTCATCCATGAGATATTATTACCTAGTTTGTACCTCATGTATTAAGTTGAGGAGCCACTCTGTGTTCCACCATACCACATGAACATTTTAAACCCGTCCTTGTGTCGTTTCTCGTCACCCAAGGATCAATTTGACTAAGCAGCTCTACATACGAAAGTAATGCTTTATCTGGTGGGATATTAAAGTAGTATGCTTCAATGGAGTCATAGATCACGTCTTTGCACTTCTCTACCTTTATCTAAGTTCTTGGAATCTTCTACACTTGAAACTTGTGGGCCGTTTTCCTCTTTGATAGCCTTGCCCTCTATTTTGTATCAACACAAAGTATGCGGCTTCTGCCTTTTTTTTTAAGGGTCATATTACATGGCATATTACATAAGCACCCATATTAGACATCAATTTTCGTCATCTGGTTGAAACTTCTTGAAGAGTCCTAGAAGTTTCCTAGGACTCCTTCCAAAGCTTGGACAAACTCCTCATTTAGGTGAATTTTCTTGAGAGTTGCATATCTTGGAAACTCGTGATTGGAGTTGAATTCAGAAAATTGTTTGAACTCACCCTATTATGGCAAGGACGTGTAAATGGTGATCTAAACACTATGAAAAAGAGAGGGATATGTGTGTACTTGTGGCATAGTTGTATGAATCACCATTTGCACTTGACCTGACTGATGGGTGAGATCAAAAAAATTTCTGAATTCGAGAGTAAGGAAACCCTTACCTTTTATTATTATTCTGAGAAAGGGTACTGGGTGCAGTAGCGACTGTGCATTTTTGAATTCTTTGCTTTCAGCAGAAATTCACCTTTAAATTCTCTAATTGTGGCGTCTCAGCTTCTTGTCTCTTTGTTGCATGCAATCCAGGTTGATGATTGGCTTGAAAGACTGATTGATGAAAAAGGGGACGACTTGTACAGGATGAAAGGGATTTTGTCCGTCAATGGTTCTGATGAGCGTTATGTTTTCCAGGTTTTAATGCATGGACCACTCATTAGAATAGCAGAACTGCTGTCTTGCTTTTTTCGATAATTGTGATGGAAAATTAAACTGAATCTGTGTTCACTTGTGATGTTCCTCACAGGGGGTCCATTCCACCTTGGATAGCTGCCCAGGCAAAACATGGGGAGGTGATGAGAAAAGGATAAACAAGCTTGTTTTCATAGGGAGGAGCTTGGATGAAGCTGCATTGAGGAAGGGTTTCAAAGGTTGTTTAGTGTGAACAAAAAGCCTTCTCATGTCGAAGGAGTGGATAGTGGATGTGAACAGTGGAGCAGGAGTTACAGAACAAGTTTCACGGCTTTCAACATCAGCCATGCAAGTATCTGAGCCTCAGACTGGTGGCCATTGTGATCTGGATGGTTGGTAAAGTGCATTTAGATGCATCAATCCGTCAGTTTGTTGCAAAAATGTGATGGTTTGTTCTTCGACTTGGAAAGAATCAAATTTTAATTTAAAAAAAAAAGTAAATATAACACCGTCAAAATAACCCTGATTGGTAATCTTTGATTTTAGCACTTTTTAAGGCGTGATTTGAACTGTCAGATTCAACTATTTTTTGGGTAATGGATAGAAATCATCAAACAAGCTGATTTTTGGTATGAATATCTACCTAAGGGTAGGCTAAACATCCGGGAGGACAGAGGTGAGTAACAAAAATGGCTAAACCGGACGACAAATGGCCTCACATGTACCTTGTTACATCACGACTCAGCCCTGGAATATTACTGCCATCCAAGGTTTAAAATTTGAATTCATTTTTCAAGAACATAAATGACTACCAGAAAATGGATAACAGACGTGATAACATAACAGATAATGTTTATACTTGTGGGGATTTGATAGAACGGGAGAGATTAAAAATAATTTTCAGCAATTAAAAATTAGCTCAAAACAATGTAAATAGTTGAGATATCTCTATCTTGAAGATAGTGCAAATTGGGAAATACGGCAACACTATCTCCAGGATACAACAAGCCCAGATTCAATCTGAGTCTCCTAGAGTTGCATCTGAGTCTCCCAGAGTTGCATTCCTCTACAGAGACTGCGTACAGTTTGTCTGATTACCCAAAAGAAGGATAAAGCAGAGTTTAAGAAAAAATTGCTCTAAAAAAGGTAACAGGCGTCAGCCTAAATAAGAAATAATCAGTCAAAAGATTGTGAAGCAGGCGTATGCTTGTAAATACCCTTTTGAGCTGATTTGATTTGGGTTTTTATAGACCAAGTTACTTGCACAAGAAGTCAAGTCCAACACCCACGTGGAGTATGAGTAGGTACCGTACGTGGCACACCACTGGGTTGCGCACATGCGAAGTGCAAAGTGCACCCTACACATGTGCGGGCACATTGTGCGGTTGGGGAGATTTTGACTCTAATATGATAAACCATAAATGTTACAATCCTTTTAGAGAATTTTGTACAATGTTGCTTCGGTACCTTACGGTCATGTACCTAGATCCCGTCAGTTCTGCGAGGATTAAAGCCCAAATTCTATAGCAGGCAACCCCACTTCCACACTCAGAATCAGTGAGTTCTATCAGTGGTGCTTCTGTTAGACCCCAACACGAAAGAAGGGTCTATAAACTCATTAAGAGATTTACATCTCATCCTATTATTTTCTAAGGAATTGATCTCATAGGAAGGAAAATCAACCACTATGCTGAGGGTGGGAATGCTCACTCAACTTCTCACATGTTTAACAATCATACCTAACCTTGCCTGGAGTCCAATAGGTCTTTTGTTTGTAATGTGGCTGGGGTAAGGGTATGGATAGAAAAAAATAGAGGGGCTTTAGGGTTTCTGAGAAGATAGGGGCCTTGACTTTCTTGGAATTTCTTGAAACAAACTGTATTTGTCTTCACCTTTCTTCTGTTAATCATTGTTCTTCATTTTGCTTGTCAACTCACTTTCTTTTGTAGAATTTTTTTTCCCTTTTTTTTTTCAAGAGATATTTGTAGAATATGTGCATTGTTCTTTCTTTTCACCTTCCCTATAAACTTCTCAGAAACAATGGGATAAAGGTATATTTTTATTTGTTATAGAGCTATGGGGATATAAGAAAGGGTTAATACATAAAGGCTAGAAGGGGCCACTAATGGAGTACTTTTATGGTGGGCTTTTTAAGTGGGCTATGGGGTTATACGTAGTTCGTCTATTCTTATCATAGCAGGGTTAGAGAGTTTCCTTCTTGTTCCTTCCCTAGACCTGAGGCAACTATGATAGGTAAGGTCTCTGCATTGCCAAGAAAGACATACTTCAATGTTTTGGGTAAAAGCTTGAGTTCCAATTTGAGGGGCTCAATAAGGGATGGGACTGGCACAGATGTGGAGATAGGTAAGGATTCTACCTTTGCTCTCCACCCACTGGTGTCCATGAGGGGAACTGAGTCTAATAAGACATTTACATCTCTAATGGATTTATCAACATCGATATATAGGCCAAATTGGGCCAAGCACTTCTCTAAGGGATTAGTATAACATGAATCCTCAAAAGAATTATTGATCAGGTTACTATCATGTGGATCTCCTCGTGGTCATCCATTTCATGGGCTTAGTTGCTACTGTGGAATACATTAAGTTGGAGCGTCATTTTACCAAATTCCAAATTCATTACTCCATTTCGACATTGAATAATTGCAGCAGAAGTGGCAAGGAATGGTCGGCCTAAAATCAAAAGAATGTGACTGTCGAGGTTCATGACTCGCTCAGTTTCTAAGACAACAAAGTTTACAAGGAAGTAAAATTCATTGACTTCGACAATCACATCTATAATTCCCTTAAGAATCTTTACAGACCTATTTGCGAGGCTCAAAGTGATATATGTGGGTTTCAACTCCCCCAAATCTAATTGTTGGTACACAGAGTAGGACAAAAGGTTCACACTAGCTCCCAAGTCCGGAAGGCGTTGCTCAACCACAGTGTCTCATATTCTTATGGAAATAGTGGGGCATCTAGGATCTTTATACTTAGGAGCAATTGTTTGTTAGGTGAGACACGAGTGAGGGATATTGGTTTTCCTTTTGATGGTGGTGAGGTCCTTTAAAAGCTTTGAATAGGAAGGGATCTGCTTGATGGCATCTAAGAAGGGTATGTTGATTTGAAGTTTTTTAAATACTTCTAAAATCTCATAAAATGAACATTCTATTACCTTGTAACCTTTGAGGAAATAGAGCTTTGGTTCATAGGGTTTGATTGGAGGTTCAAGTGGAAGAACTTGATCTTCTTTTCTTCCTTGCTTGGGCCACATACCCCTCATCCTTGTTCTAAATAGTTTCATTATCACGGGTTTTCTCGGGAAGTTGGACTTTATTGTCCACTTGCCTCCCAGACTGTAGAGTGTGAATAGCCTGGACTTCAAAATGGGGTACTCTTGAACTACTACAAATTTCAAATTGTCCCTTGGGGACGTTTTAAGCAATGAGTTGTCCATTGGATTGGGAAATGTTTGACTAAGAAATTGCCCATTTCTCTCTCCCTCTTACTGACGTTGCTATTTGACCGAGTTGGACCTCAATTTTGGCCATTGCCTGAGGATTAGCCCGATTGATCTGGGCTTGGGTCTGATGTGTTTGTTGTTGGCTCTGCATGAATTGCTGGAATATGTCATCCAAAGATGATTTTCTCTTATTGGAAGGTACATAGGGATGGACTGGTGGTGGAGTAGCAAAATGGTTACCTTGTGTAAACTGGTTACTCGGAGGGTATTGTTGAGTATGTGAGGGGTGCTGACTAGGTCCTGGGAAGGATGATGATCCCCCAGTTCTTGTGGTTGTTTCCATAAGAGATTTGGGAGGTGACTCCAACAAGGATTGTAAGTGTCATTATATAGGTTGTTGTTCGGATTGGGCTTACGAAATGCAAAGTACATTGGCTTGCTCAACTTTGACTATAGGTAACACAACAATCTTCAACCAGATGGTCATAACTATAACAAAGGACATAGATGGGAGATTCCATAAATTTAGATGGTTCAATTGCATGAGGTTTCCCTCCTTTGTTCATATCTAAGGCTTCAATCCTTCTCACTAGTGCGGCCATTGCGACAACGCTCTCAAAACTTGACTCGACCCTATGGATACCACCCATGCTGGTGGTGGTGGGTTTCCGAGGTTCAGTGCTAATTGGTTCACATTGTAGCATGTTTTAACTATATCTTCTATATATTCCCATGCGTCGTACACATTCTTTTCAGTGGAACCGCCATTACAGAAAGACTCGACCATGGTCTTAGTAAGGTTGTCCATACCTTTGTAAATGATTTGGATAAGATTAATTTTATCGAAGCCGTGGTGAGGGCATTTGAGTAAGAGATCCTTAAATCTTTCAAAATACGTTTACAGTGTTTCCCTTTCTTTTTTATGGAACGTGTTGACGGTTTGACAGACTGTCTCGATTTTCTGTTTGGAGTAGAATTTTTTATAAAAGGCTTCAGCTAACCCTACCCCTGTAAGGCTTGCAACCAAGCCTTGCTTTTTTCTTTAAGGAGAATGAGAACAACCTAAGTTCGAGAGATTCATCAGTCATTTGCTGGTATTTCATTGTATTACAAATATCCTCGAATTCTCTAACATGTTGGTACGGATTTTCAGAAACTACCCCACGAAAGATTGGGAGCATCTGTATCAAGCCATATTTCAATTCAAAATTGGCGGTGGCAGTAGGTAGCATAATACATGAAGGCTAACTAGACCTTGTGGGGTACGTGTACTCCTTTAAGGTCATCGCACGGGGTGGTTCTTGATCTCCCATTTCTTCAAAATAGAAGAAATAGTCAACAAACGTTACTGGAACCTCGAATAACTCGAGCGAACTAAACGATAGTTCCATGAACCCAAAGTGGCATGAACTAGGGTACCACTATTTAGAAACTTCCTAAACAGTTCTCATCTATTGACAAAGGGAAGAATACCCAAATTGAGATGATCAAATTAAAATATTCATGATAAAATAGAATCCATCATCATCAATAAAATATCGATAAGCAATTTCATCCCTAATAATATGTATAGAGAGATAAGCAAATATATCCATCCACATCAAATAGTTATGGTCACTAGTGCTGACCATCAAATCCACACCAAACCAAAGTAATAGGGTATCAAATAGTACATACCGAGAGTATCAAATAAACATCTCAAATGATAAGAAAGTACTAAGGATCAGACAAATCGAAAGAGCAATAATGCTCTACTCATCATCATCATAAGCAACATCATCACCATCTCATCGTCCTCGTCCTCATCGACTCTGGCTTCTTCTTCTTCTTCGTCTTCATCTGCAACTGCGGCTGGTGTTGTGGTCTCTTCTGGTGGTGACTCTAGAAAATCAGGTATACTGAACCTGAAGAATGTAGTGATTCGCTGCTATCGTCGAGAAATAGTATCAATAGACGAACAAAGACCTTCCATCTTGGATGAAAGGGCTGCAATAGATGTAGAGACAGAAGATCGACGTGTGCCAGAAGTCAAGGCAGGAACAGAAGCCTCACCTTCGTGCATCTTGTTATATGTGGCTTCATTGATGGGAGAAATTTGGTGAATGGTTTCATCAAAATAAAAAATAAGAACTTTGAAATGTTTCAGAATTTTGGAAACCAAAATACAAAAGGGTAACGAACGCTTACGATAGCTCCATGGTACTCAAAATCAGAGGTCCAACGAACAACTTTGCCATAAATGGCTTTGGAAATTGCCTTCTTGTTGGTAAGAGGCAAGGAAGGAGGGAAAATGCCTCCATAAGAGACACAGAGAAGACTAGAAAATTTAGAGATCAGAGAAAGTGTGATCTTGAATCGAACTCCCCTAACTTCAGAATTAAGATAGGGACCTTCAGGGTCAGGATTATTCATGTTTACATAGAACAACATAAGAAACTCATGATAAGCAACACCAGATACTGAAAGAAGTTTAGACCAACCTACTGATTCTAGAAGATCAAGGACTCCAGTAGGAATAAAATACTTCTTGATCACGCCTTGCTCCACTGCAACTGGTCTCTTGATAAAAGTCTTCATAAAGCTCGCTCTCACCATAGGATTGATGAAGAGGTTGAGGGGATAAGGGTCATTTGAAGAAGATTAACCTATAGTTCTCTTTCATTTAGGTGCCATTATAAAGAGTAAATGAAGAAAAAGACTACACCAAAAATTAGGAAAATGGTGGAGAGTAGAAATCTCTAGTAAGAAATAAGATTTGGAGGATCAAATGGGTTTTAGGTGATATGAGGAAGCTCTTGGATAGTTTCTAAGGTTTCTAAATGGTGTAAATGAACCAAAAAACCAAAAGAACAAAAATATATGAGAGGGCAGTGGACTGGACATGGGTCGGTCCACCTGCGAAATTGCATTGCGATTTGGGTTCGAGGCATGGTCGACCCAACATTTTGTTCGGTTGACCTGGCTAAATAAACAGATGGCAGTCAACCGATCAATTTGTTCGGTCAGTCGGACAAAATGATCACTGAGACGATGGTCGATCGGTCATATATGGAGGTCGGACCGACTCCGTAACCTCCAAAAATGAATACCCAAACACTAAAAAAAATTGAGGTCGGCCTGACAATATTTGCGGTCGGCTCGACTCCGTAAACTCATTTTCGAAAAGCCAAAAGACCCAACAATTCCAATAGATCAAAATATTAATCATATATCCACGAATTCCACCAAAATATACATTTCTTCATCAAGTCATTTTACCAGAAAAAATCAAATGAAGTAATCAACTAGAGATAGTAACAACAAAGACAAACAACAACTAACCATCTACCGAGATGATTTATTGTTTATACTAACTGAAAAATCGAAGATAATTTTTTGAAAGAGACTCCAATTAATTCTGTCAGTACCAAACAAAATTCAATCAATAGGACAAACACCAATAGACTTCATCAGATATTCAAATCTAAAAGAGTCTAAGGGTTTGGTCAAAATATATGCAAGTTGAATTTCTATGTTCACATATTCTAATGAAATTATCTGTTCTTCAACCAACTTTCTAATAAAGTGATGTCGAATATCAATGTGCTTGGTCCGAGAGTGTTGTACATGATTTTTTTAAAATACAGATCGCACTCGTGTTATTATAGAATAAATTAATAGATCATTAATTAATTCCATAATCCAAAATCATTTGTTTCATCTACATTAACTGTGCACAACAATTGTCAGCGACAAAATATTCCGCTTCAACAGTAGATAAAGATATAACATTTTGTTTTTGATGTGCCAAGCTACCAAACAATTATCAATATAAAAATACCCACCATTGGTGCTTTTCTGATCATTGGCATTTCTTACCCAATCGGCATCCGAATAACCCACAATACCACTATTAGTCTCAAGGGGATACCAGAGACCGTATTCAATGGTACCACTAACATACTTAATAATTCTATTAACAACAGAGATATGAGATTCTTTCGGGTCAGATTGATACCTAGCAAAAGCTCCTGTATTAAAGACAATATCGAATCTACTCACTGTAGGATAGAGAAGACTACCAATCATGCTCCTATAGATCGTTTGATCGATTGATTTTCTAGTTAAATCCTTTATAAGCTTAATGCTAGTGCTCATGGGAGTGTGAAGATTTAGATGATTTTAGGCCAAATTTCTTAATTAATTCTTTAAAATATTTAGATTGGGAAGAAAGATTCCATTATATAATTGTTTAACTTGAAGTCCTAGAAAGAAATTCAGTTCACCTTCAATGCTCATCTTGAATTTAGATTTCATAACTTCTGCAAATTCTAAAGCATACTTTCAGTAGTTGAGCCAAAGAATATATTATCAAAAATATATTTGAGATATCAACACTTTATTATCTCTTTTCTTGATAAACATCATTTTTTCAACTGTTCCTCTTGTGAATCTATTTTCTAATAGAAATTGAGTTAATCTTTTATACCAAGTTCTAGGAGCTTGTTTCAACCCACATATAAGCTTTCTTAAGCCTATAAACATAATTATTTTTATGTGGGTCTTCAAATCCTTTCAGTTGCTCTACATAAACTTCTTATTCTAGAATTTCATTTAAAAAGCATTTTTAATATCACTTTGATAGAGTTTAAATTTTAAAACACATGCTAATCCTAAGATAATCCTAATATTTTATAATTTAGCTACCGGAGAAAAAGTATAATAAAAATCAATGCCTTCAATTTGAGAATATCATTAAGCCACCAACCTGGCTTTGTTCATTTACGTATCGGATTCTTCACTATCCATGTCCCAAGCAGCAACCTTCATAGCTTTGGTTTTTCCTTTCTTAATATTGTTGGGACATTCAGTAGAGATATGACCATAACCTCTGCATTTATAACATTGAATTTCATCTTTGTTATTATCTCTTTTTATATTTATCAAATTTTTCAAAAGGCTTTTTATTCCTTTGCACAATATTTTTATTTTCTTTATTTCTAATGAATTTTTTAGCAAAAAGTGTAACTTCATCTTCAAGGTTATTAGACTCGTCAGAGTCAGTTTCTTCTCTCAATTGCTTTTAGAGGTTTTTAAAGCAAATCCTCTTTTCTTAGGCATTTGAAGCTTAAGTTCAAATGTTTGGATTTACTCTATTAATTCTTCTATTTTTATTAGGTACAGATTTTTACTTTCTTCAATAGCCGTTATTTTAGGATGAAACTTTCATAATCAATCATTCTTATGATTTCAAACTGCGTAGTGAGCATTTGAAGTTTTGATACCTTAACTGAATTAGTTCCTTCATTGGTCATTTCCAAAATGTCACATGCTTGTTTCGAGGTCTCATATGCAATTATTCTTTTAAACTCATCAGAAGATAAAACAGTGTATAGCATTTAAAGCTTTGTTTTCCTTATTTCCTATACTCTATTCAATTTAGCCTTAACAGTAATAGTAGTTAAATCACCAACAGTAGTTGCAATAGTAAGGGATGTCCATCCTAATTCCACTGATTTCCAATTTCGTTCATCAAGTGATTTAAGGAAGTCCTCATTCTAGCCTTTCAGTAGCCATAGTTAGTACCATTAAATAGAAGAGGTCTAGACACAGAGAATTCCTTTTGGCTCATAGTTATTCCAAGGGAACTAAGGATCACACTCGGGTTGTTAAACCCTCTCAGAGTGACCTATGCTTTGATATCAATTGCAATTCCCTTTTAATTACCATGATAAGTCCTAGAGGGGAGGGGGGGGGGGTGAATAGAACAAATTATAATTTCTTTGCAGATTAAAGTCGGATTTAAATTTAATAATCATACAAGGCAAAAAATAATCAATAAACCAAAATTCAAATCATTCACAGAACAAAGAGAGAGCTATATGAAACAAGATATGCAAACAATTACAATCACACGAGATAAATGTTTATAGTGATTAGGTGACTCTATACCTACATCTACTGTCTAATACTCAACACGAGTAATATTATATTATTTAAATCATGGATTATAACATATCCAGTTGAAACAAATAACTAAGCTACTACTTAGTCTCAACTAACGAGAATTACTTTTTGCTCACTGATATTCGTTCAAAAGTATTATTTTAATCAATTATCCTTATAGCGATGTCACATTCTCCTACGTAAAACTTATCTTTTCATTGACTTTTCCACGTAATAGTTTCTTCAATTGTGTAGAATACATTCTTTAGACGAAAATCAACTATTTGCATGGAATATACGCATTTCGGATAGTCTAGTATCAAGCCGTTTTAGTTGAATCTCATTACGCGCTTTTTTACTTGCAAGAGACACTATCAGACGATTCTTAAGACTAGCGGGCCCATGATCAATCACAGAAGACCTCTATCAAAGCTTAAAGAGCCAGCAGGCTAGGATAAGAAGATAGAAGCCAAGTACGCGCGGGTAAAGCTAGAGGATCGTAAAGACGGACCAATGACCAATGACCGAGAGAGAGCGGAAGATTTGAAGACCAAGAGAAGGACTAAGGAGTTAAAAGCCACACCAATTGACATCAAAAGCTAGTTGACTAATTGGTGGAGAGGATGAAGGAGAATAAAGAAGACCAAGTTTCAAGACCCTCTAGTTCTATTATTTTTGTATTTTCTCTCACCTCTCTCCTATTTTGCTCTCTATCTATCTTGGCCCATGACCCATGACCCGTGTCCACATGCTTGTTCCTTCCTCCCTAGCTAGTCGATTGAATCATCTCAAAATATATGTTTGAAGCCAATTCGAAGCTCTTTTCGGTCTCATATCCTTTACACCCAGCAAGAAAACAGATGCGCTAATGCGCAACGGCTTTCGCGCTAGGCGCTCATCCGTTGCTTGTTGGGGAGAAATCACCTACGCTTCCGGGAGAATCAGGAAGGCGGATTTGAAAATCCCAGTCCCCCCAGTCCCAAATCCATGGGACGACTTCGGAAATGAGAGATGGCACAAGAATTATTTCAATGTTGTCAACCGATACTTGCATTCATGGCGTGTTCCTCATCCAGGGGATGCGGAGCAAGGAGTAGAAAGAGAAGCCATGGAATGAATTTCGAGACGTGGAGACTGGTACATATAGAATCAGACGCCTGTGTCAGATGCGGAAGCCGAGTAAGCCACGTCTTCATCCCAGATGGCTAACTGATGCATTCGCTCATGGCTCGCCCCTATCTCTAAAGGGGCTTATGCACTTGGGTAATATAAAAAAAGAAATAGTACAACTCGATGCAATTTACAAAAAGGCGGCTGGGGTAAAGGGTAAGTATCCGTTAAAGCTACCAATTCCAGTAGGAGTATACCGATATGAGAAATTGACAGATGCCAGCCCGGATGAAAAAGACAAAATTGTTCCAGCGGGAATGAGCGAAGAAATTAAATTTGGATTTGGGGATGCCGAATTGTTTGATTAGATACATTTCACATGAAGGAGAAGATTTGGATGCTAATTCCTCGAATGACTTGGCGGAAGTAGGGGATTACAAAATAGTGCAGGCAACCTTGCGAGTGGGTTAATGCTACTAAATGCTGGAAAGAAGGGTAGGAATAATCGGGTGGAAGGCATCCCGGTGCACTTGCGATGCCTGAAGCAATTCCAGGAGATCTGCGCTGGGATTCTCTTCAGCTGCTGGGCCACCTTCTACTGCTCAGACACTTTAGACCTTCTAGGGGGCGTGACCGATTCCTCTTTCTTTCCATAACCTCCTCACTTCGCCACCTCACCTTGGAGAACTTATCTCTCCAACAAAATGAGAGATTCTTTCATCTCCTCCACGTGGATACCTCCCCTTCTCCCACGATTTCCTTTCTTTCCCCTTTAATTAAGAAGAGATTCTTTGGTTGGTTCCCTCCCCCTACACTTTCTCTCTCCCTTCTTCTCTCAACCATTCTCTTTCTTCTTCCCACACTTGCTGGTTGCACTCCATTCACTACTGCACCTCCTTCACGTGCAGCACTCCCTCCTCTCGGAACGGTTGGACCTCCAACTCCGGCTGGACCTCCTCCTTCTCTCCATCTTCCTCACTGGTTTGTCACTTCAGCAACCACAGTTTGGTCGGGTTCTTCTCACCTTGGTCGAGCTTTGCAAACTCAGGCAATCTCTCACCTGCTGCACACACCAGAAAGTTCCCTGTGCTGGCTTCTCCATCTATTCCAGCAATTTCATCTTTTCTCCCCACCTGTTGCACTCCTAAAACAGAACCGTGTTTACCACCTCTATTAAAGCCGTTGTGCATCTCTCCTTCAATCACGTGGCTGCTCCAATCTCCTTCAGGAACGCACAACCCCTTTGACTGCAACTCCATGAACCAGATCTGGTTCGGTTCTGAATTAGAAACACCAGCCTTGCTGCCCTCAACTCCAGTTTCATACGTTGCTGGGCAACCAACAACCTCCAACCTGCCGTCTCACCTTTCCTCCCCCTTGCTGGTCGCACCACAAACCTGTAACACCTTATCCACCGGCATTCTTTCTTCATAGCTACTTGCCGGAACTCCACCCCTTACTATCGCCATTGATTCCGGCCATCTATTCCTCCACGGAGCTGCAAATCCCAGCAACCTCCACCGTGGGTAGCTCTAGCCAAATCAGCAACAACGCTGCCCCTTCCACTGTTGTTTTGCAGATCCCTTCACTGCGCTCACGAGGTGTTGATCCTCCCTGCTCCTGCAACCCCGTGTTGACCTCCATCCAAAGCAGCTTCATCTTCACCGCAAGCACCTGCAGTACATCTCCTGGCCGAACCACTTCATCAATCCTCCTGACCACCGTAAGCACCTTCGGCTATATCGCATCTAAGCCGTCACCAGCCACAAGAGATCCTCCACCGCCACCTCTTCATTTCCACTTGCTGTACATTGCTACCTGCGAACCAGCAAGAGAGATCCTCACAAGCCCCACGGCTCTACTCGACTGCAAAAGCTACCAGCGAGCTCCTTCTCCTCCATTGGTCGGTGTTTGTCGCTGCTGCATTCTTGCCTTCACAGCTGTGATCTTCATCATCACGTGCACTACCTGCTGCACCCCAAGGCCAAGCCCCAGACCTGCAACGGTGTTGCAACTTCCTCCTCCTTCAACCACAGCAATGCCAAGTTGCATGGTTGCACCTTTACGATCTACTCCTCCATCTTACCAATCAAATGCTACCTTTCTTGCATCAGGATGCACTCCTCCTTCGGTAGGTTCATGGTAAGTGATCTCTCTCTAATTTCTTACTTTCCCTCTCTACATTCCTCTCTCTCTCTCTCTCTAAATTGTTTTCTAAATTAGTTTTCCCTCTCTAAAACCGCATTTCTCTCTCTAAGTCTTGTTTCTCTCACTTTCTCTCTCTACTTAATTTCTGATTCTCTCTCTCTAAATTGCTTTTGAGTTTCATTTCAATTGTTTGCTTTCTAAATTAGTTTTTGCTTAATTTGTTAAATTTCTATACACTCGTTTGATCATTCAATAAATTGAGTTGAATTTTATTATTTTGGTATTTTCTATTTTCTTTTATTCTTGCTTAAATAGTTCATTAATCTTACTCCAAAAGAATATTTTAAAAATCGATCACATCACCATTCTCACCCTTCCACCACTTTAAGCATTTTTTGTGTTTTCGTGTTCCGATAAATTCTGTCCTTAACCCCGAGTGCGGATTCGACATCCGACTTACCACTGTGTGAAGATATTTTGCAGGAATTAAAGTCTCAGATTACAAATATTGTTGAAATCTAGGGTTTTCGATCTGACGACACGGAGAAACCTTACTTTCATTCACCTTGAGAGTCAGCCTAGGCCAATAGAATTTAGAGAAATACTTTTCTCGCTAATCTACAATCCACAACTCATTCAATACAAGAATCTATCACTTCTCGTTCCACCTAGAGAGTCATACTGGGCCAGTAATATTTTAGAAAAATATATTTCTCAAGGACCCATAATCCTCAACTCAATACAATGAGTAAAAAGTCAACCACTAATCTCAAATATTCAGTTTTTGATAAAGTTGAATTCTATCTAAAAGAGTTTATTCATAGAGATACTTACCTTTAGCCGAATTCAAACAAATTGAGAATCTTCAAAGAAGTATTCACCACATAGACACACTGCCAGAGTTGATCTTCTACTTGGTAGAAGATGACATTCGGGAATCACACCGACTATAGTCTCTCAAACAAATAGAGCCTTCACAAAATGATGCACTATTATTTGGTCAGGTGAAGCTCTCACAAATTTCAAATCTCTTCGACTCAGGTGATATCAATGAAAGAATGGGAGTCAAAGAGATAGCTTGATTGGTGTTATCTATTGTATGGTTTATGTTCTATTATATAAGCATATTTCTAATCAATATAAATGGACCTAAAAAGACCGTTTGAACAGCCCAAGTGCGCCAAAATACGCACAAAATACGAACTCAAATCAAGATCCCTACCGCTTGTTTTGGCCAGTCGACTGCTCAGAGACAGACTTCTGTCCGAAGGGCGGTCGGCCACTCTAAAGTGTCGGTCGGCCGCTAGGCCCAACAACAAAAAACACACAAGGCAGGGGCGGTCGATTGCAAAAAAGTGTCGGTCGATTGTTGAGGGTCAAAAGACTCCAATCAACCCCACTTTTCAGGTGGTGAGCCGGTCTGCTGATCTTGACGCCAACTCGTCCAAAAGTTCATTATGGACTCCCAATAAGGCTAGGTTTGCCTTGAAAAAAAATCTAAGTCTAAAAAGTTATCTAGGGTCTGGTGAACTGCATGCTTTGCATAGTGAACCCTTAGATGTATACGAATAAGATCATCACGAGATTCTGATAATTGAACTTCCGTTGAGTGATGACGTATGCTAAAATGTGTTCCAAATCTTCATACTGATTTGTAAAGCATATTTTATATTCTAGTTTGGTGAATATTTTGTTTGACATAAAACATAATTGTAACAGTTCCTACTGGCGTTGAGGATGTCGTGGTACGTGTAAAGAATAATTTCTTATTCTAGTTTTTGCAAAGATTCCATGTGACATAAACATTTATGTAACCGTTCTTACGAGCACTAGTGTAGCTTCAAAGTTGTCGTGGTACGCATTCTTCATCGACTACATGAAGACAAAAAGACGAAGATCGCAAGAATCAAACGGTTGACTACACGAGTCATCTGAGTAACTACTTCTCGCATGTTAAAGATCGTGTACTCTCGCATAGGAAGGTAAGAGACTTAGGGACCATAGGAATAGGATATTAAAATATAATTAATGGTTGAACTAAGTTAAAGGACTAACCCTAGTCATTTCATACAAAGAGTAGTAAAAATATTGACTAAGGGAAGTACTGTGAGAACCAATCGATTGGACTCTACGGGACATAAACTTCTCAGAGTACAACTGACTGGAGTCTTGTCTACAATCTTCCTATCCTACTCTCTGAACAATGAGCTCGTCATCCCTTCTTGATTTCCATTCTTATTCTGAGTGCCAGTGATGAAATTTTTTTTTTGTTTTCTTCAATTTTTTCTATTTTGTTTTTATTTTGTAAAGAATAAAACTTGAAAATTTTCAGAAAATAAAAAAGGATAGATGTTAAGTAGAAAATTAAGTTTTTGTTTGATAAATATTGTTTGAATTTGATGGGCAATAACTTGTAAAATTGTTCTTAAAAACCTTGACTTAACATTACAAGTAAAATTTGATAATTGTTGTATTATATCTCTTGATTAATTTTATGATTAGTCAAATATTACTAGTTTGAATTAGGTGAAAATTGATACAATTTTATCTGATAACTCTTTACATGCACACTGATTTTCTCTGTGAGTATGGATCTGATAGAGGTATCAGATCTTGTATTTTTGGGATTTGGAATAAACCTCTATTAATTATAACTTCAAATTAGTAGTGTTCCCTCCTTCAGTTGATTTCGAAACTCCACTATAATCGATTTTTGGCTTCCCAATTTGAGAGTATTTTACTTAGAAAAAGCTACCTTCAAAAATAATGTAAAAAGCCATCTGTATGGCCCTGCTAAAAGTATAATCTGATTCTATTTGCTGCTTAAAAGGGCTACCCCTATTGTAGGAGCGTGAAAGCTACCAAATTTACAAGTGAAAAATAGTAAATTTGCTAGAAAAAATTTGTATCCATTATTAAATACACTTGAATAAGAGCGCTATGTGAGAACCCCATAAGCTCTAATGAGGATTTTATGGTCAGATACATGAAACCTTTAGATTCTGATTAATATAAATTTTTTTTATTGAAATCGATCATGTACCACGTATAAAATCAGTTCACTCAAACACTTGGAGATATTACTTGTTAATATTTGAATCTATGTTTACTAGTGTTATGTGACATGCTCTAACTTTTCGAGAGTTAATATTAATGATAAATCAAAATCGAACTATGATGATTAAGTTGATTTTTGGAATAACTCTATTGTTAGCACCTATCAAGTTAATGTATTTTGGGCAAAAATTTGCTATTTCATCTAAATAATTTATCTTGATGGTTTATCTTTTCTTGAGCTTTAAATGATTATTATTTTGTGAAAAGATGTGTTTGGGAAGCTTAGAAAATTCGTGCATTTATAAAAATAAAATAAAAATTAAAAAACATTTTTGGTTGAAATTTTTTCTCAGTGTGTCCAATCGATCGGGCAAGTCCAGTCGATCGGGCTCAATAAGCCAATGGATTGGACTACGTATAAAAACCCAAAATGCTCATTTCTCACTCAAATCAATTGCTCTGCCTCCCAAACGCCTCTCAATCTATCATACTTGCCCGATCTACTGTTCTACATTATTTTTGTGAGGATTTGATCCTTGTTACCCCTGTTTCTACTTCACCCTCTTTATTGGTTCTTTTTCTTGAAGTTCATGTGAAAAATAAGATTTTTTTGATTTTCCCTTCCGTTTCTTGTGCTCATGGCTGATGGAAAAAGACATAAGAGGCACGTAGTGCGCTCTGATGATGAGGAGGGAGTCGTTGGTTCTTCGTAGCCCAGACAGGCTGCTCGGGCTAGGAGGGAGGACAGACTTCCGTCTTCTTGGCCCATGGAGAGAGGCGAGTCATCTCGCAGCCATTGGAGAGCCAGGAGAGATCGAGGTCGTGCTCGAGCAAGTCACACATCTTCTCCTAAGGTTAGTGATGCAGGTCCTATTTTTTATTACTGATGAGGATAGGATTCGTTTATGTCATTTTGCTCGTCGGAGCTTTACTGCCGAGTGGTTTGTTGACCTTGCGGAGATTCAGGGTACCTTAGTCCACTCAATTTTTTCATCCATACAGTGGTTACCTATTCTTCGGATGAGTGGTCTATATTATCCTACACTGATTCAGATTTTATGCAAATCTTCATGTTGTCTAGTATAGTGATCCGAGTCAGTTATCCTTTCAGACTTATGTCTCTAGAGTACCCATGACTATTACTCCTGACTTGATAGCCACTATTCTTGATATTCCTCGCCATACAGCTCCTATCGAGTATCTTCCTTGTTCTAGACAGATGACCACTCCTTGAGAGCTCTTGTGTAGCGCTTCGTTTGAGTGGGTTTCTGATATCCCATTCAGTAGTCTTCTCCCTGAGTATCGGTTGTTACAAACAGTTTGTGGGTACAACATCGATCCACCTAGTCATGGAGCCCAGGTGAACATGGATAGACTCCAGCTTCTTTACCATCTTGGCATTGGTTTTCCTATTGATCTTCCTTTATTCATGTTTCAAGCCATTATCCAGGCTGGAAACAATTTGGTTCATCATCTGTGTCTCCCGTATCATTTACTGGTCAGTGCTATCCTCCTACATCTTGATGTGCCCATATCTGACACTGAGGAGGTCGCTAGACCGATGGGACCTATTGGACGCTCTACTATACGTAAGAGCAGATCTCAGGTCTGACGGGTTGTTCAAGGTGTTCCTCAGGAGGTGGCTAGTGATGAGAGCATTGAGGACATGTTTGTTGATGTTGGAGCTCCAGTGGAGCAAGTCTTTGGTCCGCAGCAGGCTAAACCAGAGATGAGACCTCCAGTTATGCTTGAGTCTCTTCATTATAGCATGTATCTTTATGATTAGCATTTTGCATCATATGAGGAGGGATTTACATCGTATGGAGAAGATGTCTGAATAGCTCTAGCGTATTGAGGATCGAAAGACGTCAGGTTTCAAAGAAATGACTGGTACCTTGACCAGCTTACAGAGCTATATGGAGTACCAGTTTTCCCAGATGGGATTTGGTTTGAGACCTCCTTTCCCTGAGCCTGATCATCATGATGGAGTTGGACCTTTGACTTAGCTTTTTCTAGATCTGTTTGAGTTATCTGTTTTTTGTTTTTGAGAATATTGTACACAGATAAACTCATTGTATTTTGCAGTTATACTATGCTTTATATTTTTCTTTATTTGTACCAGAGTATAAACCAGTTGATTATATGACTTGATGATGTTTGTATTTCTTCTTGTTATATATCATGTTTCATTGCATATGTTCTTCATGATGATATCCAATGAATGCTAGTTATTTGCTTTAATTTTTGAACCTTTGTCATTCTATGATAAAAAGGGGGAGAGAAAAATCATAGAGTTAAACAAGTAGATGCATGAGATAGGGGGAGAAAAATTGTTGCATTATTTTTTCAATTTCTCTACTACGTGATGTGCATAGTTAACTCATTACATGTTTTTACTTATCTATCTTTGCTGATGATATTACACGTGGTATGTTTTGCTGGTGGATGTGCAGGAAACAGATCAAAGCAAATATTCATTATCTGTTTGTTATCTTCGAGAGGTTGTGAGACAGTGAGTGAATCATGTAAAGGGTTGGATTATAATTTTTTTTGTTTACTCTTTATATGATTAATGTTTTTGTCACGGAATTGCCAAATGGGGAGATTGTAAAGAATAATTTCTTATTCTAGTTTTGGCAAAGATTCAGTGTGACATAAACATTCTTGTAACCATTCCTATGTGCACTAGTGTAGCTTCGAAGTTGTCGTGGCACGCATTTTTCGTCGACTACGTGAAGACTAAAAGACGAAGATCGCGAGAATCAAACGATTGACGACATGAGTCATATGAGTAACTGTTTCTTGCCTATTAAAGATCGTGTACGCTTGCATATGAAGGTAAGAGACTTAGTGACCATAGAAATAGGATATTAAAATCTAATTAATGGTTGAACTAAGTCAAAGGACTGACTCTAGTCATTTCGTGAAAAGAGTAGTAAAAATATTGACCAAGGGAAGTCCAATCAATTAGACATGCATGTACGATTGAACTTTATGGGATAAAAACTTCTTAGAGTACAATCGATTGGAGTCTTGTCTACAATCGATTGGACCAAGTCCGATCGATTGGACTGTGAAACCAATCAATTGGACTGTGAAAACCAATCGATTGGACCTTACGGGATAGAACTTCCAAAGTGCCCAATCGATTGGACCATGAGTACAATCGATTGCTTTTACGAACAAAAACCCATCTTATAGTACAATCGATTGGACCAAGTGTAAAATCAATTGGACTTCGTAGAATGTGTCAATTTCATATCTGGATTTCGTGGTTCCTTATCCCCATGCTTTGCACGACTAGGGGTTCAATATTTCTATAAATATAGCACTCTTGAGATATACAAAACACACAACAAGAGAGAAAATAGTAAGCTTTCTATTTAGAAAATAGTCCTTGTTTAGAGGAGAAAAGCTCCAGCTTCCATTATTTATCTTGTGAGGTTTTCTCTTCCATAGATCAAAGCTGAGAGCTTGATCCGACACTGCCTAGGTTTTCCAATTAATATCTTAACCTAGCATCATGAGTAATACTAGTGTGACTCAACACTCTTGAGCAACCATGGGGTTTAGGGTGTACTGAATCATTCACCTTCAACTGTCGTGTGAGAAATAAGATTGGGGTGTACTGATTGAAGGTAGGTTTGGGGAGTACCAAATTGAATAAGTGGTAAAGGCTTCATAATTGGAGGGCGCACGCGGATTTGTAGTGTGGAGCCAAAGGATGTGGACACGTCGGTAGTGGGCCTTGGCTAAGGTTGGAAGCTGCGTAGGTAACTCCTGTAATTCAGAACTTTCTAGTAAGTGATACTTTCTGTCTGGATGTGGTCCCATGGTTTTTCCTTAGCTAAGGTTTCCATGTAAAAACTCTTTGTCTTGTGGATTGTTTGATTGTTGTTTCGCTAATTGTTTTGATTAAATCAAATGACAAAAAGATAATATACCACAGAGGTATATTTGATTTGAGTCGGTTGAGATAATCCCTTTATCGATCAACTGAGACATGAGAGTTAATCACCTTACCTAGACCAGTAATATTGTGTTAGGTTATTTTAATTTTTAAATACCTAATCTACCCCCCCTTCTAGGTATTCTTGAGTGAAAGAGAACGGACCGGTTATTTTAGTTTGCATACTTCTCTAACTACTTGAAGACTAAAAGATAAAAATTGAAAGGATCAGATGGTTGATGACAAGAGTCATTTGAGTAACTGCATTTTGTCCGTTGAAGATCGTGTTCGATCATTTAGGAAGCTAAGTGACTTAGTGGCTATAGGAATAGTATTTTAGGGATAAAATATAATGGTCAAAACTGGTAAAAGGACAGACCCAGGTCAAGGCAGTGCAAGAGCCATAAAATTGACTAAGGGGAAGTCCAATCGATTGGACCTTCGAATACAATCGATTGGACCCTACGGACAGAACTGTTGATAGAGTATAGATTGAACCTTCTAATACAATTGATTGGACCATACGGGACAAAACTTCATAAGAGTACAATTGATTAGACCCTGAGTACAATTGATTGGACCATCGAGCAGAAACTCATATGGACAGTACAATCGATTGACCTTGGAGTCCAATCGATTGGACCACTCAAATAGCTCGATTTTAAATTTGATTTTCAAGCTCCCACTACCCCATCACTTGCACAACCTTGGGCTTCAATACTCTTATAAGTAAAGCCTAATTTGAGCTTTACAAGACACACATTGATAGACTACAAGAGAGTCATTGAATAAGAACTGCCCATTTTGAAGAGCAAAAACCCTAGTTTCTATTTCCATTCTTGAAAGGTTTCTCTTCTTTTAGATCATAACTTAGAGCTTGATCATCACCTTTGCTTAGGTTTTCCAACTAGAATTTTAACCTAGTACGCCAGAGAGTACCTCGTGTGCCTTAACACTTTTTGAACAATGTTGGAGTTCAAGGTGTACGGAATCCTTCATCATCGATAAAGATCGATGGATGAGAATTAAGATCAGGGTGTACTGATCGAAGGTAGGTTTCGGGAGTATCAAAATGAACAAGAGGCAAAGGCTTCATGATTGAGAGGGCGCGGGTGTGACTCATAGCATGGAGCCAAAGGACGTGGACGCGCCGGCAGTCGTGGCTAAGGTTGGATGTTATATGGAAACGGTGCTGCATAGGTAATTTCTGTAACTTGAAACTTTCCAGTTAGTGATACTTTTCGTCTGAAGGTGGTCCAATGGTTTTGCTTGGCTAAGGTTTCCACGTAAAAACTGTTGTGGTTGTGTTGATTGTTTGTATTCCGCATATTTGTTAGATTAACCCAAGCGACATAGAAACCATATATCATCGAGATATATTCAATATGAGTCGATTGTGATAATCATTTTTAATCAATCAACTATTTTGGATTGTCGCTTGCGATTAGATTACCCCTACCGGACCAATAATCTCATTAGGTTGTTTATTTAAATAGAGAGTTTTAAATACCTAATCACCCCCTTCTAGGTATTCGGATAAAAGAGAATGGCCTAAATTTCAATTGGTATTTAAGCAGGTCATTCATTAAAGGTTTAATCACCTGAGTGAGTTTTTGCAAACCAGTCTGTTATTTTTATATTCTTGAAAATGTAAAGAGAAGGTGGAATACATCCAGACCTCCATTATTTGATGGTGAGGATTATGCTTACTAGAAAGCAAAAATGAGAGCTTTCCTCAAGTCAATTGATGAGAGGGTTTGGATGTCAGTAGTTGATGGTTGGTCACCTCCTACTACTACCATGGATGAAAAAGAAATCTTGAAACCAAGAACCCAATGAACTAAAGAAGACAACAAAGAATGTTGTCAAAACAGTAAAGGGTTGAACGCTATTTTTAATGTGGTGGATAGGAATGAGTTCCAAAAGATCTTTACCTATACATTGGCAAAAGAAGCGTGGGATATTCTAAAAATTACCCACAAAGGTACGTTAGTAGTCAAGATATCCAAATTACAAATGCTGACTACTAGTTTCGAATCCATAAGAATGGAGGAGAATGAGATCTTCACTGAGTTCTATGCCAAACTCAGTGACATCTACTCACAACCTGGGTGAGAGTATTCCTGAACCAAAAGTGGTTAGAAAAATTCTTAGTTGTTTGAAAGATTTCAAGCAAAGGTAACAGCTATCGAGGAGAGCAAAGATGTTGACTCCCTCAAAATAGATGAATTGGTTGGATCTCTATAAACATATGAAATGAATTTGAGACAACCAAAGAAATCAAAGGGTATAGCCCTTAGAGCTGAAAAAGTTCAAGATCCATAGCCTGATGTTAAGTCTGAAGTAGAAGTGGCATTCTTTGTGAAAAAATTTAGAAAATTCTTTCGTCCAAGAGATGATAAATTTAAGAATAATAATTTTTTTGATAAAACTAAGAATCAATCTAAAGTTATGAGAGAGGAAAGGAATCCCTTGAGAATTAAATTCTCAAACTGAAAAGGGATGCCTTGTTTTGCATCAAGCACTACAAAGCTTAGTAGAATTTTCAAAGGGGGAAGTATTATGGTGATAAGAGTGGTTTGAGTTACAAATCTAACATATATCAACTTTCGACCCTCATTTTGTGAAAGTTAGTCGTTTCCACTCCCATTATTGACCAAATTAAAACTACAAAAATTAATCGCTTATGTGCGTATTATAAAGGTTTGGGTCATGTTATCCAGGACTGTCTCAAACTGAGAAAAGGAAACCAAACGTATTCTAAGATGAATAATCTTACTAAGAAAAATGTTAACTTGACTCAGAAAATGAGCGTAGGAAAATGTCTTCTAGAGGAAAATAAAATATCTCATAATTTGAATAATCTGACTAAGAAGATGAAAGACCTACTGAAAAGGTCAAAGATTTTGAATAGGGAAATTGAATCCCTTGAAAAACTCAAGAGCCCTCAGAGTAGTATGACTCAAAAGAGGGTTGAACCCAAGAGAAAGGTTCCACCCAGAAAAAAAATCTATTTGGGTAAGGAAGGATCCCTTAAGGTGCAATGCGAACATCATTGGCAAGAAACAATTTAAGGGTAGCACCTGGCTACTAGACAGTGGATGTTCGAGGCATGTTACGGGGAATATGAAAATGTTCACTTCTTTTGAAGTTCTTCCTGGGAGTGATAAAATGATTTATGCTGATAGTAGCTTTGGTCATATCATAGGAAAGGGATCCATTTCTACTAATGGAATCTCTACTTTGGACGAAGTGATGTACATTGAAGGAATCGATGGTAATATTCTCAGCATTAATCAGATATGCGACCAAAAAAATATTATTCAATTTTCTGAGTACAATTGCTTTATCTTTGATGAGTTCGATCGAACCATCATGGAGGAGATAGGAATAAGGATTACTGTTATATAGTGGATGAATGCCATTTAATTATACCCATGATCATGAACTTCAAGGTACTCTTCCTTTCCTATTCCATTTGGAGCAATGATCTTTACATCCTTACTCCTACTTCATTCTTCCTATTTTATGAGTTTAAGATCATTTTTTATTTTTTTTTTGTTTCCTAGTGTTTGTTTTCTTTATAGTTTTATATTTTTTTTTAGCTAGCAAAATTTGCTTTATTTAAAAAATAAATAAAAAGTAGAAGAACTTCAGAAAATCACAAAGATATGTGTTAAGAAGAATGTTAAGTTGTTATGCTGATAAATAATGATAGATTTGATGGGCAATAACTTGTAGAACAGTTCTAAAACCCGAACTTGACTCTAAGAATAATCTTATAATCTCTATAGAAATTCTAGTTGATTCTTATGATTAGTCTGATTTACTAGTCTGCATTAGGCAAAAAATTTATTTAGTTTTATCTGATAACATTTTTCATGCACACTAAGTTAAATTGGTTAGGTGAATAAACCTATACTGATTATAACTTCAAATTAATGGTGTTCCTATCCTCAGTTGATTTTGAAATTTCACTATAATCAACTGTTGGCCTCCCATTTTGAGAGAGTTCTCCATGGAAAAAGCTACCTCCAAAGATAGAGTGAAGCCATCTATATGGCCCTGCTAAAATTAAAGTCTGATTCTATTGCTGCAGAAAAGGACTACCTAGTCTAGGAGAATGAAAGCTACCACTTAAACAAGTGAAAAACATTCATATTTGCTAGAAAAATCGTATCTTATAAGCAAATACACTTAAAAATGAGCGAATTGTGAGAACCCAATAACTCTAATGAGGATTTTATGGTATGATACATGATACCTCTATATTCTGAATAGTATGAAGAATTATTGCTAATATTTGTCCTGCACCACAGTAATAAATCAATCCACTTAACACTTGAAGATGTTACTTGATAATATTTAAACCTAAGTGAACTAGTGCTAGTTGTTCTAACAATTAATCTAGAGTTAATATAGTTGATGAATCTAAATTGATCTAAAATGATTAATTTGAAAGTTTTAGATTAATTCTATATTGTTAGTGCCTATCAAGTTTAAAATTTTAAATTTTTTCTAAAATTTTATCTTGATTTATTATCTTTTCTTGAGCATTTGAATGCTTTTTACTTCTGAAAAGGTATAGTTGGAGAACTTGGAAAATTTGGGAATATTTTGAAAAAAAAATCCAAATAATTTTTTTGGGAAATTTTTTCCAAGTGTCCAATCGATTGGACTACGCGACCATTCGGTTTTTAAAAACCCATGTTGAGTCACTTTTTACTCCAATCGATCCGAACTGCTCCCAAACTCCTCCCAATCGATCTTACTTGCCCGATCTACTGTTCTACTTGATTTTAGTGTGGATTCGTTACCTATTTCCTCTTATTTCACTTCACCCTCTTCACCTCTTCATTTTCTCTATATTTTGAGAAATGGGATTTTTCATGTGGTTTCTCCCCATTCTGATTATGATGGCGGATGGAACAAGATGAAGGAGGCGTGTAGTTCAGTCAAATGGAACAAGATGAAGGAGGCATGAGTTTGAGACATTGCAGCCCATGAGCACTGTTCGGCCACCTTCATCCCGTTCCATGGAGAGAGGAGAGTCTTCTCAGGGGCAGAGGAGAGCAGCTAGAGTTCGAGGTCATGCCTATTCATGTTGTGCGGGTTGTTCTCCATCTCCAAAGGTTATTGAGGTTCCTCATGTCTTTCTTAATGAGCGAGCTAGTCATCATTTTACGCTTTTCAGTAGTCGTCGTTTTACTGCTGAGCGGAGAGTTATTTTTTGAAAGATTGGTGATACCATGGTTGAGACCATTTTCCCTTCTAGGCAGTGGTTACCTGTACTTCAGATGAACCTGCCTTACTATCCTACTCTTATATATATTTTTTATGCTAACATCCTTGCTGCTCAGTATGATGATGAGACCCAATTGTCCTTTCGGACCTATGTCTCTATAGGATTACCAAGACAACCACTCTTGATCTGATTACTTCCATTTTAGAGATCCTTCATCATACTGCTCTTATTGAGTATCTCCCGAGGACAAGAGAGATGACCACAGACTGCGTTACTTTGACTCAAACTCTTTGCGGTGCTGTGTTTGATTGGGTTAATTTGTGATATACCAGTTAGTAGTCTTCTGCTGGGGTACAGATTATTGCACCTAATTTTTGGGTACAACATTGATCCACTAGGTCATGGTGCCCTGGTGAACATTGATTGACTCCAGCTTATGTACCATCTTGGTATTGGTTACTCCATTGATCTTCCCAGGTTCATGTTTCACGCTATTTCTCATGTCAATGACAACTTGGTGAGTCATCCATGTCTTCCATATCTAGTACTTGTCATTGCTATCATGCTTCATCATGGGGTTCCCATCCCTAATTCTGAGATTGTTGCTAGACCTATAGGACCCATTGGGCTCTCTACTATACATAAGAGCCAGTCCCAGGTGCAGAGAGTCAGAGGTAGACCTCACGAGACTGACAACGAAGACAATCTCAATGATCTACTAGTTGAGGATGAGGAGATGGCACACGAGGTTAGAGATCCACATGTAGATGCAGAGATGAGTCCTCTAGTCATGCAAGAGTCTCTCGATTAGAGGCTTGATGAATTCAATCAGAGGACTTCTCATCATCTCCAGCACATCGAGGATCATCAGATCTCCGAGTTCAGAGACATTAGAGGATCCATATCCGGCATGTAGAGCTTCCTGGAGTATCAGTTTGCACCGTTTGGTTTTGGTCCCAGACATCCATTTCCAGAGCCAGATCCTCCACAAGATGATGCAGGGCCGTCTGATAGACAGTTTCGTTGAGATCTTTATGGAGTGTTTATGAGTTATCTATCAGTTGATTTGTATTATATTGTGTATAGATAAACTCATGTTTTTGTATTTCTGATTATACTCTGTTGTTTTACATTTTCTCTACTTGTATTAGAGTATAAACCATTGTGATATGTATGACATTATGATGTTTGCTTTTATTCTAAATCTCGTGCTTGTACATCAATTTCATATTGAATGCATGCTAGTTATCTGCTTATATATTTCTATACCTTTGTCATTCTGTGACTAATAGGGGGAGAGAAAAATCAAAAGAGGTAAACAAGTAGATGCATAAGATAGGGGAGGGGGGAAAAATTTAGAGGAAGAAAAATGTTTTCATGGCTACATCTATTTTTTTGATTTCTCTACCATGTCTGCTAGTACATGTTAATTCGATGTGCAACTCACACTCACTACACTGCTTTAAATTTCGTTATCTATTATTGCCAATGATATTACATGGTATGCATTGTTAGTGAATGTAAAAGAAACAGATTATTGTGATTATTTTTATCTGTTTGTTATCTCTGAGTGATTGTGAGATAGTGAGTGAATCATGTAAAGCGTTGGGAGTTTATATTCTTGATTTGTTTACTTTTTATGTGATTGATGTTTTTTGTCATGGAATTGCCAAAGTGGGAGATTGTAAAGAATATTTTCATATTCTAGTTTGACGAATATTTTGTTTGACATAAAACATAATTGTAACCATTCATACGAGCGTTAGTGTGGTGTTGAGGATGTTGTGGAATGCATACTTATCTGACTACATGAAAACTAAAAGACAAAGGTTGCAAGGATCAGACCGTTGATGACATGAGTCATCTGAGTAACTGCATTTTGTCTACTGAAGATCGTGTTCGCTCGCTTAGGAGGTAAGTGACTTAATGGCCATAGGAATAGTATTTTAGGGACAAAATATAATGGTCAAAACTGATCAAAGGACAGATCCATGTCAAGGCAGTATAAGAGCCATAAAATTGAATAAGGGGAAGTCCAATCAATTGGACCCTATGGACAGAATTGTCAAAAGAGTACAATCGTTTGGACCTTCAATACAATCAATTGGACCCTACAGACAGAATTGCGAAAGAGTACAATCGATTGAACCTTCTATTACAATTGATTGGACTATACGGGATAAAACTTCATAAGAGTACAATCGATTGGACCATCGAACAGAAAACTCATCCGGACAATACAATACAATTGATTGGACTTCAGTACAATCGATATAACTTGGAGTCCAATTGATTGGACCTAGTGTACAATTGATTGGTCTACTCAGAAATAGTCTAATTTTAGATCGGTTTTCAAGCTCCCACTACCCCATCACTTACACGACTTTGGGCTTCAATACTCGTATAAGTAATGGCTCATTTGAGCTTTTCAAGAGACACATTGACATGCTACAAGATAGAGTCATTGAATAAGAGCTGTCTTTGAAGAGCAAAAACCCTAGTTTCTTTTTTTATTCTTGAAAGGTTTCACTTCTTTTATATCATAGCTTAGAGCTTGATCATCACCTCTGCTTAGGTTTTTCAACTAGAATTCTAACCTAATAAGCCAGAGAGTACTTCGTGTGTCTCAACACTTTTTGAACAACGTTGGGGTTCAGGGTGTACTGAATCCTTCACCATCGATAGAGATTGGTGGATGAGAATTAAGATCGGGTGTACTGATTGAAGGTAGGTTTCGGGAGTACCAAACTATACAAGCAGCACAGGCTTCGTGATTGGGAGGGCGCGGGTGTGACTCATAGTGAGGAGTCAGGGGACGTGGACGTGCCGACATTTTTTCTCTGTCCTGGCATCATAGTGTAACAAAAACCCAATTGCTAAACGTCCCAATAGGAAGGCAAATTAGAACTTCACAACATTAGATAAAGATTTTTTTTTTTTGGGGATAAGCAAGAGAAAGAAGTCATTGAAAAGGGGTCCATTATCAAACACATAATACAAAATTGAAATATAATAAAACCCCATAGCTCATTGACCATCTACATTTTAAAACATCAAAGTTTGGCAAGACCATCAATAACAAGTGAACTATAACAGGTTTACCTTCAATTCGAATACCTTGCACTCCTTCCTTGTCTGTATAACAAAGTAATACAGAAACCATTACTAATTTATTATCTTATACAAAGTACCAAATGATATGCATTTTAGATTTGTAATCTTACCCTTGGTTTGTTGGGTCCAAAAGCTTCAATTAGCAAAGCCCAAATCAAGGTCCTCTTTCCCATTCTTGGAGGAAATGACTACATTAACCCTCTCTCACCTAACAATCAGAACAAGCACTCCTCATTTTTCAAAAAGTTCCCTTGAAGAACATTAATTTATGCCTAACAAAATTTGCAAAGGTTAAAATACCTCAAATTATCTCTTCTTTTTGTCTTTTGATCTTTTCAATACACATATATTAATGTAATTCTATTGATTAGATATACGACCCTATATATTGTATCCTAATAAACTAATACAAATGTAAAAGTAAATTTTATAGAACAATTAAAAGTTAAGAAGAAGGAAAGATATAGTATACCTTGATCATCATTAGCTTAACCAATCCTATGAGCAAGCTTGACAGCTTCCTCTGTGCTCTGCAATTAAAATCGATATTAATGATTGACAAAACTAATCTTACATTTATAGGGGCACCAAGATGGTCATCTAGATCTACTTGCATGTCAATACTATAGTGAACTAATGACCAGAACTTTCCTCTATTTTTTTATTTTTCTTCAAGCAAAGCATATATGGATAGAGAAAAGGAGATTACATGACAATGGAATATTTGTTTGAACTAATGATATACTTGTAACAATCCATCACTTCCCGGTACAGTTGGAACACTAGCTTTCATCATTTTCTCTCTGGCAGTAGATTTGTCACCCATAACATGAATGCTGTCACGCTGCAAGAACGAAATCAAGAGTCCTAAACTTTGATAAACATTGGGAGAAAAAGAATCCTATGCACTTCTAGGAAGAATTTTACTAAAAATGGATTTTAATATTCATCCATAATTGGACCATGATCATAAATAGTCTTGGTCATGTACAAAGTACAAATTAAAAGAGGTACAAAAAACTTCACCCAATCATTTCTTTTTCTACCTTTCATCCATGCACAAGCACCAAGGGTCACATATGGCAAAAGTACAAGGTATTCTACAATTCAGTTCTTCATCTAATTTATTTGTATACAAATCCATATGATGATCAAGGTGAGGCCATCAAATGGTGCTGCCCCCATACACACGCACTCAACAACAACAATAATGAAAACAATGCACCTATATGCACATCATGTATCGTTATGTCATTGGTCTTAGCAATCTACAAGATGGATACCTTAAGATTTCCCCTTAGTACTACTTGAATTTTTCATAATCAACACAAGATAAGAATACTTGCTCCATTGTCCATTCAATACAAATAGGACAAAATCCATGTACAAAAAAGAGTAAATTCCGAGCTCATGGGGAATGGAAAAAAAATATTTCCCATTAAATAAAACAATAACTAAAAGCTCATCCACAATTGCTAAACAAGAAGGACCAGCGAATACTTACCACACCCTTAAGTACGATGTCCGTTTCAGTCATTGTTCCCGTATACAACTCTAGAGCAGTCAATCAAGAAAATCCATTTTGTACGCGTTATGTAGTGCCAGACTTTAGTCTCCCCAAGAATAGGGGCCACCTTGCAAACGTTGTGAAAGAAAAGATAACAAAATTTCAATTAACCTAGGGCACCAAACTAAATAAGAACCATTAATCTGAACCATAAAATGCAACAAAAAAAGTACAGTATATGAAAATCTTTAGAAAGGATGTCACTCAATTTATCCTCCCACTACAGACGATAATATCCTTTTTTATTAGTTATATTTTGAGCTTACAATGATCAGAAGATGAAGTATTCCAATGAACTCTTAAGGACGTTTAAAGAAAAACTTTTCAACTTAATTAAATCTAAGTTATCAGTCAAAACAGAAGTAACGAATAGATGCATACCTACCAAAAAATGGTGTGTGTACCGAGGAAACGTTAACATATGCTTAACCATATAGAGCCTTCACTATGCATGACATGAAGGAATGGCAAATGGCAACGTGGTTACCAACCAGACCTTTAAACCTCTAAGGGACCCCACATAGAAGACCTAGTTTTAACAAAAAGATCAGCACAAATGGTACGGCTGTATCTTCTAGCAGCCCTTAAAAATTGGACAGTTTGGATGCATAAGAATCTAAACACCTTGTATGGTAGAGATTCTGTTTGGGTAAAGAATCTCTTCCATAGAAATGATTGGTACAAATTATTTTGGCAAGCACATGGTAAAGAATCTAGACCAGCGTATGAAGTCAGTTTTGCAAAAACAAAAACAAACTTGTGGAGCTCATCATCCTTAGCAACATAAGACAAATGCATTAGCATTAACATATACAAATGCATAGATGCATTGGCATAAGCCTCTAACCTACATTTTCTCCACAAGCTTCACATTGCAAAGCCCTCCTCTTATATTGACCTATGAAATGTGAAAAATAAGTTACCCAACATGAAAAATAAGTTAACAAATTAGATTTAACATACCAAATATTGAGGTTTATGTTCAATCAAGTCATTTAGTTTTGAGGGGTACAACTTACACGTTTGAACCATAGTAAAAACCATATAAATATAAGACTAAATTGACCAAGTTGGGACCGACTCTATTGTTTTCAGGTTTAGCACATAACAGAATTGAGTCCTTAATCCTTGCCAAATTTCCACAATGAAAATAAAAAGTTTATGGCCCAAAAAGAAACCATGAGCCTCGTAAACAATAGATCTCTTGAATCTAATAGTCAAAGGCCTCAACCATAGATATTTTTGTTCAGTTATACTTGGAAACACGACTCAATATCATTTATCAAAGACAAAATAATGTGAGGTGCGTGAACCTTACCTTCAAAGATCATGGCACGCCTACATTTCCATATCGTCCATGAGATTATTGCACATAAGGTATGTTAGGTGTCAAGCTCAAGGGTCTCTATAGGACTCCATTAATCCTTTTTTAATCGATCGAGAGAGAAAAATCAGCTACACAATCAATCAAAATAAAGAGAGTTGTGAACCAAACCAAACACATTTGGTGAATGATCATTCTAGGAATAGGTGTTTGGATATCATTCTGACATAGAGGGCAAAATAAGTCGTCACGATGGGAACATGGTTTGAAAAATGGTTAACACCACCGTAGTGGCTAGTAAAATAAGGGTAACGGTCACCTACCCACTAAGCCATTATAAGTCCCTTTAAAACCATGATGATGAACAAAGGCAAAGTTCTACCACCATTAACCAAATATTTCATTAATTGAAGCCCCGACACACTCAAAACCCTCCTACCCAATGACAAATGCAAAACCCAGCGTGCAAGCTCCACCCAGACCCACTTATAACAATGATGCGTCTCGGCCAGTTATGATTATGGTTTCCTTATTAAAAAATTAAGGGCTTACATAGTAATAATAATGTAGCTAATTCTCTTAAAGTTCATAAATCATAAATAAACAAATAATTGATCTTCATTGTTTAGTATTTTGTAAGTTGCAACAATCAAACCTTATTCCTACCACAAAAACAAAGAAGCAAAAATCTTATTGGGGATGTAAATTAATGATACCAAGAAGTTTTCAGGGGTATTATGGTAGAAAAATAGGAGCAGTACTATGATACAAATGCTGCATCAAAATTTTGATGCAAAAGTCCCTTAAAGTGCCATTCCGTACCACTGAATTTGAAATTCCCTTTTAATTACCAAGTTAAGTCCTAAAGGGGGTAAATAGGACAATTTTTAATTCCTCTGCGAATTCTATATGCATTAAAAAATTATTGATCACATAAGGCGGAAAATGATCAAGCAATTAAAATATGAATTATCCATAGAACATAGATATGGGAAAATCTGAGATACAAATATGCAAACATTCATAATTACACGAGACTCAAATTTATAGTGGTTCGGTGACTCCGCACCTACGTCCACTGTCCAATACTCAACATGAGTAATATTATATTATCTCAATTATGCATTACAACATATCCAGTTGAAATAAATAATTCACTAACTAAGATATCACTTAGTTTTAATCTAACGAGAATCACTTCTTGCTTACCTAGAGAGTTAGCCTAGGCCAGTAGTCGATTTAGAGAAATTCTTTTCTCATGGATCTACATCAATAACTCAGTTAGATGAGTCCTCACTCATCCACCAATCACAAAATACACAGTGGTCATAAATTTTGAAATTTATCAAAAAGGTATTTGATCATAGAAACACTTACCTTTCGATGAATACGATCGAATGGAAAATCCTTTGGAGAAGAATTTGCCCAAGAAACACTCTGTCAAGAGTAATCTACTTCTTGGAAGAAGATGCTTGCAGAATAATAATACCAAATAGTCTCTTCTAAACACTTAGAGCCTTCACAACGAATACACAACTTTGTTCTGGTGAAGCTCTCACAAATTTTAGATCTCTGGACTCAAAGAATGATAATCAAAGAATGTAGAATAGAGATATCTTGATTGGGTTAATTCTAATAAGGAAGAGGGCTATTATTTATAAGCAAGCCTCCCATCAATAGAATCGAATCGAATATAGCCGTTGAAGGGCCAAAGTGCGTTTAAAATCGCTTAAGAGATTGAGTCAAAACGAGATCCGAAAGGGGCGGGATTGATCGCACTTCTGGCCGGTCGACCGGACCTCGGTCGACCGAACCTTTAGTCCGTCGCCCGCTCACCTGGTTTGTGCGCCTCCTCCAATGCCTCCTTCTCACCACTGCCTGCCACCACCCACAGCTCCGCTTCCTTGCAGCAACTCCTCCAAGCTCTCCGGGAAACTCCTCCATCAAGGTGCGCACCAGCAGGTCTGCACTCCAAGAACCGCTGGACGCACATCACTCCCACACTCCTAGCCTCTCCACCATCTTTCACCGCCCGCAACTTCATCTCCAGCAAAGGCTCTTGAAAGTGGCCTGCAATACTTGTCTATCGTGGATCCCTACCATGACTTGGCCGTGTACACTTCATGTTCACATCACGTCGGTAGCCACTCGTCAGTATGGGTTGCTCTCTCCTTGCTGTGCATAGGCCAACCACCATTGCATTCCCCATTCCGACCACCTCTCTTGCGGGTGGTTATTTATTGGCTACTCCAAGGCCAGCCATGGCCAATCCAAGATGAATCACTCTTAAGGTCGAATCCCTCCATCTCATGGTCGAAAGGTAAGACGCGGTATTTTTCTCTAGTTATCGCTTCTCTATCTAAAAGTCTTCTCTCTCTAGAAAAGTGAGTTCGCTCTCTAGGGTTGACTCACTTTTACTCTCTTTCTCTCTCTAGCTTCATCCGTAGTTCTTTTAGAACTTTAGTGTTTTATTTTCTTTTGAGCATTGTAATAACTTTTGAATTTTAAGTGATGAGTTACTTTTATTGATCGTGGTTTGATTTCGTTCATGAATGTTTTTGTTAGATTATGATAGTTTCTCTCTCTAAAAATATCAGAAGTTGTTTTAAAAATAATCAATCACCATTCTCACCTCTCCATAAAAAATTTGTCATTTTATGTTCAGAGTTGCACTAACCTAGTTAATCCCGAGTGCGGATCGACATCCGACATACTTTCACTGTGCAAGAATGCTTAATTTTGCAGGAAATCGGATAAAAATTACAAATGTGTTGAGATTAGGGTTTCTGTAACCAACGACGCGAAAAAATCCTAGTTTCAAATGGCGCCGTTGCCGCTCGGGTGTACGGGAGTGCAAAAAAGGACGTAGCTGACGGAATTGGGAAGCTGCTCAAGCGAGAAGAACCATTGTTTTGGAAACTTTACATTTCTTTTTTTTAGTTAGTTTTAGCTATTTTAATTACTATTTGTAATGCCTCGGAAGGCCGAGTGCAAAGTTGTAATAATTTAGAAATTTTACTGCTTTCCAAATAACTGCTAGATCTTGTTCTAGGGTTTTTTAGCAACCTAGATTAAGTGAAAAATACCAAAAAAATTAAAATTCAAAAAATTAGGATTTTATATTCTGCAAATTTTTAGAAATCACCAATCAAGGATTTGCGATTTTTGGAAATATTCCAAAATCTAGAAACTCTGCTAAATTAGGGTTTCCCCTCTTAGAAGTTTCCACTTTAGAAGAATTTCTATCTTTAGAAATCCTCCGAATTTGGAAATGTCTGCAAAAGAAAATACCCCAAATCTAGCAGAATTTCAATTTTGGAAAATTTCCAAAATTGTAAGGGATCTCGCAATCAAATCTTTCTTGGAAGATTTTCACAGTTCGGGAAACTTTCCGATCTAAGTATTTTCCAATCTCGAAATTCTTAAATTTTAACCCATCTCGAATTTGAAACTAATTCAAAAACTTGCCTAAATCTAGTGCTTGCTCTATGAACCCTAAAAAGGCAAGGATCTTCCAAATAGAATCCTTAATACCTAGATCGTGCGATCTAACTTTTCTGCAGCATACGATCTAGTGTGGGTAGGGAGCAAAAGCTCAAAGAGGTGGAGTCGGGCCCAAGCCCATTAGGATACCCCTCCCTAACCCACGGAGGCGACCCCGTGGCGTGGCCCACGGGAAGTAAGTCTCTATCCTCGCATTGAGTGCGATAATGAGCAATTGGATGATTATTGTGCTGCATGTCTATTTATTTTTTAGCATCAACTTATACAACTTGCATGGCGTGGCCGTTAATCAATCAACCTTAAGAGAGCAGACCCAGCTCCAAAATTGAAACTGGTGAGATTTCATCCCCCACCTCATCATTCTAACTGATTTGATCTCAAGCCTCCACTTAATTAAAAAGAATCAAGAAGTAGAACCAATTAGCTCGATGTTCGAGGAAAAATCCACACAAAGCAAATTCGCTTAACATCCAGTCAAAATAAGACCACGAGCACGGGTCCCTGTTGTCTAACACACCCATAGGTCCCTGCTACTCAAGTACACTGAGCTCGATGTGGCATCCTGCACTATTTGGCGGTTAGTTGCGTGTGGACTAGGAACACGCACCAACCCTAGCTTAACCCGAGGGAACACTCTTCTTAAACACTTGACCAATCCGTTAGTCTGGGATGTATTTAAGTCAGCCGTTGTGCCGCCCGTCTGTCTAGGCTTTAGATTGCTTTGTTGTTTACTAGAGTTAGTACTAAATGATTCACTCTAAAGAGTGTAGCCTGGTGAGAACCCATGAGTTCAAACAGTTAGTCCGACGGCTAAAAGATAAACCAGTGGTCCGCCTACTGTCATAATCTACTCTAGCCCCAAAACTAACAAAATAATGCCTAAAATATATCCTGATTGTTTAGAATAGGATTATCTGTGCTTGGTGTGCATTTAGGATCACTCTAGTGTCTCCTTTTGGCAACTTTTTGTCAAATCTTGGGCTTGCTTTTTCAAGTAGAAGCCTGGTTGGACCTGTCCTATCCTTTGACTGATTCAATCTGAGAGTCCGTCTACCGCACCCTTCTATCACCTCTGATGGTAGATGAACGGCCTCTGTATGAGACCTACTACAGTTTCTGTGAGAATCTAGGTGATCCCTTTCAACAATGGTATGACAATTCTGCGTATTATCATGACATTCCAGGGTATGATAATCACCGAGATCCGGAGTACAAATATGTACTCCAAGAGCTTAAAAATTCATTATCTGCCCTTCGTGCCGCGGTCCAGCAACTTGTGCACAATTCCTAGTCTGTAGGATATTACCCTCCTATCTAGCAAGATGTCTGTACCTTTCCATCTCCAATGCAGACCTCCTATGACAACACTTATTATCCGGACAATAGGAGTCACCATAACTTTGGTTGGGAACAGTCTGCTCTCCCGTAGCAACTACCGTAGGATAATTATCCTTCCGGGTTCCATCAACCCAATAGAGAGTATGACTGGCAATACTCGCAATCCCAGTACCCGTCATATCCACAGAATGACTATTCTGATCAACAATGGGCCCCTCAGGATTTCTAGAGTCAGCAGCTAGTCCCAGACTCTACTCTGCCTTACAACTTTCATAGTCAGTCGGACTACAATCAAGAGTTGGCACCTCAGCTTCCCTTGGCTGAACCATCTCAGTTGGCTACTAAACCTAGTCTAGAGGATCTTCTATCTCAATACATAACCCAGCTAGAGCGACAACAACAGCAATCCATGGAGAGCTTTGAACACCGTCTAGGTCAGTTAGAATCTGAGAGTGAGGAAATCCACTTCCCTAGCCAACCGATAGCCTATCCTGAGGAGACTGACATGACCACCGTCTATAATGAGGAGTTGCACAATTGGACCAAGTACTAGAATTGCCATGATGAAATAGAAGTTGTTACCACCCCTAGATCAAGCCCGATTATTGAAGAGCCAGTGTATCCTTATTCGGTACCTTTAACAGCACAAAATCTTGAACCTACCTCAGAGCAACCTATTTCTCACTCTACCTCTGCTGACCCTGATGTCGATCCTCATGACACTGAGCTATGTCTCGAAGGTAGGATCCCAACTGTCCTAGATCTACCATTCCTCCCCACCTCCCTTGGATTGTGCAACAATAGTGATGAACCCGAGTCTCAATCTTTGGTGCCCTTAACTGCACCAACTTCTGGACCGAGCACAGAGGAACCCAGTTCCATTTCTATCTCTGATAATTCTTTCTCTACCCTGGATGCAGACATTCCTACCTATGAGCCAGGTCTAGAACATGGGATTCTCGCTGTCCTGGACCTACTGTTCCCCACCAAGGATGAACATATTGAGTGTAAGGATTGGAACATCCTTATCACATTAGGAAATATTGAGGAAGAGGTCAACAGTTTTCACCTGTCACCCTACGTCAATGTTGTCGATGAACCGTATGTCATGGAGAGTCTAATTCAGGGCTCTCCCGAGGAAAAACTCTCCCAGTGTCAAGAACACTTTACGCCTGACTTCATCTCGGAGTCAGACAATTATGCTTTTACTGATCTGTAGGAGTCTGCTCCATTCAGATACCTTCCCGCTAAACTCCATGAGTTTGCGACTCTGCTAACCACGGCTAGAGAACACCCATCTACCCTCATATTCATTCTCACTGAGAAGCTTCAATCCATCCCTGCTCAACTACATGCTTTTGCAGGACTGCTTAAAGCACCTACTGTCCTCCTCTCAATCTATACTAAGAAAGACCTGTTCTACACAGGTATACCTCCACAAGGGATAGGATAGTAGTCTCACTTCCACCTTAGGTATAGGAAAGACTGCAGATTCACTCAGTCTCCATGAGTTTCAACTTGGTTGGGGGTGCTTACCATCCCCGTTGTGTCTGGCTGAAGACGTAAAACTTAGCGCTTTCGGAAAGGCAATTCCGGTATTCCTAGAGTACATGAGTCTCATGCATTTGTTATTATTGTTATATCTCTGAAAATGCAGGTACATTCATTCTTCCGATCATCAGGTATCACACACTGTCGAGTTTCTACCGACTTCGTAACATCCTCCTTGAACCTTTGCATCATCATTACCGATGTTTTATCATTTTAGGTCCCGGTCATGAGCACCGATGACGGTGCTATATTTTGGTTGGGGGTGGTTTTTACCAAAACTCATGTATTCATTTTGATAAATATATACATATATATACATATATATATATACATGTATATACATATATATATATACATGTATAAAATCGTGGCTTCCGATGTTTTTCAAAGTTTTCTAGAATTTCAAAAATGTGTCAAATACCTGACTTTGATTTGCTGAAAACCTCCGTTAAGTCTGTATTGAGGATGATAGTTTTTGTTTAAGGTTAGCTTTGAGTCAAGTCAAGTGTGACTGCAGTAGATTTGAAAACTTAGAAAAACTCAGAGTCGGCACAATTGTACACTATCAACATCAGAGTCATCATAAGTTTATAAACTTTAGAGATCCTGTAAGAATAATTGTGGAGACCTAACCCAATGAGCTTTCGAGCATTTATTCATTTCAGAGGGTTATATAATAATTCTGAGTCACAAGATGACTCACTATTATTCATGCCGGCAATATTCGTTGAGAGATCTCATTATCTTTTGCTTCGATCATAAAACTCAGAACGACATCAACATTGGATTACTACAACAGAACCTTCTCTATATCCAATCAAGACAGTATACATTATAGTGCAAATCCTATCATGTTCTCCTTCTAAAATCCTACCCCTTCTTCTCTCAATCCCTCTCTTTATCTCTCAATATCCATTGCTGGAAACCTGCAACTCTTCTTGTTGCATTAGTTTCTTCTCACACTCCTACCAGGTTGCATGATATTCGCTCAAAAGTGCTTATTTTAAGCAATTATCCTTCTAGTGTTATCACACTCTCCTATGTAAAACAGCTCTATTTATCCACTTTTCTACGTAAGAGTCTCTTCTGTTGCGTAGAACACACTTTTTTGGACGAAATGGTATATTTGCATACATTAAACACATGTTTAGAAATCTAGATATAAATCTATTCTGATTAAGGCTCATTACGCATTTTTGCTGTTGCAGGAAACCTGATCGGACGATTCTCAAAACTTGCGAGCCCAAGCACCAAAGCCCAGTGAACCTGAGCAGGATCCATACAAGAGAGAAAGCAACAATGGCACAAATCCTAGGAGAAACACTAGGGGCAGAAAGTGAACGATTATGACTATCTCACCACACGATGTGTACTGAACTGAGATAGTACTTGATAAATGGTTACCTGACAAGTGGGTATAAATGGCATGACGATACAAAAGAGACAATTGGGTGATCAAAGAGGAACCGTGATGGCACCATTCGAGTAGATGAGCCACTGGGCACACTCTACAAAGATGCAGGCCATGTCGATGGGCTAGTGAACTACAGTTAGTGGGCTAGTACTGTGGACCAAATCAATGGGCCACGATGTTGGACCATTGTGTGAACCAAATTGATGGACTGATGTTATGGACCAAGGGTTGCTAACCGTTGATCGATGGAGGAAAACAGTAGGTTTCTTTACGAAGAACATTGAATGATTAAAGCAAAAGGGACCTAGATGCTATGTGCATGATACTAAAAAGGTGGGTGAACAAAACCAAGAAGCAAGGGTGCACAAAGAAGAACGGTGGGTATAAAGAGCAAGGGTGTATAAGTTAACATTGGGTGCACTAAAAAGAAGACATTCTCAACACATAACAAGGTAACATGCAAGGGGGCCCGACATCAAGTCAAGGAGAGAAGGGTCAACGACATCAATAAAGGAAGGACTTTTTAAGGGCATGGGCGGTATTAAAAGAAATAAAAAGATGTTGTGAAGGAAAGATTCATTTTGAGGAAAATACACTTTCCTTTGTGGAGAATATAGGCTGAACTTGCCAAAACAACAGGGAGACCAAGTTGAGAGAAGGGTCACCATTGGATCTCACCACTTGTGTAGAGATGAATGGAGAAGACACAAGAGCAATCTCTTCACATCTTAGAAGCTCCACGACCGTTGGATTAATCTCCAAGAGGACCGAACCCTAAGAAGAATATATAAATATTCTTTTGGAGAGAGAATAGGTATATCTTATTCACCCTCATTCCATGCCCCTATTGCTCTCCTTGGTCACCTTCTCACCCCTGACCCCTTTTCTCTTCTTTCTCACCTCGTGGAGGATCATCTCCATTGCTGGTTGGACCTGCAACTCCGGCTAGCTCTCCATTTGCATCTCCACCACCTTCAGATCTCTTCTCTCCACGTTTTCTCTCACCCCTCTCGTCAACCAAGCCGTCCCCATGGCTTCAAAAAATAGTAGCATGCTGCCCCCTTGATTGCCACCTTCTCCATCTTCATAAACCTAGCTGCCCAACCATCCATCAACAGTTTTGGCAAGGAGAAAAGAGGGAGAGAAGAAGAGAAGAGAAGAAGGGAGGAAACCATTAGGTCCCTCCCCTTTGGACTCCATTACCGCCCTGCCCAAACCGTTGGACTGAAACTTCTTGGGTTCGCCTGAACCTCAGCCCAAATAGCAACCATCTTGCACCGTTCTCCCTCTCTATTTCCGTCACGAACTGGTGCTGCCATTAAAACCGGCAGGTCAGCCTGCAACTCCGGCAAAGAGGGCCCCTTTCAACGGTGCCACCTCTCATCGCATGACCTCCTGCTCCTCGTCTCCACTCCTCTCAAAAAAAAAAGAAAAAAAATAGAAAAGATAAGAAGAAGAAGAAGAAAGAGGGGAGGAACGCCCCCTCACCTGGTTTTGAAATTCCATCAGTCCGTTCTCTTTAACTTAATATACCTAGAAGGGGGGGGGTGATTAGGTATTTAAATTTATATATACCTATACAGTTTTACTGGTCTATGGTATGGGGATAAAATCTCATGCCTTGGTTGTTTGAAAAAGATTATTACAACCGACTCAAATCAAATATACCTCCGTAGTATATTATCTTTTTGTCGTTTAATCTAATCAGGATATAATGCAGAACACAGACAAACAATCACACAAGACAAGATATTTTTACATGGAAACCTTAGCTAAGGAAAAACCACAGGACCACGTCCAGACGGAAAGTATAACTAACTGAAAAGTTAAACGAAACAAATGTTACCTACGTAGCACCATTGCAAATACAACATCCAACCTTAGCCAAAGCCCACTGCCAATGCATCCACGTCCTCTGAGTCAACGCCATGAATCCACTCGCGCCCTTCCAGCCAAGAAGCCTTATCCGCTTGTTCAGTTTGGTACACCCCAACCTACCTACGACCGGCTCCTCCGATCTTAATTTTCAACACTCTTGCCTTTGCAGAAGGTGAAGGATTCAGTACACCCTGAACCCCAAGTTGCTCAAAAGGTATTTGAGTCACACTAGTACTCTCAGGCTTACTAGGTTAAGTATAGAATTGGAAAACCTAGGCTGAGTAAAGATCAAGCTCTTGGCTTTGATCGAGAAGAGAACAAGCTCACAAGATGTGAATGAAAACAAGCTTCTTGCTCTTAGAAATGGACACTACTAAATATAGCATTTGCTTCCCTCTCTTGAAGATTGAGTCACTCTGTATCTCTGTGTGTATTTAGAGAAGGCATAGAGGGGGTATATTTATAGAATACCAAGACCCTGAGTCGTGTGGAACGTGGGATAATGGAATCATGAATTTCGGATCTGATAAATCGATTCTGCTCAAAGTCCAATCGATTGTACACTTGGTCCAATCGATTAGGCCATGTCCAATCGATTGGGGACAAGTGTCAAATCGATTGGGCTCAATAAGTTTTATGTTTCGAAGGCACCAATCGATTGCACAAGGTTCTCCAATCGATTTGACATTTATAACTGTCTGTTTCGAAGGCTCCAATTAATTAATCAGAGTCTCCAATCGATTTGACATTTATAACTTTCTGTTCCGAAGACTCCAATCGATTAATCAGAGTCTCCAATCGATTTGACTCAAAGATTTCTGTCCCATAGTCTCCAATTGATTACACAGTGTCTCCAATCGATTGGGCTTAATTATGTTTCTGCCTCATAGTGTCCAATCGATTACACAGTGTCTCCAATCGATTGGGTTATGTCCAATCGATTGGGGACACATGTCCAATCGATTGGACTTTCCCACTAGTCAATAAAATTAACTTTGACTCGGGTCTGTCCAATGACTAAGTCTGACAATTATATTTTGTTCATTTTAATCAACTCCTATGGCCACTAAGTCACTTACATTCCTAATCGAGCGTACACGATTTAACTGACAAATCGGCAGTTACTTAGATGACTCCTATCGTCAACCGTCTGATTTTTGCTCTCTGTCTTTTAGTCTTCACGTAGTTGGCGAAGTATGTGTACCACGACATCTTCATGCTACACTTGTGCTCGTAGGAATAGTTACAAGAATGTTTTTATATCACACGGAATCTTTGCTAAATCGAATATGAAAATATTCCTTACAATCTCTCCCTTTGGTCATTCCGTGACAAAAAAATATTTAATTATAAAGAAGATAAAAAATAAAAAATACAATCCCACCCTCTTACATGATTCACTCACTATCTAACACTCTCTTAGAGATAATCGAATAGATATAGTGTAATGGCTTTTGATCCATTCTCTGCACATTCTACCAACAATACATACCATGTAATATCATCGGCAATTAATAATTCATATAAAATGCAGTGAGTATAATTATGCACATCACAAGTAGAAAAATTGAAAAAATAGTTAAATATTTTTCTCCCCCTAAATTTCTCTCCCCCTATCTCATGCATCCACTTATTTTTACCGCTATGATTTTCTCTCCCCCTTTTTGTCACAAATTGACAAAGGTACAGAGATATAAGCAAATAATAAGCATGAATTGAAGATTATCATGATAAACAAGTGCAATATATACATCTATAACCAATCAATTCACAGTAGTCAAACAAATTATAGTAGATCTTGAAGCATAAACTAAGCTTTGGAATATGAATTGGTTGGGATAAAGTTTTTAAGAAGCAAATAAAATAAATTTTATTGAAACATGTTTGATTACTACTGACAAAGATTACCATGAAATACAGAACTTGTGAAAGTTAAAATTTCAACTAGATCAAGATATGTAAATAGAGATTCTTATTCGTCGGTTTAATAAAAAATACGTAGTCAAAGAAAATAATGAAATCATTGCTCTTGAGAACCAGTATAATGTACAATGCTGAAATCAGAATCGACACAAGATAGGATAATTAATGTCAGTAATATTCCAGATATCAAATTCTAGAAATTCGGAGGTATCCTGTATCCAGATATGAAACCCTCATTAGAGCTTTTAAGGGTTCTCACATACGCTCATATATATGAGTATTTACTGATGGATAAGAATTTTTCTAGCAAATTGGCTGTCTTTTACACCATTTTTATTCACTTTGAATATAGGTAGCTTTCACTCTTCATGTAGATAGCCATTTTCTGTAGCAAATGAGAATCATATTTCAATTTCGAATAGGGCCATATAGACGGCATACACTCTAACTTGAATAGAGGTAGTTGTTTCTTTACTATAATAACTCTCATTGGGAAGCTAACAGACGACTATAGTGCAGTTTCGAAATCAACTGAACGCAGGAACACTACTAATTTGAAGTCATATCTAGTAGAGGTTTATTCCTCATTCCCGGAATAAGATCTAGAAATAATACTGAAATCATATCTATCCATGAAGAAGAGTCAATCAGTGTGTAGCGTGTGAAATCCATGGTTGCAAGAGATAATTTTAACCACTGACACAGACAAGGTATAAATGAATAATCATTACAAACACAGAAAAAAATATATATATATCTCACCATGATATGATTTTGATGAACTCAAAAACAAGTCTGTAATTAGATTATTCAAAATGAGTTATAATCAAACAGATTATTATGAAAGCAAAAAAAAAAAATTCAAACTACAAAATCAATCAATCAAGCTAATACCGATAGATTTACGAATAAATTCGAATCTAACGACATCAAGATGTTTTGTAAAAATATCCGCTAATTGATTTTCAGTTGCAACGTGCTCCAAAGTGATAATTTTTTCTTCAACAAGATCTCTTATAAAATGATGACGAATGTCAATATATTTAGTTCTAGAGTATTGAACAGGATTTTTGGATATATTTATCGCACTAGTATTATCACAATATATAGTCATTAATCCTTGATTGATCCCATAGTAAGTCAACATCTGCTTCATCCATAGCAGTTGAGTACAACAGCTCCCAGCTGCAATATACTCGGCTTCAGCATTAGATAAAGAAGTACAGTTCTGTTTCTTGCTTTGCCAACTAACTAGGTTGTTCCAACATAAAAATACCTACCACTAGTGCTTTTTCTGTCATCAACATTTCCAACCCAGTCAGCATTAGAATATCCTGCAAGTTCTGTAGAAGTATCAAAAGAATACCAGATACCATATCCCACAATTCCACTAACATACCTGATGATACGTTTGACTGCAAGAATATAAGATTCTTTGGGATCAGCTTGAAATCTAGCATATGCACCCACACTAAAGGAAATATCAGGACGACTAGCAGTGAGATAGAGTAAACTTCCTATCATGCTTCTGTATAAGGTCTGGTCAACATCTTTTCCTTTAGTGTCTTTGCTCAGCTTTAAAGTAGTACTCATGGGAGTATGATGGTGTTTAGTTGATTCCATACCAAATTTCTTAACTAAGTCTTTGCTATATTTGGATTGAGAAATAAAAATTCCGTCATCCAACTGTTTTACTTAAAGACCTAGAAAATAACTCAGCTCACCGACCATGCTCATTTCAAATTCTTTTTTCATTTGTTCTGAAAACATGTGAGCATGATCAACAGATGTGGACCCAAAAACTATATCATCAACATAGATTTGAGCAATCACATAAATTCTCTAAATAGTTTTAACAAATAATGTCTTGTCCACTTTTCTTATGAAACCTTGATGAAGTAGAAAAGTGGTCAATCTCTCATACTAAGCCTTGGGGGCTTGTTTTAAACCATACAATGCCTTTTTGAGATGATAAACTTGATCAAAAAATTTTGGATCCTCAAACCCTTTGGGTTGTTCCACATAAACTTCTTCTTGAAGAACACCATTCAAGAAGACACTCTTGACATCCATCTGAAAAAGTTTAAACTTAAGATGACAAGCAACAGCAAGCAGTATACGAATGGATTCCAATCTAGCAACAGGAGCAAAAGTTTCATCAAAATCAATGCCTTCAATTTGAGTATAGCCTTGAGCTACAAGTCTGGCTTTGTTTCTGACAACTGTTCCATTTTTATCTGATTTATTTTCGAAAATCCATTTTGTGCCTGTAACATTTGTATCTTTAGGTCTGGGCACTAAATACCAAACATCATTTCTAGTAAATTGACTTAGTTCCTCCCGCATGGCACTAATTCAATTTTCATCAGTAAGAGCTTCAGAAATATTTTTTGGTTCAATCTGAGAAGTATAACACACAAAATTAACAACATTTTCAATCTGTCATCTAGTTTGAACTCTACTTCCTGCCTCACCAATGATGTCAACACTAGGGTGATTTTTCTTAACCCACAAGGGTGGGGATTTATCAGCAAGAAAATCACTAGAAGATGAAGTAACATAATGTCATCAATACTTTGATAGATATCATCACAGTTGTCATCTTGAGAGGAATTTTTTTCAGTATTCAAATCATCAATAACCACATTAATAGACTCTATTATCATTTTAGTTCTTTGATTGAGAACCCGATAAGCTCTACTATTAGTGGAATATCCCAAAAACATTCTTTCATCTCCTCTTTTGTCGAATTTTCCCAGAGATTCTCTATCTCTTAGAATGTAGCATTTGCTCCCAAAAACCTTGAAATATTTGACATTAGGTTTTTTACTCGACCAGATTTCATAATGAGTATTCAAAGTTCCTAGTCTCAAATAAACTCTATTAAGAGTATAGCAATCAGTGTTCATTACTTCTGCCCATAGATTTTGAGATAAGTTTTTGCTGTGAAGCATTACTCGGGCCATTTCCTGAATCACCCTATTCTTTCTTTCCACCACGCCATTTTGCTGTGGTGTAATGGGTGCAGAAAATTCATGCTTAATGCCAATGGCATCACAGTACTCAGTGAGATGATAATCTTCAAATTCTCCACCATGATCAGTATGAATCCTGACTATACTATAGCCTTTTTCATTCTGAATTTTTTAGCATATCTTTTTACATTCTTCAAAAGCATCTGATTTCTCTTTTGGAAAAGCAATCCAAGTCAATCTAGAGTAATCATCTACCATGACCAGAATGTATCTTTTACCTCCTAAACTTTCAGTCCTCATTGGACCCATAAGATCTATGTGAATCAGATCAAGCACTTTGGAGGTAGCACAATAATTTCCCTTTTTGTGTGAGCTTTTTATTTGTTTATCGATTTGGCAAGCTCCACAAATTGTGCCTGTAGGTTTTCCCAATTTGGGCACACCTCTCACTAATTCTTTATTAGTGATTTTAACTAGGTCCTTTTGGTTCATGTGACCTAGTCTTTGGTGTCATAAGTCAAAATCATTTAATTTAGTAGAATTACAGATGATCTTGGGATTTCTACCAATGATATAACAGTTTTCAGAGGTTCTTGAACCTCTCATAACACATTTGTCAGATTCATCAATAACATCATATCTTTGGCTTGTGAATTTAACTAGTATGATTATTATCACAAATTTGACTTACGGTAAGAAAATTGGCTTTAAGTCCCTCAACACAGAAAACATTATCAAGTTGGGAATACCTGGAGCTTGAATACTTCCCTGACCAATGACTTTGGCCATACTTTCATCCCCAAAAGTAACACTACCATCCTTATGATCTTCAATATGATAAAACATTGACTTGTCTCCAGTCATGTGTCTAGAACAACCACTGTCCAGATACCATTTATTGTTTTCCAAAGCTTTGAAAGCAGAATGAATCATAAGACATTTTTTATCATCTTTTCTCACCCAAATGGTCTTAATTTTGAAAGTTTTGCCATTTGTTTGGGAATAAATGAATTGTTCATTCTTTTGTCATTTCTGGACCATTGATTCTTAGCAACATGACTATCAAACAAAGTTTTTCTTAATTCAAAAATTTTAGAAATTTCTCTCTTTAGTTCATTAGATTTCATGTATAACCCACTTAGCCTAGAACTATGATGACTTACCAATTCAGTTTGTTTGAACTTTGTTGTCATACATTTTTCTATAGGATATGTGGGTTTCACATTATTCTTATGAGAACAAAGAAGATAATCAAAATTCTTGAATTTAGCAATATCATTCTTGTTTGTCAATTGATTATTAAAGGACTTTTGAAATTCTTTTCTCAAAACATTATTTTTCATTAGAAGCAATTTCTTTTCTTCTTCCCACTGTCTCCTTTCATCAGTGAGTTCAATATTTGCTAGTTCTAATGACACATTTTTACGATCCAATTTCTCCATTTGTGCAAATAGATCTTTATTTTCTTTAGTCAATCTCAGATTGTCTAAATATAGTTTTTCATAAGCTATATTCAAATAGTCTTCGGACAATGGAGTTCTGGATGTATTTTCACATTCTCTTTGCATTTTGTCAAATTAATGAAAATGGACTAGTTTCTCAGGAATCTAAATTCAGGTTATTAACCCTTAATTAGAAATACCCGCTCTGATACTAATTGAAATTCTACCGGTCCTGTTCTCTTTAACTTAATATACCTAGAAGGGGGGTTGATTAGATATTTAAATTTAGATATACCTATACAGTTTTACTGGTCTATGGTATGGGGATAAAATCTCATGCCTTGATTGTTTGAAAAAGATTATTACAACCGACTCAAATCAAATATACCTCCGTGATATATTATCTTTTTATCGTTTGATCTAATCAGGATATAATGCGGAACACAGACAAACAAACACACAAAACAAGATATTTTTACGTGAAAACCTTAGCTAAAGAAAAACCATGAGACCAGGTCCAGACGGAAAGTATCACTAATTGAAAAGTTAAACGAAACAAAGGTTACCTACGCAGCACCGTTGCAAATATAGTATCCAACCTTAGCCAAGGCCCACTGCCGATGCATCCACTCCTCTGAGTCAATGCCATGAATCCACGCGCGCCCTTCCAGCCAAGAAGCCTTATTTGCTTGTTCAGTTTGGTACACCCCAAACCTACCTTCGACCGGCTCCTTCGATCTTAATTTTCAACACTCTCGCCTTTGTAGAAGGTGAAGGATTCAGTACACCCTGAACTTTAAGTTGTTCAAAAGGTGTTTGAGTCATATTCGTACTTTCGGGCTTACTAGGTTAAGTATAGAATTGGAAAACCTAGGTTGAGTAAAGATCAAGCTCTTGGCTTTGATCGAGAAGAGAACAATCTCACAAGATGTGAATGAAAATAAACTTCTTGCTCTTCGAAATGGACACTCTACTGAATATAGCCTTTGCTTCTCTCTCTTGAAGATTGAGTTACTCTGTGTCTCTGTGTGTATGTAGAAGAAGGCATAGAGGGGGTATATTTATAGAATACTAAGACCCTGAGTCGTATGGCGTGGGATAATGGAACTATGAATTTTGAATCTGATAAAATCGATTCTGTTCAAAGTCCAATCAATTGTACACTTGGTCCAATTGATTGGGGACAAGTGTCCAATCGATTGGGCTCAATAAGTTTTATGTTCCAAAGGCACCAATCGATTGCACAAGGTTCTCCAATCGATTTGACATTTATAACTTTCTGTCTCGAAGGCTCTAATCGATTAATTAGAGTCTCCAATCGATTTGACATTTATAACTTTCTGTCCCGAAGACCCCAATCGATTAATTAGAGTCTCCAATCGATTTGACTCAGAAAGATTTTTGTCCCGTAGTCTCTAATCGATTACACAGTGTCTCCAATTGATTGGGCTATGTCCAATCGATTGGGGACACGTGTCCAATCGATTGGACTTTCCCACTAGTCAATAAAATTGACTTTGACTCGGGTCTGTCCAATGGCTAAGTCTGACCATTATATTTTGTTCATTTTAATCAACTCTTATTGCCACTAAGTCACTTACCTTCCTAATCGAGTGTACACGATTTAACTGACAAATTGGCAGTTACTCAGATGACTCCTGTCATCAACCGTCTGATCCTTGCTGTCTCTGTCTTTTAGTTTTTACGTAGTTGGCGAAGTATGCGTACCACGACATCTTCACGCTACACTTGTGCTTGTAGGAATGGTTACAAGAATGTTTTTATGTCACATGGAATCTTTGCCAAATTGAATATAAAAATATTCCTTACAGGTTTGTGCGCCTCCTTCTCACTACCGCCTGCCACCACCGGTAGCACCGCCTCCTTGCAGCAACTCCTCCAAGCACTCCGAGAAACTCCTCCATCAAGGTGCGCACCAGCAGGTCTACACACCAAGAACCGTTGGACGCACATCACTCCCACGCTCCTAGCCTCTCCACCATCTTTCACCGCCCGCAACTTCATTTCCAACAGAAGGCTCTCTTGAAAATGGCCTGCAACACTTGTCTATCGTGGATCCCTGCCATGACTTGGCTGTGTACACTTCATGTTCACATCACGTCGGCAGCCACCCGTCCCTATGGGTCATTCTCTCCTTGTTATGTATAGGCCAACCACCATTGCATTCCCCATTCCGACCACCTCTCTTGCGGGTGGTTATTTATTGGCTACTCCAAGGCCAGCCATGGCCGATCCAAGATGCATCACTCTTAAGACCGAATCCCTCCATCTCATGGTCGAAAGGTAAGACGCGATATTTCTCTCTAGTTATCGCTTCTCTATCTAAAAGTCTTCTCTCTCTAGAAAAGTGAGTTTTCTCTCTCTAGGGTTGACTCACTTTTACTCTCTTTCTCTCTCTAGCTTAATCCGTAGTTCTTTTAGAACTTTAGTGTTTTATTTTCTTTTGAGCATTGTAATAACTTTTGAATTTTAAGTGATGAGTTACTATTATTGATCGTGGTTTGATTTCGTTCATGAATATTTTTGTTAGATTATGATAGGTTCTCTCTTTAAAAATATCAGATGTTGTTTTAAAAACAATCAATCACCATTTTCACCTCTCCATAAAAAATTTGTCATTTTATGTTCAGAGTTGCACTAACCCAGCTAATCCCGAGTGCGGATCGACATCTGACATACTTTCCACTGTGCAAGAATGCTTAATTTTGCAGGAAATCGGATAAAAATTACAAATGTGTTGAAATTAGGGTTTCTGTAACCAACGACGCAGAAAAACCCTATTTTCATTGCACCACCGTACACCCCTTACAATCCTTCTTCAATTCACCACACGCCTGTGTGACAGATAGGTATGGTGATTCACAACCCTCCTTGTTGCTCTAGTGAACCAACCAGCGATTCCAGCGGTGTTGTTCAACGCGAAGTTCGTTCCACGACGTGCAAGTGCACTACTGTGCACTCCATCTTCTTCCATCTTGCTAGTTTATCTCCATGCCCAGCATCTCCTCCCACTGATGAGGTAACCTGGAACTCTAGATCTCTACAACGGTAGGTCCTCCTATCCCCCTCCTTCTTCTTCCATTTCTTCATCTTTACCCGGAGTTGCTGACCTGCAACTCCGGCAACCTTCAGATGGAAACCTTTTGGACGTTGTAACTCTCTCCACAGTGTTCTCCTCTCCCTTCAAGGCTCCACCCTTCAACACCACTTTCACCTTCATCATCGTCTGGACTTGCAACTCAACCATTCCACCATCCCTTGCTGGCAAAACAAGAAAGGTTTGCACTGCTGCACATCTCCAACTGCCACCTCCTTCAATGGTGGTGCATATCCTTGCAAAACCAGGTGCTCAACATCCAACCACAAACCACCTCCAGTACCACTAAAAATGGTGCTGCATAGCTCTACATCACCGCCTCCATCCCTACTACACTGTATAGCAACATCGGCCTGCAACAAGAATCCACATGGCCTCACCTACATTCTCCTCCATCATCTTAAGCTACTACCTCTAGTCCACGCACCTGCCATTCCATGGTCTTCACCTGCAACTCACGGTGTCATCCTCCTCGTTCCACCCGAACCTACTATTCTCCTTGGTGGTCGTCCTCCACACCAGCAAGCACACCTGCAACTCCGAACTCCTCTAACCGATCAGATCCTTTGTGAATAACCCTCTTCATGCAGGCAACTTCACGAAACTGTCATGAACCTGCACTACTCCACTTGCAAGTTGCGGTCTAGGCCGTGAATACCTCCATCTTTTCCACCTCAGGCCGTTAGCACCACCACGGACTACCTGCCTGTGGCTCCTCCTCTGCTTCTCACCCATGCACCACAACCAGACTGCATCTTCATGGTTGATAAGCCTTCAACTCCTTGCTCCTACTGTCCTCTAGATGCAGGCTGATCTTGGAACTCCTCAAACATCACCCTATGTACACCGTAGCCTCTCAAGTTGCAGGCCGATCAGATCCACCACCATGGGTGGTCATCTTTACCATCAGATCTGCTGCTCCCAAGCTTTTCAAACAGTGTGCAACTTCTTCATCTTCATCAAAGTATAGCCACTGTATATATGCATCACCATATCATGATCTGGAATTCCTTCTCCCATCTAGCAGATCATGTCAGGTAAATTTCAAAAGTTCTTTCTCTATTCTTTTTCTCTCTCTAGAATAATTTCATTTCTAAATTTCTCTCTCTCTAAGCCTTTTCCCTATTTCTCTATCTAAAAAACCTATTTTCTCTCTCTAGACCTCTTTAGTCACTTTCTCTCTCCAAGTTTTGATTTTCTCTCTATTAATTGTCTTCTCTCTCTATATTTTTACTCTCATTGTTTTCTAGGTTAGCATTTATTTTTATTTAATTTGTGTAACACTTTGATAAATTTATAAATTTATTTTGAAATTTTCTTTATTTATTGTATTTTCATTCTATTTTTATTTATGTTAATTAGCTGATAAAAGTCTCACAAAAAATATTGTTTTAAATTTTGATTATCAATCACCATTCTCACCCTTCCATATTTCCAACCACTTTTTGTTGTTCTAATGTTTCGATAAATTGTGTTCCCTAACCCCGAGTGCGGACTCAACATCCGATTTACCACTGTGCAAGTCTACATTTTTGTAGGATTTAAAGTGAATCGGAATTACAAATATTGTTGAACTAGGATTTCTGATCCGACGACATGGAAAATCCCTAGTTTCAATTATAACTATTCAAAAATAAAGAATAACTAAGCAATAAAATTATGAAATAACCGTGCTGAAACAAATTCCATTCATTAAATTAAAAATGTCAAATTACAATAAAAAAATTTACATTGCAATAAACTAACTAGAAAGCAATCTTAGAGAGAGAAAGTGGTAGAGAGATCTAGAGAGAGAAAAAGCTAAAGAAAGAGGTAAGCCTACCCTAGAGAGAAATGGAGATAGAAAGAGAAACTATGGTGAGAAAGAATGGTTTACCTTAAACTTACCCCGGAGAGATCAGATCAGCCCAGTGAGTGGTTTGGCCCGGGTGATCGGCCAAGAAGATGAAGGCTGTTGATATGAATGGTTAGCCATGAAAACTGGAGGTGCATCTTGGATCGGGCATGGTTGGCCTTGGAGTTCAGGCAAGTGCAAGCCGTGATGGGTGTATGGTAGTGGCTGGGCCGTTGGTTGTTGGTGTGGGAGCGGTTGTTGTGTGCAACAATCGTGGAGAATAAGGGGACCTTGAGTGACTTGCAGGTCTAGTGAAGGGCTTCAACTGATGGGAGGATGTCGTGACCTGGCTGGAGAAAATGAAGAAGCCCGGAGAAGGATAGCCTTAGACGTTTAGTTGCAGGATGGATCACTTTTCCAACTGGTGCTTGTAGGTGAGAAAGGAAAGGGTGACCTGACCTCAGAGATGGAGGTGGTAAGAGGAGGAGCTCTCATTGATGAGCAGGCATGAAGATCTGCTGCTACTGGTGGACTGGTGCATGAAGATGGATGCGAGGGAACATGTTGCAGTGGTAGAACAGTGGGGAGCAAGTACGGTGCACTTCCTTGTGCACATCTGGTGCACAGAAAGGTTGCGTGGAGGAGGATTGTTTTGCCGATTCACCTGCATGCAAGCCGTGAGGAGAAGCATGGGTTTGGCCAGCAGATGGGGACCCAAGGAGAGGGCGTTACAGGTTGACTGTGCATGCTGGTAGTGGTAGCAGAGGAACTAGGTGGTGGTGCTAGAGGAAAACATGCTGGCCTCGAGTGAAACGGCTTGAGAAGTTGCTGCCGCATGTGAAAGTGCAGCAACCTTGTGGGGTCGTTGGAGAGCAAGGAGAAGGGGAAGAGATTTGGGAGCTAGTGCAGCCAGCAATTGAGAGGAGGGCGGTCCTCTAGTTGTAGGCGGCATGGGAAGAAAGAAGAAGGGGACGGTAAGTTAGGGTTTGGTTCTAGGTTCAAGAGAGATTGAGAGATAGTCAAAGTGAGAGAGATGAGAGAGGGACGTGGGGTGATAGATTAGGTTTTTTTTTTCTTTTTTCCTTTATAAGATATCTCTCTTCCTCATTTTGAAATCGTCTCATTCATGCATATGCCAAGGATGTGGGTCCCATTTTTAGGCCAAAAATATATTCTCCCCTTAATTAATGGTCCAATGTTCCCATGTTCTAAAAATTTTCTTTTAAAGCCTTAAAGCTTTCCTTTACTCTTCTTTAAATCCTCCACTTTCTAAAAGATTATTTTGTAACTTTTCACCATCAATAATAATTATTCTCAAAGATCATTTTTCAAAAGATTTTTAAATCCATTCTTTTGCGTCCAAAATCTCTCTTTTTTAAAGAACTTTCCAAAATATTTTTAAATCAAGCTTTTATATCTTTATAAAGATACCTTATTTAAATTCAAAAGATTTTTAAATCCAATTTTTTTTTTCTTTTTACAAAATATTTTGAATTCTAGAAGAGAACAAGAAATCTTATGTTTTGAAAAATAAACACATTTGAAATCTGGACCCTCCGTTTTTGTGGTCCTTTGATGGACACACCATTCACGCATATAATAATACCTTATCGTGGATAACCATTTATCTTGTAGATCGCGTGGTGATCTCATAGAGATTGGATATGATGATGAGGATCTATGATCTTATGGATGATCAAATGGATCATTGGATGGTGGATATCGGATGGATTATCAGACGGTGGAGATCGGCCAAGGTAGGCCATAGGATATAGTGATGGTGAGGGGAGAGAAGAATCAGATGGTTGAGATTAAGAGAAGAGAGAAAATGAGGGTTTAGAGAGAGGAGAGAAGAAATATTACAAAATAAAGAGAAAATGCTAACAGAAGGTCTTGAACCTTGGTCTTTGACTTGGTCTTCTGCATACTTCATCAACTGAGCAAGCCTTCGTCTTGTGTTAGTTGATTAAGCTTTGATCTCCTTAGTCTCTTCTCTGGGGGTTTGACTCTTCTTCTCTCTTGACCGTCTCTTAGGCTTTTTTGATCCTCTGGCTCTACCTACACTTAGTCTATACACTACAACAAAAAGTGCTCTTAATAACATTAGTGTTATGACGTTCAATAAATAATGTAATTAAAAATACGTTTTTAATCGCATGCACCCGAAAATGCGATTAAAAATATCATTTTATTGAGTTTACAAGTGACCGCAATATAAACGCATTTTTTATCGCATTTTATTTTATTATAAGGGCATTTTCGTAAATGTTGTAAATATCTTCTAACATAAGAAGTCATTTGGTCTTAGTGCATGCCTTTGTTGGTTAGCAGCGAACTCGTGGAAATGTTGGCGTCGAAGCTCCCGAAGTTAGAAACCCCCCCCCCCCAAACCCTTGGTCTTCCTCTCAATCCTCCCAAATTGGAAAGATGGGGAAGGTGAAGAGATTGAAAAGAATCCATTTCCCCCTCATTGAAGAAAGTCATTACAGAAGACGCTGCCCATTACAATCAATTTCTCTCCTTCATAGGCGATCGTTTGCTGGACTATTCTCTATCGCTGGTGAGTTCAATTTTTTTGATTTTACTCTCTTTTATTTTGTCTTTTTTAAGGTTCAATTCCATATTTATGGCTTAGGGTTTGTTTGTGTTGCATAACAACATAAGTCGGCATCTCCGATTAGGGTTTGCTTGAGAAACCTTCCTCTTTTCTCTTTGATTGAATAAAGATCTTTTGCTTTTGTTGGTCCATGCATAGAGGAAGGAAACTTTCAATGTCAATCATGTGACTTTTATTTCTCTATTTTTTTTTTTGGATTGAGCATGAATCAAACGTGAATGGATTGGTGACAATAGCGCAGCTGTGTTGTTATATCTTGTTTCGATTGAAACGGTTATATCATGGTTACTTTGTATTATGCAGAAAAATAGGCTTATAGGTCCTATCCTTCCTCTATGCATATTATCTTGTATGGATTGAGCCAATTTGGATTGAGAATGAAGTAAACGTGTATGGATTGGTGACATTTGCAGAAAAATAGGCTTGTAGGTCCATTTACAAATGCTCTGCCTAAAAGCTCTGTTTTGGTCACATTTGATATTAGAGATAAGTACTCAAAGGTGACATTCTTAATTTTTTGTCTGGAATTGATTTGTCACATAACCAATTAACTGGCAACATCCCACCTGAAATTGGAAACATAAGTGAGATGAATGCCTTGAATTTGTCCTACAATTGTTTCATGTGCCAACAACATTTTCGCACATTGTTCAATATCAATGTTATGATTGCTGCTGGAAGTTGTATATTGTGGGAATAATTTTTGGGGAGATGTGGGTGATATTGTGTTATGTGAGCTTTATGGTTGTCTGTGTTGTCATGGAGCAGTTGTGGCTGTATGTTCTAGTAATGGTAGTTCTGTGGCTGTATGTTGATGCTGTATGATTAACACATGTGAATATTTACGTATTTTATATTGTGGTGTCTGGTGAGCAATAGATGCTCTATCCTCAAGTTGTGCTTTACCTCGCAAGCAACATGTCCACTGTGAAAGTCGTGAAGAGTCCACTACCGAGGAGTGGCAAAGAGCTGAACTCAAAGGTGTGGTCTTTCAAGCCTTGTGGGTTCGCTGCAGATCATGAGGGTGGGAGCACCAGAACTTGGCTTGGATGTGATACACCAAAGAGTCCCCTCCAATAGAAGGATCTAATCTGCTATTAGTTAGATTAAATACTTATTTATTTTCTATATTTGAATTAGGTTTATCACTTTTTTAGTTTCCTTTTTAGAGTAGAACTAGTTTAGGAAGTTACCGGTGAGAAGTAGGATATATTATGGATCTAGAATTTTATTTATCTTGTCTCTTAAGTTTTTAACAAGGGCCATATTAGTGCTGTGAAAATAGATTTAGCTGTTGCTAAAGACATCCCAACCTAGTGTGTTGGATGATTAATGGCTTTCGCAGAGATTGGAGTTGGGTTTATTTACAATGGAGCTACATAGTTTTTGTGTAAGATTTTCTAATTGCAGCTATCCTATGTCAATTCCATGTTCTGTGTCATATGAGTTTAATTTATATGGCTAGTAATTCAACATCCGACAGGTGCAGCAAGCATATAAAGAGTTGATCTTCAAAAGGCGTATGATTCATATGATTGACTAGTTCTAGAGCAGATTATGAGGTTGTTGAAATTTCCTGAACCTTGGATAGAATGGATTGAAGCTTGTGTCATTTATGCTTCTTGTACTTGTTAATGAGACCCCTTGTGGGTACTTGGCATGAATGAGCTCAAGCTGGGAGATCCTATATCTCCAACTTTATTCACTATGGTTATAGAGGTCTTTTCAGTGTTGCTAAATAAGAAGGTTGAAGAAAAAAGATAAAAATTCACCCCTCTTGCAGGAAAGTTTAGATTTCTCACATCTGTTATGATGATCTTATGATGTTTCTTTACACTAACTCTCAATTAGCCAATGAATTCAGTCACATCCTCTCATTACAGGGCTTAAAGTCAACTACTTTAAATACGAGGTTTTCTTCCCAGCTAATGGTGAAATTAACAATGAGGAAATTCTTAGCTCTCTTAGTGTTGCTGAAGGAAGGTTATTCTAGTTAAGTTTCTTGGGCTCCACCTCTTACTCCTAAAAAGCTTGTTCTCTCGGATTGCTGGCCAATAGTTGAAAAGATTAAGAAGAAAATTCTAGTTGGACAAATGTTTCACTTTCTTTTATATGAAGAATAATATGACCAGTGGAAGAAGGTGGTCTTAATATCAGGAGTGCTCAAGTTTGAGACATGGCTGGTCATCTTAAGCAATTATGGATGATAGCTTCTAGAAAGAATAATTTTTAGACTATGTGGATGTCGACTTGATACCTTAAGAATAGACCTGTTGGGACAAGGAATAGGGGTTTTCCTATGGACAACCTAGTTTCTTCATAGAGACTAATCAATAATGTTGATCGTTGGGGTTGGGATGTATGGAAATATTGAAGAAATTGGGATATAGCAGCTAGACATTTTGGGTAAAGAGTGAAAGATGTTTGGATGGATATCAAAACAGTTTTGTGATTATGGTTGATAATAAGGAAAGTGTAATATACGCCCAAGAAAGTGTTTTGTACCTGTCAGAAAAGTGTTGTAAACATGGTTCCATCAAGTCAATATTGAGCAAGTGAGTCCTAATTAAGTCTTAGACTCTTAAGATAAAACTATCTCTAACCTGAATTTGATTAAATCTTTGTGATATTACTTTAATATTTTATTTGTAAACATCAAATTACTTCACAAATGGAAGTTGTTTTCTGAGTTTCAGATCAAATCTTCCAACTTTTAGAAGAATTGTTTTATAATTATATTACCTCTATTTCTAACTCTCTTTCCTACTTTGACTCTAAAAATGATGGTGACAATAGCGCAGCTGTGTAGTTATATTTTGAGAAGGGTGATTTTGCTTAATATGGTGATGGTGATACTACAATACTTCCTCTGCAATCATGGGCCAATTTGGAAGGATAACAATGACAAAAATTCCCAAAGATTGCTCAATATTTGGAAGGATAACTTCATAGGTCTTTCTTGAGGGTTAGCAAGAGGGCTAATTTGGTGGATATTTATTAATTACAATAGAAACTGATATGTATGGTATTATAATCCGAAATTTTATTTATAAATTCACTTTTCTAGGTAATATTAGTTCACACCATTGCAGTTGGAAACCTTGTTGAGGAAAGTTAAGGCTAAGGTTATAATTGATGTGACACTAGAAATATAAGCTTGTATTATAAAATTCTATATTTTCACAATGCTTCTAAAATTCAAAACCCTAGCTCCTCAATAAAATGATTAATGGCAACACTTTTGACATAAAACCCGTATTATGTTGTTAAACAAAATAGCTTGATACAAAGCTCACCACCTTTAAGACAATTATCTGTTAAAAAAACTCAAAATTAGTTGACAAAGATTTGTTTCTTATTGTAGGGTGCAACAAGTGAAGAATCATAATAGAGTTGTGGGCAGGTTTGAAGTTTTCAGGTGGTGCCATCATGATGGATAAAGCTTGGGTGCATCTTAACAGGTTTTGAAATGCATACCCTAGATTAATAAAATCATAATGTACACATACCACGTGGTAGATTTAATGATTGTAGCTTGTTATTTGTAGAGTTACGACGGAGTACCAAGAAGGAGCTATGAAGTTTGTAGAAATTGCTAAGGCAAATGCAGAAAGCCCAGAATGGATTAGATGTCCATGCAAAAAATGTCAGAATCTGTATCTTCGAAATGGTCCAACTGTTTATGAGCACTTAGTCATAAATGGGATAGATTTAACATACACAACTTGGTCTGGCATGGGGAGCCACGGAGTACATCAAAACCTGATATCGAAATGTCAGATACATATAGATTATGTAGAGCTGTGTATGAGCAAGATGAAGATATTCTAGAACCTGTTCAAGATAAAAGAGAAGCAGATGAAGATGTTCCAGAACCTGTTGAAGATAGAAGAGAGGCAGACTTCAGAAAATTCTTAGAAGATGCTGAAACCCCTTTATACCCAGGTTGCACAAAGTATACGAGGTTATCTGCAATAGTAGCTTTATACAAGCATAAAGCTATGAATGGTCTATTTGATAAGAGTTTTAACGAACTTCTGGAGATATTGCATGACATGCTACCACAAGATAACACAATTCCTGAATCGATATACTCAACGAAGAAGTTACTCAAGTCATTTGATCTTGAGTACGAGAAGATACATGCATGTGTGAATGACTGTTGTCTATTTAGAAAGGATCTAGTAGAAATGGAGAATTGTCCAAAATGTGGTTCCTCTAGATGGAAGTTAGATCATCGAACAAAAAAAATTAAAAAGGGAGTTCCAGCAAAGGTGTTGAGATATTTCCCAATAATACCAAGGTTTAGGAGGATGTTTAGGTCAACAGAAATGGCAGAACAGTTAAGGTGGCATTCCACTCATAAAAGTGAAGATTGCAACATGAGACACCCAGTGGATTCCTTGGCATGGGATACCATTAATAAGAAGTGGCCTTCTTTCTCAACAGATCCACGAAATCTTCGACTTGATCTTGCTACAGATGGATTCAATCCCTTTCGTGATCTTAGTTCTAGATACAGTTGTTGGCCAGTGATGCTGGTTATATACAATCTCCCACCTTGGCTATGCATGAAAAAAGAACATTTGATGCTAACATTATTGATTTCAGGTCCTAAGCAATCAGGGAATGACATAGATGTATATTTATAGCCACTGATAGATGATTTGCAAGAGTTGTGAAATAATGGAGTCGATGTTTATGATGCATTCACTAAGTCCATTTTCAGTTTGAAGGCAATTTTGATGTGGACAATAAATGATTTTCCTGCATATGGAAACCTTGCTTGGTGTACCACAAAGGGAAGAACAGCATGTCCTGTATGCGGTGTTAATACATGTGGACAATGGCTAACATCCAGTAGGAAAATGGCATACATGGGTCATAGGCGCTTTCTTGCACCTAGTCATCATTTTCGATCGAAGAGAAGTTGGTTTGATGGAAACCATGAAAATAGGGAGAAGCCTGGAATAATATCTGGTTCAATAATTTACAATGAGGTTAAGAATTTAGAAATTGATTGGGGAAAAGGAGGAAATAAGAAAAATAAGAGAAAAGTGCAAGAACCGCAAATGTGGAAGAAGATGTCTTTATTTTTTGACTTACCATATTGGGAGGTAATAACTCTAAGTAGTTTGTTTTTTTTTTTTTTTTTAAAAACTAATAATAGTCAATGACATCTTTTTAAAATTTTCCTTCTGATTGATTTTTCAGCATCTACTTCTGCGTCATAATTTAGACGTAATGCATATAGAGAAGAACGTCTGCGAGAGCGTTATCGGGACATTGTTGGATGTAAAGGGAAAATCAAAGGATGGACTTAATTCTCGTAAAGATTTACAAGAAATGGGAATTAGGCATGAGTTGCATCCAGAGGACCGAGGAAAGAAAATCTATCTTCCAGCAGCGCCGCATACACTATCAAAAAATGAGAAACAAATCTTTTGCAAGAGGCTACTGGACTTAAAGCTACCTGATGGCTATAGTTTAAATATCAGAAACTGCGTATCAATAGAAGAATGCAAGATTTTAGGCCTCAAGTCTCACGATTGTCATGTGTTAATGCAGCAATTATTGTCTGTAGCATTGAGAGGACTTCTACCAAAAGGACCAAGGAATGCAATATTTTGATTATGTGCATTTTTTAATGAATTATGTCAAAGGGTCATTGATAGAGAAAAATTAGAAGTCCTTGAGGAAGAAGTTGCTGAGACTTTATATATGTTAGAAAGGTTTTTTCCTCCTTCCTTCTTCGACATTATGGTTCACTTGACAATTCACATAGGACGGGAAGCGCGACTATGTGGATCAGTTCAATATCGTTGGATGTACCCCTTCGAGAGGTGATCATTTACATTTATTTTTCATGTACGTTCATAACAATTTGTATATTTAGGGTCTGAAGTGGTTAACCTAAATATTATTTTCATGTAATCGTTTATCTTTAGATATATGAAGACATTGAAAGGATATGTTAGGAATCGTGCAAGACCTGAAGGTTGCATAGCAGAATGCTATCTCGCAGACGAGTGCATGAGGTTTTGTAGTGGATACATGAAGCAAGTAGATGAATTAGATGGTCCTAAAACTCGAAATCAAGATTTTGAAAATGATGTTATCCTTGAAGGTCATCCAATTTCTAAGGGAATATCAATTATATTGACTGATGAAATGGTACCGAGTGCTCATCGTTATGTGTTGTTCAATATGGCCGAAGTAGAACCATATTTAGAGTAAGTACGGCAATAATTCCATTACAATAGTTAAATTGTTGACATCACATGCATCTTACTATTTTCCTTTCCAATTAGAATGCACTTGGAGGAGTTGAAACATTTGGACAGACGTCTCTTAAGAAATGAAAGCTTACTTTGGAAGAAACACGATGATAATTTCTCTGCATGGTTCAAACAAAAGGTTTTATGCTACTTGTTTTGCGTTATCCCTATAAGTATATATATACTTATAATCTTAACATTTTCCCTTTAATTTTTAACAGATTGAGGTTCAGAGTACTAGTGTCTCCAAAACATTAAAGTGGCTTGCGTATGGCCCTAGAAAGGATGCAATGTCATATTCTGCGTATGTTATCAATGGGCAACGATTCCACACAAAGGATGCTGAGAAGTCTACACAAAATAGTGGTGTTTCCATTGAAGCAACAACTATGTGTAGATCCAGTTCAAAGGACACAAACCAAATTGTTGATATAGTTGCTTACTATGGGGTCATAAAAGATATAATCTTACTTGACTACCACACTATTCAAATTCTTCTATTTAATTGTGATTGGGCAAACATTGGAAATGGTGTCAAAGTTGAAGATGGATTTACGTTGGTTAACCTCCACCAAGGACAAAACCGATTTGAAAGAGACCCATTTATTTTAGCATCACAGGCAAAGCAAGTGTTTTACTCTAGGGAAAGTGATTCATCTAGTTGGTATGTCCTATTAAAGGCACCACCAAGAGGTTTTCAAGAGTTAGAAATGTATGATGAGAATGTTGATATGCTATCCAGACCAGTAGATGTATCAAGACTTGACATGAGTATTGATGATGAAGATGGTAACTATGTAAGAAGGGATTGTGAAGGCTTGTATGTCTAATGCAATTCGTTTTAGTGGATCTTGTATCCTAACTGTAGTTTCTAATATCCAGCCACTAGTGAAGCTCTTTTCCTTGATTTCTTTTGTTTCATAGTTTGTATATAAAAGTAAATTTTATTTGCTGAACTTTCTTCATATTATTTTTTAATCAATTGATTTGAGAATTGTAGACGATGAGTTTCATAGATTGAAAAATTGAATGGATCCACTTTCAAATATGAAGCAAGAAGATTAACTTTTTTTTTCATTTGATTATCAGATACAAAATGTCTTCTCGACCGAGGTAATAATCAATTACATATTTTAATTAGCAATTGTTATTTCACAAACAATTGCATATATCTCTTTTATTCATTTTTTTTTATCCATGAATAGAGTTCAAGAGAGGCAGTTAAAAGAGCAGAGAAAGAAAGATTATCTATCCAAGCTGCTCTTAGGAATGAATCCAATACTGGGATACATATATCAAATGGACCTTCCTCAGATATGCCTAACCCCTCAACGGAAGAACAACAAAAGTCCAAAAATAAACAGGGGCCTACAAAATATAAGGCAATGGCAACGGAAAGTGGAAAAAGGGTAGAGGTTAAATTTAATGAGAGGGGCCAAGCTATTGAATAAGAATCTATACAAATGGTATCTTTCTTGGGAGTTATAGTACGAGAGATGCTACCAATAACCTATGATGATTGGAAGAAGGTTCCCCTGGATAAGAAAGACGATGCTTGGGAAGTAGTTACGGTAATATTTAAAATATTATTTGTCATTTAAAATTATTTATTTTAAGATAAGTGATAATTATATTTTTTTAACAATTGTCATTTCGCAGCAAAAATTTATCTTGAATGAAGAGCACAAACCTTACGTCCTACAACTAATGGGAAGATTGTTGTGATCTCATAAATCGAGATTGGTGGACAAGATAAATTCAAGTGAGCAAGAAGATTTAAGAACTATCAAACCTAATAACATCGACTCTGCACAATGGCAAACCTTCATAAGACGAAAGTCTTCTAAACTATTCTTGGTAAGTATAACTTTTATGTCAATGTACGTGTAAAATGTGTTTAATATACTAAAAATGTAATTTGTTTTGTAGGAAAAAAGCAAAAAATTCAAGGAAATGAGAGCAAAACAAGATCTCCCTTACACATGCAGTCGTAAAGGCTATGCTCGCTTGGAGGATGAGATGGTAATCTCTTCTCAATTTGTAAATATTTTAATGAAAAGTTTAAATAATATTTTAATATGTTTCACTTGTGGAAATTATGTTTTGTAGAAAAAGGAGAGTCCAAACCCATCCTCCATAACTAGGGTTGATGTTTGGTCTCGGGCACATACCAAGTCGAGTGGTGAACCATCCAACCCAACAGTTGTTGAGCACTTAGTATGCCTTGAAATGCTATTTTATCTAATTATTTTTTGTTGTAATAAATCTGTCTTCGTCGTTAGGTCATACTTATATATAGTGATATTTGATATGTAAATTCAGAGAAGGATTCAACAACTTAGAGAATCATCTTCTTCTACTCTAAAAGACGATGCACTTTCACAAGTACTTGGACCTGAACGTCGTGGTCGAGTTAGAGGGGTTGGATTTGGAGTTGCTCCATCTAAATTAGGTGCAATATCACAAAGCACCAAGAAGATAAATCAAATATTAGAACAAGAACTAATGTTAATGAAGGAAAAGATGAAGCTTTTGGAAAGTTTGATGTCACAGTCAATGAATAATCAGGCAAGTTACTAATGTAGAAAACATAATAATTATAAGTATATATAATATTTTTATTATATTCCTTATGTCTTTTATTATTTGAACTTTTTACAGGATCAGAGTGTAGGGAATGAGCAAATATTCCAAAAGAGTATAAGTACTCCCCAGGTAAATTATATCAACACTGAATTCTCATGTTAAATTATCTCTCTTTATATATATATTTAAAAGACTCTTTATGTAGAAGTAACTATTTTTATTGTTATTTTAATGATAGTCACAACGTGGAAGTACTAATCGGGGAGGTGACAAGTGTAAGTTGCTAAATTGGATGGAACCGGATGAGGTAGTTGCTCATGCACGTTGGGTGACAGATGATCCTAAAGCACTAGTACATTTTGTACCTCTTGGACCCAATGCTTCCAAAGTTTGGGTTGATGAAGACAAACAACCTTCAGCATTATTATGGAGGTCAACATCTGATATGCGAACAATAGGAGAAGCTATAGGAAGTACAATTGTATGGCCTACAGACCATATTATTATGACTGAAGATTAACTCTGGTATAGCATTCTATTCCTTTATCTCGATAATGAATGATATGCGTGAACATGTAATATGTTTGGATGTTATATGATATTTTATAAACAATATGCAATGTTAAAGAATAATCATAATGGTATTTTTTTAATTGAGTACACTTACAACCATTTCTTAAGTAAGGACAGAATCATAACATATCATTTTTAAAATTTTGTCATATTTATTCAAGTTGTTTTTTGGAATGTGCAGGTCCAGGTGGAAGGCCTCTTTTTGGTTGTGGATGTGGTGGTTATGATGCAAGGCTAGCTCTCTCAAATCGTCTTAAGGGAGATGTAGTTGATATTTGAAGTCTTTTAATTTTGTCAGTTTAAGGATCCAAATTTAAGTAAAACAATTGACATTTGTTTCATTTCGATGTTGCAACACTAGAAGTTTCTTTTGTTGAACAATACTATTTTATTAGTAAGAATCTTTAATTTATTGGATTCGGTTATGAATTGAAAGAAAAAAAAAGAGGAATTACCTTCAACTCGTAATAATGTTCTTTTTTTTTTGCAAGTTAATGAATTGCATTCTTACATGTATATATGGAAGACGTGACAAAATTATACAGACAGGAGAATGTGACTTTTCACTAAGAAAATTAACAGGGATATTTGTAAGAGCATTATATGGAGAATTTTTCTTAAAAAAATATAACGTGTAAATGAATGCGATGCTTAAAATTCTATAGCGTTCAAAGAAGGCCATGCTTAACAAAAATCTATGACACAAAAGCATTTTACGAACGTCATGCTTTTGGAAGAGTTTATAACTTTTTTTAAATGCCATGGTTTATAAAAATATGAATGCCATGCTTTAAAATTCTAAAGCAAACAAAGAATGCCATGTATAATCAGAAATCATGACCGACCATAGCATTTTATGAACGTCAAGATTTAATAAGGATTCTACAGCATTCTCTAAACGTCATTGTTTTAAGCATTCATAGCGTTTCGGTTTTTAGAACCTCATGAAATGTTGGTAAATGAAGGCATTTATCAAATGCCATAAATTTATGGCGTTCCATAAAACGCTATAAAAGAAACAATAGCAATGCGTTCTATGGCATATATCGAACGCCATCAATGGCAATTTTTGTTGTAGTGGTATATATCTTTTTATCCTTAGCTTGTTTGGCTCTTTAACTTTGGTCATTGGCTCTTGAGGTTGATTGTGGGTCTGCATTCCATTAGAATCGTCCAATTGGTATCTCTGCGATAGAAAAAACACGTAATGAGACTTAATTAAAACAACTTTATATCTTGATTTTCCAAAATGTGTTTAATTCATGTGAATAGTCGATTTTCATATAAAAAGTGTGTTCTACGTAATGAAGAAACTCTTACGTAGAAAAGTCGACGAAAAGAGAAGTTTTATGAAGGAGAATGTGACATCGTTAAAAGAATAATACTTAAAATAAGCACTTTTGAGCGAATATCAGCAAATGAGGTCCTAATCTCGAAACCTCTTCTAAGACTTTTATTGTGTTGAAATAAATATGCTAGAAGAGGCGGGGTAACAAACAGAGGTCCGATTAGGAATCTGTAACTAGTTATAGGTTTAGGCATTTCAAAGTTTTAAGTTAAGTCAAAATCGGGCAAACGAGGTCCCAATCTCCCGAAACCTCTTCCAACACTCCTATTGTGTTGAAACAAATATTCTAGAAGAGATGGGGTAAAAAATAGAGGTCCGATTAGGAATCTGTAGCCAGTTATAGGTTTAGGCATTTCAAGACTTTAAGTTAAGTCAAATTTAGGACCTTGATGCCCAAATCGGGCAAATGAGTCCCAATCTCCCGAAACCTCTTCCAAGACTTCTATTGTGTTGAAACAAATATGGTAGAAAAAATGGGATTAAAAACAGAGGTCCTGTTAGGAATCTGTAGCCAATTTTGGTTTTGACATTTGAAAGTTTTAAGTTAAGTCAAATTTAAGACTTCGACGCCCAAATCAGACAAACGAGGTCCCAATCTCCCGAAACCTCTTCTAACACTTTTATTGTGTTGAAACAAATATGCTATAAGAGACGAGATAAAAAATAGAGGTCCGGTTAGAAATCTGTAGCCAATTATAAGTTTAGGCATTTCAAGGTTTTAAGTTAAGTCAAATTTAGGACTTCGATGCCCAAATCAGACAAACGAGGTCACAATCTCTTAAAACCTCTTCCAATACTTCTATTGTGTTGAAACAAATATATTGAAAGAGACGGGGTAAAAAACAGAGGTCCAGTTAGGAATCTGTAGCCAGTTATAAGTTTAGACATTTCAAGGTTTTAAGTTTAGTCAAATTTAGGACATCGACGCCCATATTAGGCAAACGAGGTCCCAATCTCCTGAAACCTCTTCCAACACTTCTATTGTATTGAAACAAATATGTTGGAAGAGACGGGGTAAAAAACAGAGCTCTAGTTAAGAATCTGTAGCTAGTTATAGGTTTAAGAATTTCACGATTTTAAGTTAACTTTTTATTTCCATTTCGTTTACATTGAATCTTAACATTTCATATATTAATTATTTTACTTTTATTTGTTTTTGCAAGGCCTAGATGCTTATTGATCGTGTCTTCTACTCTATCAGATTGATTTTTGAAACTATTATAACATTGTTGAATTTAGAACAGTGAATATAGTAGAAACTTAAGTATTTAAGATATTGAATTTTATATTTTCTACACTTTGTTTTGATAAAATGGAACAAGGAAATGACCGTTGTAGTGACGGCCACTTGGACGTTGGTAAACGTTTGGTATTAAAAACACATAATGAGTTTTAGTGACGGTTAAGGCCGTCGCTATAGATCTCTTATAGCGACGATCATGTCCATCGGTAAATTGTGTGTACACAAAAAAATTATTATAATATCTACCGACGGTTTTGGCCGTCGGTATAAATCCTCTGTAGCGATGGCCTATTTTCTGGTCGTCGTTGTACATGTGATATACCGATAGGCGAGACCGTCGATGTATGGTTTTTCCAGCGCACCGTATGTCGAGAAATGACTTTTTTGCGACGACCATTTTTTTGGTGACCGTTGGGTAATACCTTTTAGTAACGGGTAGCGACTCACACCTGGTAAATCTTTAACACTTCCCCCCTTACTAAAACTAAACAATGTTCTTGTAGATTATAGTTCAAGGTATATAAGTAGTGATTTCATATCTAGAGGTGAATCGTGCTCTAGCAACGACCGTCAGCCGTCGCTGAAAGTCTTTTTTCCTGTAGTGTGAAAAAGGTAACCAAATGGCTGGATGTAATATAACCCAGTCCTCACTATATGAATTTATCAAAATAAAAACTACTATCATGTAATCCAAGTGCATCTAAAAAGATCATGTGTGCAATTTTACCGTCTGTGCTGACCTTAAAAAGAGTACCCATGAAGGGTGAGTCCAACTGATTCACAAGTAAAAACTACATTAAACCTTTCTGGTGCATGTGTGTAGGTATACATAACAACATGCTCCATATTTCCACCAATATAACTAATACGGGGACATGGCATAAGGGATATATGAAATATTAAAGAACGGATCTACGAAAGATACGTATTAAGGAGATCAATAAATTACAGCTACAACAATTATCTTTTACAGATCTACCAATATAATTAACGAACATGCAAAAGAATATATATTTCTAATTAACCATATAATGTGATGATAATAAACATATAACTGACTCTTATCGACTCATAGTCTGACTTTTAAAATGTTGCACTTGACTAATAGTAGGTGTTTACACCTGAGGGGTGACCTAGAGTTTGAACGAATAGTCACTTGAGGCACCCTCGATTTAGGGTTGAACGAATCTTTCCTATAGACCAATCCAAGTGCTTGTACCTTAACCAACACTATGAATACTCTTACCATTTAAGGTTGTACATAACTACCTAAAGACCTATGTTGCGCCCCAAAACTCGATCCAAGATAACGACAAATCTTGAGTCGTATCTCGAGGCACAAGGGTTATATCTAAGTTTCTAGGTCAATTCATTCATTAATTTAATTAAACTATTTATCAGAGTTTTGTGTGAAAACGTCTTTTATCTTCTTTATTATAGTCGTTCTTATAATATTGTTCAATAATATGGACAACTTAATTGACATAAATATAAATAGTACTTTAATGATTCACATATATTTATAAACTGACTGATAAAAGTACAATTGAAATAAAATAAAATTTACATCTGATGAAACAAGGAAACAACTAAACATTATATATAAACACACAACTGTCTCAAAATTTGATATTTCTTACTCTTTCCCTCACACTAGATAAATCAACAAAAGTAGTAGATAGATTCGTCTCCAACAAACTGTACTAACTCCTCAACTAATGGCTCCACAGAAATTGAAAATAATAAATAAACTATAAGCAACCATTAAGGTTGCCCAGTAGGTTAATAAAACGTAAAACTACATATACATAACTGTTTATGAGTAGTGAAAATAAAATTGCGGTTTTACAAATTTCATTTATCGATAGAAACATAAATCAACTAAACAATTTCAATTGACAATAATAAATAGAATTTAAAATTTACCAACAGAACTTGAAATTTAAACAATTTAAATAGTAATCATATATGTCTATATATTGTCCATCATCAACTAATAACACACAAGTCAGGTAGTCTATTCATCATAGAGTGAAGAGGTCACGACTAGTATCAGCCCTAGTCTAGCAAATATCTCTTGTTCCAACACTTAACCAGTGTGGAACCCCACCGTTGGTATCCTGATTTGCAGTTGGACGAAGATTTGCCACTGCGTGTGAGGAGCACGCTGCAAGCCCATGAATTAAGGCTTAGGAGAAGGCCTTTGACCACGGCACTGAATACACAGGTCAAAAGAACAACGATGGTCAATCGTTCGACATTTGCAGATATTTTAATGATCTTTAAACTATCCAGGGACCGATGAACCATACCCCTCGCGTCTATTGCCTCATCGAGGTATACAATATAAACCTCTATCAGATATAGACTTCCAAGACGTACCACTACAAACAATGGTCTTCTAGAAAAGAGAAAAAGAATTTCTTGGATATCAACAGTGATGCTATTCTCCAAGACACCCCATGACCATCAAGGAGACTAGAGTCACAATTGTTATCTTAGAACAAATTATCATCTTCGGAAATTAGCAATAATCTACTCATCAGACATTCAATTAATTTTTTTCTAGATCACCTTAGTGATACATAATATAATATAAATAAGAATTAAAGGTTTTTAATCAAATTAACTTTCTTTCTCTCTCTCTTTTTTTTAAAACTTTAACACGCAAATATGTGTACTGAATTCCCCCGTCACATCTTATATGTTCCGTCGTCTTGGGACCAGCTTGCTGCCTCATACGAATTATTACGCTTTGAAGCTCATGTAACACTCATCATCCACAATATAAAACTCAGGCGGTCTATCACCCTCACCTAATCAATCTCTAATCAAGTTCTAAGTCTCAGGCGGTCTATCACCATCATCTGTTAACTAAGTTCTAAGTCTCGGGCGGTCTATTACCCTCACCCACTAAGTTGGGAAATTCAGACACCACATATATCAATCAATTAGGAATTTTCGTCCCATCATCATCCAAAATCCGTATCAATCCACATATAATCACTATTTTCCTTTATTGAATGAAAGAAAATGAGTATTTTAATAAGATCCTTAAAACTTTTAATTTAAATTTTTTTTTTTAAATTCAAGCCTCTCCCAAAACTTGTTAGTGGAAAATTTTGAATTTTAAAAGATAACTAAGCTTTCTAACTTAAGATTACATAAAATAATAATATATAAGTAATATATAGATATAACCAAAATTTTGTTATATTTAAATGTTTTTTTTTTAAATATCTCAAAATATAAAAATAATAAAAAAATATATTATTTTTTTTATTTATTAAAATTAAGATTCTACTCGAAAATTTACCCAAAATCAACTGAAGAATCGCTCGATTCCGAGTTGTAGAACTCAAGATATAGTGATTTGAAAATTTTTAAGTAATGCTAGAAAATATTTTCCTTCCCGGAAGATACACGTCCTCAAAACCGAAAATGCTATATTTTTCATTATTATTATTATTATATTATTTATTTATTTATTTTGTTTGGGCCAGCCACATAACTTATGGGCTCTAATATAAATTATGGGCCTTAATGAAGGGCCCAACATGAGTTTTTTATTTTATTTTTGAGGTTGTCTTCTTGAAGCCGAAATCACCATTAACGAACCAGCAAGCTTGGCTGGTTTGGGCGGCCATGGATGGGTGCCATTTCGTCCCCAAAAATATCCAATAAACCCTCTAAAATCTTCCCACATAATCCTCATTTAGTTAATAATGTTTTTGTGTGGATTAAATGGGCTATTATGCCCTAGAATCATAAAAAAATTGAGAAATTTTTGAACTATAACAGTCCGGAAAAGTTGAATGTTGCCTGCCCAAAAGAACACATCAACACTTGAATATCCAATTGGTGTCGAACACATATATTTTACAACAAATTTAAGGTTTCTCAAGTTATCCTTTCTTTAATTTTAATCGTGTGTGTGTGTGGTGGAGAGAGAGAGAGAGGGAGGATGGAAACCATAGGGCGGGATGGGATGGAGATGAGGGAAAGGTAAAAGAGTAAATAACTCTCTTAACTTATCATCTACTTTGGGGAGGGGGGGTGAGAGAGGATGGAAACCATAGGGCGGGACGGGATGGAGATGAGGGAAAGGTAAAAGAGTAAAATAACTCTCTTAACTTATCATCTACTTTATTTGAAATTTTTTGAAGAGTATTTTCATCAAAGTTAGTGGATTGAATCTCCTATGAATTTTTTAAAGGATAATTTTTCAATATATCTATCTATACTACTTTAAAGCCAAAATTGGGGTTGGGGCATTCCCTCCACATGGGCTTCACAAGACACTTGCCTAGGCAGAGTAGAACTTTGAAGATGAAGGCCCATTATCAATGTTGATGACAAACATTATGTGGGCCACATTGCATATTCTTAGTGACTACTTACCGGATGAATGTTTGGCCCATCCCTTGGTGGCAGCCTGATTAGTGATTTCATACCTTTGGATTTGACAACCCCAAATAATGCTTGAAATCTACTGTTATAAATAAATCACAGAAAAGATTCTAATTTAATGGATAAAAATTACTAATCAAGTTGAATTTTGGTATGTAAGTCCATTTTTAGGGATAGGCCAGACATCCACTCGGTTAGTGGTCTACAAGAGTACTCGGTTAGTGGTCTACAAGAGTACTCGGTTAGTGGTCTACAAGAGTGTGTCACGTGGCTCATAATGTGGTCCGTCATCAATGTTGATAAGACCCTACAATACTGTGGTCCGTCATCAAAGTTGATGAGACCCTACAATCACTATTGCACGTGATGGCCCTAGTAAACATAGCCCATGTTACAATCGGGTGAGCCTTCGTTCGGTCAAAGACAAAAGAGGGTGTCGCAGTCCCGCTCGCTAACGACCACATGTTGTGCCATCACTTTCAAGAAAAGATTTTTTAGTTTGAATATCAAGAGAACTTGTTCCCTATTTTTAGACTGTCCGATAGTCCTCGGGATACACACCGCGCAATCGATCGTCCACCGTCTGGATGTCCTCGGTGAGGCAAACAGCGTCCTTCACCAATACATATTCTCGGGAAGGCGAGGGTTGGGTAGGTGAAAGGTCAAAAAAACAAAAACTCTTTCAAACCCTAAATAAATACTGGACCGTTTTCCCGCTTAACCCTAGAAAAAGAATCCTCTCTCGTCGCCATTTTTAACAAGTGCAGTTGTTGAGCAGATGTGAAAGATCAAAAGGTAATGGATGCACGGGAAGCCAGCAGATTAGCTTCTTCTGAACCTCTCGCCGGTATGATGGTGGGCCCCAACCCCTACAGTTCTATGCTGGGTCCCAACTCCTCTGCAGGGATAATGCAAAGCATGCGCCTTCCCTTTAACTCGATGGTTTCTTCTTCTTTATCCAGACCCTCCGATTCCTCCGACCTTCCGTCCTACCATGGTGATGGATCGTCGGGCCTCAGACCCTGCGGTTTTAGCATGGTCAGCGATGAGCCAATGAAGAAGAAAAGAGGAAGACCGAGGAAGTATGGATCCGACGGTGGCATGGCGTTGGCATTGGCTTCTCTCTCTTCGGAGCCTCCCATTCATTCTCCCAATATCCCGTCGTCTGATCAGCATTTTAAGCGGAACCGAGGGCGGCCCCCCGGATCCGGAAAGAAGCAGCAGTTGGATGCCTTGGGTAAGTTTTGTGCTTACTCTGTCTTTCTTTTTTTAATCCTGCGTTGTACGGAATACTACTAGTGCTCATCTGTTTTTAGGGTTGGTAACAGGGTCAACTGGAATTGCTTTTACTCCACATGTTATCACTGTTAAAGCCGGTGAGGTAGGCGACTGACTGACTATCTCTGTTACTCTAGAATTCTTCTCTTTCTCATTCTTGAATTGTTCTTGAATAAGAGTAAATGCGTCGGTCACTGATTGGTGTTATGGTTACTTGAGTTCGTATCATTGTGTACTATGTCTTCTGAATGTGCGTTGATTCAATTTTTCAATTTTTCTCTCTCTAATTATAAGCTCTATGCTTGTACGTTTTAGCAACCCTCCCATATGCTGTAACATTGTTGTTTCTTGTATCCGGCTATCTATACACATGTCCACCCACACAAGCATACACATAAATGTAAATACATATATATATACACACACACACACACCTATGTAACAATCACATGGATACATTTGTCGGTGTCCGACGTATGACATGGTGCCTTTAAGAAGCCCGACATGAGACACGTCTGTACACATGTATTATAATATAATATTTAGTTATATTCAAATCAAAATTATTTTCTTCTAAAAAATAAGGAAAGGAAATGGAGATACATCTATACAACGTGGAGCTATCCAGTAACATCGTAATTTTAAGTAGATTTTATATGGGGAATACTATTAAATAACTATGGCTGTGTTTAACAACTTTACAAAGTATTGTGTGGATGATGGAGCACACCAGCTCTCTTTTGAAATCATTTGTTAAAAAAAAAAATTAAAATAAAGGATGACACTGGAAAACATGTCAAGATGTGTGTTAGGATGTGTCCGTGTGTGGACATCTATGACATTGTGAAAACCCTAAAAGTTCCGTGTCCTTGTTACATAAATACACATACATCTGCTGCCTAGGTTTACAGGACTTGATGGTCCTCAAGATTCACACCACACAAATCTAAAGGACCATGCAATGTTTTGAACTTAAGGAGGTACTCCATAGGAGGACATCATCATGACTGTGAATGGAAATGCTTATTAATGTCCTCAAATCCTCATCTGTTTTTGATAGGAAACACCCTATATAAATGAAGGGAAGAAGGTAGAAAATAGTAAGGTTGCATATTAGGTGGAACAATTAGAAGGGCTTGTAGGAAATTTTCACAGTTTATGTGAAAAATTGCTTATGAGGAACCTATGTGTTTTGTGTAGCCAAATCCAATGATATCTTTGGAAGAGGGAAAGGAAGGATTTTCATTGGTAGAGAGCCAATACAAAGATTGAATCTTGATGTCACTTGTTGATTATGTTTGGTGGGTTTCACTTGTATTAACTTAAGGTTGAGTAGCTAGCGAGGGATGGTTAAAGACGCGGAGTTAACGGAAAGTTTCTTTTTGGGTTGTAAGCTATATAACAATAATACATACATGTTTGTCAATGTTTGACATAGATCTGAGGTTTTAGACGCGGTTTAAAAAAAAATCTAAAAATGCAAACATGCATAACTTCGTTGTTAATGGTTTACATTTAACGATTGCTTCTTTGTTTTTTCTAAATGCAAACGCTAGTTGTGTTCTCTTTTTTGGGTCGATACACCTTGTAGACTGGTAAGGTCGGCAAGCTTCCATTCACCTATATTGAGGACAATCTATATCCATCCCTTTATGAGGTGGTTACTACTTTGAGTTTTGTCATTTTTCAGTCCTCTCATTCTAATAGATGTATATGCCCTTTAGAGTAGCGTCCTTGTTGTTGAGCTCGTTCGACGTTTTTATAATTAGAAGGAAGAGTATCCCAAGGCACTATATGAGATAAAAAAGTTCCATGTCTAGGTGAAGTTGGACAAAGCTTGTGAAGTTGGTAACTGAGGTGAAGCAACTGAAGAGAGAGCTCGAGATTACCATATCTGATCTACAGTTCACTTCAGCCAAGTCATTGGAATCAAGCAAGTCTGTTCTTGTAAACAAAATCTCGGCCATGAAGGTTGAGTTTGAGATGATGCTTGCAGATGCAAATGCCGAATTCGTTCACAAGCACAAGGTGAAGATTCTAAACCTTAGTGAATAGTTAGGCATTGCATGGGCTCAGCTCGCGGTCTGCGAAAGGATTTTTCTTTATTGTGGACAAGGTATTAAATTTCTTTTATTTTGCGGAATATTTCCATTTTGCGGTATAAGGTATTCTACTCTTACAGTAGAAATTTTGCAATATTACGCGGAATATTTTGTGTTATAGTGTTTTTTGATTATTTCGTACAAGGAAAATTGAATAATGTTAGTCAAAATATTGGGAATCAAGAACCTCAAGGCGATGAATCAAGCGCTTCTGTGCAAATGGGCTTGGGGGTTCGGGGATGAGCTTTTAAGCCCTTGGCGGGAGATCATTGCGGGCAAGTACGGGGTCTCCTTCGGGTGGGCGAGTAGACCGCTTCGCACTACGTATGGATGCAGTTTGTGGAGGGGCATTTCCAAGTCCACTTCTATTTTCGATAGAGGTGTCAGATTTGCAACGGAATTGGGATACATGATTAGGTTTTGGGAGGACCTATGGCGCGGGGAGGCACCCCTAAATGTAGATTTTCCAGATCTCTATTCTCTTTCCAAGAAGAAAGAAAGGTCCATCCAAGATTGTATCCTTTCTAACGGAGAGGTTATTGGTTGGAATTTCAGGTTCAGGAGAAACCTCAATGATTGGGAGGTAGAGCACCTCTCTAGACTTCTCCGCCTGCATGACGTCCATCTCGCACCATCGGGTCATGGCAGAAGGATATGGATATGGACCAAAGATGGCTCATTCTCGGGTCTTTCCTTCTATGAGGTTTTACATTCTTCAGTTGGCCGTCATTCCCTTCTTCTACAGTTTGGACCCCTATAGTCCCCTCTAAGGTGGCGTTCTTCACTTGGGAGGCTTCCTTGGGTAAGATTCTGACAGTGGACCGGTTGTGGTCCAGAAGTATTATCATAGCAGACTTTTGCTGGATGTGCCGTCACTTTGGTGAAACAACGACCGTCTTCTGGTTTTTTGCGAAGCGGCCAAGGAGGTTTGGTCTTTTTTCCTCTTGACTTCGGGATGAGCTGGATGATGCTGGGCACCCTAATGGATCTTGTTATCAACTGGCAGTCCCAAGCCTTCTCCTTTAGAGGAAACATTTTTTGGAGGTTGCTGCCTTTCGCCATCGCTCTGGGCCTGGGGAAGGAAAGAAACCAAAGGGCTTTTGACGGCATTAGTTTTTCTTGGAATGTAGCGGCCTTTTTTTCGAGGACTTTGTTTTCCGCATTGATACTCTTTGCGCAAGGAACTGATGTCTTTGGCTCCCTGGTCTTTTCTAGTTTTTTCACGTTTCCTTGTTTCCCCTGGATTTGAAGGTCATATCGACCTCTTTTAGACAAGGTTCTGTAAGCCTTCCTTTGTTTTCAATAAATCTTTTATTTATAAAAAACCCTCTTTAAACATGTCCTTGATTTTTTCAAATCAATTGACTTCCAATCATTTTCACACAAAATAACCACTGCACCCAGATTTTTTTGTTGCCCGAATTGATCGTTAGAGCGAATTGAAACAAAACTTGGTGTTATTCAAATTTTCAAGGTAATTAGAAACTATTTTAACTAAACTCAAATTTCTTGTTGTATCTTGTTAGAAATCGTGTTTAAAGATAGATCTATGGATTTATGATGCCATTTCAATGGATTTGTATACAAATTTAAGAATTTTTAGGGTGATGAAAGTTCTCAAAATTTGGGGAAAACCAATTTCTTTGGTTTTCACCTTAAACATCTATGGTTGTGCATAAATGAATATTTGTATAACTTCAATTTATAACTTGGTTGGACTAAACTTTTTCTTAATATTTTAAAACATTAGGGAAAATGTTATTTTTTTATAAGTTAATAGTAGATATGATTTGTAAATTATATATAATATTGATTCATTACTTTAACCAATTATCATTCATTACTTATTTATCACAAGTGTTTTCGCATTAATTTAAAAAAAATTAAAATATTCGTTTAATGAAAATATTAAAAATTCAACACTTTAAAATAAGAGGGAAAACTTTAATGCATCAATTGCATGCATATTTGATGCATTGTTTATTTCTAATTAGTTTAGTATTAATTATATAGATATTTGTGAACATAGTAGTTAATAGTTTATATTGTTTAGGCATATAATTTACGTGTTTTGTCATGGGCCCAGTACTATAAGTACTTAGGGAATCAGTCTGCTGGGGGTCATAGTGAGGATTGAGATGATTAGAGTTAAAGGTTTGTGTTTGTGACCTTTCTACGTGTAATCAAAATTTTATTTAGATGTAAGGAAATTAAAGTGAGATAAAAGAAATTGTTTTAATCATTTCCATTTGTAATTATAGCCTTCTTTTATATACAAGTATAAAGTATGATTAAGATGGGAGAACCCCCCAATACAACCCAGAAAGCCCTCAAAAAGGATTACCAAAAAGGTACAAGCAACAACTCAAGAGGGAGTATAAACATGAACAAGTTCCTCTCATCTAAAGAAGACAAGGACTTGGGTCCTCTAGTAGAAGACTTCCCTTTGTGAAATTTAAAGCTTCCTTCCTCAAACCTTATTTCCCCTCCAGCAGAGGGCTCCCATCTGTGTAATTTGGCATGCTAGACAATAATATTAGTCTAGGAATCAAACCCATTATTAGATAGTCTAGAGGACCCTTACCTTTGTTATACTTCAGAAACTCCTCCCTTCTAAAACGAAATTTACCTTTTGGCCTTCCACCTTCTCGAATCACCATTCCTTTTCCCTTCCTTTGGGACCCACCAAATCCCTCTTGATCTCTCATACAAACCTCGCCCATTCTATTGGATCTTAATCGATATTTAAAATTAGATGACTCATAAGGTTTTATATGGTGTTGCGTCCACACGAAATCTACTCCATAAGCCCTTCCTCCCTTCTTTCCCCATCCGAGACTAGCCAACGACCTTGCTCCTCTATCCACGTGTTTATGGATATAGCCCCTTGAAGATAAGGAATCCCCTCCATTCATATGGCCGCAGTAATTATCGAAACCACCCCTATTCCACGTGTTTCTTCTCTAAGGCACTCCCCCCTTCTCCCGCTCATTGAACAACTGAACAACACACGTTCCTCCTCAGGATGAAAATGAAAGGAGTCTCTCCACGTAGCCACCTTTTTTGGTTCTCCCCTTCTCACGATGACCTACCGCATGCCGCCCATGACTTCTTGCTGCAGACATGCGCCCCATCTCCGTATTTGACACCCCCCCCCCCCCCCCCCCCCCCCCCAAAAAAAAAAAAAGTTGCGAGTCACGTCATCGTCTCCATCCTTCTATTGTTGCAACACCGGACCACTTCTTTCTGCTCTTGGGAACCTCTTCATCTGATCCCTAAGAGATAGTAGATCTGAAATGCCCTGTGGTCTTGGCTTCTCCTCTGTATCCTTTGGAGCTACGGTCATTGACGGGAGCTACTTGCACAGAATATAACAGAACAAACAATCCCATCAAAGCAAATATTAATTACTTTAGGGATCTCATCACTTGCCCGAACCTGCATCCTTGCCCATTCCACGCACAAAGTTTGTAGTGTCTCCGTCTATCCTCACAAAACCTCCACAAATATCCCAAATTATCTTAAAGACATGAAATCCAAAGATGAAGAGGTAGCCCAAAATCCTGACCCACCCTTCATGAACCTCCCTCCCCTAGATAGAGCTACCCATAGAGTTTCCCCAAACATCCAAATAAAGAAAAATTTTGCCCATCAATCTCTTACCCACCCGAAGCATTTTCATGGCCTCCAAATCATATGGGAAAATGAAAAGGAGACCTTACACAATCTTCTAATCTTTACCCCTACTGGAACATTCCAATGCCAACCCAAATTTGCACAGACTTCAAATTGCTTGGTTCCTTCAAGACGACCAACCAGGCATTTCTTCAAGAACTTCTTCTTCTCTTCCACACCCTGGTAATCTGGAGTGACAAAAGTGTCGGATTCTCTCGCCCCCCCCCCCCCCCCCTTCATGATCTCAGAAGTCTGGTCAACATAAAAAGTTGGTCGTCTCCCTCGCCTATTCTCCATTCCGACACCTCATCTTGCTCTAATCCATAGAGTGATTGTTGTAATTTCTTTTTAATTTTCTTGAATATTGAGAGAGAGGAGAGAGAGAGAGAGAGAGAGAGAGAGGATCAATCATAGTTGCCATCATTAAAAGATTCAGTTGGTCATCACTTAACATGTGCTAATAAAATTTGATAATCCATAATCACCATCTCCCGCACAAGAAAAATTTGCCAGAATGCAAAGCATCTAACATAGGTTCGACGATATCCTTAAGTCATCATGGTTCAAAGGTTTGGACAATCCCGAGATGAATCGCACGATCCCTTTGGCAAGACATAAAACCAAGGTGAATCGGCTATCACCAATGGTTGTTTAGATCGCCGATTCAACTTGATCGATCCGGACATAACTCATTCAGATTGTTCAAGTTGAATCAACAATCTCAACCAGACGATGATCTATTGGGGATGAAACTTTGGTAATCTATTTGAAGAATAGATCTATTTGAAAAAAAACTTGTTTCAGTTGACTAGTTCCCAAAAAACCAGCCCACAAAAATGAGAAGTTGGGCCCAATTTTGTTGCTAAAGCCCAAGAAGATGAGGTTGTCTTCAACCTCTCGATTGCCTGAAGGTTTTTAATGAAACCCTAACCCTAACAAAACCTCGATGGAACTCGACCAGTGTGAAGGCGTTGATATGACGTGTGCCGGAACAGGAGAAATTCTGGCAATGGATATTCAGTGCACGACAATGGAAAAAAAACGGTGGCAATGGTTGAAACAGGGAGGAGCACGGATGGATATTGAAAAATGACAAAAGAATTCCAGCACCTTATCGGTGCAAGACAAGATTCCGACGGTGTCGACTTCGGGCTTGTGGTGGCGTTAATTGTGAACCAATCAAGGTTTTGTCAGCTGAGAGTCACTCCCTCTTTCTATCCCCCTCTCTCTATCTCTTTCTTTTTCGATTTTTTCCCTATTCTATTAGATCTTAGATAGTGGTTTCTATTTCAGTTCCTGTGCAGTCTTGGCTTTCCTCACTCCATCTGTGATTGTTAGCACTTAGCAAAGGAGTAAAAACGCCCTAAATTGTCTCGGATCATCTCGTAGAGTCTTGGGGTGATCATTCTGATCGCCCGAGCTGGATCAGTTTCAATTGTTGGATCAAGGTGCTGAACAACACCCGACACTCAGACTTTCAACCATTCAAGTCAATAATCCAAATACAAACAATGTAACAAAATACATTTTTTAAGATTCAGATTGCGATGCTTACACAAAAAAAAGATTCAGATTGCAATGAAGCTTTTTAAATCAGTCAGAAAGATCTTTATATTGAGGTTCCAAGCCACTGGATTGCTCAATCAAGTCTTCACCTCTTTTATGGTGTCATTATCTCCTGACCCAACAGTTTGGGATGTTATCGTAATTAAATTTATAGGTGGCTATTACATTTTTTTAATAAGTATGAAGACCATTACATATTTAATCCTTATAAAATTGATCATGGCATTCTTGTGCTATGCTTAAATTGTTCTGATGGTGTAGAATAATGTTGTAAGCAGTTTGAGCTCATCTTTCTTGTCTTTTCTTTTTTGCTCCTTTTTTTTTCCATAATTACGGTTTTGACTTGGTCATACAGGAATCAAATGATTAAGATAGGAAGCTGTTAAAAAATATATCGTACCTTTACCTTTTTTAACCTTGTGTTTTGTAGGATGTTGCATCAAAGATCATGGCTTTTTTACAGCAAGGGCCACGTACAGTTTGCATTCTCTCTGCAACTGGTGCTATCTGCAATGTCACCCTTCGCCAGCCAGCAACATCTGGTGGCACTGTAACATATGAGGTCTGGATGGAATGGGATTTATATTTGATTTTTTGTATCAATCTACGTTTTGTTTTGTTATTTTCTTTCCTATATATTCGTATTTTCTTGTTTCTATTAATATTAGATTGATGCTTATCCTACACTAATTGTGTAACAATCCCTCATGTGATTTAGTAAATGCTATATAATTTATAGATAGGCATCTATATTGACATGCAGCACATGTGTTATTTTGTTAAACATGGAGCCCCTAAGAGGTCTTTGGTAATTGGAGCCTTGTTGGACACACTAGGTCTTTTTTTCTGAATAATTAGGGGAGTAAACAATCTGTGGTTTGGTAAGATATTTGTTGTATATTGAAGTTCTATTTCTTTAGGGGTTCTTCCCATACCCAACTAGCTGGTGCTATGATATGACCTTGAGGTTGTGGGTTCTATTTCAACTTACCTACACAAAAAGAAAGTGCTCATTTCACTAGCCAGATGGATAATAGTCATCTATGTTTTCGTTTGGTCATAGAACTTTTATATAGTTAATTTTTGTCATATATTGTATAATGGTTATTTACATGATTACATCTATGTTAAATGTCATATTGGATGATTTTTCTTATGGTAGACAGAAGCCAACTATATTGCCATCCAGAATAAACACTAGAAATCATTTGACTAATTCAGCTTTGTAGCTACAACTCTTCCCAAATGGATTTGCCTTCTGGGCATGAGTGTAATTTCTTATTGGTTCTATGCTATTCCGCGTCATAGGAAAAAATGGTGACATGTTAACCTATTAATGTATTTTTACAGTCTTTATAGTTATTTTTTCTCATTCACTACCAATACTCTTGTTGTTATCTCCATTGGCATATGCGCTTCCACTCTGTTTCTTCTTCCTTATCTCAATTTTTTTCTTTTTCTTTTTATACTTTCATTTGTCTTCAGTTATTATTTATTGCCGTTAACTTCTTATATCAATTCTAGTTTTTTGTCATTTATAAACTAAAAGGAAACAACTCCTTTGTCATATCCATTGTTAGTTACCTTTGTCGAAGCCTTCTCTGGTAGAAGTAACCTAGTTTCTTTCACAGTTAACATGCTAGCAAATGGTCTTCCTCCTTTTCTTGAATAATCACAAATGAGTGAATTGATTAAAATCAAATAAAAACAACTACAAAAGATGGCCCTCCAAACTTTAAATTAGAAGTTAAGCATTTGGCACCACACTTTTATCTTTGTTGTTACCAAGTTCTGAACCAATGAGCTAGATGCATCCAGCTAAAAATAAGAAAAAATAAAAAATTATTCCATTGGTCATCCTTTTGGAACTAGAAATAGAATTGTCAAGCTAGGGAAGTTCTTATCCCTTTGCCAATGGATCACGTTGAGAGAGTCAGTTCCAACGGTACTAATAGGGGTAGTGTTTGACATCTCCTTAGTTGGAGCTTAAACCTGCTCCCTCCGAGCTAACCTATTCCTATCTTGGACACAGAAGTATTGGTAGGTTCTTTCTCAGTAGAAATTGAGAGGGTGGAATTAGGTTCTCTGTCCATGGTTAGCAGAGGCGCAAACTCATTGAGTGGAGAGGGGGTAGACATCAAAGGAGCTGACTTTAGTAGATCATTAAGTGCATATATAGCTGATTCTGGAAGTCAGCCCAAAAGTGTTCTAGACACTAATTTAAATATCCTCGAGAGAGTTCGGAGTTAAGACTCTCAACGGCACACAGTTCTACGACCATGTCGAAATTAGCAGGCTGTTGCATTAAGCGAAATATTTTAACTTCTATCTTGAGGTTGCCAAAGGCTATCAACATGTTCCTGTCCTGACACCCGATGTGTGCATTCGCGGCGGCGAGGAACGGTCGGCCCAGGATGATTGGGATCGAAGTTTAAAAAGGCGTTTGAGGCTTACGCCTTGAAATAGCCTCGAGGCTTAAACCACAAAGTACCTTTCTGAGGTTTTAGGCTCAGTTCAGTGAGGCTTAAGCCTCAGATTTACATGGTACAATTGAAAAAGCTGAACCCCTCTTTTAAATTTTTTTCACTTTTTTCCATTCTTTTTCCCAAAATACCCTCACAATTCTTTTATTTAAAAAAAGACTTAACAAGTTTTATCTTGTTATCTAAAGCTCTTTATTTGGGGAGAAACACTAAATCTAACCTTTAATACCTAGTTTTTCCCATCTAGAATAAGATTAAATGGGAAGATGATGATATTAGGGATGAAGAAGAATAAAGATTGACGATTGTTGTTAGAAGAATAGGATTTAGATTTGTGTTCTAGTTATTGGACTTTGTGTTTGTATGTTAACTTGTTAGCTTTAGCTTTTATTACATTATAGACTTGCTCTACTTTCCTAACTCTATCTTGGCACTTTGTTAGTATTGATATATTATTTGTACACTAGATAGTGGACTTAGCTTAGTGACTACTTAGATTTGGTAAGTTTTTCATGTGCTTTATGTTTTTTAAGATTTGATATTAGCATTCATGCATTCAGCCAGAGCTCCGACATCATCGCTCTTAAGGTAAAATTTATAGCCTCAATTACTTTTATGCTTATTTAAGTTATTTGTTTCACATGATATGTTGTTTATCATTTTTGTAGAATTAATTATATTTTTCTAAGAATTTTTTAAGTACTTTTTTAAAAAACATTGAGGCTTAAATGAGGCTTACGCCTCGGTACCGCCTCGAGGCTACGCCTCACCTTTTTGAGATAAAACGCTCAGTTCCCGAACTAGCCTTTTTAAACTTTGATTGGGATCCTATTGTCCGGACATGGCTTCGTTTTGAGAATTATGAAGTCTACTGGGTAATAAAATTCAGCGACTTCCACAAGGACATCTTCAATAATTCCTCGAGGAATTTTGATTGATTGGTCAGTAAGTTTTAATGTGACCTTGGTAGGCTTCATGTCTTTTAAGCCCAACTATTGATAAACGAAAAACGATAGTAGATTCACGCTGGATCCTAGATCTAGTAGGGCGGTGCAAGTGAAATTATTCCCTATTGCGCATTGAACGGTAGGGCTATTTGGATCCTTAAACTTGATAATACCATTGCGTTGAATGAACACAGTGGCTTTCTCTGCCAAAAAGGCATCCTTTGGTACGTGAGTCCGTCGCTTGACCGTACATAAGTCCTGTAGGAACTTGGCGTAGGACAGAATCTGCTTGATCACAGTAAGGAACGGGATATTGAGATGTAAGTCTTTAAAGACTTACATGATCTTTGAGAATTGTTGGTCCTGTCTATTTTGGACAAGTCTGTCCGAAAAGGTGGCTTAAGTTGACAAATGGGTTTGTCCTTAGCTTGAGTTTTTTGCACAAGAATATTTGATTTTGGTGCAAAGGTTGAAACATCAGAGGTTGATTTGGAATTGGGTTCCTCTGTGCTGGATTTAAAATTAGGTGATTTTGAGGGCACCGAAGATGGAGACACTCTCATGTCAATAGTTTTGCCCGATCGGAGGGTGGTTACAGATTGTACCTCACCTTGAAGGTTCTGATTTTGCGATTGAGAACCTACCTCATAAATTGCCTCCTTCGCATTCCCCTCTGGATTGACGATAGGTTGGCTGGGGAATTTGCCTTTTGATCTCTTGTCTTCTAACTGACCTAGACGTTGCTTTAGGGGCTGCATTGATTGTTCTTGCATATTCATAAACTGAGAGAATAGGTCTTCGAGACCAGGCTTAGGAGCAGATTGTTGAGGTGCATCTAAGGGAAGCTGAGGCACCCACTCGCGATTAGAGTTTGATTGGGCATTGTAATTGTAGGGTGGAGATGCAGTTGTGACTATCTACCGACTTTGGTGATTCTGAAGGACTCGTTTTTAACCAGAATAGTTATTCTAGGGGCTAGTACTACGGGTACTGTGGTTGCGAGTACTGACCGACATACCGCCTATTGGGTTGAGTGAACTCGGGAGGATAATTGCCCTATTGCGGTCGCTGCTGTGAAGCTGATTGATGTTTCCAGGAAAAATTAGGATGATTCCTGTTGTCCGGATGATACGTTTGACTGTAGGAATTCTTCGTTGGTTGCTTAAAGGTACCGAACGTACATACCTCTTCCTGGACAGGTGGGGCACATCCTTCATTGAAAGGACATGTATCGGTGGCATGTATATTCTGCAAACAAAGATTGCAGGGCTCTATCGGGTTCTCATGACCCGCATTCATCACAGAGTTGGACTGGTGCACTGGCTTCTGGACAGATACAGCAAGGTGTAAAGACCGATTTGGTCAGTTCTTAAATTAGAGATTTCAGCTCTAGATTACTCTTTGCTTTATATCCCATTGAAGTCCGTGGGATTTGAAAAGTCTTGGTTGTCAATCCTAGGAATACTTAGTTCTTCTGTAATATAAATCGTTGAGTTAGGAGCTCGCTGAAGACTGAAATGTCAAAGATCAAGTGGACTTCATCAACAAATCAAAGAAGAATTAAAGCTAAAGAAAACCAACCAAGTGTTCAAGCTCAACTAAAGACAAAGTCAAGCTCATGCATGAAGATATAAATGATCAAAGTACATTCTCACTTAACGAACGTTCAACTATCAAGAATCTCGTGTTGCGGTTGTTTGCGTACATTTAAGGGTACACCGCGCGTTGCCAGTGGATCAATTTAAGCTTAGATGTCTCTCGGTTCTTTTGGTATCGTTTGGAAGCTATCCTAAAGACTGGATAGTTAGTATAATTGTTTGGGTATTTTTCGGAGAAGGTCTGCGAGGACTGGCCGATCAACCACTTTGAGTGGCTGACCGAAGTCTACTGACCCTGACCGGTCGACCGGTCAAAAGGTGCGGTCGATCGGACCCCACGGTACCATATATTATGGTTCTGACCTGCGGCCGACTAGACAGATTGGGCGGCCTACCGAATAGGTCTGGCCGACCTGTCAAAATGTGCGGCCGACCGGACTTTCAGCACAGATAATTTTCGGTTCTGACCAGATGGGTCGACCGGCCAAAATGAGCGGCCGACCGAATTGCGGTCGACCCCGCCTATTCCGGATCTCGTTTTGACTCAATCTCTAGTGCGATTTTTGGCGCACTTGAGTCAGTCCAATAGCTCTTTTAGGTCGTTTCTCTTGAGAGGGAATAAACTTATATAATAGTCCTTGCCCTCCGTTAGAAAGAATCAATCAAGATATCTCGACTCCTATTCTTTGATTAACATCTCTTGAGTAGAGATTTGGAATTTGAGAGAGCTTCACTTGTGCAAATCTGTACCTCCTTTGTGAAGGCTCTAGATTGTTTGAGAGAGCTTCACATGAGCAAATCTGGTTCATCTTTTGTGAAGGCTGTTCTAATTGTTTGAAGAGACTACGAAGTGTATTGTTTCCTGCAATCATCTTCTTCCAAGAAGAGGATTATCATTGGTAGAGTATCTCCGACGAATTCTTCTACAAGGATTTACCATTCTATCGAATTCATCAGAAGGTAAGTATCTTCTGGAATAAACCTGTTAGAGTGAATTCAATATTATCAAACCTGAATTGTTTGTGATTGGTGGATGAGTAAGTACTCATCAAATTGAGTTGAGGAAGGTGGAATTCTTGAGAAATTTTTCTCTAAAATACTACGGGTCTAGTGTCTTTCTAGGTGGATTGAGGATTGTAGATCCATGAGAAGAGGGCTTCTCTAAATAGATTACTGGCTTAGGCTGACTCTCTAGGTGAGTGAGAAGCAATTTTCGTTAGATTGAGACTAAGTAATCTTAGTTGTTTGATTATTTATTTCGATTGGAAATGTTGTAATTATTGATTGAAATAATATAATACTACTCGTGGTGAGTATTGGACAATGGTCGTAGGTACGGAGTCACCGAACCACTATAAATCCGAGTCTCGTGTGATTGTGAATATTTGCATATTTTATATCTGATTTTTCATATTTTTGTTCTGTGGATGATTCGTATTTTGATTGTTTGATCCTTTTCTGCCTTGTGTGATCATTAATTTTTAATCCATATAGAATCCGCAAAGAAACTAAAAAATATCCTATTCATCCCCTCTAGGACATAACGTGGTAATTAAAAGGGAATTTCAGGACTAGAGTAGCACGACTGAATTCTGAATTCTGAATTCGACGTCTAGTGTTGGGAATTCACGCCTAATTCAGTTAAGAACGCGTAGGCCTCGGTCGGAGTCTTTTGTATAAATTTTCCTTGGCACATTGACTCTAGCATTGTCTTGGACTCATCATTAAGTCCCTTATAGAACAGGTGAACCAGACTCCCCTTGTCAAAATTGTGATGGGGAAACTTGGTTAGAAAGTCTTGGAATCTGTCTCAGGCTTCATAAAACTTTTCATCAGATTTCTGTCAGAAGTCTTTGATGATATGTTTTATCTCAGTTGTCCTCAGACATTAGAAAGAATTTAGACACGAATTTACTAACTAGCCCCATGTGGTAATTGAATTCGTAAGGAGTATAGCCAAGCAGAGGCTTGATCTTTTAGAGAATGGAAAAACTCTCAATCTGACATTTTCCTAATCAAGATACTGATTCTTGAACAATGTGCAGATATTCAGAAACTTCTTCAAATGAGTGTACGGGTCCTCTCTTGGAAGACCATGAAAAGTAGGTAGCATTTGCATCGTATGTGGTCGGATTTCGAATTGAACCGCCTGCGTGGGTGGTAATGCAATGCATGTGGGTGGGTTTACGGAAATAGGAGCATAAGTATTTGTCAGAGGTTTTTCTTCTGCCATTTCGGATGTGGGTGATTTAGGGGGGGAGGAGGGAGGTGAAGGAGAGAAATGAGGTGTAGAAACTGGAGAAGATTCCATGATGATGGATTGACTCTCAGATCGAATCAATCTCTGGCTTGATCGGATCCAACTAGGCATATGTTTGTACAAATAAGCCCTAGACTTGATTGAAGGTGTCTTCAGGAAACACTAACATGAATTACACTATATGATGCTTAAGAAGCACAGAAATAATCCTAAGCCAGTTCTAAACAATCAAATATTTTCTGGACTTTAGCTTATAATCTTTAGGGGTTAGTCAAGTTATTTCAGTAGGCGAGACCATTAATTTATTCTTCTTAAAATCGCCGGACTGACCTGCTCTCTTGGTTCTCACAAGGTTATTACTTGCAAGTTATCCGTCCGGTACTAACACGAGTTAACTGCTATATAACCCATATGCTAGACAGACGTGCGACACTTGGCCATCTTAAGTACGTCCTAGGCTAGCTGGATTAGTCAAGGGTTTGACAAATGTTTTTCGGCGGAAGACTTGGGCTATGTTGTGTTCCTACTTCGATCATTAGCTGACCAACAAAAGACCAAGGAAGCCATTAGTGAACTCAGTGTACTTGAAGTAGCAGGGACTTGTGGGTGTGTTTGAAAACAAGGACCCACGCTCGTGGACTTATTGGACTTGGAATTTGTCGGATTCACTACATGCGAGTGTCATATGAACTCCGATCTAGACAATTGGGCTCTACTGAGTTGGCTCTTTTTAAGTTTACGCCGGGTTGGCACACTAGCTAGAATGATGAGGCGGGTGATAAAATCCCTCTAGTTATAATTAGAGTTGGGTTTTTCTCATTTAGGGTTGATTTTGGCCATCCATGTAGGTCAGAATTATTAATGCGAAATCAAACAAACAAACATCTAATTATTCAACTAACACCTGGGATTGCTTTGAAAAGTGAGGATGGAGTTCTCACCTACCCGTTGTGCCACGGGGTCTCCTCCGTGAAGAAAGGGAGGGGTATCCAAATGGGCTAGGGCCCGACTCCTTCCATGTGAGCTTTCACTCCCTAGTCACGTGTTAAATTGAAACTCTGCAAACAAGTTAGAGATCTAGTGGGTCTAGGGTTTCGGAGAGTTTATTGCCTTTTAGGGTTTTATAAAGCGCTCAATTAATTTAGGCAAGTTTTTTAATTTATTTCCAATTAGGGTTTGAATTCAAATTTAGAAATTCCTGAATTTAGGGTTCGAAAACTGCAAATTTCGAATTTCCTGGATTTGGAAACCTTCCAAATTCAAAATTTGAATCTAGTCAACTGGAAATCACTAAAAAGAGGAATTCTGTTAAAATTGGACTCTTTCCAATTTTAGCATTTATCCAAATTTAGAGAATCTTTAAAAATAGAAATTCCCTAAAAATTTGAAAACCCTAAAATGGAAGTTGCCAAAATTTCAAAATTCACAATTTTTAGAAACTTTTCAATTTCACAATTCCCCGAAATATGAACTTTTTAAAAATGTAGACATCAAATCTAAACCCAAATTTTTTTTTTATGCCCTCAATTAAGGGTTGCTAAAAACCCTTGAACACATCTAACATACGCAATAAAAGATGTCCTAAATTATTATAAATTTGCACTCGGCCGTCCGAAGCTTAAAATAGTAATAAAGAAATTACTAAAAATCTTAAAATAACCAAAAATAGAAAGTTTCCAAGAGTTGGATCTTTCCGTGGGAAGCAGCTTTCCGTCGTTCTTCTCTCTCCCTATCTTTCCATCCTCTTGCTACCACGCTTCGAGTCCACGAGCGCCCTTCTGATCACGATCTCCTTAACACTGTTTAGTTTGGTACATCCTGAACACACCCATCGATCAGTACACCCCGATCTTATTTACTCTCCGGTCCAGCCCCGGAAATGAAGGATTCGGTATATCCTGGCTCTTCGAACACGACTCAATAAGGTTTGAGACACACATAGTCCTCTCTGGTTTACTAGGTTTAGATTCTACTAGGTAACCTAGGCAGAGGTAAGATTCAAGCTTAAGGTGAAGTGAATACTTTAAGCAATGATCATGGAGATAGAAAAACTTAAATGGGATAAACAAGGGTTACTTAGGTTTTTCTCTCTGCAAGGCTCGACTCTCAAGAAATGAGTGGGATATTAAAGCTCTGAGGCTTTGAGTCTAAGTGTATACTTGTGTGTTTTTCTCTAAGCCCTATATGGGTTTATATAGAGTTAAACTCGAGCTAGAGCCTTTATAGGTTGTGGGGAAGTGGAAAACAAGTATCCTGTAATGGGAAGAAAAAGTCCGTCAGTCCAATCGATTGGGATAGGAAGAATTTATTTTGTCATAAATCCAATCGATGACACTTACGGTATCCAATCGATTGGACTTCCCAGATATCGATTAGAAATGTTTTCGTTAAGTCCAAATCGGATATCTTCCCACATGACTTAGTTTTAATTGGTTTTATAGTTAGTCCTATCTCTAGGGCCACTAAGTCACTTACCATCCTAAGCGTGTGAGTATGTTGTCTTGCCGACAAATACAAGTCTTCAGATGAATCAGTTTTCAATCATCTAAGTCTTCGATCTTCGTCTTTTAGTCTTCATGCAGTCAAGAGTGATGCATACCACCACATACTCAAGGCCTAACTAGTACACGTAGGATCGGTACACAATGTGTTTTATGTCATACGGAATTATGTCAAACAAAATATGAATATTCCTTACAAAGAGTTTACGAGGACATCACGCCCTTACTTAGAGTATACCAGTGGAGGAGGAAAACTGAGCCCATACCCATGTCTTTATATTTTGATGACTATGTCGGCTCCAATTTTAGTTCTCCTTGATTTACGGTAGTGGAAGACCCCACATGTATGTGCATCATGAAGACTCTACATGGGAAAGATGCATGTGGGCTACGTAGGGAGCCTGTGGAGAGTTTTTATTAATTTTCTAGGCTTATGTTGATGTTGTTTAGAGTTTTGGATGTCTTTGCAATTAGCCCATAGTTAGAGGTTGTAATTGGTTAGTTACTTTAAGTTGATGTATTTTTTTAAAGACATTAGATTAGATGGATGGCTGAGATTAGATTATGGTGTTTTGAGTTATTATATAAACTTTTTTAGTTGTAATCTTTAGGGATGATGAAATATATTAACTTTGCTCTTGAGAAATCTCTTGTGGATTGTTCTCTTCTTCCTTGGTGCGAATCCAAAATGTGTTATTTTTATCTCTAGCCCTTCTATCTTATTCTCCTCTTTCTCCATCTTTATTTTCTTTTTGGATCAAGTTTGACCTAGAAAACCAATTGTATCTCTTCCATCTCTAAACCCTAACCATTGAACACAACTATGAATAGTACCGTGTCCTAAACTAGTTCTCCCTACGACACTCTAAACCCTCCCAAAACCCTTACCACAACCCCCAAACACTCCCAGATCTCTGCGGTAACCATAGAAACCTCTAACCTCTTCTCAAACCTTAATTTTTTACAGTTCTCCTTTTTCTCCCGAAACCCGACTAAAATATGATACTTACCAGAAAGTCCTGAAATTTGCCAGAAACCTTCCTAAACTTAAAATAATTTATAATCTCTTGAAAAATGAAATTAAAGTGAACTTACAAGTGTTGGTTGACCCTACCTAGTGGAAGTCCTTACTTTCATCGGGCCGCTCAATCAATAATTGAGGGTTTTTCACTGCTTGGCTGTGAGATCTATCTACCCTTTGAAATAGGTAAGCTAATTATTTGTTAGCATATCAACATATTTATGGTAATTTTAAGAGTAGTTTTATATTTTATATTTTCCTTTTACTTGTGATAATTTATTTCCTCATATAGGCTAGTTCTCATCATCCTGCATCACCTTTCTTGTGTCAGTGCTATTTGTGGATGTATTGTAGTGCCTCTCTTGGTCATGGGGGTCTAAATAAATTTTTTCTACAAGATTTTTTTAATAAACAGACTTGCGTATTTCCTATATCTAGAACTTAACAAGCCCAGTACCAAACTAACAGCTAGCGTTATTCTTTTTTTTTTTTTTACAAGTGTACAGCTAGCCTTATTCTTGATCTCCAATTGGGTTTCTTTATTCTTCAGGAAAACTTTAGGACACTTCTATTCTTATTTCCCAGAATCCAAAACGTGGAAACAAATATTGGTATCTCATCCTACTTGTTTATGCCATTCTTTTATTTTTAATTTAAGGCGAAGTATCATATACTCAAGCTTTTTTACAACATTCCATCTCATAAAACATCTACAAGTTTGAAGTGTTGACTTAATATTTTTATGATATACCATTTAAATGCTCCTATCGATAAAAACAATACAACCAATAAGTCTTGTAGACTATGATGCCTAGATACGGATACAGTTACGGACACGGATACAGGAAACGGGGATACGACTCGACATTTTTTAAAATCAGGGACACGGATACGGATACGAATATCCTATTTTGTGGTTCAAAATTTTAATTTTTTCAACTTTTTATGAAGGATACGTATCGGTGGAGTATCCGGTGTCATGTTGACACGGATACGATGGCCATGTACAAGTATCCAGGTATCATAGATTGTAGATCTTCAATAGTTGAACATGAATGAGAACCTTGCATCTGGTATAATGCTGTATAGAACTGAATAGCTTTTCTTTGGTCTACATAGCTGTGTCTAGGGGAAAAACCCAGGCTGTTGGTCAAAATATGGTTATAATCTGCTTTTGCTTCTGATTTAGAATTTTGGATCGACCATGGAGCTTCTGTGGTGCTGTAGATCAACCAACCTTTTCTTCTGTTTGTGATGCAGCCATCTTTGATAGCCACATTTTTTATTATTATTTTTTGGGTCTAAGGATAGCCACAATACAGTAACCAACAACCAAACCCTAATCAACTAGATTCGTGGTTTACACAAATAAGTGTTCTGAAATCAATTTGATCCTCTGAATCCTACAGCTTTATGTGAATTAATGACTATTAATGAACCCTACGTGGAAATTATTCTTCAGGGTCTGGATTCCTGTTATGCTACTTTCAGTTATGTCCTAAGCATTTGGAATGGTTATTGACTCTATTTGCATGGTGGACCTTGTTCATGCAGGGCCGTTTTGAGATCATCTCTCTATCAGGTTCCTTTTTGCTTACAGAGAGCGGTGGCACCCGCAGCAGGACTGGTGGTATGAGCGTGTCATTGGCGGGTTCAGACGGTCGAGTTTTGGGAGGCGGGGTGGCGGGGATGCTAATGGCAGCAACACCAGTACAGGTATCTCTTGTGACTCTTTGCCTTCACTGTGTTCCATTTAAGTAGTTTGTATTAATTACTGGACTACCAGGTTGTCTTGGGCAGCTTCATTGCGGAAGGGAAAAAACCCAAGTCAGAGCTATTGAAACGAGAGCCTTTGTCAGCACTGCCACCACATATGGTGGGTTTAGGGGCAGCGGCTACAGCAGGCAGCCCTCCCTCTCAAGGAACCTCAAGTGAATCATCTGATGAGGCTGGTAGCCACCTTAACCAGGGCTCTGAAGACTGCAACAACACTGGCCAATCCATTCAAAGCATGTCAGCATACTCATCTATCGGCTGGGGGAACTCTTTCTCTGCAAACCCCCACAGACATGACCCCGCGTGAAGATTCCCCAACTAAGGATTGAGGGTTTTACTTTAGTTAGTGTTCTGCATAGCCGGTAGATAATGATTCAGATGCTAACAGAGTAATTGGAAGAATAATTGGAGGAGATTTTCTTTTTCGCTACCAGACAGAATGTGTCCTTTGAACAGAAGGGTGCTGGGAGTGGATTGTAAGGGGCATTCTGCTTCCAAGGACCCCTGCCAAATATCCATTGCCATTCTTTGAGTTGCTAACACGTTCTCACCTTGGAACACATTTTAAAGCTGGATGACATGGGGCTCTTAACCTCAGCCATTTTCCCAAGTCTGTTGTGTTTTACTTCAGTTTCGAGTTGATTCGCTGCTAACAATTTTCCTAGCTTGCAAATGTAGCCTTTTTTCTCTCTGTTTCTTGACATTGGTGTTTGTATAGAGACTAAGAATGTGCTGGTCGAATCTTCCGCATTAGGTTCTTATATGCAGTATCCTCAAAAAATTTATTTAGTTGGGACTAAATTTTTTTATTGAGCTAAGGTTTCTGCAAGGTTTAGAAGGGCGGTATAACGGACTGGGGGAGTTGCCATTTTTTCTGTTATAACAGCCGTTATAACAGATTGTAATGCACGGGCAAAAATGGGAAAATGACAAAAAAATGGTGCTAAAATTCAAAATTTGAAGTTCACATTTTCAATAAATTTTGATAACAGAAAAAAAAAATGGATATAACAGATGTTCTTATAATGGTTGTAACGGCCATTATTTTCTGAGCGATAAAAAGGTACATAATGTAACGGGGAGGTACGAATCAGTTATAATGGCCGTTTTTAAAACTGTGGTTTTCTGGATGCTCGGTCCAAGACAGGTCTGAACGGTGCCCCATGCCATGTGGAAGTTTGATCTCTAATTATCTTTGAAGACCTAAAATGTTTGTATCTCTTCCGTGGATTGCCGGAGAGAGCATCGGGCTTGATGGGCCATAGCTTGCTTCGAGGAAGAAAATAAGGGCTGGAATGGGTGGGGTGTTCTCTCTTCGGTTGAAATGGATTACTCAACTAGCCGTTGTAGCTGTGGTTTTGGTTGATTGAGCTGTTTTGCTGCCTGTTAAGATGTGTTTTCTTTGCCACGATGTTATGTTGAAAAATTCTGCCTATGGGGAGGTGCGTAGTGGTTCAATAGACGGACCCCTTCAGCCCACCTCACCATATAAATCAACCCTACACAAAAATCAGCTTAGTTTGAAATTTCTAATCCCATCAAATGTGGGTTTCAAGTTATTGGTAAAACATAGACAGTCCATAATTCTTCAACTTGTAAACCAGGCTACGAATATCAAAATGATTTGAATTTTTTCGAAGGTGACCTCCTCACCATAGAGACAATCTTCACCATAAATCATCCCATTCCAAAACTTCTAATTTATATATTGGCCCCCGACAATTTTTTGGTGTGAAATTTTGTGTCAAAATTCATGTCCCTGATCCTTAACCATTTTTTTTTAAATTTGACCATGTAGTAAATATAACAGTTGTAACCGATGGCTGACCGCTGCTCATGTGGGGTCAGTTACACGATCGACTTTTACTTTGTAACATTTGGATCAAAGCTCAATGGAAATAACATCATATTCACAATACGTTATCAGCACGAATTTGCTCATCATCTTCTCCCAGTGGTTGGGTAGGCATGAATCAACTGAGCGTGGATCAACACAGATCGAACAACAACCATCTCCTTTGAAAAAGTATTTACCTATTTATTGTTTAAAGATACATAAATCAGCAAATAAAAAAAATCTTGATTGTAGGGTTTCTTGAGTTACTAAAATCTTTTACTTACCAATAGTTCTCCATGTTGCTTTGAAAAGAGCTAGTTTTAGATACTAATTTGGATCACAATCGAATGGCACGTTTTTAGTCTTGAATGGGGTTTCTTGAGTCCAGACGTTTTGAGCTAAAAGGGGTTTTGTCAATAGAGACATTTTGGTCTCTAACATGAGTTTCTTATTCTAAGTGTCTATCAATTAAAATGGTACGTCTGTAACTATGGGAAGTGTGCTATGTATTTGTGGTCAGTAAATTTGAATTCAGGGTTTAGTTGACTTCATAAGCGATCCAGTGAGATTTCTAATTTTAGGAGATTCCTAATAGATCTCCTAAGGATTTGGCATAACGATTGAAGGGGGAAAACATTTTGGTTAAATGGTATTTTCTATCAATGTAAAAAGGTTTCCAACACTAGCCGTTTCTATATTAATTTAGATTTTCCATCTTCTCTCACCTCCACATTGAAGAGGGTTTCTATATTATGAGTCGTTATTTATCCGAGGAAGGTAATTAACATACCATTAATTGGAAATCTAATAGATGATTTCTCATATATTTTTTTCCGGTGGCCATAAAAGTTATCTTTATTCTTACACTTACACGTTGCCAACTAAGGAGAATTTTCCAATGTTTTCAATCACCCACTAAAGTTTCCTAATTGATATTGTTCACTCAATGTTTCCACTTTAATAGTTTCTCAAAATTATTTCACAATTTTCTTCTTTTGCTTTTGAAATCTTTTAAAAAGAAGCAAACATCCAAAATTTGAAAGTTTTTTTTTAAAAAAAAATATTCCTACTTGGTCATATACCTAGCCGTCACTCGAGGATCTAGGGAATTGAAACTAAGTTTTTTTTCGTATCGTTGGATCGGAAACCCTAATTTCAACACATTTGTAATTTATCTTAGATTTATCCTGCAAAATTAAGCATTTCTTTGCACAGTGGAGGTATGTCGAATGTCGAATCTGCACTCGGATTAATCGGACTAGCATAATCAAGAACATGAAATGACGGAACATTACAAGAAATAATAGATAAAAATAAACTTCATCATTCAGTGATCAAAATATCTATTACAATGCTTGAATCGAAAATAAAATAAACTAAAGATCAACTTAAAGAAGAAAAATCTAGAGAGATAAAGTCAAATCTAGAGAGATGAGATGAGATTTAGAGAGAGAAAAATAGAGACTTCCTAGAGAGATCTAGTAAGAGAAACGGGATTTTAGAGAGAGAGAAAGAGAGAAAAGGGTTAGAGAGAGAGAGAAATAGAAGGAGATTTCTAGAGAGGGATAGAGAGAGAAAGCGAAGAAACTTACCACTTACCGGAGAGATCGCATCAGCCTAGATCGGGCTTTGATGAAGGTGGTTTGGGACATGATGGAGATGAAAGGATCCAACGTCATGGTGGCTGGAATAGCCCACGGTGTTGCACTGTGGGTGTGTGCATAGGTGGCTCACCAGCGAGTGAGAATGCACCACGTACAGGTGGTGCAAACTAGAGCAAAGATGGAGGGAGAAACTAACGGTGGCGCCTCTTGCAGGTTTTGCTTGATGGATCTTCCTTGGTGCTGTGATGAGGTATTGAAGAGGAGGAGCGCCTCCTCTCGATCTTTTCTTTTCTGTTCTTTTGTCAAACGTAGATAGGGTTGCAGGCAGCAACCTGTTGATTGTGGCAACAGAGAGGGGGCGGCAGCAAGGTGGGAGGTAGGTGCATGGGCAAGTTGAGAGGTGGAGGCGCTGAAGGAGGTGAAGCAAACCTTGCTGGTGGTGATGACCGGAGAGTGGTGGGGAAGATGCAGCGGTTCTCTAAGAAGCAGCAGGTGGAGTTGCAGGTTGTGGTGGCTCTAATCGAGCCGCTACCCAGACCCTTGGTAGGGCTGCAACGGTTGTGGACGGTGGATGGCGGTGGTTGTGGCGGAGATGGAGGCAACCGACGTTTGCAGCACGTGGTGCCGTTAGGAGATGGAACGCCTGTCGGAGCAGCATTAGAAGGAGGAGCAGAAGAAAGGAAGAGAAGGGGGAAGAAGGGAGGAGAGGTGGTTGCTGGTGGTGTGACCGAAAGATCTCGCCGGAGAAGACGAACCAATCTGGCGAGCTAACGGTAGAAGGGAAGAAGAGAAGAAGAAGAAGAAGAAGAAGAAGAAGAAAGCAGTGAGAATGGAGGTGCTGTGCTGCACGCCGGTGACGGAGATGGAGGTGGTGCTGTTTTCCAGCAGCAAGCAGCAGCAGCTAGCGGCCGAGTTGCAGGCCTGCAACTCCGGTGGGAGAAGACCAAGAAGAAGAAGAAGAAGAAGAAGAAGGAGAAGGAGAAGAAGAAGAAGGAGAAGGAGAAGGAGAAGAAGAGGTGGCACTGCTCGTCGGAGAAGGGAGGAAGAAAAAGGAAGGGGAAAGAGAAGAAAGAGAGATAGACCCGAGAAAATTTTTGAAGCGGGGAAAGTTAGAAGCGGCGAAGCAGTGGCCAATCACGTCAAGCCACAAGTCCCTGTTCAAAAGCATTTTTGGGTTTGTTTTAAAACATTAGGGGATTGTGGCTTGACATGATTGGCCACTGCTTCGCCGCTTCTAACTTTCGCCACTTCAAAAATTTTCTTGAGAGAAGGGGGGCTGTAGGGTTTTTTTTTTCCTCTTTTTAAGGGAGAAACCGTTCTCCCTCAGAAACCCACGGTTTCTAATAATATATATATATATATATATATATTTTTAAATTGATGAATGACTGGGTTGCGGGCTCGGGCTCGAGGTTTATGGGCCGTTTGGCCATGGGAGTGATTGACCACTGGGCCAAGAGATGATGCCACATGTCGGCCAGTGGTCGGCCAATGGGATAGTGGACCATGGAATAATGTTAAAAATCGTGGGCCTAGAGTGCATTGGCCATGAGCTAGAAGGTGGGTGAGTAGGCTCGATGGATGTGGGCCTTTTGCGATGCCGTCGGTAAGGGTGCGTTTGGTCGCAGGGGAGAAAAATGCATTTTTCTCGTGAAACACCCATCAAGGAAAATGCATTTTTTTCCTCAAAGATCGAGCTATGCGCAATCAGCCACAATCAACCATTTGAGGCACTTCTCTACAATCAAACGCGCCCTAGGGATTGAGATTTTACAATTGAGATCGGGTGGGTGATAGGATGGATAATCGAATGATCGGTGGCACGATTGGATGGTCGGATGCATAAGATGGATAGATCAGATGGCGATCGAAAGGTGGATTTGATGGATAATGGTGATAGGTCAAGGAGAGAGAGTCGATCAGAGCTAGGAGAGAGAAAATTAAGATTTTAGAGAGAGGAGAGAGAATTAGGAGAGATGAGAGAGAAAATATCAGAAAATGGAGAGAAATTCACTAGCAGAGGGTCTGGAACCATGGTCTTCACTGTGTCCCTCCTCACGCTCCACTAGTGGAGCAGACCATCATTTTTTGTCAATTCATGCGGCTTTAAACATTTTGGTCCGTCTCTTGGTCATTGGCTCTCCCGCTCTCTTCGTTCTTTGGGCCAGCTCTTTAGTCCTCTTGTTCATCCCGTATTTGGCCCATATCTTCTAATCATAGCCTGTTGGCTCTCTAAGCTTTGATAATGGGCTCTCATGATCGATGTGGGCCCGTAAGTCTCGAGAATCATCCAATCAGTGTTTTTTGCGACAGAAGAAGTGCGTAATGAGATTTAATCAAAACGACTTTATATCTAAACTTCCGAAAATGTGTTTAATGCATGCAAATATACCATTTCGTCCAGAAAAGTGTGTTCTATGCAACAGAAGAGACTCTTATGTAAAAAAGTGGATAAATAGAACAGTTTTAAGTAGGAGAGTGCGATAACGCTAAAAGGATACTTGCTTAAAATAAGCACTTTCGAGCAAATATCAGGAATCCTCTAGATGTTCTATAGTGTGGACGTGTTACCCATGTGAGGCACACATCCATTAAACCCGGCCCGGTTACAAAACCCTATCACAAAATCGGGTTGGGTTGATCTTGACATAATCATACAATCATCAATTACATTCTTTTGGGCGGTTAGAAGAGAAAAGCATGATGGAAAGATTAAAATATGGCGTGCATGGTCACCAATATTAAGTGTCCAAAAGTTTGGGACATCTCTTGGATTGGTCTCATTGCAAAATTTGTGTCATCATTGATTATGTTAATAGTCCACTTAAGGATCGAATGAAGCGCTTTATCTGTGATGTAGATGCCATACGCATGATTTTAGATCCAGACAATCAAAATTTCTTAGATGGTTTATAGGCTGAAATCTGTACAATCAAGGGGTGATCCTAATAATCCATTTAAGAGTCCATTGAGGATGATAGACCTCAAATCCATTATATATCTTTTCTACTGCTCTCAGTGTACAAGGGAGTAAATGGAACGAGCTTGGGCGTAACTTTTGGTAAATTTTAAATAGACCCTAACTCAAAGTCTAGTATGCGACAATACAAATTGAAGCCTGAAAATCACTCATGGGCAGGCTCTTTTACAAATATGTGCTGGTCATGACCAGCCCAGGCCCAGCTGGCATGGTAGACCTTAAAGTCCAACCCGAGCATGGCCTGGGAAAAGCTTGAATTTTACCCCTGGCCTGATCTAATAGATCTCTATAATTGGGTTTTTCTGAATAAGTTTGAGTGGGGTCCAAATAAAAATGTTTTCATGATCTATGTGATTTTAATAACAACTTTATATTACTATTCTTATTCATACACCTAGGCGTCACTCGAGGATCTAGGGAATCCTCTAGATGTTCTATAGTGTGGACGTGTTACCCATGTGAGGCACACATCCATTAAACCCGCCCGGTCACAAAACCCTAGCTATCACAAAATCGGGTTGGGTTGATCTTGACATAATCATACAATCATCAACTACATTCTTTTGGGCAATTAGGATTGTTTAAATGGTGAAAAGGTTAAAAAAAATGGATCATTGATTAGACAATTAGGATTGTTTAAATGGGTTGATTTTGGGGATGAGTGATCATCTTGGTTGGTTCCATTTACTTTTATTACTGTCGTTTGTTTATTAGCTTTAGGATATCTTTCAATATGGGTGCATGGTCATTAATATTAAGTGTCCAAAAGTTTAGGACATCTCTTGGATTGGTCTCATTGCAAAATTTGTGTCATCATTGATTGTGTTAATAGTCCACTTAAGGATCAAATGAAGCGCTTTGTCTGTGATGTGGATGCCATACCCATGATTTTAGATCCAGACAATCAAAATTTCTTGTATGGGTTATAGGCTGAAATCTGTACAATCAAGGGGTGATCCTAATAATCCATTTAAGAGTCCATTGAGGATGATAGACCTCGAATCCATTATATATCTTTTCTATTACTCTCAGTGTACAAGTGAGTAAATGGAACGAGCCTGGGCGTAACTTTTGGTAAATTTTAAATAGACCCCTAACCCAAAGTCTAGTATGAGAAAATACAAATTCAAGCCTGAAATCACTCATGGGCAGGCTCTTTTACAAATATGTGCTGGTCATGACCAGCCCAGGACCGCCCGACGTGGTAGACATTAAAGCCCAAACCGAGTGCGGCCTGGGACAAGCTTGAATTTTACCCTTGGCTTGATCTGATAGATCTCTATAATTGGGTTTTTCTGAATGGGTTTGCATGGGCCCAAATAAAATTGTTTCGATATTTAAAAATGTTTTCATGATCGGTGTGATTTTAACAACTTTATATTCCTATTCTTCATGGTGTTTCCATTGTTTTGCATGATTTTATGGGTATTGGTTACCTATTAATGTGACATGTCATGATAATTTTAATTGTCAACAAGGTTTTGTACATGTAACCCACACAAACCATATGACATGTAGCATAAAGACATAAATGCAAATATTGTCACATTTTTAGATGTTTTTGAATAATGTACTATTAGTACATTTATATTTAGTGCATTGTATATAATGGTTGTATCTGGGACTCAAATACAAAACTTTGCTTTAAGAAGTTCAAGGGAACTTTAGATCCCTCTTCCACTAGTGTCTAGATTTGAATCCATACCAATACATGGGCCCAAATCAGCGCAACTGATTAGGATCAAATTGGATCCAACCCGATAATATTTGAATATAAAAAGATGCCCACTTGGATTCAACTCGACAAAGTCAAAAGAATATCCATGCTCCAATCTGAGTTGGGTTCAACCCATCGGGTTCTCGGGTTGAATTGACCATCATTCAATGGTCACCCTTGAGTTATCCCTAAAGTTGACATTCTAGTGGGACATTAATTATGAGATATTTGTATGGATTCAGTAGTTCAGACCTTTCCTCATATGTTTTTGAATTTTGACAAGAATATGATGGATCATTACAACCATCTGGATGGTGTTAACGTTAAGTCTACAAAATCTATTGTGCAGAACCTATTGAACAATGGTTCTTATACCCTATATGTGTTCCACTTGTGCAACATTGCTATTTATAGATTGTAGGGTCTAGAAGATGGAGATCCCAGATTTTCCAAAACATTGTGTTTTCAATGTAGCTCATCATACTAGAATTATTGATGAAATTGGGCTATTGTATCTTTTCCCTTTCTTTTGATATTTGATATCTGCCATCAAAGTTATCATTTTTCTTAAGTAGAAGGGTAACTTAAACTGATCCACATGATGTGAGCTACTTAATTCATGGTTTTAATATCATGCACGTACACCACTTGGGAGACACGACAGACTTATAGTCTAGTAGACTGTGCAACAATACATACAATTACATTAATCGAAGTTAATGTCCACATATATATATATCTTGGTTGTTATTGACAATTTATTTTGTTTGCACTTTATTTGAATTAGTCTTCCTACTGTTAGGGAGATGACAGCTCTTGGTAGAACGGTGTGAACGTACTCCAGTAAGGATTGACGTCCCTGTAGAACAATCAGCAAGGATTTACATCCCTAAAGAGCTTGAATAAAAGTCTGCATCAATCTGACGACCTTGCTATGAAGCGATGCGGCTATTCTCCCGGCTAGCTTCTGGACCTCCTTCCTGTTCTTTGGTGATGGCATTTCTGTTCAGGCCCTGATCTGCTTGGGATTAGCTTTGATACCTCATATTGTAATGAGATAACCTAAGAACTTCCCCGAGGTTACTCCAAAGACGCATTTGGCAGGGTTGAGCTTCATTTGATACTCTCGTAGACGGTCAAATGTCTTCCCGAGATCCCCAAGATGAAGTTCTCGGGTTCGAGTTTTAACCATCATGTCGTCTATATAAACTTCCATTGTCACACCAATCATGTCATGGAACATTTTGTTGACGAGACGCTGGTAAGTGGCTCCTGCACTCTTGAGGCCAAAAGGCATCACTTTGTAACAAAAGACACCTCTGTCAGTTGTGAAGGCCGTCATCTCTTGATCTGGCTCATATAATGGAATCTGGTTATAACCCGAGTAACCATCTATGAAGGATAAGATTTCATATCCCGAGGTGGCGTCAACAAGTTGATCAATTCTTGGCAAAGGATATGAATCTTTAAGACAAGCTTTGTTCAAATGGGTGAAGTCGATACACACTCTTATTTTTCCATTGTTTTTTGGTACAGCCACTATGTTGGCTAACCACTGAGCATTGTTAACTTCTCGGATGAACCTGGCCGTCAAGAGTTTATCAATCTCTTCTTAGATAGCCTTCTGCTTCTCGGAAGCGATTCTTCGAGGCCGTTGTTTCATAGGTAAATATTTATTATCTACCTTTAAATGATGACGGGAGATGTCTGGAGGAATACCTGGCATGTCGCTGAATAACCATGCGAAGACATCTATGTATGATTTTAGAAAATCAGTATAGGATATCTTCTCTTCTATGGATAAACCAACCCCGATGAAGGTATACTTTGGATCTTCCTCGGTTCCAAGTTTGATTTGTTCAGTTTTCTCTATCGTGGGAACGCTGTTAGGCTCAAACTAAACATTCCCATCTTCTCGACTAGGCGCAGTCTGCTCCAGACTTGCTGGGATGCGCTCTGATTGCTATTGCTCAGCAACCATAGACGAAGTTCCCTCTCCATGTGGATCCTCACGATCGAGAACATTATTAGGTCAGAGTGCAATGGCATAACACTTCTTTGAGACAACTTGGTCTCCTTTTAGCTCCATTATCCCATGAGTAGTAGGGAATCAGAACAACTGATGATAGGTGGATGGCACGCCTTTCACCTCATGTATCCATCCTCTCTCCAAAATGCCATTGTAGGGGATAGAGTATCCAAAACAAGAAATTCTACCATAGACATGATCGGTCCCGTCTTTATTGGCAGAACTATCTTTCCAAGTGCATACTCCTTCTGGCCATTGAATCCGACTAGTGGAATATTACTTTGAATTAGATTTGATGGGTTTAAACCCATCCTCCTGTAAGCTTCTGCAAATAAAATCTCGGCTGAGCTACCAGGATCTATCAGCAAACGCTTTACTTCATAATTGCCCATAGGCAAGGTGAGTACTAATGCGTCTGAATGCAAATGATCCACCCCGACTAGATCTTTGTCGGAGAAGAAAATGGCTGCATCAGTGCTCTCCATCATCTTTACAGGGTCTGTCAATCTTGGACCCGTAGAGAGATGTATGATCTCATTTAGGTGTTCCACTTTCCTGATTTTGATCCTATCTTCTCTTTATGTCTCTCCACGGGAGAGCTGTCGTCCACCTCCGTGTATAACATCTATAACCAAACTACGCTCTTGCTGTCTAACGTGGTTGTTGTCTTTTTTTGGGGATCTCGGCTTCAGCTACTGCCTCATTCGTGCGGGCAATAAACTGCTGCAAGTAGCCCTAGTTAATTAGATCCTCAATCTTGTGCCTCAGTGCCCAGTATTTATCTGTTATGTGCCCTACTTCTTGGTGGAAGGCACAGAACTTTGTTTTATCTCTATCTCCCTTCAAATCTGGCTTCATTGGTGGGGGAGATACTTCTCATTCTTAATCAGATCAAAGATCTGACTGTGCGTTTGTTCAACGTAGTGAATATCCTCTTCTCCCGATGAGGATACTGATCTGAATTTCTTGACTTCTCTGATTTCTTCTCGGGAATCTCTACTGGTACCACCTCAGTAGCAACCTTTTACTTTCCTTTGGAGGTTTTGCTGGGTCCTGGCGCCTTCTTCACTTCATGCACAGATATGGTCAATCCTTGGCCACGTTGGAGTGTGTCATCTTCGAGTTTAGAGTACTTTTCAACTCGAAGAAACAAGGCTTCCATACTAACCGGCCTATTCTTAGTTAAGGACATATACAATCCAGAACCTGTAGGCAATGCCTTTTGAAAGGCTGTGACGGCATGTTTATCGTTGCAATCTTCCACTGTGGTCATAAGAGTACGAAACCTTTTGGTGAAATCCCGTAATGTCTCCTTTTGATCGTAGCGTATATTGAACAATACATCGACGTCATTCTTATGCAATCCGTTGCATGAGTAGCGAGTGATGAAGAGAGTGCTCAACTCGGTAAAGCTAGAAATAGTCCGAGGATCTATCTGATTAAACCAAATGAGTGCATCATCACTCAGAGTAGAAGGGAACATTATGCAAAGGAGCTCATCATGGAACTCCCACATTGTCATTGCTTTCCTAAAGCGAAGAACATGGTTTACGGGATCTGTGGTTCCCGTGAATATCGAATTTTGGATATGAGAAAGATTTGAGAGCACGATATTCTTGTATCTCATCAGTAAAAGGAGAATCTCGGGGAGCTCTCATCGCCATTGCAGTCATCTTATCGGCCAATGTTTCTTTCTTTCCATCATCTCAGCTACCAGATCGATGATTTGCCTCCTAGTCTCGGGTTGAATATGATCCGAGCTTCGTTGACAGGAAGACTCGGCTCTATGGCGCTTCTCCGACGGTGGGACTTGGGAATCTCCATGTCTGCTTCTAGGGTTCCGCAGGTTAGATTCCTCTGAACCTGACCTGTCCGACCGGAGATGATTCTTCTGATGATGACTATGTCTGGCATTCCCAGATACATAGCCACCTGTATGTTGAGCTGTCATCCGCTGTTTCAGCTCTTCATTCTTTTCTCACAACTAGGCAATCATTTTCTGCTGATTGTCCAGTTCTCTCGCCCTTCTACTCTCCGTGATAGTATCTCTGAGATCGCTGAGAGGATTTCTCTCTGAAAGTAGGGTTTTTCCGCGTCGTTGGTAACAGAAACCCTAATCTCAACACATTTGTAATTTTTATCCGATTATCCTGCAAAAAGATGAGATTTTGTATAGGAATTTGTGTCGGATGTCGATCCGCACTCGGGATTAGTCGGGTTAGCACAATAATGAACATAAAATGATGGGAAATTTACAGAGAATGGAACGCACTTTTATTCAAATCAACTTCATTCAATCGAACATGTCTCTTACAATCAAGTAAAAATAACTAAATTATAAAGCATAAAAAAAAAAACTAGAGAGAGAAAGAGAGAACTAGAGAGAGTCTAGAAAGAGAAAGTGATGAGATAGAGAGAAAGCGAAGGACCTAATTCTAGAGAGAGAGAAACTTAAAGAGGAGAGAGGACTAGGAAAGAGAGAATGGTTTTACCTTAACATTTGTGCCCAAAATGTTGTGGTCCGACCATGAATATGAGTGGATGAAGTGGGTCGAGGTTGAGATGGATTCAACATGCCCAAACCATGAAGTTGTTGGAGGCGCTGCTAGAGGGAAGGTTGCTGATCCAGTCACTTAGGCGGTGAAGTGGATATTGGCAGTAGCTAGTGGCGGCTTCAATGGAGGTCGCCGGAGTGTCCAAGGAGAGGAGCGCCGGAGTAGATGGACCTCGGTAGAGAAGATCACCTGCTTGGGAAGTGGAGGGCAAATGCAAACGTGGTGAGTTGCAGGCCAAAGTTGGTGGCCAGTGCTTGTTCTTCCCTGGAGTTGGAAGTGCAAAAGAAGAATACGGACCTGTTGGAGTTGCAGGTCCGTTTGGCAATGGAAGAAGACAAGGGCAGCCCGTTTAGAGAGATTAAGGCGTTGGGGGCAGTAGATAGGTGAGGCGCTGATGGTGCACAAACGTGAGGAGTGCAGCGGGTGAGATAGGTGAGATGTAGCCTAGCAAGTGGAAGGGACGGTGGTGGTAATGGTGATCGGAGTTGCAGACCTGCAACTCCGGTAGATGAAGAAGATGACGAAGAAGAAGGAGATGGAGCAGAAGAGGACGAAGAGGAAGAAGCTGAGGAAGAAGAGGGTACCACGAACGGTGGCAGCAAACGGAGGTGATAGCGCTTGGGAGAGAACAGCAGGCGGTGGAGGACGGTGGTTGACGTTGCTGTGAGAAGGAAGGAGCAGCGGCTTGTGGTGGTGCGAAGTGAGGTGCTGGTTGCTGTAGTAGACGTGGCAGCAGGCGGACAACAAGGAAAGGAAGAAAAGGAAGAAAAGAAAGAGGAAGAAGAAGGAGATAAAGAGGACGGAAAAAGAAGAGAAGCTGAGGAAGATGGCCAGAGTTGCAGACCTGCAACTCCGGCGAGAATGTTAAGAAGAAGAAGATGACAGGAGGAGGAGGAGAGAGGAGGAAGAAGAGATGGGAAGAAGGAAAGGGGGAGGAAACGATGGAGGTGCGTGGTGTGTGTAGCAGCAGCTACGACGGAGAAGCTGTGGGCTACCAGAGTTGCAGGTGTGCAACTCCGGCATGAAGAAGGGAGGAGGAAGATGACCGGAGTTCTGCAACTCCGGTGGACTGACAAGGAAAAGGGGAAGAAGAAGAAGACAGAGAAGAAGAAGAAGAAGAAGAAGAAGAAGAAGGGAGCACTCCACCACCCCGTCGGAGTAGACTCTCCGAAGAGGAAGGGGAAGGCCAGCAAGAAGAAAGGGAAGAGAAGAGGAGGGAAAAGAAGGAAGAAGAAGAAGGAGAGGGGTCTAAGGGTTTTTAACCCCTCTTCACAATGAGAAACCGTGGGTTTCTCAACTTAGAAACTCACGGTTTCTAAAAAAATATTTTTTTCTTTATTTATTATTATTTTTTTTTTTTTTATATTAGAACTTAGGGGGTTGCGGGCTTGGGCTCGAGGTTTATGGGCCGTTTGGCCATAAGGTTGATTGACAACTAGGCCGAGAGATGATGCCATGTGTCGGCCAGTGGTTGGCCAATGGGAACGCTAAAAATCGTAGGCCCAGAGTGCATCGGCCATGGGCTAGAAGGTAGATGAGAAGGATAGTGGGCCACTGGGCTCGATGGATGTGGGTTAGGGTGCGTTTGGTTGCCAGGGGAGAAAAATGCATTTTCCCCTTAAAATACCAATCAAGGAAAAATATATTTTTCTTTCCTCGGAAATCGAGCTCTACGCTCTCAGCCACATCAATCATTTGAGGCATTTCTCTACAATCAAACATGCCTAGGGACTGATATTTTACAATGGAGATCGGGTGGTTGATAGGATGGATGATCGACTGATCGGTACCACGATCAGATAGTCAAATGCATAGGATGGATGGATCAGATTGCGATCGAACGGTGGATTTGATGGATAAGGGTGATAGGTCAAGGAGAGAGAGTCAATTAGAGCTAGAAGAAAGAAAATTATGATTTAGAGAGATGAGAGAGAAAATGTCAGAAATTGGAGAGAAAATCACTGGCAGAAGGTCTGGAACCCTGGTCTTCATTGTGCCGCTCCTCATGCTTCACCAGTAGAGCAGACCATCATTCCTTGTTGATTCATGCGGCTTTAGACGCTTTGGTCCGTCTCTTGGTCATTGGCTCTCCCGCTCTCTTCGTTCTTTGGGCCGACTCTTCGGTCCTCTTTTTCAGCCCGTATTTGGCCCATATCTTCTAGTCATAGCATGTGGGCTCTTTAAGCTTTGATAATGGGCTTTCCTGATCGATGTGGGCTCGCAAGTCTCGAGAATTGTCCCATCGGGGTTTCCTGCGACAGAAGAAGTGCGTAATGAGACTTTATCAGAACGACTCAATGTCTAGACTTCCAAAAATGTGTTTAATGCATGCAAATATACAATTTCGTCCAGAAAAGTGTGTTCTATGCAACAAAAGAGACTCTTACGTAGAAAAGTAGATAAATAGAGCATTTTAACGTAGGATAGTGTGAAAACGCTTAGAAGATAACAGTGGAAAATACACACTTTTAAGCCAATGTCACTCTCCCTTCCACTCCTGAGGCTAGTACGTCTTGTATCAACCATTGCTTGAATCAAATCTCTCTTAAAATGGAAAACTTCTAGTCGTTTCCCACAGACGACGCCAAAAGATATGGGGGAAAAATATCTGATCTAATCCACACAATCTTCGAGGTCAGACGATTCGTATCTTGGTGATGATTGGACTACTCCGGTGCTTTAGGATGAAAACTACTTTCTCCTCCGCGAAGGATAGGATGATCATCAGATGGGAAGTGGTTGTACCTGTTGACAATACTCTAACGCTCAAGTCAGTTTAGGATTTGTAACATGGTTCAGAAAAATAGTAAAATATTTCAGAGTTTAGGCTATCTGGATCTGGAGAGCAAGATCTTTTTCTCAGTCCTGAGGGTCTCGTGTTTATACTCCTAGAACTTGAATGACTCACCTTCCACGTGTCCAGTCGTTATCAATCAGTTATAATCTAGTTAGATTCTGTTATGAACTTGTTAGATCTCAACCTCCTCTATTCGGTTGTACTTGAAATGACTGAAGTGGCACTGAGGTAGCATCCTTCGTGTCAGACATTCGAATAAGAGGATGTCGAAACTGTGATAGTTCAATCAACTACCATGTGGCCAATATTCATAGGTTAAGAAACTGACTGCATTTAGAATACCTATCTCGTCCGTAAGAGCCTGTATACTTGTCGGGATGAGATGACAGTTGATCTCGTCAAGTAAGTCATTTGACCTTGCAGGGATGAATGCATCCAATAAGTCATTTGACCTTGTCAGGATGTATGCATCCAATAAGTCATATGACCTTGTCGGGATGAGATGACGATCGATCCCGTGAAGTAAGTCATTTGACCTTGTCGGGATGTATGCATCCAATAAGTCATTTGACCTTGTCGGGATGTATGCATCCAATAAGTCATATGACCTTGTCGGGATGAGATGATGGTCGATCCCATCAAGTAAGTCATTTGACCTTGTCGGGATGTATACATCCAATAAGTCATATGACCTTGTCGGGATGAGATGAAAATCGATCCCGTCAAGTAAGTCATCTGCCCTTTGTCAGGGGGAGTGCAATATCAAACCATGTAGGCCGTTGGATCTTGTCGGGGTAAGTTGAATATCAATCCCGTCAAGAAGATCAATGATTGATATTTCAGGTAAGATTGAATGCTTCCCGACATATTAAAGGTCGAAGCTTTAATACGTTATGTCAATATTCTGCCTCAATATGCTCTATTCTGATCATTCCATCCTGACACGTGGCGCCTCCTATTAATGGAAGTCGTGTGACAGCGATGGGGTGGTTTATAGCTTCTGATGATGCCTTCGGCTCATTCACTCTCGCTTGCTGATTATCAACACTGGTCATCCTTTCGTGAACCGCACGTGCCATGCCAGTGACACGTGTCATTATTTTACTTGCTGGAAAATACGGCACCCACACTTATGTTGCTAAAAAAAATTTTGCACATCCTTTTGTGATGCCCCTCTTGTAGATAAAAAGATGACTTATTTGACCACATGTTTTATGTGTTTGCACACATATTTAAGATTGTTACCATATCTATATCTTGGGATTGATTCACATTTAACAGTTCTATATGATTTTATGTTTCTATTGTTTCATTAAATTTTATTCATCCTTCAAATTCCCTTAGATCTGACGAAGTCTTTTTTTGTGTAATTCACATGTAAAGTCACCTATGCCCACTTTTTCAGCAATTGACTATTTAAGTCTTATTTCTATTTTTATTGCTTGTTATTTTTAAATTTAAAATTCTGTAATGAAACCAGATATGTAATGAAACCAAATTGATGGGCATGTTATTCACTTGTGGGTTGAAATGGGGCAAAGTTGCATTTTTTGTTGGGATTGCACAACACTATCATTCCTCAATATTCTTCCAAGCTAATGCTAGATCTAGATAAAAGCTCAAGCCGAAGAAAATAGCTTTGTACAGTAAGCAACTGATAAGCTAAATAACAGACTTGCATTTTTGAAATCAATGATTATAGATTTAATGGTTCTGACAGAGATCTCCGAAGACAAGCTTAATAAAGTAATCCTATTCTTTGATGGGTGATGATGTTGTAAACCGAACCAACTCATTACCCAAGTTCTATATTTTCGTTATGATTTTATACTTGTTGCAATGGTAAAAATTACTATAGTGTTGGGTTTCTTAGTTTAGTGGAGGTCTCTCTTTTGAATGGTAAAAACTATTATAGTGCTGGGTTGCATACTTATTTTCGTGTAAGAATCTAAAATTTCATTGTTACAGGGCTCAATGATCTCATTTTTGTGTAACCAACTTGAGATTAATTGGAATTTCACATTTGGTACTGCATACAAAGCTTGTTTCAGCTGTGCTATTGGCAGGCTTCTGTGGTGCATCAGTGAAAGTCCAGAAAGGTTGCAAAACGCTGAACAAGGATCCAGACCCTACTAATCTATTGGAGGGAAAGGAGGACAGGTTTGTATCATCATTCATATTAAATCTTATCCCAGTAAACTGAACAGGATATTGTGATCAAACACATCTGAAATTGGGCATAGTTTTTAGGAGTTTTGTTTTGGATAGGTCTTTGTGTCCAACATGTCTGACATGGCACAAATATTTCTAACTTTTGGACCGGAGTTTTTTTCATGGTTATTCTGTTTGATTGTGAGATTCAAGTTTTGGGACTTTTTAGATTATATAGACAACAATTCTTATATTATTGTGGATGTAATTGACTGACAAGGGGATTAGAACATGCAGGTTATACGTTAAGAGGATCTAAAGCAAGGATTTTTTTCCCATTTTTTTCACTAGCAACAGCTCAAAACCATTTCAAAGTTATCAAAACCGCTTCAAACTTTATGTTTGCAATGGTTATAATCTATTTCAAACTTGGCTTCATCACTATGAGTTGCAACAGATCAAAACCGTTGTTTAATTTTAATTAAACAATGGTTATTATGTAACGGTTCAAAACCATTGCACAATTACGGTTTTGAACTGTTGCTTAGTTTTAAATGATTTATATATGTGACAAAACATATGTTAGAAACGGTTCAAAACCATTGCACAACTATGGTTTGAAATGGTTTTGCACCGTTGTAACTTGGAACGGTTCAAAACCGTTCAAACCGCAATTGTGCAACAGTTTTTAACCATTGCTAATATACGTTTTGCAACAGTTCAAAACCGTTTCAAATATGTTTTAATTCTTCGTGACATTGAGAACAAAAACAACCGTTGCAAATGAGGTTTGAAACGGTTTTGAACCGTTGCAATAAATTTTGAAATGCCACTTTTTGCAACGATTTTGAGCCGTTGTAAGTTAACTTTGCAACAACCCAAAATCATTGCAAATCAGCAATTTTGGTGTAGTGGGGTCGCGATTCGATGATGATGGGCTCGGCCGCTGGCCCACACATTTTAGCATGGATGATGAGGGCCATCGTATTAAAAGATGATGTGACGGATAATTTGCTGACGATCGGATGGATGATGACTGGATTGGGACCCAGATTGGTGGACTAACGGATCTAGAGAGATCCAACGGTTATAAAGCTAAGGGAGATGGGACAGAGCCAATGGACGAGAGATCTGAGGTTAGGTCAGTAGATTTGAGGATCGGGTGGTGAGGTATAAGGAAATGAAGAGAGAGGAGAGAGAATTATGAGAGATGAGAGGAAAAATACTACAGACTACAGATATAATAGTTGGCGGAGGGTCTGGAACCCTGGTCTTCAATATGTTCTCTTCTCGGGCTTCGCTAGTAGAGCAGATCATCATTTCTTCTCATTTCATGTGGCTTCGACTGCTTTGGTCAGTCTCTTGGTCATCGATTCTCCTGCTCTCTTAGTTCTTTGGGCTGGCTCTTCGATCCTCTTGTTCAGCTCGTATTTAGCCCATATCTTCTAGTCATAGCCTGTGGGATCTTTAAGCTTTGATAATGGGCTTTCATGATCACCGTGGGCCCGCAAGTCTCAAGAATCATCCAATCGGGGTTTCCTGCGACAGAAGAAGCGCGTAATGAGACTTAATCAGAACGGCTTTATATCTAGACTTCCGAAAATGTGTTTAATGCATGCAAATATACCATTTTGTCTAAAAAAGTAAGTTCAATGCAACATGAAAGACTCTTACGTAGAAAAATGGATAAATAGAGCAATTTTACTTAGGAGAGTGCAATAACGCTAAAAGGATAATTGCTTAAAATAAGCACTTTTGAGCGAATATCACAACCCCCAACCAGCATATTGCCAATCTTTGACAATTAGTGCGAAATAAATGAGCTTAAAAGGGCTCTGCACAAGCTGCACACTTTTTCATATTAGCTCAAGGAAAATACCGTTCGTCAAATTATCAAATGGATGTAAAAATAGTTACAGGCTAGCGAATAGTTGGTAAGTTTTAGCAAGACTACAGACTGATGACTTAGAATAGTCAAACATTGCATGTGTGTGTGCTCAACATTCTCATCATCTTGCAGTAAAGATTTCCAAATTACCTATAAGTCTGTATGCCTCGACCTCAATTCTTACTTGTAAACCACTAAGAATCACTAAGGAATGGTTTTCTTCTTTTCTCTCAATTTATATTTGAGGAGATGTGTTGATATATGAAAGCAAATATCTCACATATATATTATTTGAAGGAATGACATCTTTAACATAAGAAGATCTCATGATTGGAAAATCACTTCACTTAGGAATATCAGATCAAACTCTATAGCTTCTCTTTCTCCAATCTCCACATTTTATGATCGTGCTATCCTAGAATCAAGTAGGACTTTCCTGGGTTGTAATGAGGCTTAGGTCAGATGTAGAAAAATAAAGGGATACATGATTTCAAAGATCTTGAGAGGATATTTCTATTTTCTTATATTTTTCCTGCGAGTGTAACACCATTTCTTTTCGTTTTTCTTCTTTCGTATTTTTCCCTTTTTTCTCGATATTTCTGAGACTGCTCAATTTCTTTTCAGCTCTTTTCCATACTTTTTTTCCATATTTTCTTTTCAGCTTAAACCACTTTCTTTTTTTTTTCTTTTGATTTTTCTTTTCACGGTATACCCATATCAGTTATTCTTTTATCCATCTCAAAAGTAGGGTAGCTAGTCATACTTCGTAACTAGACTGGGTTTTAGGTTGATGGGTTTAACAAGAAAAGGTTTCTATGGAAAGGTTCAAATGGTTTTGAGTGAAGTATAAGTCAGGTGAATAAAAAGCCTGAACGGTTCAGCAAAATGGCCTAAATCATTTTCTAGGGTTTGCACTATCATGTATACTGTCTTGATTGGATATAGAGAAGGTTCTGTTGTAGTAATTCAATGTTGATGTCGTTCTGAGTTTTCTGATTGAAGCAAAGGATAATGAGATCTCTCAACGAAATATTGCGGACATTAAGAAATAGTGAGTCAACTTATGACTCAGAATTGTAGTATAACCCTCTGAATTGATAAAAGGCTCAATAGTGCGCGCACTAGGTTAGGTCTCCACAAATATTCTTCTAGGATCTCTAGAGATTCTAAACTTAGGATGACTACTCCGTGAAATCTGAGTTTTTCTAAGTTTTCAAATCTGTTGTAGTCACACTTGACTTGACTCAAAGCTAGTATGTAACATGGAAAATGTCATCCTTTATAAAATGATTTCACGGATATTTCCAGCTAATCAAAGTTAGGGTATTTGACACATTTTTTTGACTTTCTAGAATACTTTGAAAAACATCGGAAACCACCCCTAAAACACAATTTCTCTTTTTTTTTTTATTAAAAAGGAAGCATGAGCTTTTGGTAAATACCCACCCCCAACCAAAATAAAGCACTGTCCTCGGTGCCCATGACTGGGACATAAAATGAGGAAGATCAGTAATGATGCAAGGTTTTTGGGGAAGATTTACCAAGTTGACAGAAACTCGACAGTGTATGGTACTTGATGGTCGGCAGAATGAATGTATATACCTACATGTTTAGAGATATAACAGTAATAACAAATGCATGAGACTCATGTACTCTAAGAATACCAGAATTGCCTTTCCGAAAATGCTAAGTTTTACGTCTTTAGCCAGACATGATGGGGGTATATCAAGTACCCCCAACCAGGTTAAAACTAACGAAGACGGAGTGGATCTACAATCTTCCTAACACCTAAGGTGGAGCAGAAACAACTATGTTATCCCTTGTCTAGGTATACCTGGGTAGAATAGGTCTTTCTCAGTGTAGACTGAGAGAAGGACAGTGAGTGTTCTAAGAAGCCTTGCAAAAGCTTGGACTAGTTGAGCAAGGAGGGATCAAAGCTTCTCAGTAAAGACTGAGATGTGAGCAGTAGTGGGTTCTCTGGCCATGGTTAGCAGAGCCGCAAACTCATCGAGTGTAGCGGGAATGTATCTGAGTGGAGCAGACTCCTACAGATCAGTAATACCATAATTGTCTGACTCTAAGATGAAGTCAGTCTCAAAGTAATAGTGACACTTGGATAATTTTTCCTCGGAAGAGTCCAAAAGTAGACTCGCTATGGTGTAGGGGTCATCGAAAAAATTGATGACGGGAGGCTGTTGAAAATTAGTGACCTAGTCCTCGAAATGTCTTAATGTGATCGAAGTGTTCCAATCCTTGGTAGGTAATTGTTGGTTCAGGACAGGTAGAGACCCATTTTCTAGATAAAGCTTAGTGGTAGGAAGGTCAGCATCCAGTGCAGAGGTAAAAGCATCAGAGATAGATATGGGAATGGGTTTCTCTATGCTCGGTCCAGTTGTTGGTGCGAGTAAGGGCACCATAGATGGAGACAAGGGTTCGTTACTCTCTTTGCACACGCCATTAGTAGTGGGTAAGAATGGTGGATTTAGGATAGTTGAGATCCTACTATCAAAACACAGCTCAGTGTCATGACGATCTTCTTCAGGGTCAGAGAGAGAATTAGCAGAGTGATAGTGAGAAATAGGTTTCTCTGGGCTAAGTTCAGAATTAGGTGCTTATAAGGGCACCGAAGATGAAGACACTGGCTCCTGAAGAGTCTGGCTCGAGCTAGGGGTGGAAATAACTTCTATTTCATCCTGGCAATCATGGTACTAGGGCCACAGAAGCAACTCCTCTTCATAGTCAATTGCTGATATTCGCTCAAAAGTACTTATTTTAAGCCATTATCCTTTTAGCAGTGTCATATTCTCCTACTTAAAACTTCTCTTTTCATCGACTTTTCAACGTAAGAGTTTCTTCCATTGCGTAGAACACATTCTTTAGACGAAAATCGACTATTCGTATGAAATATATACATTTCTGATAGTCTAATATAAAGTCGTTTTGATTAAATCTCATTACGCGCTTCTTTTATCAAAGGGACACCATTTGGACAATTTTGATGGATGGGTGGCCCGCAACTGACCTACAAAGCTTATGACCAAAGTTAAAGAGACAACAAGGTAAAGATAAGAAGCTATAGGTCGAATGCGGGCAGAGTCAGAGGATCAAAGAACCAAAGAGACGACCAAGAGAGTAGGAGAGTCAAGACATGAGAGAAGAAGCTAAGGAGATTAAAGCCTAAAAATTAACACAAAATGAAGACTTGCTCAGTTGATGAAGCTTGCAAAAGACCAAGTCAGAGACCAGGGTTCAAGACCCTTTGTTAGCATTTTTCTCTCATTTATCTCTATTTTTTCTATCCCCTCTCTAAACCCTCTCTCCTTTCAATCTCAACCATATGATCCTCTCTCCCATCACCATCACTCTATCCCATGGCCCACCTTGGCCGATCATCACCACCCATCACCAGCCTCTTCACCATCCGATCATCCACCCGCTCATCCATCTGATCAACCACTAAATTCCCATCATCACACCCATTCACCATGAGATCACCACGTGATCTACAATGATAAACGGTTATCCAATAGAAGGTGATTTTAACATGTATGGGTGGTGTGTCCATCAAGGGCCCACCAAAATTGATGGTCTAGATCACGAATGCATTGGAAATGTTGATTTTTCAAAACATACAAATTTTCTCTTGGATTTAAAAAGATTTTGGAAATATATAATGGTTTTGATTTTAAAAGAAATTTTCTTTCATAAAAAGAATATTTACTTTTACATAAAAGAGTTGACGTGGTTTTGGAAACTCACAAGCTTGAAACATGTTAAAAATATTTTCTTTACAAAAAAAGTCCAAAACTTTGAAGAAAAAAGAAATTTCTTAAAAAAAATGAATTTTGTCTCTAAAGAAACTTTCCAAAAAGCAATAAAAGGTGATCTTAAAATTCTAAAGATAGTTTTTGGAAAAAAAACATTTCTAAAAAGATTGATGGGCGTTAACCCAAAAATGACACTCTCTCCCTATAAAAGGCCACTCATGCCTTATTCCCCTTAGGCCCCCCCTCTAATTCCCATCTCTTTCTTACTTTCTCCTCTAGCACAAAAGAAAAAAAAAAGGTAAAATAAAAAATTAGCGTCTCTACCTTCCCTTCTCTATCGAATGGCTCCATTGTCTTCTTTTCAATACGAGTCCAAGAACAATAGTTTGCTCTCCTCTTCTCCTTCTCTATCTCTTACTCTCTCTAATATCTTCTTTTATTGCTTTCTAGTTAAATTTTTATCTGCTTTATTTATTTAAGCATTTTTAATTCAAACATTGTAAGTTATAGTTTTTTTTAATAAATGAAGTTTACTTTGGCATTTTATTTTCTATTATTATATATTTATTTTATTTTATTAATGTTGTAGGTAATTCCCCTCCTATAAAATAATATTTTAAAAATTATTTTCCACCATTCTCATCTCTTCACTATTTTTTTGCTTGCTTTCTTTAATGTTACTTCTCTAACCTGAGTGCGGATTCGACATCCGACATGCCACTGTACAAGTCTGCATTTTTGCAGACTTTTAAGTGAACCAGATCATTAAAAATGTGTTGAGCCAAGGGTTTTCGTCCAACGATCGAAAAAACCTTATTTCAATTGCCATGGTATTCTCCTCAGGGTAGTCTATAGGACGGCGAGGGAAGTTGACTTCCTCTCTCTCAGGCTTTGGCTGACCCTCCGGGTGATCACAGCTCTCCATGGAGTGTTGTTGTTGTTGCTATAGGCATTGCAAATATTGTTGTTGATGGGTGATGCACTGAGAGAGAAGGTCCTCTAGACTAGGTTTAGTAATCAACTAAGGCGGTTCAGCCAAGTGAAGCTGTGGTGGCAACTCTTGATGGTAGTCCCCGGCAGCGGCGCCATTTGAAACTAGGGTTTTTCCATCATTTGATATTCGCTCAAAAGTGCTTATTTTAAGCCATTGTCCTTATAGCGATGTGCATTCTCTTACGTAAAACTTGTCTTTTCGTCGACTTTTCCACGTAAGAGTTTCTTTCATTGCGTAGAACGCATTCTTTAGACGAAAATTGACTATTTGAATGAAATATACGTATTTCGGATAGTCCAATATCAAGCCGTTTTAGTTGAATCTCATTACGCGCTTTTTCACTTGCAAGAGACCCTATCGGGCGATTCTCAAGGATTAGCGGGCCCATGATCAATCACAGAAGACTTCTATCAAAGCTTAAAGAGCCAGCAGGCTAGGATAAGAAGATAGAAGACATGTACGGGCAAAGTCAGAGGATCGTAGAGCCGGAACAAGGACTAAGAGAGAGAAGAATAGCTGAAGACCAAGAGAAAGACTAAGGTGTTAAAAGCCATACCAATTGACATCAAAAAACTAGTTTGACTAATTGGTAGAACGGATGAGAGAGAATAAAGAAGATCAAGGTTCAAGACCCTCCAATGCTATTATTTTTTGTATTTTCTCTCACCTCTTTCCTATTTCTCTCTCTATCTATCTTGGCCCATGACCCATGACCCATACCCATAACCCATGCCCATGCCCATTTGTAACAACAAGGGAGAATCGGTCTCACTTGACCGATTCTTCTCTCCCCCATCTCTCTCTATCCTAGTCACTCTCTCTCTCATCTAACTAACCCATTCCCGACCGTTAGATCTAGAGAGATCCAACGGTCATCATTTGTACAACAAACTTCCTTTGCCTTTAAGAAGAGATCCACAAGCTCTTCTTTGACGGTAACCTCCCCCTCTAAAACTCTATCTTCTTTCCCCTCTCTTCCCTGATCATCGTTTTGCTCATTCTCTTCGCCTTCTCCGGCAAAAACCACCACAAACTTGCAGCCACATCCTTTATCTTCTCCGGCAAACCACACCACCGTCCACCATTGAAATCAGCCCCTCTTGCTGGCTTAATGCCTTGCAGAGTAGTGCACCAACACCACCACATACTCCGTCATCTTCTTCTTCACTGTGATCTTCTTCTTCTCCTTTCTTTCTTGCTGCTGTAAAAGGAAACTAGCAACATCCAAGGCTTCTTCTTGGATCGTGGGTATCTTCCCCAAGCTGCGCACCTCCACAGTATTCCCTGCTGTGCCAACAGCACCTCCAAAACAGCCACCAGTCAGCCATTAACGCCGCCTACAACTCCGGCCAGTAGGTAAGAGGCCACCATTTTTTTTTCTTCTTGATCTTCTTCTTCTTCTTCTTCTTCTTCTTTTCCTTCTCCACCTTCAAGCTCGCCGGACTGGATCGTGTTCTCCAGCGAGCTCTTCATTCACCGCCCCCTTCTTCTCTTCTTCTGCTGTCTTCCTCTTCTTTCCTTCATCTCTTGCTGCCACCTCCTTCAATCCGAGATCCCGATCTGCAAATCCTCCATTCCACAGGCGTTCTTCTCTTCACCAACTGGGTTGCAGATCTCGCAACTTTGCCGACTTCCACTAGCCCTTCTCACCACCGCCTGCTACCATCGGTGCCACCACGAGCAGCAATAGGCCAGCGCCTCTTCCTCATCCTCCTGTACCGCCTGCTGCTCTCTCCCCAAACCTGCACACCCTGGCCATCACTGTGTGCACCTCCCCTTTGCACGCCTGAACCAGCACCGCCCACACCCTAGCTGCCGTCACAATTTCCCCACCTGCTACTAACGCACCACTGTGTGTCTTGCCTGCAACTCCGGGCTCCTCTCCGAAAACGGCCTGCAACTCCTCCATCTCCTTCACCTTCTCTGTGCGATCCTCTCTTGCTGCTGCATCCCTGCTACACCATCGTGCACCAATCAGTCTAGGTATCCATCCCTCAAACCAGCAGGCCGTTCGGGATTCTCCTTTCCTCCATCTGCTGGTCAGCGAATCGCCTGCAACTCATCACCTTCAGGGCATCAACCTTCTCTCGCCCTTCATCACGCTTGCTGCTATAGGTATCCTGATCTCCAAGCCACCCTCACTTCTCGAGCCACCTGCTCCTCCGCCATCAAACGGTGGCTGCTACACGTTCAGGTGACCTATAATTCCGAAACCAACCAGCAAGGTTCTCCTCGTAGCACCATTGCAGCCACGAATTGATTTGTGCAACTTGCAACCTAGAATGCCAACTGACATTCCAAGGTGGTCGACTCTCCCTCTTCACTATCACATTGTCTCTCTCCTCCACCATTGGTAGCAGGCCGTGTGCAACATGAGCAACAATCCGATCATTTCTAGTGGTAAGTGCTCAAGTGGTTGATGGTTCTAATTAAGGCTCTACGATTAGGTATGAATATCCTAAGGGTTGAGATTTATAAAGTAATCCCTCGACCAAAAAAGAAGAAGCTCGAGACCGTCGATCGCCAAGTTAGAAGATCGTGCCAAAATGGGGTGTCTACAGTTGCCCTTCTTTGGCGAAATTGGTTGACCAATGAACGACAAAGATTTTTTTTAGACAACAAAGAACATTTTGGCACAAAGAAGCCTATATATACCAAATAATGATTAAACATCGAGACTGTCTCCACTAGCTTCTTTAGGAATCTTTTGGCTTCGTTTGAGTCCTCTCAAATTTAAGAAAACTCAGTGCAATTGTATGATTAGAGTCTTAGCCCATTTTGGGTACTTACAAGGTCACTAGTCATACAGAAAAATTTTAACTTTAATTGAATCCCCTAGTTTAATTGCAATTCTTTGGCGACCTAGAGTTGAACCTCGCTTGCAAATTTAAACTTTCAAAATAATCAACTTATGATGGGATGATTAAAAATGTCCATCTTTTGAGATTCCTCAAACATTACTTTATGATTCTTCATTTAACTAAATGATTTTCAGTCTCGATATTTAAGCAGAATTTGATCTATATACGATTCTAGCAATATTAACAAGACACGATGTGGGTCTTATAAATGACAACATGGATTAGATTGCTTCATAAGAGCCCATACAAACATCTGACCAAGAAACAGTAATCAGACTTACCTTAATCTTGCACGGTATTCTACTAAGAGGCATGAAGAACCAATTAGCATATTAGGCCACTCATGCACAAAAGTAGGTCACGAATGTATAAATGCAAATACGAATGCAAAATGTATGATGATTTTCCTTTTTAAAATTTTTATGATGGGTTGAAAGGTGATTCTACAAAGAAAAGATAGTGAAATGATTCTAAGGGGGTCTAAAATATTTACAGCGGGAGATGATAAAAAAAAATTTATTTTTTATTTTTTATTTTTTATTTTTATTTTTTATTTTTTATTTTTTATTTTTTATTATTTTTTATTTTTTATGGAAAGATGTCATCCTCATCATTCTCTCGGAGCCTGCGACCTTAAGTGTATTGGACTTAGTTCCTTCTTCGTAGTTCATCGGAGTGGATGACGCCATTATAATGCTTGCCAAGATTGCAGCCTTTTTCCCCTTTTAATCAGCTTGTTTTAGCGAGTGAACTAGAAAAACAAGAAATGCAAAAGCCCCCTTTTTTTTTTTCCTTTTTTTAAAACAAGGTTCAATCATAGGAAAATCAATCACGAATTTCTTCTAAGGATAGCAAGTGATAGGGTGTAAGTAATCTTACTCAAGCATCATGTCAGGTTCGAATCTTCGTTCATGACTTGCTCATGCATGAACCCTGAATGGTAATCCCATTTCCTGTAAATGTTTCCACGACTTGCCCTTGTGTGTCTATGTGTGTGTGTGTGTGTGTGTTTTTTTTTTTTTTTTTTTTTTTTCTTCCTTTTTTTTTCCTTTTTTTGCCCCTGATGCCCATAAGGGTTTTCACCAGGGCTGGGTCCACGTGATTGTTGCGCACTAGTGCCTTTCGGTTTTCACTATGCCCGTGGTGTTGGATCTTGCCATGACTCGACATTTTTACTCGTGATGCCCTTTCAGGTTTTCACCACGCCCTTTCGAGTCATGCTATATTTTATAGATTACCATCTCCCTTCATTGCCATTTGATGAAAACAAGAAATGTCTTAACCAAATATACCTTCAATTAATCTTGGATTGAAAAAGGCTTTATTGTGGGATGAAAAGAAAGGTTTTGGTCTTGGTGAAGAAGATGAGAAGTGAGGACTAGGGAAAAAGTAAAGCCGTTCACAGTTTATACTCTTGCGGGCCAGGAGTGGTGTATTGATGTGTCAAACTTGTGTCGATCTCTTTATTTTTCTTTTTTTTTTTTTTTTTTTTTTTTTTTGCTTTTTTGCTTTTTTGCTTTGCCATTTTTGAGTTTTTTTTTTTTCTTTTTCTTTGTATGACTGAAAGTATATGTTATGTTGTCTCTTAGGAAAAGAAGTGAAGGCTCAAAGTTTGAGGAAAAATGATAGAGTGAGGTGTGAAAAAAAAAAAACAGCCATTTTCATTTCCAAGATTCATTGAAGGTACAAAATATTAAGACACATCTATCACACAAAGTATTTTTTGACTTGATCTGTATTGATTGGCTCTGAGAGGTCTTCATCATCCATTCGCCCCAAGATTAAAGCTCCACCAGAAAAGACTTTTCTCACGATATATGGGCCTTCATAGTTGGGCTTGAACTTCCCACGTGGATCGTGTTGATGAGAAAGAATCTTTTTTAAAACCAAGTCACCAACCTTAAATTCTCGAGGTTTGACTTTCTTTGCATAGGCTTTGGCCATACGACGTTGGTATGCTTGAGCATGACAGATTGCTCGAAGTCTCTTTTCTTCGATCAAATTCAAATGCACATATCGTGCTTGTAACCACTCAGCTTCATCCAGCTCTGCTTCCATAAGAACACGTAGAGACGGGATCTCAACCTCAATAGGGAGAACTGCCTCCATCCCATATGTAAGAGCATATGGTGTAGCTCCAACTGAAGTCCTGATCGATGTGCGGTAGGCAAGAAGAGCATATGGCAACATCTCATGCCATGCTGAATAATTGCCTGTCATTTTCTCGATGATGTGCTTGATGTTCTTGTTAGCTGCCTCAACTGCTCCATTTGTCTGAGGGCGATAAGGAGAAGAAAAATGATGCCTGATTTTGAATTGAGCTAACAACTTTTTTGTCTCATTTTCTTTGAAAATTGACCCATTATCTGAGATCATTTCACTAGGCACTCCATACCGACAAATGATTTCCTTTAGAATAAATTTTCTTACTTGTGCGGCTGTAACAATGGTGTATGAAGTTGCCTCTACCCACTTGGTGAAATAATCTATTGCCACCAATATATATCGATGATTATTTGATGCCTTTGGAGTAATAGGGCCAATCATGTCGATTCCCCAAACAGAAAATGGCCATGGTGTGGTCATGTTATGCAGCTCTGATGGTGGCACATTGATCTTGTTAGCATAGATTTGGCACTGATGGCATTTTTGGATGTACTTGCAACAATCAGAATCAAGAGTTGACCAGTAATATCCAAGTCGCAAAATTTTCTTTGCCAACATGTGCCATTCATGTGAGGACCGCAAACTCCTTCGTGAACTTCTTCCATGACTTCTTTTGCTTCTTTTTCATCAAGACATCTCATAAGGATTTGATTGGGTGACCGTTTGTATAATACACTACCAATTATAAGAAATTGTAAGGCTAACCGCTGAATCATTCGTCGATCATTAATGGTGGCATCCGAGGGAAATGTTTGCTCTTCAAGATATTTCTTTATATCTGTATACCACGGCATTTGATCTAGTGCACCTCCATTTATGGTGTTGCAATAGGCTGGCTCAAAACTTTGTGCAACCTCAATCGGCCTTATATCTATCCCATCTAGAATCTCGATCATTGAGGCAAGAGTGGCAAGTGCATCAGCAAATTGATTCTTGGTCCTCGGCATGTAGGTGAACGTGATCCTTTCAAACTTTGAAGTGAGCCCTTCTAGATATTCGTGGTAAGGGATTAATTTTTCATCCTTCGTATCCCAACTACCATTTGTCTGGCATATGACTAGAGATGAGTCTCCGAACACATCTATATCTTTGATCTCCATATCCAAAGCTGCTCGTAGTCCAACAATGCAAGCTTCATATTCTGCTTCATTATTTGTGCATCCGAACTGTATTTTAACGAAAACTGGAATGTGAGAACCTTTCGGTGATATAATTACTGCCCCAATTCCCCGTCCCTTCTGGTTAACTGCACCTTCAAAGTACATTTTCCATCTTGTTGACTCAACTGCATCTTCTTCAACTGTCATTATGGCTTCATCTGGGAAATCTGTCCTCATGGGTTCATAATCAGGCAGTGGATTTTCTGCTAAGTGCTCTGCAATTGCCCGACCTTTAACTGACTTTTGTGCGACATAGGTGATGTCAAACTCTGATAATAACATCTGCCAACGAGCTGTTCTTCCAAAAATAGCAGGCTTTTCTAACAAATACTTTACCGGATCCATGCGAGATATTAACAACACCGGATAAGACAATAAGTAATGGCGCAAACGTTGTGTAGCCCATACTAAAGCAAGACAAGTTTTTTCTAGAGACGTGTAACGAGTCTTATAGTCAGTGAATTTCTTGCTCAAGTAATAAATTGCACGCTCTTTCCTGCTTGATTCGTCGTGTTGCCCCAATACACAACCCATGGAGGTCTCAGTTATTGATAGGTACAGTAAAAGAGGACGTCCTGGCTTAGGTGGCACTAGGACTGGAGGATTTAGGAGGTACCTTTTTATCTTATCGAAAGCAACTTGACATTCATCATTCCATTCCTTAGGACTGTTCTTACGAAGCAACTTGAAAATGGGTTTACAAATGGGAGTGAGTTGTGCCACAAATCTGCTGATGTACTGTAAACGCCCAAGAAAACCTCTGATTTCTTTCTCCGTCCTCGGGGGAGGCATATCAATGATTGCCTTGGCTTTGGCTGGATCAATTCCAATTCCTCTCCTGCTGACAATAAATCCAAGCAGCTTCCTAGATGTTGCACCGAAAACACATTTTGCAGGATTTAGACGAAGCCTGAATTTACGAAGTCTTTCAAATAGTTTCTTTAAGATGGTGAGATGGTCTTCAGCCTTTCATGATTTGGCGATCATGTCATCCACATACACTTCTATTTCCTTGTGGATCATATCATGGAATAGTGTTGTCATAGCCCGCTGGTACGTTGCTCCTGCATTTTTTAATCCAAATGGCATAACTTTATAACAAAAGGTGCCCCAAGGTGTGATGAACGCAGTCTTTTCTCTATCTTCCTCTACCATCTTAATTTGGTTATATCCCGAGAATCCATCCATAAATGACAACAATTCATGGCCTGCAGTGTTATCCACCAAGACGTCTATATGAGGCAATGGAAAGTCGTCCTTTGGGCTAGCCTTATTCAAGTTCCGAAAGTCAATGCACATCCTTACTTTCCCATCCTTCTTTGGCACAGGTACTATATTTGCAAGCCACTCTGAATACGATGAAACCATCAGAAAACCGGCTTCGTACTGCTTTATCACTTTTTCTTTGATCTTCAAAGCCCATTCCGGATGCAATCTTCGAAGCTTTTGCTTGATGGGGGTTTCCCCAGGTATTAAGGGCAAACGATGGACGACTAGATCTGTGTCTAGCCCGGGCATGTCTTCATAGGACCAAGCAAATACATCTTTATAATTCTGAAGGAATTTGACCATTTTAAGTCTCTCATGTGGGGACAGAGATGCACCAATCTTCACTTCTTTTGGATCTTCTTCTGTACCGAGATTTATGGTCTCTGTATCTTCAATGTTAGGTTGAACCCCCTTTTCATGATGCTCAAGAAGATCGAAAAGTTCTGTGTTAGCTTCTTCTTGTTCCTCCTCACATTCTATCCCCATGAGCTCAAAGTCTAATTCCAGATCGAAATCATATGGTTCAAGCTCATTATTAGATTCTTCCTGCTAATTAACCTTCATTGAATTAGAAGAAAAAAAAAATAAAAAAAAATAATTTTGCAAGAACATAATGAGAGAGTTCATTTATTTAGAAAGAAAAAACTAAACTTTTTGATAAAACAACACCCAAGGGTGAAGGATTTCATTAATTAGTTCACTCGCTACCACAGACCTTTTTAAAAGGGGTCATTGTTCTTGTTACAATTTGGCAAGCCTCAACAGTTAGTGGGACAGATTCCCAGTTCGACAATTCTCCTTCTAACTGATGAATCAGATTGGTTGGATCAATCTTCCTTTTGTTGGCGTAGATCATCATGACATCTTCATATTCCATCTCTATCTCCTCCTCATCAAACATGCTTGCTTCTTACAGTGAGATCATGAGTTCTTCTTGTAGATTCTTCGGGATCTGAACTGCTTCCCAATCGATATACATCATTTTGCCTCCAACTTGCTCTCATATGGTATCTCTACTGGTTGGTCTGACTTGAAATCATCTTTGGACTTTGTTATCCCATTGACCATCGCGCCTGTTGACTTGCTGGACTCAGACTCTAAAATCAAAGCAGACTGACATTCCTCGCCTAAGAATAAGATTGAGATATCAGGAATATCGAGCTCATGCTCAACCTTTGAATCTTTTGACTGCACAGATGGAGAATGGCTTGGCTTTGAAGGAGTCATAGCAGATTTTGGAAAAGATGGGGATTTAGGATTTGAAAGAGGGTTATAATCTTCATCACGAAAGATTCCTATAGGAAAAGTTGCACTGAGGAGAGGAATGGGCTTTGGCAGATCCTCGATGAGGTCAACTTCGTTTCTTCTTGCTAACTGAGTTTTTCTTCTCAATTGCGCTTGTCTGATGTAGTCCTCAGCGCGCGGTCTGTACCCATTACCAAATCTTGGTTGGTACTTTGTCTTCTTTACTGGTTCCAGCATCCCTTGTTCATTCACTCCTAATCCCTTGCCAGGGTGGAAGTTCATGTTGTACATCATCCTCCAACATGGCTCAACAACTTCATCTCTTTTCATGGACATGCAACTCACTGTTTCAAATTGATAAGAGAAGATTTTTGATTCAGTTTCCATGTGTTGGACTGCATATGTGTGTTGCCCTTGTGGGATATGAAGCTCTTCATCACCGGTCACTGAAATCAACTGATCATCAACAACAAATTTCACCTTTTGATGCAAAGAAGATGGGACTGCCCCGGCTGAATGTAACCATGGCCTGCCAAGGAGAAAAGTGAAGGATGCCTCCATGTCCAACACTTGGAAGTTAATCTTGAATGAATACGGGCCTATGATCACATCAAGATCGATTTCTCCAACATTTTGTCTGATAGAATTATCAAAAGCCCTAATTGTCATGGGTCTCCTTCTGATGTCAGAGAGGCCAAGTCCTATGGCCTTAATAGTATTCAAAGAGCATACATTTAGGCCCGAGCCATTGTCGATCAGGACCGCAGGCACTTTCTGATTCCGACATGTCACTGTGATATATAAGGGCCTCAAGTGTCCGGTTCCTTCTCCAGGGATCTCATCATCAGAAAATGTTATCACCCGAGGGGCCATGATCATTCCTACCAACTTTGCCAGTCTCTCAGGAGTGATGTTAGCCATAACATGAGCTTTCTGCAATACTTCCATCATTTGAGCCCGATGATGTTCTGAGGTTAGCAACAGCCCCAATATCGAAATCTGAGCTGGCACCTTCACAAGTTGTTCAACAACGTTGTACTCTGATTTCTTCAGGGCTTTATAGAAGGCACTATCATCATTATCATTAGCCATTGTTTCCTTCTCTTTTCCTTTTTCTCCTTCAGTCCTTAGATTTGTCGGCTTGAAACACCTTCCTGATCTCGTCATATTACCAATCTCATGGCATTCCCCTTCATCTACTCTTCTTTCTATTACCACTGTCTAATCATTATAGTTCCACGGCACCTTGGATAGGTTGGCTATGGGTTGAGTTGGAGGGACTTGAATGATAAAAGGTTTGGGTATTGGTGGTGGAATAGATTTTCGTGGGTAAGAAATCTGAAAAGGTGATGGCAGTAGTGATGGTGCTAGGTGTTTGACAATTTGGGTAGAGGAGTGTGGGTTTATAGGAGGTTGAACTGGAGTAAGGGTGAAAGAAGGCGTGGATAGAACTGGGTTGATGGGTGGTTGTACCATAAAAGGTGGAAGTTGAGTTACATGAGTGGGGGTAGAAACAATTGATTTGGGCAGGCATAGTCGAAATTGAGCGGTAGGTTGAAGCTGGGTACCGTGGTTTTTTGTTCTGAACAATGAAGATTGATCAGTCAAGGTACTGACCAGTGGACTAGATAATTCAAATTTTGAATTGATGTTTATAACAAAATCCTTTCTGACTGGTCCAATAAGACATGATGGGTCAAAGGTATAAGAACCTACCGATATGGCATTGATTTGCTTTGAAGTGCTGGGGCCTTGCTCTGGATGGTTTGGGAGGGGATTTTGTATGATGCCAGATGTGCCAGGTTGCTGAGATGGAAGGGCAATTCTTCCCTGGTCTATCAAGTTCTGTACAGCATGCTTGAGATTCCAACACTTATCAGTCCAATGCCCGGGACCCTGATGATACATACACCATGCACTAGGGTCATAACCTCTTGGAGGCGGGTCTGACACTGGTTTAGGAAATTGGAGGACCAAAAGTCCTTGTTCAAGGAGTTGTGGAAGCAATTGTGAAAGAGTCAATGGTAAGGGTGTAAACTCTCTTCTCTTTCTTTCCTCAATTCGATTTCCTTGAAGTTGTTGCATTTGTTGTTGTGGTATTCCCTCTTGCCTTCTATGGGTATGTTGGAAATATTGCTGGTGCGTAGACTGTTGAGGATGTTGCAGTGAAGTAAAGGGTTGTTGCGGAGTTGGCCCCATTGCATGAACTTGTTGGCGTGGGACTTGATGAATAAAATGAGGATGAACAACACGTTGAGCGTATTGTTGTTGAGGTATTCGATGAATCGATGGTTGAGATGCCGGAGTGATCATTTGCACCTCTCCATCTGGCATTCTCTTCTTGTTGTCGTTCTTCTTTATATTTGTTCCAGAAGGCTTTCCATAGACCATCGATTGCACTGCGGAGGGATCCGCAATGGTGCCATCCCTGATTGATGCCTCAATCCTCGAACCATTTTGGGCCATAGCAGCAAATGTGGGTAGCGTTTGCGCTATCAGGAGAGTATGGTATGGTTGTCCAACGGTTTTTAGAAATGATCGGATCATCTCTTCCTCGGTCATTGAAGTCCTTAACTGAGCTGCTGCTTCTCGCCATCTAAATGCATACTCTGTAAAGGTCTCGTTATTTTTTTGCGACATTCTCTCTAGGTCATCCTTCTGAGGAACCAAATCCATATTGAAAGCGTAATGGGCTAGGAACGCCTCAGAGATATCTCTCCAAGTCTTGATCTTGGTGTGATCCAAAGTAGTGTACCATCTAAGGGCAGGACCATTGAGACTCTTCTGGAAACACTGCATAAGTAACTTCTCATTTTTCCCATACTGAAACATATCCCCACAATATCCCTTCAAGTGAGTTTGTGGACATCCTCTTCCATCATAGTTAGTGAACTCAGGCATCTTGAACTTTTTAGGTAATTCTGCATCAGGATATAAACATAGTTCATTAAAATCTGTGACCCCCACATTGTGAGTTCCTTTCAGCTTCCTGATTTCTGCTTCCATCTTCTCAAATCTCTCTCTATAAGGATCTGCCAAGGGTGCTAGGATATTTGAAATAGGATGGTTATGGCTACTATGATTTTGCCTGCCCTCTTCTTCATAATGATCAATATTTTCAAAATAAGAGGGAGATGGGTGGTAAAGTGGAAGTCTAGGGGCTGGTTGTTGGGTAGGACGGGGTGTAACTGTGGGCATTGATGAAAAAGTAAAAACTGGAGTTGGAACAGAGGTAGTGTGAAGATTAGTTTGAGGAATGGTTGGTGCAGGGGGATTGGGAATAGTAGGTTGTATGGACATGTGAAAGAGAGATTGGAAATGGTGGGTTGGAGAATTGTTGGGTTAGGTTGAGGTTGATATGGGGGAATGGAAGGTTGGTTTTGGGGAATGGACTGAGATTGGCTCTGCGCAGCCATTAGATTATTGAGGGAGGCTTGGATTAGCTCTTGGATCATGTCTTTGAGCAACGGAATGTCAGTGAGACTGATTACCGGAGAAGTCGAAGTGTCAAGAGGGATGACAGCAGTCCCTATCACTTCACTGGTGTTTGGAGGATCAGAACCAGGAGGGTGATTATGCTCCATTGCTCGTGTTTTTGAACGTTCAAAATACTGCTTCGAGGAAGTGGCGGATTCACGGATCTCCCTTTCGAAGGTCGTTGGCTCGGCCCTATGATGATGGATGACGTCAATCCCTTTTGAAAAAAAGAAAAAAAAAAAGCTTTGTAAGAAAATATGAAAATGCTACAATCTAAGAAACTTTTAGACTTTAAAAGATGAGATTTTTTTTTTTTTTTTAAGATGTTATTAATGATCCTAAAAGTTGAAAATGGAAAGATGAGAGGCTCCTCAAAAGTGAATGTGGGATACAAGTCTTAAGAGAATTAAAACAACTAGAAAAAAAAAGTCTCCTTAAGGAAACCCGAACTATTAGAGTGGATTTGGAAGATGCAATGCTCCTTAAGTGAAACCAAACTATTGAAGTAGCTTGGAAGATGCGAGGCTCCTTAAGGGAAACCAAAATATTGAAGTGGTTGGAAGATGCGAGGCTCCTTAAGGGAAACCAAACTATTGAAGTGGCTTTGGAAGATGCTAGGCTCCTTAAGGGAAACCAAACTATTGAAGTGGCTTTGGAAGATGCAAGGCTCCTTAAGGGAAACCAAACTATTGAAGTTTTTAGAAGATGCGACGGCGGCCATATTGGACTTATGCCAAGAGTGGATAAGTGAGCTAGGATCCCCTAAATCCACAAAAGAATACTAGGTGGGACAGCCTGAGCACCTAGTCAACATGGTAATTGAGACCATGGTTACTTTTTGCAAGGCAAAGGTTCCTTAAGGGAAACCTAAACCACAATGATCAGTTTTGAAGAGGCAATGGTTCCTTAAGGGAAACCTATACTATATGATCGATTTTGAAAATGCAATGGTTCTTTAAGGGAAATCCATACTATACAGTTGATTTTTTTTTGAAAAGGCAATGGTTCCTTAAGGGAAACTCAAACTACACAATTGATCTTTTTGTTTTTTTATTCTTTTTTTAATTGTAAGGGCTCCCTAATGGAAACCCCAAATTGATATTGAAAATGGCAAAGGCTCCTTAAGGGAAACCCAAACTACAAACTTGATCATTTTTTTTTTGAATGGCCAGGGTTCCTTAAAAGTAACCCAAATTGGTTTTGAAAATGGCAAAGGCTCATTAAGGGAAGTCCAAACTACAAGATGAACATTCTAATTTTTGAAAGTTGAAGAAAAACAATAGACTATAAGCTTTCATGACCACAGTAGATGATTTCATTCATTTAAAATCACAAAATACAAAGTAGACTCTTTTTTTTTTGCTCGACTAAGAATTCATTAGGGAGGAGGTGGGGCCGTAATAGGCTTATGGCCAAGTGACATAATTTGCCTTTCCAAGGCAATATTGTATGCATCAAGCCATGTAACCGTTTGATCATAAATGACCACGTTATCTTTATGGTCCCTTTCCATACGGTCCAATTCCCCCAATATAGCATCTCGATTTGCAATGGCGCTACGACGATCTTCTTCACATCGATGATGAACCTCCTTAAGGAAATTGCATTGCTCATCAAATTCTTCAACATGCTTGCACCGTTCTTCTAACTCATTGAGGTGAAGGTTTTCTTCTTCAAGTTTGACAATCTTCTTCTTTAAGCACTTATTTTCGGCAATGTACATCATTTTCTTTCTTGCTTGTATGATCATCTTTTCATGCATTTCTCCCCGCTCTTCTTCAAACTCATGACGGCGTTTGGCAAATCGGAGAGCAACATTCTTGAAAACATCCATAATGGGCAAAGCAACCGGCACTTTATCTTCCTTTGGAGCCACAAGAGGAGTATGAAGAAAATCGGGTTTAGGCATGAGTGACTCAATATCGGGCATCTCTAAACCAAGCAAGTATTCTTTAGTTGTTGTCGGCACATCACTACGAACTAATTCAAAAATGGGTCTATTACTCCGCTTCCAAAAATCCACAAAGCGCATTTCTAGCTTCTCCGAGTACATTGTAAAATTGGCATAGTCACATTTGATGTCGTCAATAGTGGGATTAAATTGGACATACCCAAGTTGACGAAGTACCCGGAGTGGTGTATATGGAGTAGAACTGTGAAGCCCGGCAAGCACTAAACCTTGTCGACTCGGAACCCGTAAGTAAACATCTTCTCCCCGAGAGAGCCAAGTGCACTTCCATTGAATCTCTTCCGCCTTCAAAGAGTTTAAACCTTTATACCACTCCACTTTATTCTTTGGAATAGGACAAGGTTTACGCATGAGATGATTATTTATGAGATTAAAATGGCCAAATGTAACATCTCTCATGGCTACCAAACTTGGCAAATGTTCATAAGCCCAAACTTGAAGAAGCGAGATACACCCATTGAGCTTAATGCATCCATGTCGTGCGGAAGTCGTTAACCCTCTAAGAATCTCCGCTAGGATCATAGGTACCAAAGTCTTTCCGGTTCTAACCTCTTTTATAATCTTACAAAGTGAGGCATCAACATATGTAGTACTTCGAGGAAGAAGAATGTGCCCAACAATTTTTAGATCCAATGCATTTGCACAACCCATTTTCACTTTTTATTGAGTCGGATCACCCATATTCAAGTACCTATTTATGAGAAAATTCATTGAGCATGTCTTGCATTGCCCATTATTGTCCTTTTCCAACTTATCTTTAGGAACATAGAGAAACACTTCCACTTCCTTAGTGTAACCTTGCTTTAATGGAGGAAAGATGAGACCACCATCAAGAGGCATACATAAGAGTTGAGAGCACTCTTCCAATGTAGGACAAAGTTCATGAACTCCAAATTTGAAAACCATATGATCCGGGTCCCAACATCTCACCATAGCTTTCAAAAGATGCCAATTGAGTTCTACTTTTGCTAATTTGAGAGTGGCTCTAAGGTGATTTGTTTGTCTCCAAGTGAGTCGTTTATCGCATTGCCAACCATCAATGATTTCCAATAACTTGTGATTGCAACAAGAGTGCCTCTTAAGATTAGGGAGCTTTAAATGTGGAGCAATTGGATCGTCGGATTGAGGATGCAAATTGGCCATTACAACCTTCACTTCCTCCCTAAAGAAGCAAGATGAGGGAATAAATTTTATTAGAAAACAAACCATTAAAAAAAACTAAAAGATGTTTTTTTTTATAGAAGATTGATGAAATGTTTGAAGGAAAACATTAAATTCTAAAAAGAGTTGGTAAAGATGTGAAATGAAAGATTTTTTTTTTTTGAAAGATGAATAGATGTTACGAAGAAGATTGGACTATATACACAACTGACATGAAGTATGGACAAAAAGAAGAAGATCCTAAACCTAAAAATTTTATATACACAACTTCAAAAAAAAAATAAACCAAAAAAAGACCCTAAGAGAATGTTGAAATTTTGATTTTTTTTTATAATGAAACACACCATGTAAAGGGTTGAGGCAATGTGATTGCACTTGTGTCCTAAAATTAATCATAGAATAGGACTAACCAATTCCATACATGCTCATGAGGTTGGGATATGAATCTATAAAAGGTTTGGCTCCATATCTTCAAACATCCCCACAAGTGTAAAGACACAAGTGGATCTTTAGTTGGTGATATGGTTTGGGCTTTTAGCACCGACACTAAGGGTATCGACCCTCTAGCCGTAAGCTTACTTGCATTCCTCCTAATAGGTTTTGGGACATGACATGATGCATATGAGGTGAGTGATAAACATACAACATTTGATCCAATTTATTACAATAAAGTAACATAAGAAAAACTAGAAAATTAAAGGTGCAAGCAAGCAATATGTATATATGCAATGTTAAGTTATTAAACAAACTAATTCAAAAAAAAAAATTAAAGAAGTTCAATAAAATCGGTAACTTGAGAGTCAAGAGAGCCAATTTTGGCTTGACCCTGTCCCTAGTGGAGTCGCCAACTGTGAGATAGCACAATCCATCTAGAGGCACAAAAAAGGGGCCAAATCTTATGGAGTCGCCACCAACCCTTTTTTAACGGTGTGATTGGCCACCGGGTTTGAAAATAGATAATAACCTTTTTAAAATGAGCAAAATATAAATTAGTGACTCCATTGATCTACTAACCATTTGAGAGATCATTAGGTAAGTGAGTCATTTATAAATTGGGGAAGGTGTTAGGCATCCCAACTTACCCGTATTTAAACGATTACCTACTCTTGTGCCCTCAATCATCCTCTCAAGTTACCGTTTAAAAAAATAAGAATCTACATATAAAAGAACATAAAAGAAAAATGTGGGAATACCCTACTATGCAAGCATTTCGGGTTCTCCACATATTAGGAAGAAAAAGAGATAACATAAGAGAAAATGTGAGAATACCCTACTATGCAAGCATTTCGGGTTCTCCACATATTAGGGAGAAAAAAAGATAACATAAGAGAAAATGTGGGAATACCCTACTATGCAAGCATTTCGGGTTCTCCACATATCCGGGAAAAAAAAAGATAACATAAGAGAAAATGTGAGAATACCCTACTATGCAAGCATTTTGGGTTCTCCACATATACTAGAGAGAGAAAGTAAAAAAAGACAGCATAAAGAAAATAAGAAAAAAGAACTAAAATAAAGAACTAACAAAGCATAAAATAGAAGTTAGATAGAAAAGAAAAAGAACAAATAAAGTAGGGTGGCTTAGCCTTCCCATATGATTACATTGTTAGAGAGAGAAAGAACTTATGTTGTTTGTATTGTACCTTGTAAATTGTCCATCTTCCTTCCTTGGCCTTTTCTTCTTCTTTCTCTTCTTCTTGTTCTTGAAAAAAAGAAAAAATGAAGTGAGCCAGAACAAAAGTTCTTCCTCCTTTCACTTAATCTCTTAAAATAAGAGGGTCTTTAGAGAATTTTTGAGGTTTTTAAGGGTTTTGGAGAGCTTAAGAAACTATTTTGCAAGAGTTTTTCTAGGCCTAAAGAGATGGCTTGAAGGGATGGATTTCTAAAAGGAGTGAGGGGGTATTTATAGGTGAAAAGTAAGGGTTTGGGGTAGTTTGGGAATAAGAGAAATGGTAGTTGAGTCATTTGTGGGTAAAAAGGTAAAAATGGGGTTTGTCCTATATGGATATGTTAAGGAATTTTCTAATTTGTTAGGAAAAAGTTGGGCAATCTAGAAAGTTAAAAAGTTGTATGAAATTTATGTGTGAAGAATAAATAAAAAGGTGTGGATAAAATGGGAAAGTATGGAAGTTTGGTGAGTTGGATGGATAAGCTTAAGTAATATCATTAAAGTGTGACATGATGTATGAACCTTGGTACATTTACACATATCAAGACCATACATCTAGAGTTTTGATCAATCATTGATAAAATGCTCATTTTAAGTCCAAAATTGACAAGACAAAAATATTTTGAAAGATCATTCAAAGTACTTTTCAAATGTAGACATCTCATTGACACACAAACTATCAAAAATTGAGATCATTTACAAAAAGTCCAATTAAAGCCATGATCTTATGATCGAGCAATTAGATTTTAATGAAATCACTTTTCTTTTAAAAGATAAAGGAGTTAAAAACAAATACTTTTGATTTTGATCAAATCTTACGATAAAATCAAATATACAAGTAATTTCTGATCATTTATCAACAAAAGTCAAACCTTTGATTAAATCCTCATAGCTTATGATAGGGCTTCCTAATGATGGTTTTGGGTTCTAAAAGTATTACCTAAGGGTGGTTGATGGTTCTAATTAAGGCTCTACGATTAGGTAGGGATATCCTAAGGTTTGAGATTTATAAAGTAATCCCTCGACTAAAAAAGAAGAAGCTCGAGACCGTCGATCGCAAAGTTAGAAGATCGTGCCAAAATGGGGTGTCTACAGGTAATGAGGTATAAGGAGATGAAGAGAGAGGAGAGAGAATTAAGAGAAATGAGAGAGAAAAAACTATAGACTCTAGATATAATAGCTGGCAGAGGGTCTGGAACCCTAGTCTTCAATATGTTATCTTCTTGGGCTTCGCCAACAGAGCAGATCATCATTTCTTCTCATTTCATGTGGCTTCGACTGCTTTGGTCCGTCTCTTGGTCATCGGTTCTCCCACTCTCTTAGTTCTTTGGGCTAGCTCTTCGATCCTCTTGTTCAGCCCGTATTTGACCCACATCTTCTAGTCATAGCCCGTGGGCTCTTTAAGCTTTGATAATGGGCTTTTATGATCGATGTGGGCCTGCAAGTCTCGAGAATCATCCAATTGGGGTTTCCTGCGATAGAAGAAGCGCGTAATGAGATTTAATCAGATCGACTTTAAATCTAGACTTCCAAAAATGTGTTTAATGCATGCAAATATACCATTTCGTCCAGAAAAGTGTATTCTACACAAGCGAATGGACTCTTATATAAAAAAGTGGATAAATAGAGCAGTTTTACGTAGGAGAGTGCGATAACGCTAAAAGGATAATTGCTTAAAATAAGCACTTTTGAGCGAATATCACCCTCCTTCTAGGTATTTGGATATAAGAAAGACAATTTTAAGATCCTATAAGGACTAACACTGCCTGAAGCAACTCCCTCGGAACCACATAGCTTGTACGCAATCAAACTATAATGATCCCTATATGGATTAAACAATCCAATATGCCTGTGCATTTTCATTAAGAAATCAAGAATTGGATTTGTCATTATTGTAGTGTATATAAATGATCTGAATATTGTTGGATTTGAATCTTGTATCACACAAATTAAGGGCAAGTATATCAAGGATGAAAGAACCAAGCATATTTCACTAAAGTTCTTTTACAATCACGAGCTTCAGTACAGTCGTCGTAATATTGATGTCCAACAGATACATTTTAGCAACAATCTTGCAAATCTATTTACCAAGGCATTACCAACATCAACATTCAAATTGGTATATTGCATCGGTTTACATCGGCTCTATGATTTTTCAGTTGACATGCTTGTACTCTCGCTCACATCAGGGGCGGGAACATCATTATGAGAGGGGAGTCATATTCTAGAAGGGCCTTTGCACACTGTACTCTTTTTCCTTTGCCTAGGTTTTTTTCCTACATAGTTTTTCTAGGCAAGGTTTTAATGAGGCACTCTTAAGCGTATCCATCATCACCATCTTGATTCGTTGATACACTGTACTCTTTTTCCTTCGATCAGGTTTTATCCCACAGGGTTTTTCGAATAAGGTTTTAATGAGGCATTTTCCATAAAACGACGAACATCCAAGGGGGAGTGTTGTAAATGTAGCGGTTGTAACCGATGGCTGACCGCCGCTCATGTGGCGTCAGTTATACTATCGACTTTTACTTTCCATTGATCAGATTCACAACAGACCACTAATTTTTATGATGTCAGTAATCGCTTGTACATGATTCATAGGCACGTCAAAGAGACACCTTAAAAGAAATCAACTAAAAGTGTAGAAACAATTTCTTAAAAAACCAAAAAAATGTGTTGGGTAAATTATATTGATGAAGACTGCTAGGTTTTTAAATTTCATGCTTTGCTGAGATCGGGTACGTTTTGAGGCCGCAAGGCTAGATCTACGGAGGCATCAAAGCTATCCCTGCCCTAAGAAGGTACGATTAGGGTATACATGATATTCCTCTGAGTTCCGTTCAATACTGTTGTTTTGACCATTATCCATTATTTTATCATTATTGATGTTATTGTGAAAACTATTTATAGTAATATTAATTTTACCATTTTTAATGGTACAAATGTAATTAAAACTTGGTTTTAAGGAATAGAACTTCGCTTTGACGTTGAGATGTCAGGATCTTACCCAGGACCAATTGCAAGAGTGGTTGTTTAGTATGTTGATTCTCCCAAACAATGCATTGGAGCATGATCTTTACATTCGTAATCTGGTGGGGGTGTTGATGTGGAGAATATAGTTTTATCACAATGAGGGAACCCATTCAACTAAAAATAAGGATCCACTAACCATTCTTAAAACGTTTAATCCGATATATTCATGATAGCGAGCAAAGTGTTAAAATTAATCCTCACATTGTCCAATGGATGCCACCTCCTATGGGGCGGTGAAGTTGAATACAGATGCTTCGTGGGATGTGATAATGGGTAAGGCAAGCTTGGGTTTTATTGCTCGAGATGCAGCTAACAAAGCTCTTTTAATAGCAGGAGCTAGCTCTAGATCCCAGTCAGCAGAAGAAGCCCAAATTAGGGCTCTGAAATGGGGCCTAACTCAGCTCTCACATTGTGCAGTACCCTCAATAATGGTGCAATATGACTCATAGGTGGTGGTGGTCTCTTGTCTGGAGAGCAGGTCGATGGATTTGGATTGGTCGTCTATAGCCCATGTAGTGGATATCTTAAAACCCTCTTAGTCTTTTTTTGTTAAATTTGTATTTTAATCACTCCTGTAATGGAGTGGCTCACTACATAGTTGCTAAGGCTAACACTTTTCTTATCCCCCTTCTATGATCTAGAGACCTTCCAACCTGACTGGATGATGTACTAGCCAAGGATGGATCATTTTGAGGGGTAAACTTTTGTTTGGAACAAAATTATCTTGATTTCAAAAAAAATATACAAAGGAATAGAACTTCACTAATGGACGACGGACTACAGTACGAGCCATGTGGCACTCTTAGATACGACTGACTATGGATTTTTGGTACATCCCTAAGTAGACCTACATACCAAAAATAAGACTAATTCGTGATTCCTAAGCGTTGGAATAGAATCATTTTCATGGGTTGAGTTTTAATCATGGAATTCGAGCATTATTTGGGGTACAAAGATCCAAAGGTTTGAATTGAAATCATTGCTCTGCTTGATTTTTGGTATGTAGGACACCTAGGGATGGGCCAAACATCCATAGGTCAGTGGTATCTAAGAGTACTATACCATGCGGCTCATACTGTGATCTATCATCAACATTGCTGATGTCTGGCAAAGTTCTACTCGGTGTTAAGTTACCCAATTACCATTTAAATAAATTTTTTGTTATTTTAAATACACAATTTTAAGTTAGGGCTGCAACTTGGGCGGGCTCAACTCGACGTTGGGCCGGATTGGGTTGGCCCCTTCAGTACCTGGGTTGGGCTCGGGCTAAAGCTTTGGGCAACCCGAGCCTGACAATACACTGGCAAATATAAATGTATATATTTTGTTAACGTGTTTTATGTTTCCTAGCCTATTTTTAGTGTGGTTTATGTTTCTAAAGATGACAAATAAAAAAAATTCTTATATGTATTTTATATTGAAAATCTATACTATTACAAAGCAAAAAACTTGGGTTGGGCAACGTACGCGGACACACCTCACCTACGCAACTTTTAGCAAAGCAAAACTTTGATATCGAGGTCTTTTTTTATGAATCCAGAAGTGTATATTAAAAGGAGATCAAGAAGATCTCGGAAATACAACTTAGAAGAAATATGAAAACAATAAAAAGTCAAAACAATAACTGATGGAACTTTAAAACCATGTCACAAAAAAAATACCCCTAGTCTCATGACAAATGCTACCCCATCGGATTAAGAGAGCCTTAATGTTTAATATGACTTCATGTAATGAACTCTCTTTGCCTTTGAATGTTTTCTTATTCCTTTCCAACCAAATCCCCCATATGACAGCCAAAGGCATCATCTTCCAAAGCACTTGTCATCTCGCTGTCAAATGTGTGAAGGGCCCCTATGCTCCCTAGACATACCCATTCGACGTCTATATAAGAAAGAAAGAACAGGTCTAGCAAACTCGCAATGGACAAGAAGATGGTTAGTACTCTCTCCACTAGCCTTACACATAACACAATAATCCACTAAAATCCATTTCCTAGTGATCAAATTATCAACAGTAAGTAATTTGTTTAAGATAGCAACCCAAGCAAAGAAATGAATTTTTAAGGGAGTATCTGATTTCCAAAGTTTTGAATAAGGGAAGTGAAAAGGTGTGGGAGCTGAAGTGGAAGCCAAGATTTTGTAAAAGGGCCGGATTGTGATCTAAATCCACCAAGGATCCTCCCAAAAGTTTCAAATTCGTAATGCCAATCTTTCTAAAGCCTAGACCTCCTGCCTTCTTTGGCAAACATGCTTGGGCCCAGTTAACCAGATAATAACAAAAGGATTCCCCCGAGTCGTTCCACATGAAGTTTTTCATTAGCCTTTCCAGCCTCTTTGGTATGAACACAGGAATAGTAAACAACGATAGGAAATAGACTGGGAGATTGAACAGCGTGCTTCTAATGAGGATCATCTTTCTCCCTTTGGAAAGGTATCTACCCTTACAACTTGTCAATCTCCTACGAACCCTCTCCACTATAGAATCTCACACCTACTTTGCCCTGTATGGAGTCCCCAAGGGGAGACCTAAGGAGGAAGATGGCAAGGAATCGATCGAGCAACCCAAAAACTTTTTCTAACTCCTCAATATTGTCCACTTTTCCTATACTGATGATTTTGATTTTGTTAAAGTTGATGTTGAGACCTGAACAAACTTCAAAACAACATAGCAAACAATTTAGAAAGTGCACTTGATCTGGTATCCCCGAGGAGAACACCACTATGTCATCGGCAAACTGTAAGTGAGAGATGGACACTCCCCTGGGATCGGCTTGGAATCCTTCTAGTTCTCCTAACCCTACTCCTTTTGAAATCATCCTCCCCAGTGCTTCGGTCAGCATGATAAACAAAAGTGAGGACATCGGATCTCCTTATCTCAAACCTCTAGAACTCTTAAAGTAACTAGACGGCGACCCATTAATAAGAACCAAGAATCGGGGTGATCTGATGCACTTTTTCTTTCACTCTCACCACTTACTCCCAATCCCATCCTACCAAGTAAATAATCCTATAACTTTGATAGCGAGGTCCATCATCAACTTTGATGAAATACAACAATATGAGCTATGTGGCACGCTTTTATAGACGACTGAACATATGGATGTTTGGCCTGTCCCTAAGTAGACCTATATACCAAAAATCAGCCTGATTGGTTTTTCATAACCTTTGGATCTGAGTACCCCAATAATGATCTAAATCCATGCTTAAATATAAACCATGAAAAAGACTCTAATCCAATGGATGGAAATCACTAATCAGGTTGATTTTTGGTCTATATATCTCTCCATCTAAAGTTGGGTGAAACATCCATATGGTTAGAGACCTACAATAGTGTGCCACATGTCTCATACTGTGGTCCATATTAACTAGGACTGCAACTTGGGCGGGTTATAGGTCAACCCTAGCCCAACCCAACCTTACAGGCTGTGAACCCTAACCCAACCCAACCCGTCGGGTTAGTCGGGTTGGTCGGATTGGTCAATACAATAACCGTTATGCTAACCACTAAATAAAAGCTTTATTTCCAACACCTCATGAAAGAAAACGTGACATTTTTATAAGAAGGGAAAAGTTCATCAACTCAAATGCATGATAAAAGTTACTAAAGAAATAACAAAAAAAATCGTCAAAGAAAACACAATATTTTCAATATCAACCGATCACATAAAATGCCAAAATGTAGTTTCAAGGATATTTTGTAATCTTGCACAAGGGTTGTAGTTTGCTGAGGACAAGCATCCATGGGTTGATGCATTTGCCAAAATGTAGTGTGGATGTTTGTCGGTATACTAATACATATATGTAGTTGTATGTCGAGCTCGGGGTTGGGCCGAGCCTCAACCCTAGCCCAACCAAATTTGATCGGGTTACCAAAAATCTGGCCCAAGCCCAACCCAAGTCTTGAAAGAACTAAACCCAACCCAACCCTAATGTCGGGTTCAACCCGTCAGGCTCAAGTTGCAGCCCTAATATTAACATGGCACCTATTAGTTAGGCGTAGAAAAAACATATCTACCTGTTAGGTCATTAAATGCGTATGTGCAATCACATTCACACCATTTAGAAAGCAAAAATTTGACGACGGAGGACCATTGGCAATGTCAGCCATGTGGCACACTCTTAGAGATGACCGTATTGATGTTTGGTCCGTCCCTAGGTAGACCGACTTGCCAAAACTTAACCTGATTACTGATTTATGACCTTTGGATTTGAGTACCGTAAATAATGATCGAAATCCATGGTTAAAACTAAACCATGAAAAAAACTATGATCCAATGGATAGAAATCACTAATTGGGCTGATTTTTGGTTTGTAGGGTCCACCTAGGGATGGACCAAACATTCATATGGTCAGTGAACTCTAAGAATATGCCATGTGGCACCAATTATTTGGTGCCAAAATTAAAATGGTGAAAAAAAATTAACTAGAAGTGTCCATACATGGTCATTATTAAAAGAGTAATGATCACATGGTCCAAGGTCCATGGGCTGCATGATGGTGTCCTTTTGTCATTGGCCAAAAATGTACCTCAAGTTGCATGCAAATAGTAATGCTCAAATTCCACGGTCATAAATCAATCCATGAAAACGACTCTAATAGAATACTTAAAAATCACTAATCAGGCTGATTTTTTGCATGTAGGTCCACCTAGGGATGGGCCAAACATCCATACAGTCAATGATCTCTACCCCAAATAATGCTCAAAATCCACAGTTAAAAATAAACAATGAATAAGACTCTAATTCAACGGATAGAAATTACTAATCAGGATGAATTTTCAAATGTAGGTCCATCTAGGGATGGGACAAACATCTATACATTCAGTGATCTCTAAAAGTGCGCCACATGCATAGGTGCAGCCACGGACATGTGCATTGCACATGGCGTCCCCTAGTTAATATAACAAATTTTAACCAACATTTTTTTAGCAATAACAAAAATATTAAGTAATTTACCAACCCAACTAACTCGATCAGGTAATTGGGCTCGGGGCTGAAAATTCTAGGCCCGACCTCGGGTTGGGTTGTGCTTGGGCTCACAACCTTGAAGATCAGGTTGGACTCGAGTTGACCCCAAACCTATGTTTTAAAACTCGCCGAGTCGACTCGGGACTCGGCCGAGTCGACTCGACATACAAACTTAGATTTGCATAGTCCAGCGAGTTGACTCTGAAAATCGTCCGAGTTAACTCATAATTCAGCTGAGTCTGAAAATCGTCCGAGTTGACTCATAATTCAGCTGAGTCACCCGTTTAAAGGCCGAGTCCAGTCAAAATTCTTTTTCCTTTTTTCTTTTTCTGATTTTCTAAATTTTTTTTGTATTTGTTTCCTATTTTCAAAGTTTTTCTTAATAAATATTATTTTTATATATGTAAATAAATAATAATCAATTTAATGACTCGCCGAGTCGACTCCCGAGTCATCGAGGTGACTCGGCCCAATGGACTTCCGAGCCGAGTCTGAGTTCCGAGTTTTAGAACATAGCCCCAAACCCGACCCAACCCGCCCGAGTTGTAGTCCTATTTTAAATTACCCAATTACAATTTAAATAAAGGGTCGTGATGTAAGAAGGTATACCTGAGATCTTTTCATTTGCGGAAGCGGCATTTTTGGTAGTCACCGCTGCCATCTGGACCCACTGACTGTATGGATGTTTAGCCCACCCCTTAATAGAGATTTATACAAAAAAAACAGCTTGTTTAATGATTTGTAGCCGTTGGTTTGGCTACATTCAACAGCTATAAGAACGCCTTAAAAAGTGTTAACATCTAATGGTTATAGATTATCGATCAGGGTGATTTTTGGTGTGTATATCCAAGGTTTAAAGGAGGCCATTTTAATGGTTAAACGGACTGGGGGCGTTACCGTTAAAAAGGATTGAAACGGCCAGGGGCAAAAATAGAAAAAAAAATGGAAAAAACGGAAAAAAAAAAATGGATTTTAACGGAAAAATATGGAAAAAAATGGCACTGAAATTCAAATTTTGAAATTTGAAAAAAAAAAAAAAAAAAAGAATTAAATGGATTTAACGGCTGTTTTTTTAACAAAATTTTTCAGAATTGAATGGCTGTTTAAACGATTTTAACGGCCATTAAAACAAAAAAACGGCCGTTTTATTCAAAAACAATAAATCGTGTTTAAATGGTTTTAACGGAAACGGGCTTGGGGCGTTACCGTTTAAACGGCCGTTAAAACCGTGTGTATATCCACCGAGGGGTGGGATAAAGTTTAAAGGAGGCCGTTTTAACGGTTAAATGGACTGGGGGCGTTACCGTTTAAACCGTTTAAATGGCCGTTAAAATGGATTGAAACGGTCAGGGGCAAAAATGGGAAAAAATAGAATTAAACGGATTTTAATGGAAAAAGTGGCGCTGAAATTCAAATTTTGAAATTTGAAAATTTTAAAAAATAGAATTTAATGGATTTTAACGGAAATTAAACGGATTTTAACGGAATTAAACGGTTTTAACGGCCGTTTTTTTAATAAATTTTTCAAAATTAAACGGCTGTTTAAACGATTTTAACAGCCGTTTAAACGATTTTAATGGCCGTTAAAACAAAAAAAGGGCCATTTTTTTCAAAACCGATAAAACGTGTTTAAACAGTTTTAACGGAAACGGGCTTGGGGCGTTACCATTTAAACGGCCGTTTTTAAAACCATGGGATAAACATCCATGCGGTCAGTGGGCCCAAATGATAGTGGTGAGTTCCGCATTTAAAACAGTTTCAGGCATACCTTGTTACATCTTTTTCCTTAAAACTCTACTATTTTAAGGAGTAAAACTTGCCTGACCACCTGTGGTGTGGTATCTACCGGGTGGCTTACGTACGGTAGCAAGTCGCATCCACACGAGCCATAAACTCATCCTCTCCCCCTCTGGTAAGCCTGTTCAGGTTTGTGAGAGCAAAAGAGTAATTTTCTTTTTTCTCCTAAAAAATTAAAAAAGGTAAAGTAACTGAGTTACCTTTTACAACCTATGGATCTTTGCATCCAAATAATGCTCAAAAATCATACGGTAAAATCAACCCATGAAAATAACTTCAATCCAACGCTTAGAAATCACTGATCAGGTTTATTTCTGGTTTGTAGGTCCACCTAGTGATTGGCCAAACATCCATACGGTCAGCGTCCACCAAGAGTGTGCCTCGTGGCTCGTATTGTGCGTTGTAACCGAAGTTTTACTCCACCTAGGGATTGGCCAAACCAAGGTTTAAAGGAGACTGTTTTAACGGTATAACAGACTGGGGGCATTATTGTTAAAACGGATTGTAGCAGATGGAGAAAAATGAAAAAAAAAAAAAAAAAATTTAACGAATTCAACGGAAAAAAAAATGGAAAATGGTGCTGATTTTTAAAATTAGAAATTTTGAAAAACGAAAAAAAATGTAATTTAACGGAAATAATGGCCTTTTTTTCACAAACTTTTTTAACAGCCGCTAAAATGAAAAAAAGGCCGTTAATTTCTAAGCGTCAAAACAGGTTTTAACAGTTTTTAACGTACCAGTTAGCAATTCGGTAAAGATTCGAAACGAAAAAAGTTCGAGTTTAATTCGGTTTCGGGATAAAAACATCTGGTCAAAAATTCGGTCATTGTTGAAATTTATATTTGTTTAGCCTTAAAAAGCCTGAATTTTATCTATTTTTTTCATTTTTTGCGGCCATTTAACATGTTTTTATTTAAAAAATACGCAATCCATGTATTAAACATGAATAATACATGTTTTATTCGTATAATCTTAAAATATGTGATTTTTTCTAATTTTTATTTTATACGGTAATATTAAATGTTCATTCAAAAAAGAAATCGTGTATTAAACATGTATAATACGCGAATTTACTAGCTAGGGTCAAATCATGGTTTTAAAAACAGCCGTTTAAAGGGTAATGCCCCAAGCCTATTACCGTAAAATCGTTAAAATCTGTTTTGACGCTTTGAATTTAATGGCCTTTTTTGTCATTTTAACCGCCGTTAAAATCGTTTTAATTAACAGCCGTTAAATTCTAAAAAATTTTGTGGAAAAAAAATGGCTGTTAAAATCTGTTTTTTCAATTTTTGAAAATTTTCAATTTCAAATTTCAAAATTTGACTTTCAGCGCCATATTTTTCATTTTTTCTGTTAAAATCTGTTAAATTCCATTTTTTTCCTTTTTTTTCTTTTGTTGGCCCTGGTAAAATCCGTTAAATTCCATTTTTTTCTTTTGTTGGCCCTGGCTGTTACAATCCGTTTTAACGGTAATGCTCCCCCCCCCCCCCCCAGTGCATTATACCATTAAAACGGCCTCCTTTAAACCTTGGTTTTACCCAAAGTTTAAAGGAGGCCGTTTTAACGGTTAAACGGACTGGGGGCGTCACCGTTTAAACAGCCGTTAAAATGGATTGAAACGGCCAGAGGCAAAAAATGGAATTTAATAAAATTAAACGGATTTTAACGGGTTTTAACTATTTTAACGGAAAAAATGGCGCTGAAATTCAAATTTTGAATTTTGAAAATTAAAAAAAGAAAAGCACGGAATTTAACGGACATTTTTTTCACAAAAAAATTCAGAATTTAACCGCTGTTTAAACGATTTTAACGGCCGTTAAAACAAAAAAAAAACGGCCATTAAATTCAAATACTTTAAAACGTGTTGAAATGGTTTTAACAGAAACGGGCTTGGGGTGTTTCCGTTTAAACGGCCATTTTTAAAACCATTTAAACCATTTAAAGGAGGCCGTTTTAACGGTTAAACGGACTGGGGCGTTACCATTTAAACCGTTTAAACAGATTGAAACGGCCAAGGGCAAAAATGGAAAAAAAAAGGAAAAAATAGAATTTAACAGAATTAAATGGATTTTAACGGTTTTAACGGATTTTAACCAAAGAAATGGCTCTGAAATTCAAATTTGAAATTTGAAAATTAAAAAAAAAAAGAGAATTTAACGGATTTAAAGGCCATTTTTTTCACAAAATTTTTCAGAATAAAACGACTGTTTAAAAGATTTTAACGGCCGTTAAAACAAAAAAAAACGGCCATTTTTTTCAAAACCGATAAAACGTGTTTAAACTATTTTAACAAAAACGGGCTTGGGGCGTTACGGTTTAAACGGCCGTTTTAAAAACCATTGGTCAAACATCTAAAGTCAGTGTCTTATAAGAAATTGCCACGTGTCTTCTTCATGTTGTTTTACTTTTTTTCACTTTTATTTTTTCTCACTTTTTTAATTTACTCTCACCAAACCTGGGTAGGTTAACCAAGGAGGGGAGGATGAGTTTGTGGCTAGTGCCCGATGTGACTTGCTACCGTACAAAATCCACGCGGCAAGCAGTTTGTGTGTGGTCCGGTAGGATACCACACCACAGGTGGTCAGGCAAGTTTTACTCTATTTTAAGCATCAATTGCATCTTTGTTTTTTTCAAACTCGAGCGCGACCGGTGGAGCCGTTATTGCCACCCAAGCAAGCAAGCCAGCTATCCCTTCTTTCTCTCTCCGCCCAAGCCACCCAAGCCATTATTGACTTCCATTGACTCTTTCCGTTTTTATCTGGCTTCACTGAACAAGAGAGAAGTATTGAGGCATAGGAACTCAAAATCGTCTCCATGGCTTCTTCTTCTTCTTTACACTGTCCGCCGTTCGCATTCTCCAAGAAGTACTACCACATCTCCAACGATGGACTCCACTGTGTGCGGCAAACCAGCTTCTTCGAGGGCAAAACGGTTCTCAATCAGGGTGTTGGGTACTCTGTTATTTTGGGCTTTGGGGCCTTCTTTGCCGTCTTCACCACTTTCTTGGTACGTTCCAGCTCCGATCACTCTCAATTTTTATTACCTCTAGCTTGCTCAGGCTCAACCCAGTCGAGGGGTTTAACATCCCGTCTGCCTGTAATTGTTCAAGAACAGTGATTCAAAGCTCAATACCCAATTTCAACCCATTTCCTCTCAAGGGATTGTGAGGGCACCAAAAACCCTTCATCCAAACACACCTACTTACAATTATTGCATTTCAACTAGGGCTGTCAACTGGTCAATCCCTAAAAATGTGGAATTGGAACCAGTATTTTCGATTCCAGTATTTTACTCTGCACCTACATGGGATATTCTTACACGTGCGAAACACACAGAGTCAATCATCAGTCAGAATTGCTCAATCACTGAGCTTCAGTGATTGAGCAATTTCCTCTCAAAACCTCAATCCATGTCCATTTTGGCATTCCCCTGGCCTTTTTATACCCTTCAACTTACACATTCCTTCACTAGTGTTGTTATTGGTCTTCGTTGTGCAAGGCCAAACCATCTCAATCGACTTTCCTTTATTTTGTCACCTATTGGATCTACTCCTATATTTTCATGAATTAATGTGTTTATTTCTAATTTTGTCTTTCTTAGTCTTTCTACACATCCATCTTAACATCCTCATCTCAGCTATACTCGTTTTATAAAATATTTTTACTTGATTGCCTACTATTTTGCTCCATAAAGCATCACCGCTCTTATTGTCATCTTATAGGATTTTTATTTTAATTTGATCAGTACACGTCAATCACATAGCGCTTTGGAAGCACATCCAAACTATTTGGAGACAAATTCCTGTGGTTAACTCCAAATAGTTTAGGTAAGGCTACGATTATAATGATGATGATGATTTGGGTTTGACAACATGAATCCTGTTCCAACATTCCAAACAAAAACTAATGATCCTGTTCCAACATTCCAGACATAAACTAACTATCCTGTGGTAAAGGTTACTAGTTCAATCAGTATCAAATAAATTCTCACATTTATGTAATTCACTTTTTTTCCTTTATATGTTTATACGAAGCATGTGACACATATATCCTCCAAATTCAAAGAAATAGATCTAATATGGATTTGAACTCTTTGACTTACTCTTATTTTTAGCTGGAATTTATCATAGAACTTTGTGGATCTCCAATTTAGTATTGTCCTCTTAACTTCTTGTTAAGTTTCTGATCTGTGATTGTGCATTTAATATATGATTAGGTATGGCTTGAGAAGAGATACAGGGGCTCCCGCCTCACATCCGAATGGTTCAATACTGCAGGCAGAAATGTTAAAACAGGACTCATTGCTAGTGTGATTGTATCCCAGGTATCATTTTTGGGGTTTCATTTTCTGCAAATTTAGATGAACTAGGACTCTGCTAACTGACATTTTCAAAATTTTGGATTGTAAAGTGGACTTGGGCTGCCACAATATTGCAAAGTTCCAATGTCGCCTGGGAGTATGGCGTTAGTGGGCCTTTCTGGTACGCAAGTGGGGCTACCATCCAGGTTTGTTTAAAATATAACTTCATTAGTCAATAGAGTTGACTCAGTTTTTCCTCTCTTGAGAAGTAAGACAGTTTTTTTTTGGTTTTGACAAGAAAAGGTACTCTTGTTTGGTATTATGGCTATAGAAATCAAAAGGAAGGCTCCTAATGCTCATACTATATGCGAAATTGTACGAGCTCGGTATGTCACATACTTTACATGGATTTTATGGAAATGTTGAATTATTAAACCTAAAGTCTTGAGTATTACATATGGTAATTACTATCCGTAAGCTTCAACGTAGACATTTGGTACACATGCAAGTGGTGGGACCTTCCATTTAATGGGTCTCCCAGCTACGAGTTCTCATAGCTCAATACTTAACCTGATGGTATATTTGTAACCATCCAATCAGTTAGTTCTTTTGGACAGTTGAAAAAAAAAATAGTGGGAACAATCCACAATTATGTCAATTGAGTCGATGATTCACATCATCAATCAGGTTAATGTTGGACTAGAAATCTGAGGTATGACCCCATGAATGGTAAGCCTGGACCCCAGCCTGCACGTCATATTTGCACATATCTGTTCATAGATGGATTACAGATAAACCCATCTGAATTACATGTATAGAAGTTTTACTTGAATTTTCTTTGTAATCTTTAGATGGGGCACAGTTGCGCATATTGTTTTCCTTTGTTTCTGCTTCTTGACAAATATTATTGTTACGGCAATGCTTCTTCTTGGCGGTTCTGCTGTTGTAAATGCACTTACCGGGGTGAACATCTATGCTGCAAGTTTTCTAATTCCTCTTGGTGTAGTAGTCTACACATTAGCTGGAGGATTAAAGGCCACTTTCTTGGCGAGCTACATACATTCTGTTATTGGTAACCCTCCTGAATTTGCCTAGTTTTTTACTACTCTGATAGATGGTGTAGAATCAAGTTTGTGGACTTGTAATATTGCTCTGTCTGTATATCTATTGAGGTTTTCTAACCTTTGGTCTTGATGTATCTGCTTTCAGTGCATATTGTTTTGGTCATATTTGTCTACCTAGTTTACACAGCAAGTAGCGAGCTTGGTAGCCCGAAAGTCATATATGATCGTCTCTTGGACGTTGCTAGCAAATCAAGAGTATGTCAGGAACCTCTTTCTCATGATGGGCAAGCCTGCGGGCCTGTTAGTGGGAACCACAAAGGGTCTTACCTAACAATGTTGAGTTCTGGTGGCCTTGTTTTTGGAATCATCAACATTGTTGGCAACTTTGGTACTGTGTTTGTGGACAATGTAAGTTTTGGTGTTCTCCCAACTATATGTCTCACTATCTATTTTGGTGTTCTCCCAACTATATTGCTCACTATCTATTCCGACATATTACTTATTTATCATACATCTTGTCTATATCTTAAAATAACATTGTTGAGAAAGTTTCACATTTTCATGTAATTCAGTTATGTGTTAGTTAAACCTTTTTCTGATGAATTTTATAATTACTTTTGTTATCCCTACTTATGTCTCTGACTGGGGTACTGCAGGGATATTGGGTTAGTGCCATAGCTGCACGGCCTTCATCAACTCACAAAGGGTACTTGCTGGGCGGGCTGGTTTGGTTTGCAGTCCCCTTCTCTTTGGCAACATCACTGGGTTTAGGTGCACTAGCTCTTGATCTTCCGATAACAGAAAGTGAGGCAAGTCGTGGACTTGTTCCTCCTGCTACAGCTATAGCTTTGATGGGGAAACAAGGATCTGTTCTTCTTCTCACTATGTTGTTTATGTAAGGCCTTCCACAACTTGTTTCAATATTATCTTTCCACAATTTCAGACATAGTTAACCTTAACCTCAGAAAATGAAAATTGAGAACAAAGTTTGATCAAACTTTTGGTTATAACTGAACAACATAAATCCCTGTTTGACTGATGATGCATGTTACATGCATCAAAAGATAGATATCAATCAGTGGTAGCCCTTTCCTGTATTACACCAATAGCGGCACAAGTTTCTAAACTAGGTACATGGACTGTTCAACTAGTGCTTCATCTCTTGGATGGGCAAATCCAAGATCAAACCATGTGAACGATCTTATCTGTCTGATGTTGTGAATTTTTCCAAATTCACTTAGTTGTGCAAGTTTTTGTTTGTTTTTCTCTTAATGGGCTGTTAAGATCAGTAAAAATGTGACTTTCTTCTAGTTATTCCATCCAAGAGGTTCCCACTGATTGAACAGTCTTGATGGATGCATAGGTGGGCCATATTTAAGATAGAACATTATGAAAACAAAACATATATGTCCATCAAGACATCTATTAACGTAATTCTACATTTTCCACATTGAAGCTATGTTTTGTATAAAATTCATTCTATGATGAGTATAAATTTATATTAAATGCAATTCAGCCAGAACGGGAAAAGTCCCACTTGATTTTTCTTGCATTTGCTCAGGGCTGTGACATCTGCTGGTTCCTCTGAGCTAATAGCAGTCTCCTCCCTGTGCACATACGACATCTACCGAACATACATCAATCCAGATGCAAGTGGAAAGGAAATTCTCAAAGTCTCAAGAGGGGTTGTTCTAGGCTTTGGATGTTTCATGGGTGTTCTAGCAGTGATACTGAACAAGGCAGGAGTTTCACTGGGTTGGATGTACCTAGCCATGGGAGTTCTCATTGGTTCAGCAGTTATTCCTATAGCTTTCATGCTTCTATGGAGGAAGGCAAACTCAATAGGCGCCATTCTTGGAACAAGTCTCGGTTGTATTCTAGGAATTATTACATGGTTATCTGTAACGAAAATAGAGTACGGCCGCATAAATCTTGACACAACCGGCCGCAACGCACCAATGCTTGCAGGAAACCTTGTCTCTATACTGACTGGTGGAGTTGTTCATGCAGTGTGTAGTATTTTATGGCCTCAGAATTATGACTGGGGTACCACTAAACAAATAACCATGGTTGAAAAGAAAAAGAGTGAATTGCCAGCTGAAGAGTTCAAGGAAGAAAGGCTGATGAGAGCAAAGGTTTGGATAGTGAAATGGGGGGTTGGCTTTACTGTTTTGATTGTGATACTGTGGCCTCTTCTCTCTCTTCCAGCAGGTAAATTCACTATCACAAGCTTTCTTTTTTAGATTTCCTCTTTTAGTTTTACAAGTGGTACTCCTTTCATGGTTCTCTGTCTTTTGGGCTATTTGTTTTCTACTGCTTTTCATTTGAAAAATCCAATTTCTACTGATGCAGGAGAATTCAGTTTGGGGTACTTCACATTTTGGGCAATCATTGCTATAGCATGGGGTACTATTGGATCTGCTGTGATCATAGCTTTACCGTTGATTGAAAGCTGGGAAACGATCCAAAGGATATTTCTTGGCATGTTTACGAGTGACCAGATCATGGAAAAGATTAATGAAATGAATTTCAAATTACACACAATCATATTGGCAATACCAGAGGCAGAGCAAATTTACTTACTAGAGAAAGAGAAGGCCAAGAGGGAAGATGCAGTTGAGTAACCAAGAACTCACTGTTCTTCTGCATAAAACATCATAAACTGATGTTGTGACTGCCTCATCAGTACTAAAAGCTATGTTTGGAGTTCAAAATGGAAAATGTAAGTTTTTGTCTTGCTAATATGACTCTGTGCTCAACCTGTAATTTACAGCTATTATGGTCCATGAGCTTTGAATTCCATTTTGATTATTAGCTGTTTCATCAAAGCAAAAATTCTGATTCGCGTTAAGCTCTTCGCCTTCTGTAATCATGTAAAATAAGTTTTAAGAAGGATTTTTAGGAATAATTGACTCTACCATGTAGTGTGGCATTTCACAGGGTCGACTCTCCTTGGATTGCATCAAATCCCATCATGGTTCTTCTCAATGACTATCTATCTTCTTGACTGATTTCTTCTCACACTTCTTCCAATCATGGTTTTAAAAACGGCCGTTTAAACAGTTTTAACGGCCGTTTAAACGGTAACCCGCCAAGCCCGTTTCCGTTAAAACCGTTTAAACGTGTTTTATTGTTTTTCAAAAAAAATGGCTGTTTTTTTTGGTTTAACGGCCATTAAAATCGTTTAAACGGCCGTTAAAATCGTTTAAACAGCGTTTAATTTTGAAAAATTTTGTGAAAAAAACGGCCGTTAAAACTGTTTAATTCCGTTAAAATCCGTTAAATTCCGTTTTTTATTTTAATTTTCAAATTTCAAAATTTGAATTTCAGCTCCACTTTTTCCGTTTTTTCCTTTAAAATCGTTAAAACCGTTAAAATCCGTTTAATTCCGTTTTTTCCCTTTTTTTCCATTTTTGCCCCTGACAGTTTCAATCCGTTTTAACGCCCCCAGTCCGTTTAACCGTTAAAACGGCCTCCTTTAAACCTTGCTTCCAATACTTCTTTTTCAAAAGCTTATTTTTTGATCGCCCATGTTTTTTTCTGTCTTCACTGAACTTTCAACAGTACTTTTAATCACAACCATTCAATAATCAAGAAAGATATCAAACGGTAGTAGTCCACTCACTGGTTGGACGGTTAGGATTATTAGTTGATAGGGAAGCAATGTAATTTGAAGAACACAAACATTGTGTCCTTTTTTAGAGATTTATTTTTATAGGTGTAACAAAATCCAAGGCCATTTGGGATTGAGGAGAGAGCTGCTCCCAAAATGGCGTACGATAGCAATCTGTGCTCCTATCTAGGGGTGTCAATTTTACCCGTTTAACAGGAACCGAATCGGAACTGGAACTTAATTTTGGTTCCACATTTTTGGGAACCGATTAAAAAGGAACCGAAACTGAATTGAACCGAAAATAATTGTTCTGGTTCTGCATAGTCTAATATGGAACCGAATCTAATAGGAACCAGAACCAATATATAAATTTAGTGTAAAAATTCTCATATTATTGGACCCAGTATACCCGAAACCGTAATCGGAACCGACAGAAACTACATAATCAGTTCCGGTTCCGGATCCATCACTTTGAGAACCGAAACCGTTAAGGACCCGAACCGATAAGAACTGAAACCGTCTGTTCCGGTTCTGGCCACCTTAGGAACCGAACCGGAACCAACCTGTTGACACTCTTACTCCTACCTGTCTTCCATAGAGCACCCCACTACTAGTCCCTGGTGGCGGTGCACAATAGTCACCCCTTTCACACGTGCTTGGGAAAGTTAATGTGAACTAAGCCACTTATTACCCTACTCTTCTCAGGAGGTGGCCCCAAGGAGAGTTGAACTTAGAACCTCAGTGGAGTCCTGACCACCCGCACTCAACCGTGGACCAATCTAGTCTGCAACTGTTTGCAGATTTAAAAGTATACGAACATTGTCAGCACTGTCGGATGTCCCTTGAAAACTGTGTTATTTCAATGCTTTTAAAAAATTCATTTCATAAAGTAAAAAATACGTTTTACAAGGAGCATTCAACGGTGGATACAACATTTTGCACGGAAGTTGATATTTTTGAAAACTTTGTAACACACTCGAAATTTCTAATTATTTGTGAATTTTTCCTTGACTAAAATTTCAAACTGAAGCGCGATCAGTGGAGCAATTATTGCCTCGGTGGTCATTATTGCCAAGACCGACCTCGCAAAAAACATGATGAGGACCGGGTCTCACACTTTCCGGGCCCACTGACCAAACACCAAAAACCAGCCTGATCGATGATTTCTGGCATTAGATCTTGGAACTCATAGAATCCCTTGTAGCCGAGCCAAAAGTTAATGGGTTGCGTTGGGTGGACGAGGGATCGGCTCGCCCTTCAAGTTTATGGACTTTGTGAATACTTTTTTTATTGATTTAATCAAGACTCTGCGAAGACTTGCTTAGCGAAAACACGACAAAGAAAGCGACTATAAAGGTCCCCCCCAGCCCCGAACAATTTGAGGTGCAGAGGACCAAGAGGTCTCACGATGAAGTTGACGTAGCGAACTCTCATAGGCATACATACCTCATTATTTTGGGTCCACTGACCCCATGGATGTTGAAAGTTGAGACCAAGGTTTAAAGGAGGCGGTTTTAACGGTTAAACGGAATGGGGGCGTTACCGTTTAAACCGTTTAAACGGATTGAAATGGCCAGGGGCAAAAATAGAAAAACGGAAAAAATAGAATTTAACTGAATTAAATGGGTTTTAACGGAAAAAATGGCCTTGAAATTCAAATTTTGAATTTTGAAATTTGAAAATAAAAAAAATGAAATTGAATGAAAATTAAACGGATTTAACGGCCATTTTTTTCACAAAATTTTTCAGAATTTAACGGCTGTTTAAATGATTTTAACGGCCTTTAAATTCAAAAATGTTAAAACGTGTTTAAACAGTAACGGGCTTAGGGCGTTACCGTTTAAACGGCCGTTTTTTAAATCCATGGTTAAGACTTGAGACCACCCATCCATAACTATACACACAAAAAATCAGCTTGATTGATGATTTCTAGATGTTGGATTTTGTACCAAAAAAAAAAGAGTCGATTCCAACGGCTAGAGTCAGTCTTAAAAAAAATACTAAAATATATGGCTACAGCTAACCGATATGTATATATATCCACCAAGGAGTGGGCTAAACCAAGGTTTAAAAGGGGCCGGTAGAACGGACTCTGGGCGTTATCATTTTTTTCGTTATAACAAAAAAATGGGGAAAAACAGAAATATAGGAAAATAAATATCCGTTATAAAGAAAAAACGGGAAAGAATGAAAAATAACGGAAATATAGGAAAATAATGAAAAAAATGGCGCTGGAATTCAAATTTTGAAATTTGAAATTTGAATTTCAGATTTTCAAAAAATGGAAAATAACGGCAGTTTTTTTTCGCCAAATTTTCCAAAAAAAACAACGGTTGTTATTTTCATTATAATGGAAAATAACGGCCGTTATTTTCGTTATAAGGGACGTTATTTTCTGGGCGTTTTAATGGTATGTAACGTAACGGGGAGGTACGAATCCATTATAACGGCCGTTTTTAAAACCATGGGCTAAATAGTCCATGCGGTTAGTGGGATCAAAACAATTCTCTATGTAGGGCCACGAGAATCCTCTGCATCCAAAATCCTCTGGGGAATAGTATCTTAGTTTGATTTCCATTTTTTTACTCTAACAAGAGAGAAGTATTGAGGAATAGGAACTGAAAATCGTGTCCGATGGCTTCTTCTTCGTGTCCGCCGTTCGCATTCTCCGAGAAGTACTACCACATCTCTAACGACGGACTCCACTGTGTGCGGCAAACCAGCTTCTTCGAGGGCAAAACGGTTCTCAATCAGGGTGTTGGATACTCTGTTATTTTGGGATTTGGGTCCTTCTTTGCCGTCTTCACCTCTTTCTTGGTACGTTTCCGCCCCGTTCACTCTCATTTTTTTTTTTTATTTCATGGGAAATCCACTATCTTGGGAAAACATCCATGCGGTTAGCTTTATAGCTTGGTCAGGTTCAATCCAGTTGCCTCTACTTGATCAAGAACAGTAGTTCAGGCTCAATACCCAATTTCATGTATTTTTTATGTTTCATCGGAGTTCATCTTCAACTCCGGTGAAATCCGATTTTCTAGGGATTGTGATTTGTGAGGGCACCAAAATCCCTGCATCCAAACACACCTACTTACAATTATTGCTTTTCAACTAGCGCTGTCAACCGGTCGTTCCGGTTCGGTTCCTAAGCCGGTTCTTAAAATGTTTGGATCTGGAAGAGAGTGCATATTCGCACACCCCCATTTCCTATCAAGACGGACTCCTTGTCGGGGCACACCCCCCAAAAAAGAGGGATCTCTCTCTCTAAAACTTTGCTTACCGGCGATGGTCTCTGACTCCTACAAAATGAGCCAAGTGTTACATTTTTATAGGACTCTTGACTGTATATGTTTGGCCAATCCCTAGGTAGACCTACAAACCAAAAATCAACCTGATTAGTGATTTCCAAGCGTTGGATTGGAGCCATATTCATGGGTTGATTTTAACCTTGGAAATTTGAGCATTATCGACCATTATTTGGTGTATAAGATCGAAAGGTTTGAAATCACTAATCAGGCGGATTTGTGGTTTGTACTTTGTACTTTTGTAGTTCCACCTAGGGATTGACGAAACATCTATACGGTCAGTGTCCTTTAAAAATATGCCACGTGGCTCATTTTGTGGCGGTCAGTGACCATCGCCGATCAGCCGTGTTTACTCGTTTGAGAGTGATGTCTCTCTTTTGGGGGTGTGCCCCGACCAGGAGTCCACCCCAACAGGAAATGGGGTGTGCAAATATTTGCACATCCATCTGGAACCACAACTGTTTGTGAGGCCAAAAACCCTGCATCGAAACACACCAAGTTACAATTATTGCATTTTTTGGATTTTATTAGACTTTGACCTGGGGAATCTTCACTGTGCTGTATGTGGGATTCAGTCGTTTCCGAAGACCACGCTGGGAATCTCTTGAGGAGTACACACGTCTTACTTTGGGTTCACACCATTGGATGGTCTTGAAAATGTGGACAACACAAATCTCTATGACAATCCAACAGTGGAGACCTAATAAGTAGTTACCCCTCAACCCAGCCCATCAGCTGCATGGCCCACCAAAACACCATCACTACCCGGCCCGTCTTACACCCCTAAAGTCACCAAGTAATTTTTCGCACTCCCTATTGATTGAAGGAAAATCATAGCATTTTCCTTTGGGCTCAAGTGTGGATTCCTCATCCGAAGGTCCAGACCATTGGATGGTGTTTGAGATTTGTGTGATGTGATTCCCGAGGCCCATCAGCTAGAGATGTTGATAATGCTAGCCTCAAATAGTTTAATCCATCATACGATAATATGTCAAAAAATAGACAGCCTTATCAACCAATTCTGGTGGTACGGCAGTTCGAAGAAGAAACCTCTTTGATTGACTTCATGGGCCTCACTATGTTTGTTGAATTGGTGTTTCAAAAGAAATTATTAAAGCATTTATTAAATTAGTTTATTTAATTGAATTTAAAAGAGTCTTTACAAGCAAAGTTTAAAAACGCTAGTTTGGGAACGACGGCGTTTTGTCTAAAAAAGGCGAGGCATAGCCTCGAGGCGGTACCGAGGTGTAAGCCTCAACTTTTTTTTTATTTTTTAAAATGCTTAAAAAATTCGAAAAAAATATAATTAATTCTACAAAAATGAGAAACAAAATATCATGTGAAAAATAATTTAAATAAGCATAAAAATAATTAAGGCTATAACTTTTACTGTAGGAGCGACACTGTCGGGAATGCCTGAATGTTAATATTAAATCTTAAAAACATAAAGCACATATGATATGCCAATGCCATAACTAAATTACCAAATCTCAATACTAACAAGATAGGTAACTAACAAGATAGAGATAAGAGAGAAAGTAGAGAAATCAGTTAAAGCTAAAATTAACAAATTAACACAAATTTAAATCCTATTCTTATATTGTCATACAAAAATGAAAAATCATCAATCTTTCTATCTTCTTCATCCCCAATATCATCATCATTACTAGTGTGGTATTCTAATGAGTCATCATGATATCTAATGCCCCTATATATCATCTTCTCCTCCATCGGATTTAACCTCCACCCATTCATCTTCTTCGTTCACCAATTGCATGGGAGACTTTCCTTTACCTAGTTAAAAAAAGATGAACACATTAATACAGTGTAGAGTAATTTAATGATGTAAGTTGTCAAAGTGTACTCTTCTTTTTCCTTTTAGTTCCTTGTGGCTCTAACTGTGCCATTACAATCTCTCAAGGCATTGAAATCAAGCTCATCGAGATCATTGTGCCATGTAGGGTAAGACTCTTCCACCACTGGTTTTGCATCTCGTGACGCCTCGGGCCCACCACAGTAATAATATTGTCCGCTTTGCCAAGCGCACGTGCAGACCGCACATGCTCCAGCGCACGGCTTTGCCTCTCCCCCCCTTTTTGGGAGGAAAACGCGTTGTTACTATGAGGGTCCGGGGCGTCACAAGTGGTATCAGAGCCTAGGCTTTAGTTCCTAGGGATTATTACATGAGAACCGTAGGATCACTTGTTAACACTTAAACAATAGGATTTGCTCATTGAACTCTGATATTGTATATACATATATGTATATATATATATGCTTGTATGAACGTTGTTTGTCGACACTTAACACTTATATATACTTCTGTAATTTAGTAGATGGCTAGTGAGTCTACGCATGTTGGGCCCGAGGAATTCTTGGCCCAGGCTATGAGGAACATGACTGCTTTTATGCAGCAGCATGCCCAGCCGCAAGCACCACCAGTTCAAGATGAATCTGAAGAGAATCGGATGGTGGGAATAATGAGGGAGTTCAAGAGGCATAACCCTTCAGCTTTCAAGGGTACCCCTGACCCCTTCGAGGCTGAGACTTGGTTGCGAGAGATGAACAAGACCTTAGAGGTCCTCTCTGCAACTAATCGCCAGAAAGTAACTTGTCGGCATACATGCTCTAGGGAGAAGCTGACCGTTGGTGGGCCATGGTCAAGAGGTTTTGAGATGTGAATAAGATGTCTTGGGCTCAGTTCGAGGAAGTCTTTTTAGAGCGATACTTTCCAGAAGCAGTTAGGAATCAAAAGCGCGCCGAATTCTTGTACCTAGTACAAAAGAATATGACGGTCTCCAAATACAAAGCCAAGTTCGCGGAGTTAGCACGTTTCACACATCACATCGTGGCGGACGAGTCTTTGAAGGCTCAAAAATTTCAAGAAGGACTACGACCGGGGATCAGAGGAAGGTTAACAGCATTAAAGCTTTGCACGTATGTCGAGGTGGTCGATAGAGCGCTTCTCGTTGAGGTTGAGATGGACGATACTCAGAGGCTTAGGGAGCAGAACGAGAAAGGACAAATTGGGGGACAAAACAATAACAATAAGAAACAACGGATGAATCCTCCACAGCAAATAGGACAAATTGACCACATTAAGTGTCATAAATGTGGACTAATGGGACACATTAAGAAGAATTGTCCATCCTCCTTAGCACCACAACCAGAGCTGCTTCGCCAACACAACACTCAGCAACAAGGACAACAGTACCAGATTAGATGTTTTGGATGTGGACAACAGGGACACCATGTGAGGAATTGCCCATCACCTACGACACATCTACAATTATTTCGACCACAACAGCAACGACCTCAATACCAGGAGCCTCGTCCTCAGCAACAACAGATGCAACAAAAAGTCCATCAACAGCCAGCACAACCACGTCCACCTCAACAGAATCAGAATCTTGGAAATCAAGGACCCAGGGCTCAGGGTCGAGTTTTTGCGATGGGAGCGCCAGACACCGAAGCAACCAATGCAGTGGTCGAAGGTACCCTTTTAGTTTACAACTCTTGGGCTAAAATTCTTTTTGATCCAGGCTTTACACACTCTTTTATATCTTCTACTTTTGCTTGTACCTTGGGTTTAGAATCTGAACCCATAGATTATGTTTTGTGTGTCTTTACCCCTGTTGGGAGGAGTATTGAGACCACTCGTATTTATCAATCATGTATAGTTAGGATTGCTGACCAGGAACTAGTGGTTGATCTAGTCCACATGAGTCTAGTTGATTTTGATATAATATTTGGTATTGATTCGCTATCTGCCTACCATGCCACCATAGATTGTTTTGGAAAGCATGTGACTTTCAACATACCTAGAGGATCGACATTCCACTTCTATAGCAAGAAGAGCGTAGAGGACAGTTCTAGCTTTTTGGCGCACATCTCGAGCGAGGATAGCACTAGTCAGGTTTCGCGATTGGATATAGTTGTTCGAGACTTCCCGGATGTATTTCCAGAAGATTTACCTAGTTTACCTCCAGTTAGAGAGATGGAGTTTACCATTGAGACCTATCCTGGTACAAACCCAATTTCTATCGCACCGTATCGAATGGCACCTATTGAACTTGCAGAATTGAAGGATCAGCTCCAGGACTTGCAAGATAAAAGATTTATTCGTCCTAGTACTTCACCTTGGGGAGCTCCGGTCCTCTTTGTGAAAAAGAAAGATAGATCATTGAGGCTTTGTATCGATTACCGCCAATTGAATCGAGTCACTGTGAAGAACAAGTACCCATTGCCACGGATCGATGATTTATTTGACCAGTTGAGAGGGTCACAATATTTTTCAAAGATTGACTTGAGGTCAGGATATCATCAGTTGCGAGTTCGAGAGTCAGACATATCAAAGACAGCCTTTCGTACGCGCTACGGGCACTACGAATTCTTAGTCATGCCGTTCGGATTGACCAATGCGCCAGCAGCTTTCATGGACCTGATGAATAGAGTGTTTAGACCATACTTAGACAAATTCTTGGTAGTGTTTGTTGATGACATTTTTATCTACTCAAAGACGCAAGAGGAGCACAAGCATCACCTGAGGACAACATTACAGACTTTGAGGGAACACCAGCTTTATGCAAAGATGGATAAGTGTGATTTTTGGATGGCAAAAGTCAAATTTTTAGGGCATGTAGTATCGAAGAATGGTATCTCGGTGGACCCAGCCAAGATTGAGGTAGTTTTGAGTTGGGAGAGGCCGAGGAGTGTGACCGAGATCCGTAGTTTTCTAGGACTAGCAGGATATTACCGACGATTTGTCGAAGGGTTTTCTCGTCTAGCAGCTCCGATGACAGAGTTGACCAAAAAGGGAGAGAAGTTTATCTGGACAGAAGAATGCGAGCAAGCATTCCAAGAATTGAAGAAGCGACTGACGACAGCACCGGTGTTGACTGTACCAGCTAGCGGAGAAGACTACGTAATCTACAGTGACGCATCACTTCAAGGACTTGGTTGCGTTCTCATGCAACGAGATAAAGTAATAGCTTATGCTTCACGCCAGTTGAAGATCCACGAACAAAACTACCCAACTCACGACTTGGAGTTAGCGGCCATTGTCTTCGCATTGAAGATTTGGAGACACTACCTCTACGGCGAGCAATTTGAGGTCTACTCTGACCATAAGAGCTTAAAATATATCTTCACATAGAAGGAATTGAACCTGAGACAAAGGAGATGGATGGAGTTTCTTAAAGATTATGATTTCAACCTTCACTACCACCCTGGAAAAGCGAATGTAGTGGCAGACGCCCTAAGTAGGAAGTCTAGAGGGTTGGTAGCTAATTTATCTTTGAGGAGGCTCCAGATGATTGAAGTAGTGGAGAGTTTTGACCTTTGTGTCGAGAAGGGAGTCACACGGGCTTTCTTGTATAACTTGGTTATTCAACCGAGTATCATCCAGAAGGTAATCGAGGCGCAACGACAAGACAAGGAGTTAGAAGCCATTCGCGCAGAGGTTATCAATAACACCGGACCAGAAGGTTTCACCATGCGACCTGATAGTAGTATTAGATACTTGGGCAGAATTTGCGTACCTGACGACACACAACTCAGAAGAGAGATACTCACTGAGGCTCATCGATCGAGATTCACCGTGCACCCTGGCAGTACCATGATGTGAAGTGCCAATATTGGTGGAGAGGAATGAAGCGAGACATAGCCACTTTCGTATCGAAGTGTCTCACTTGCCAACAAGTGAAGATAGAACACAAGAGACCAGCTGGCTTGCTGTAGCCTTTACCAATAGCAGAGTGGAAGTGGGATCATATTACTATGGACTTTGTGATGGGATTGCTAAAAACTTAACGAGGACAAGATGCAATTTGGGTTATCGTAGATCGGCTTACGAAATCATCTCATTTTCTTCCCATTCGAGCGACGGACTTACTAATCGCGTTGAGCAAACTCTACATAAGAGAAATCGGGCGACTCCACGGCGTTTCGTTATCCATCATTTCAGACAGAGACCCAAGGTTTACATCACGTTTTTGGAATAGCCTTCAACAGGCCATGGGGACTTAGCTAAAATTTAGTACTGCATTTCATCCTCAGACGGATGGCCAGTCAGAGTGCACCATCCAGACCCTAGAGGACATGTTGCGAGCATGTGTATTAGACTTCAAAGGTAGTTGGAGCGAACACCTACCACTTGCAGAGTTCGCGTACAATAATAGTTACCAAGCGAGTATTGGCATGGCACCTTACGAGGCACTCTACGGCAGACCTTGTAGGTCTCCTGTTTGTTGGGCAGAGGTTGGGGAGCGTTCATTGTCAGGGCCTGAGTTGATTCAGGAGATGATATAGAAGATTCAATTGATTAAAAACCGACTCCTCACCGCACAGAGTCGACAAAAGAGTTATGCAGATAATTGACGACGACCCTTAGAGTTTCAGACCGGTGATCACGTCTTTTTGAAGATATCACCACGTAGAGGCATCATTAGATTCGGTAAGAAAGGAAAACTAGCTCCGAGGTACATCGGACCTTTCGAGATTCTCCAACGAGTAGGAGAGGTGGCTTATCGTCTTGCACTACCACCACAACTTTCTTCAGTTCATGATGTCTTTCACATTTCCATGCTTCGGAAGTATGAACCAGACCCAACACACGTCATCGATTGGTAGGACCTACAGCTTCGAGAAGATGCAGTGTACGAAGAGCGACCGATCCAGATCCTTGACACGAAGGAACAAGTGTTACGTACCAAGACAGTCCGATTGGTCAATGTATTATGGCAACACCACGGTGTCAAGGAAGCAACTTGGGAGTTAGAATCTGAGATACGTGAAAAGTATCCAGACCTCTTTACCACCACAGGTAAGACTTGAATTTCGTGGACGAAATTCTCTTTAAGGGGGGTAGGTTGTAAAACCCTAAAACTCCCTTAAAGGACAATTCTGTCATTTTGATATATTAGGGTATTCTTGACTTTTTAGACTTTAATTATATCTACTTTGACTTTATTTAACTAATAGGAGACTATATTTGACTTTTGGAAAGTTTTAGAAAAAAATAATTTTTTGGATTTTTTAGTGATCTCCTTATGGGGCCCATAGGGGCTTAATAAGGCCCATGACTTGAAGACTGCTTTGAAGCCCATATATGTGCATTATAATTCTTATGTTAATTTTATAATTATTTAATTAAGAATATACATATAACCTATGGCCTTAATTAATTAATTGCTTGTGTTTTAACTTTTAAAGCACATATGAATAGTGCATGTACATTTAAGTGATTGTGTGTGTGCCATACACCCTACTCCTAACATTTAAAAATAAGATGACTATGCTAGTTAGATTTAATTTTTTAAGAAACTCATTTGCTTATGTGGCTGCCACATGTACAAATAAAAATAAATTAGGAATAAAATAACACATGGAATAATGCATTCTTAATTTTTCAAAATGCCACCTATGAGAGAAAATATTTTTCTTTCTTCCTACGTAGAAATTGTTAAACACTATGGGGAGAAGAACCTCACTTTAAATATAAGAAACTCATTTTTATTAACTTTAGAAACTCACTTTTTATTAAGTTAGAAACTCTTTTAATCATTAATGAACTTTACCACTTTTGAAAATCTCTTTGCTAACCTAAACTTAACCTTGCTAACCTAAGCCTTTGGTAAGGCTATATAAAGGCCATAGGAGACACCATCTTTTCATCAAGCCATTAGTTCTCCCTCTCTTCTCTTGTGTTGGTTCTCCCTCTCATTAAGCCATTAGCTACCCCAAAGTTCTAACAACTTTTCACCTCCAATTACCCAAACTATAAGCTATTTCTTAAGGGCTTTTTGTTCTTTTCTAAACCTTTTATTTTAAAATATTTGTGGAAGATCATAGAGCAAAAAGGAGATAAAAGAGAAGAAACGAACATATTACAAAGATCTAGTTTAAAGAACAAAGGTAGGTTATTTCCTCCCTTTATTCCCATGCTTATTTTTATACAAATTGTATATATGATATGTTGAATGTTACATTTTTTAATTAGTTAAAAACCTTGTATTTTTGTTAAATCTACATGTGTTATATTTCCAAAAGCATGATTAGTTATGTTAGAAAGAATTTGAGCATGTTTTAAAATATTTGTTATCTTCTTAAAAATTCAGATTTGTATATTGTTGGTAATATATGTCATGTTGTTTTATGATTGCCTATGAATATATGATGGATCATTCTATGAGGTTAAAAAAAAAAAAAAAAAGATTGAGAGTGCATGGACACACGGTCAGGGTTTCGTGCCGTGTTATGTGCCGAATCCCTTAGGATTTTTCCTTAAAGAGCAATGAGGGCCCGGAGCCCTGGGGTGCAAAGCCTCAACCCCCTTGGATCCATGTGGTATTTGATAGTTTGGCCCGCTGTTTGTATAAAGTGTGCCCTGTAGTGTTTATGTCATGCATGCTCATCGAATTTTCTTTTAATGTTTAAATTCGGTTTGATTATTATTATCCTATTGCATTATCTACATTATGTATTATTTCTATTGATTATCCGTGGTTAGCCGCTCATCCCCATGGTAATAAGGGTGATAGAGTGTACCTACTGGGCTTCGCAGCTCAACCTATTTATTATGTTTCAGATTTGCCCAATGAAGCGGGTGCGTAGCACATGCAGAGCTGACAGAGAATTGATCTATATTTTACCTTTATTGATTTCTTAGAAAATATGTATTAGGTATTACTTTAGAAGCTATGATGTAATAAACATTGACACTTTTTTATTTTATTTAATATTTGAATAATGTAGTAATGAGACCTATTAATGAAATAATTGGATTATTTTCATAATTCTTTTCTTATCCTCACATCCGGGACCATGGGTCTGAGTTATGGACCACGGGTCGGGTCTGATAAACCCAGTTCGGGGCGTGACACATCTGGCACCACATTCTCCGTTCCTCCTATGTCTCCTCCCCTTCTCATCTCCCTTGTTCAACAAGCCATTTAACATCACTATCGATGTTATCAACAACCAGTGGATCTTCTTCTTCATTTTCATGCTTAGTCTATTTTTCTATTGCTTAATCCTCAACTTCTTGTTGTACATCACAAAAACTAAGGCATTCAACTTTTTTTTATCCAACCTATTTCTTCTCATTGTATACACCTGAAGAAGAAGAAAAACATACACCAATACATGATTGAAGTCCTAAGATTCCTTAGTAACTCCTAACTCTAACTCTTAACTTAATTACCTGATTGAAGGTTGACCAATTCCGCTCACATCCTAAGTACAAGTGAGTAGTTAAGGGCACAAGGCGCTAGGACCCTTGGGGCTTGAGAGGCGCAAGCCGCAAGACGAGGCGCACGCTTGACTGAACCGATGTACAATATTAAAAATTATAATAATATATAATAAATATTAAAAATTAAGAAAAATAACATCATAAAATAACAAAACAGGTAATCAATAGGCCATATATATATATATATATATAAACTTTTCATTTTTTCATTTTTTTTATCAAAAAATTACAAGAAAACGACGCACCTGGTTCGTCATTTATTACTTAAATTTTGTTTTTAAAGAAATATCAACATATATGATGGATACGTCTGGGATACGTGTCGGTACCATGTCCCATACCTGTATCCATGTCGTACTGTGTCGACACTAGTACAATGTGGGGGGGATCCGAGTATCATTGTCATTATCTAAATACTAAACAAGTAATCAAAAAGCCATAAAACATAAAAGATAACAAATGTCCAAAATCTCAAAAAGCCCAGAATTAGTTCTAGTTAACATCATCATCATCTAAAATATAATCATTAGCTTCATCCCCATCATCATCGTTTTAAAATGTTGAATGACCAAAACACCCCTATAAAGTAAAAAAAATTCAAAAAATAAAAGAAGCAATGTTTGTAAATTTAAAGAATTTGAGGGCCATATTAGGAATAAGGATTTTTTGATTTTTTATTATACATATGCCAAATAACATATTTAAAAAAAGAATAGGTATTTTAGTGAGACGCACGCCTCAGTGTGCTTGGATTGAGGCGTGTGCCTTACCAAAGGCGCCTCGCCTTGAACATTTCAAGGTGTTTTAGGTACGCCTTGCACCTCAGGCGCGCACCTTAATGCCCCTTGACTACAGACTCTAATGATAAACTTACTCAATGCCGATGTGCCGTCTCCTTAAGCTAGTCACTAATTAGCTATAAAAAAATCACAATTTAGTACAAGTATATGACTATATGAGTATATAGTATGCTTAATTATATAACATGATTCTATAATTTCAAAGAAATAATCATTGGCTCACCAGAGTACTCTTCTTTCTTGTTGACTTTGCTTGAAGCCGACAAAATAAACTAATCTTCCCACAAAATTGATCAATTTCTAAGTCAGCTTGCTACTTCCTTTTTGGGTCTGGATCCAATTAGGTTGTCCATGCAATTATATAGACTCAATTTAATTTTTGGATGAGTAGAGAAGTCAGGGTCATAGTGAAACTGTGGACTGAGGAAGTATGTTGCGGCATGTAGATGGAGATGCATTTGAAAGTCTCACTTTTCATCAATGATGTCCCATATTTCTTTGTACTTGGATAGATCATTATCCAAGTTCTTTGCAATCTCCACTTTAGCCCTATCTATTACCCCATATATAAAGCCCATAGTTGGCTCTGTTAGAAATGTTTCTTATTTAACAATTTTTTGAGTATAAGATGTTGATTTGACCAACTTGTGGTCAAATTTTATGTGGGTTGTATTCTCCTATATGAGGAAGTTATGTATATGTATTTGTTTAATATGGAACATTTTGGGTGAATTTATATATGTGCCCAAACATACCCCACTTGCAATGATAGTGTTATTCTTGATTTTGTTTTGTATGCTTTTTATTTTAGTCCCACATTGGATAGACTGAAAAGTTTGGTTGAGGTTATATAAGCATTCACTCTTTAGTCTATTGTAATTAATGCAAATGACAATAGAGAAGTGATCCAGTGTATCGGGGTGGTACAAAGCACCACCACGAAAGGGCGATTGGGCCTTTTGAGCTCTTTATGAGGCGTACTTATCACTTTGCAAGTGTTGCGAGGAGCTTTCTGAGCATGTGATTTTTTATCAGGTGGTTGATGATCAATCTTAACGATTACAAACCAACGAATAGATTAACAATTAAGATGGTTCAATGGACACATCTTATGATGGAATCAATCTAGACCATAAGATCATACAGATCTAACGGTTCTAAGATATAACCGCTTATAACTAACTCAGAACTGCTCAAAATTGATCCAGATCGTAGGATCAAACATAACTGCTTATAACTAACTCAGATCTGCCCATAAATTGATTCAGACCACAGGATCAATTTGTGTCTCATTAGAATATACACAATTTGGTCTGTAAAAGAGATGGCTTTGTCCTTAACCAAAATGCATTCAATTCAATTGACTTTTGGAATTCATTAACAGAAACAAGAATACATGGCACAATCTTTTCTTCTTTCTTCTTCTAGTGTTCTTCATACTTTTACGTAACTTTCAGAAGTTTTACTGCATCTGAGAGAGCACAAACCTCAGTCTCAGATAAGTTTTTATCTATTATTATTTAGAATTCATTTTTCTAACCTTAACATTTGTTTCAATTCCTTAATTGTACTATTTATTCTCTTTTCATTTTTTCTATTAATTCTTTGATTTCTATTTTCTAAAAAACTGATTGTTTCCAACAATCTAAAGACATGATTTTTTTCGTTCTAACTTCTAAGTGGAACATTCGATTTTTCTGAAAATGACAAGTCAAGGGAAACCCGTTAAATTCAATGGGGACAACTTCAAGGTGTGGCAACAGAAAATGTTGTTTTATTTAACAACATTGAATCTGGCACATCTGCTTATAGAAGATCCTCCTACATTGAATGAAAGTGAACCAGATCTAGACCAAGCAAGGGCATACGAAATCTGAAAAAATTCAGATTTTTTTTGTAAGGGTCATATTCTTAATGGATCAGAGGACTCTGTATAAGGTATATGCTTCATTTGAATCGGCCTAACTGTTACATAAAAAATATGTGACAGAAGATGCTGGTACAAAGAAATTTGTAGTTGGTAGATTCTTAGATTTCAAAAATTCCAAAACAGTTATGAGCTAACTCCAAGACCTTCAAATTCTCGTACACGAGATACATGCTGAGGGAATGTCTATCAGTGAGGGATTCCAAGTAAGATCCATTATAGAGAAACTTCCACCGTCGTGGAAAGAGTTCAAAAATTCTCTCAAGCATAAAGGAAGGAAATGAAGCTTGAAGACCTTGCTATAAGGTTATGGATTGAAGAAGACAATAAATTAAATGAAAAGAATTTGTACTCCGATTAAACACATACGAATTGACCAAGGGGGTGAATATATGGTTGGTGGTCTTCAACATTATCTAGATGCCCACAGGATAGGCCATCAAAACTCTTGCAACTATACCCTTCAACAGAATGGCGTTGTTGAACGAAAGAATCGTCATCTACTTGAGGTAGCTGGCTCCCTCCTTATTGGTAGTTCTATTCCTAAATCTTTCTGGAGTGATGCTGTTCATATTGCTGCTTTCCTGATTAATCGTATGCCATCCCACATCTTGCATTTTCGCACTCCTTATAACATTCTTAAACCTGATTGTCCATTATTTGTTGTTCCCCCTCATGTGTTTGGATGTGTGTGCTATGTTCACATTCTTGGTCCCAACCGCACCAAATTGGATCCCAAGGCCCTCAAATTCGTCTTTTTTGACTATTCTTCTTCCTTTAAGGGTACAAGTGTTATCACCCCTCTTCTAGGAAGCGGATTATTTCCATGGATGTCACCTTCCGAGAGTTCTTTCTTTTTCTATCCTGTCTCTCTTCAGGGGGAGCAGATTTGTGATGAAGAGAGGCTTTCAAATGTCCATCTCCCTATTCCTATTCCTATCCCTCCCACTATCTTGGTTGAGACGACTGATCGGCCTACTGTGGGAGTTGATAGAAGTTCTGGTAGTGCTCAAGGGGAACTTAAGGTCTATACTCGAAGAGGAAAGGCCACAACGGATACATGTTCAGGTGTACCAGTTGTTCCATCCTTGGATCCAGATAATACACCTTCTCCTGAGCCTTCTATATTGTTACTTCCTACTGATGCGTGTGCTCCTGATCTTCCTATTGCCCTTCGGAAGGCTAAGAGGAGTTGTATGCAACATCCCCTTAGTAACTTTGTTTCATATGAGCGCTTGTCCCCATCCTACAAATCCTTTGTTACTTCTCTGTCTACCATCTCGATTCCTTCATCAGTAGCGGGAGGATTAAAGCATCCTAAATGGAAGGATGCAATGTTGGAAGAAATGAGAGCCTTGGAGAAGAACAAAACTTGGGAATTGGTTCACTTACTTAGAGGGAAGAAACCAGTCGGCTGTAGATGGGTCTAGACAATGAAGTACAAGACAAACGTGTCAATAGAGAAGTACAAGGATATATTGGTAGTCAATGGATACTCAGACATACGGGATTGACTATGGAGAGACATTTTCCCCAATTGCAAAGATGAACTCCATCAGAGTATTTGGCCTCATGGAGACGTCATGGAAGAAGTATACATGATTCCTCCCCCAGGTTTCCTACTAATAGGAAGTAAAAAGAGGGTCTATAGACTGAAGAAGTCCCTGTATGGACTTAAACAGTCCCCTAGAGCCTGGCTTGAGAGATTTACCAGGGCTGTCAAAACTCTGGGTTATACTCAAAGTCAAGCCGATCATACACTGTTTGTTAAACGTTAGGGGAAGAGCACCATGGCCCTTATAGTCTATGTGGACGACATCATTGTGACGGGTAATGATGCTGAAGTGGATGCCAAGCTAAAAAAATACTTGGCAAATGAATTTGAAACCAAGGATTTGGGACGCCTAAAATATTTTTTGGTTATAGAGGTGGCTAGATCGAGTCAGGGGATCTTCATCTCCCAAAGAAAGTATATTCTTGACCTTCTTCAGGACACAGGGAAATTAGGGGCCAGACCTGTGGACACCCTTCTAAAGCAGAATCACAAGCTGGGAGATGCTCATGGTGAGTTACTGAAGGATGTTGAGAGCTTTCAACGATTTGTTGGCAGATTGATCTATCTCTCCTTGACTAGGTCGGATATTGCCTATGTTGTCAGTGTGATTAGCCAGTATATGCACTTACCCAAAGAGATTCACTTGGAGGCAGGACACAGGATTTTGAGGTATATCAAATCTTCTCCTGGTCGGGGACTCCTCTTTAAGCAGAATAGTCACATGAGAGTGGAATCCTATATAGACGCAGACTAGGCAGGTGCCAAAGATGATAGGTTATTCACATCTGGATATTGCACTTTTGTTGGGAGCAACCTTGTGACATGGTGAAGGAAGAAGCAACCGGTTGTTGCTTGATCTAGTGCAGAAGCGGAGTTCCGTGCTATGGCTCATGGCTTGTGCGAGATGTTGTGGTTGAAAATTTTAGTTGTAGAACTGGGATTTCCTATTACTGATTCACTGAGCCTTTATTGTGACAACAAGGCTTCCATCAGTATAGCACATAATCCAGTTCAACATGATCGTGCAAAACACATTGAAGTGGACAGACACTTCATACGAGAGAAGATTATATCTGGAGAAGTTTGTACTCGATTCGGGAAGACCGAAGAGCTAGTAGCCAATGTATTCACGAAGGGAGTCCCCAATCATCAACTACAATAGTGTCTTAGCAAGTTGGGCATGATAGATATCTACGCACCAACTTGAGGGTGGAGTGTTGTCAGGGTGCACCTTTTATGTTATAAGGGAACCTGTACATATTGTAAGGGCAATCTTGTCCATAGAGTTTTTCTCATTTTTAAAAAGGGTAGGGAGTCATATGGTTAATGGATGCTCTCAAGAAAATCCTAATCTCTTTCTCTTCTCTCTTCTTCTTCTCTTCTCTTGGAACCCTAACCCTAAATTCAACTAACACACCCTCAAGGTAAGTTCTCCATTAAGTCAACCTACTGATATATATTAGTTTTAAATTCTCATCACATCTGCATCTTGATGTGGAAACTATGGAGGTGCAAGAACCACTCTTACCATCACAAGTCAAAATGTCACCTTTCAAACGTGTTGTGAGACATCGATTCTTATATGATGCCTCACCCGTAGCATTCACCTCCTTTAGCTCTACAACAACCTTCCTGGGTCCCACCAGAAGTAATTGGTTCAAAATTAACACAGAGGCGGCTTGGGTATCCAAATCAAAGCTCACCGGTCTGGGATATATTATTCATGATTCAGATAAAAATTTCATTCTTGCAAGGGGATGTAGCTCGCTGGCCCAGTCAACAGACGAGGTAGAAGCGTAGGCTCTGTTGAAGGGAATGTGGATGGCTTTACAGTTTGGGTTGGAGCAGGTGGAGATAGAATCCGATGCCAACAGCTGATAGATCATCTGGGAAGGGGATCAGTCGATATTGGATGGTTTTCCTCATCTGTCTGTGAGGATATTTTTGCTTTCTCTACGAGGTTTTTGGCTTTTCGTTTTCAGTTTGTTCATAGATCTTGTAATGTTTTGGCCCACTCTGCAACTGATAGGGCAAAACACTTTTCTAATGATACTTTATGGGTAGGGTCTCCCCCTACTTGGCTGATGGAGGTTTCTCGAAAGGCCCTCCGCCTTATAGTTTGTAATTTCTCGTTTGGTGGTTTATAAATATGTTGCTTAGAAAAAAAAATGATTTTCGTTAAAAAGCAAACGAGAGCGTGGAAAGATTTCTTACTAAACGTAAACCCAACTATTTGAATTTCCTCAACTGAGTAAGCTACAGAAATTCCAGACTGGCAGTCTAAATTTCTTACTCGGATATTCTTACATGTGCGAGACACACAAAGTTGATCATCAATTAGAATTGCTCAATCACTGAGCTTCCGTTTCACATTTTTAATGTCTTGCTAGAACAAATACAATTAATGATAGGATGAATGTAACCATCATATAGACTTTTCTCCTATAATATGAACCATGGTTTTAAAATCGGCCGTTTAAACGGTAACGCCCCAAGCCCGTTTCCGTTTAAACCCGTTTTATCGGTTTTGAAAAAAACGGCCGTTTTTTGGTTTTAACGCCGTTAAAATCGTTTAAACGGCCGTTAAAATCATTTAAACAGCCGTTTAATTTTGAAAAATTTTGTGAAAAAAACAGCCGTTAAAACCGTTTAATTCCGTTAAAATCCGTTTAATTTCCGTTAAAATCCATTTAAATCCGTTAAATTCCGTTTTTTTTTTTAATTTTCAAATTTCAAAATTTGAATTTCAGCGCCACTTTTTTCGTTTTTTTCCGTTAAAATCCGTTTAATTCCGTTTTTTCCCATTTTTGCCCCTGATCGTTTCAATCCGTTTTAACGGCCGTTTAAAAGGTAACGCCCCCAGTCCGTTTAACCGTTAAAACGGTCTCCTTTAAACCTTGATATGAACCATATTTTTTCTCACTGTCCAAAGGAGTGCAATATGCTTTGCTTTCTTATATTTTGTTTTTTTATTAACCTATTTTTTCATCTTTATTTCCTTTTACATGATATATATAGAATTCAGCGGAAGTGTAGGATTTCGTGTTTATCATCGTATCATCACAAGACTTATCCCAACAACATAGGGTCAGCTACACTAATCATGTTTCTTGTTCAGTTTTTTCTAAAGCCATTTCTTTTGCTGAGGCAATTTTCTAAAACTTTCCTCTCAACTCCATGTCCATTTTGGCATCCCCTTGGCCTTTTAGACCCATCGACTTACACATTCCTTCTCACTAGTGTTGTTATTGGTCTTCGTTGTACAAGGCCAAACCATATCAATCGACTTTCCTTTATTTTGTCACCTATCGGATCTACTCCTATATTTTCCTGAATGTGTTCATTTCTAATTTTGTCTTTCTACACATCCATCTTAACATCCTCATCTCAGCTATACTCATTTTACAAAATATTGGTTCTTGATTGCCTACTATTTTGCTCCATAAAGCATCACTGCTCTTATTGTCATCTTAAACAAATTTTTTTTAATTTGATCGGTACACGTTGATCACATGGCGCTTCAGAAGCACATCCAAACTATTTGGAGACATTCCTGTTGTTGACTCCAAATAGTTTAGTTAAGGCTACGATTATAATGATGATGATGATTTGGGTTTGGCAACATGAATCATGTTCCAACATTCCAGACAAAAACTAATGATCCTGTTCCAACATTCCAAACATAAACTAACGATCCTGCGCTAAAGGTTCCTAGTTCAATTTGTATCAAATAAATTCTCACATTTATGTAATTCACTTTTTTTTCTTTATATGTTTATACGAAGCATGTGACACATATATCCTCCAAATTCAAAGAAATAGATCTAATATGGATTTGAACTCTTTTTGACTTTTATTTTTGGCTGGGAATTTATCATATAACTCTTTGGATCTCCAATTTGGTATTGTCCTCTTAACTTCTTGTTAAGTTTCTGATCTGTGATTGTGCATTTAATGTATGATTAGATATGGCTTGAAAATCGATACGGGGGCTCCCGCCTGACATCGGAATGGTTCAATACCGCAGGAAGAAATGTTAAAACTGGACTCATTGCTAGTGTGATTGTATCCCAGGTATCATTTTTGGGTTATATTTTTTGCAAATTTAGATAAACTAAGACTCTGCTAACTTACATTTTCAAAATTTTGGGTTCTAAAGTGGACTTGGGCTGCCACAATATTGCAAAGTTCCACTGTTGCCTGGAAGTATGGCGTTAGCGGGCCTTTCTGGTATGCAAGTGGGGCTAGCATCCAGGTTCGTTTAAAATATAACTTCATTAGTTAATAGAGTTGAGTTAGTTTTTCATCTCTTGGGAAGTAAGACAATTTTTTGCTTTTGACAAAACAGGTACTCTTGTTTGGTATTATGGCTATAGAAATCAAAAGGAAGGCTCCTCATGCTCATACTATTTGCGAAATCGTACGAGCTCGGTATGTCACATACTTTGTTATCTGAGTAGTATGTTATCTGTTATGCTATCAAGGTAGTCTTGTAAATATCCCTTATGTTGTAGGGGCGTATACTTGTCCATGTAATGTTTTTCCATATATATTAATGTTTGGATTCATGTAACACACATGCTCTCCTTTTCCTCTCTTCTTTTTCTTCTCCCCCCTCTATTTCGAACCCTAATCAAACCCTAGATTCAACTTGGTATCAGAGCTACCTCCTGAAGAATAGACTAGAAGACGTCTCAAGGAGTGTTGACGTCATAGGGATGTACGACTGACGTCAACAACCGTACAGACACGAATCCCAAGGTCTGCTAAGAAGGTTAGTTGACATGGATTAAGGTTAGATTTAGGGTTCCAAATTAGGGTTTCAATGAAGAAGAAGAAGAATAGGAGAGGAGAGAGAGTTAGAGGAAATAGGATGTCATGTGTTTAGGTCATGACTCCATAATTCTTATTTATATGAGAGAAAATTACAAAGACAAGTATTACAAAACTACCGTTTACATGGAAATAAGTATAAAATACGTATATGATTACACTCCCCCTCGAGTTGGTGCATAGATATCTCATGCCCAATTTGTTTAGACACTTGTAAAGTTTCCAACTGGGAACTCCCTTAGTGAAGACATCAACAACTTGTTCATCTGTCTTAACAAAAGGAGTACGTACTTCCCAGAGACAATCTTTTCCCTGATGAAGTGGCGATCCACTTCAATATGGTTGGCCCGATCATGCTGAACTGGATTGTGAGCTATCCTGATGGCAACTTTGTTGTCATAGTACAAGCTCACAGACCCCGAGACGGGGAAGCTAGTTCAGCAACCAACATCTTCAACCCGAGTATCTCACACAAGCCATGGGCCATTGCCCTAAACTCTGCCTCTACATTGGATCTGGTGACTACAAGTTGCTTTTTGCTCCCCAAGTAACCAGATTGCCCCCAATAAAGGTACAATAACCTAAGATCTCCTGTCATCCTTGGCACGTGCCCAGTCTACATTAGTTTATGACTCTACTCTCATATGGTTATTCTTCTTGAAGAGAAGGCCTTTGGCAAGAGCAGACTTGAGGTACCTCAGAATCCTGTGCTGCCTAAGTGAATCTCCCTGGGTGAGTGCATATACCGGTTGATATTGCTAAGTGCATAGGTAATGTCTGGTCGAGTCAGGGAGAGATAGATCAGTCTCCCAACCAGCTTCTGAAACCCCCCACATCCTGTAGATGCTCATTACTTGAATCAGCCAACTTGTGGTTTCCGCTCTATAGGAGTCTCCATTGGTTTGGCTCCCAGCTTGCTAGAATCCTTCAACAGATCTAGGACATCCTTTGGGAGATGAAGATCCCTTAGCTGGATCTTGCAACCTCTATACCCAGAAAGTACTTGAGAGATCCTAGATCTTTTGTTTCAAGCTTCCTTGCTAGATGGCTCTTTAGCTTGGTCACCTCTTCTGCATCATTCCCTGTCAGAATGATGTCATCAACATAGACAATAAGAGTCGTAGTACTTCACAAATAGGGTGTGATCAGCTTGACTCTGAGTATAGCACAACTTATTCACTGATAGGGTGAACCTCTCAAACCATGCCCTTGGGATTGCTTAAGCCCATGGAGAGCCTTTCTTAGTCTACACACTTTGCTACTTCCCCTAGTGGGATGAAACCAGGAGGAGGCATTCTTCACATTCAGCTGATGCAAAGACCATCCATGGTTTGCTACTAAGGACAACAGTACCCTGATGGAGTTCATCTTTGCCACAGGTGTAAAGGTATCAACATAGTCAATCCCATAGGAGAATGCCAACATAAAACTGAAGCTAAACTACTACTACTACTACTATTACTATGAGATTGTAGTGCTGTGGGCTCAGAGGAACGTCCACCCAGAAGGTATAGGCCATCCGCCCCACGTCCAGTGCCAATCGTCCTCGTCTCTAGGTCTTGAAAGACACATGAGGAAGGAAAGGTCACACTGTAGTTTAGCTTGCGAGTAAGGGCACTCATAGACAACAAGTTAGAAGTAAATGTAGGGACATGTAATACAGATGATAAAGGGATCTTAGGAGAGGGAAGGACATTCTCTTTCCCAGACACAAAATATAAGGTTCCAACAGCAGTTTTAACCTTATCTCGACCCGACAAATAGAATAAGTGGAAAATAAGGAAGACATACCCGACATGTGCTCCAAAGCCCCTAAACCAATGATCCAGGTGGGACTGAAGGAGAGGACACATGATGGGCAGGTCTAATCATACATGACTGAGCAAAGGATGTAGTTGGCGTGGCAGAGGAACCATCAAGCTGAGTGAGCAAGCGCCTGAGAACAACAATCTCGCCGGCGGAGATAGAACTAGGGGATGCCATGGTAGAAGAACCCGGGAGTGACTAGCCCGGAGGAGGCATAGAAGCATCCGCGCTAGCAGTATGAGCACCGGGAGACCCTTGTCAGGCTGGAGCGAGGAGTAGAGGATGGAGGGTGACCATGCAATGTCCAACATCGATCCCTCACATGCCTAAGTTTACCACAATAGTCACACTCGGGCCTCTCCCTAGTAGAGGACTTCCTAGCAGTAGGAACATAGGAATGAGTAGAAGCAGACGGCTGATGAGGTTGGGAGGCAGAAGCAAACACAGGACGCTGCTGAGGAGTAGAGGATGTGACAAGCGTGGATCACTCTGAAATCGGATACTCATCCTGGAGAGATAGCCGTCGACTTTCCTCACATGAAGGGTTGAGCCCGAAAAGGAACTCAAAAATCCTACCCTTCTCCACATGCCTCTGATGCAGGATGACGTCCTCAAGACGTGGAGGCTGATAGGCATAATAATAATCCAGCTCCTCTCACATGCTATGAAGAGTAGCAAAGTAATCAGGAAGGGGCTTCTCTCTTCGACGGAAGCGAGAGATGCTCAGCTTCAAATGGAAGGCCATGCCAGTGTTCTGCTGTTGGGAATAAGTCTTCATAGTAGTGTCCTAAACATCTTGAGCCATGCGCATAAACAAATAACCTCGGTTGATATGAGGCTGCATAGAATTGAGGAGCCGAGACATAACTGTGAGGTGCTCGATCTCCCATTTCCTATACGTAGGATCACTCATAACAGCCTCCACTGTATCCCCAATGGCATGGCCTAGCTTCCCACGACCTTTAATAAACAACCAGGCAGCTTGAGCCCATTCCAAATAGTTCTTTCCGTCTAATTTCATGGAAGCAATCTTCAATCTGGGGTTCTCATAGGCCAAATGATGTACCACCATAGGCCCTCCAACTCCACTGGAGGTGGCTTCCGTGCTCACATTAGACCCTGAGGGAAGATCTGGTGCAGATATAGCTCAAAAATAGAGAAAAACAAGCCACAAAGATGTAGCAGGTATACACACGGGCTATCGAACACGCCCAAGGTCAGTAAAAACGATGCAATAAAGGTCAGAGGATGCCCAAGAAGGCCTTAGAGATGCTGCCCTGAGGAATAAAGGCACACAGGAGGCCAAATACACCCAATAACGTCATGATTGGAGGTGTGGGAAGACAAAATAGGCAGGCGAAGTCATGATAAGCATCTGGATGAAGACTTGTTACCCTAAAACACCTTGGCAGCATCACAACCAAAAAAAGGCAGGGTTGGAATCACGTGGAGATAGGTTTTATGCCTATCGATTGAAGCCCAAAACTTAAATACTCCAAGGATCCTCCACAAGAAAACTCCCAACACAGCTGTAATAAGGGATTAGAGGTGGAAAGAACACAAAGGTTGCGATTATAGAAGAAATCGTAGTCAATAGAGGGCTATATAGAAGCCTGGCAGTAACAATATGGTGTAGAGATCGACCTACAACCTTCAATACTCCGTAAAAAGGCTAAGACTCGTTGCAATAGGTTCCTACCATTGTAGAGGGGTAAACCCTAACAACAAATGAGATAAAAAAAACAGTTAGGTGGAGCTGGAGATCAAGATGAGCCAAAAACCCAAAAAACAGCCTCAAGAGAAGATGGCCCAAAAAACACAGCAAATTAGCTCAAACAATTCCCAAAAATCACCACGAATAAGGAAAAATAGAGATCTACCAAGGGGAGAGGGTTTCGACAAACATCGGGATACGTGTCTGTACGATTGATGATGTCATCCATATGGCACCATGATGTCAGCGGACATCAGCACTAGTCCGGCGCTCCTCGAATAATTCTTTGGCTGTAGATCTCACTCACTGGCTCTGATACCAAGTTGAAATGGATTAGGGGTAGATTTAGGGTTCCAAACTAGGGTTTCAATGAAGAAGAAGAGTAGGAGAGAGAAGAGAGTTGGAGGAAATAAGATGTCATGTGCTTAGATCACATGACTCTATAATTCTTATTTATAAGGAGAGAACATTACAAAGACAAGTATTACAAAACTACCATTTACATGGAAATACGTCTAAAATATGTATATGATAATAGTCACCACCTACTGGAGAATAATTTTTTGGACTTTTGGTGATTTTTATGAATTTTTTGGGTGTGATCTTGTTGGACTTCTGTTTGTTTTTCACTTGATGATGTAAAAAATCAGATTTTGCGTTCTCCGTTGTTTCAGATCTATAGGGGTCTTCTTGGCTGGATTTGTGGTATGTATTTGCTTCCCTACTTAATTAACAAGACAGAGAATCAAGCCTCGCCTGATTTTGCGGAGTTTTGAAGTATGTGGGACAAGATCTTCCCTCTCTAGTTATCTCCTGGCCCATTAAACATGTTGATGCTACTTCTCGCTATTTTTGGTTGTTCCTCTACTATGTTTCTGATGTGTTGAAGCTCACACTTGAAGTATTTCAGTCTTGGATGATGGAACTCCCTTCTAACATTACCGTCACCCCTATATTGCCCTTGCTTGGGCTGTGTTTGGGTTGTAAACCCAAGTTGATCTCTTCTTCTATGTTTTTTTGCTGGTCTATTGTGTATACACGACGCTTCTCTGTTGTCCTTGTTGATATTTGGTACCTATCGCTACTGGAGGAGGTGCTGGAGGGTCCCTAATGACTCAAGTTGGCTTTGAGAACCCAATTTGCAGACTACTTCAGTCAAGTTGGATGGCATGAATTATCTGGAATGGTCCCAAGCCGTATGAATGCATATCGGTGGCCGAGGCAAGTTGGGGTACATCATTGGGCGCGTTGTTGAGCCCAAGACTATGGATGACCTGTTGTTTGAGAAGTGGGAGACTGAGAATCTCACAATCATGTCTTGGCTCCTAAATTCCATGCAGCCTCATATCAGTTGAGGCTTCTTATTCTTGTATACGGCCAAGGATGTTTGGGACACGACATTTCAGACCTACTCTCATCAGTAGAACTTGACCATGGCCTTTTAAGCTTCGTCAGAATATCTTCCATCTTCCATCTTCATCAAGGGGATTAGTCTCTATACGACTACTTTGCTACTCTTAGGAGTATGTGGGAGGAGTTGGACTACTATCATACCTTTCAGCCCACTTGTACTGATGATGGAAACAAGTACAAGAAATTGGTCGAAGAGACGTGGATCTTTAAGTTCCTAGCAGGGCTTAACTCTGAGTATAAGTTAGTCAAGATTTAGATCCTTAATGGTGACTCTCTCCCATCTCACAGTCAGGTGTACTCCTATGTCTAGATTGAGGAGAGTCGACAAAGTGTCATGGCACCATCCTCTGTTCCGGATAGATCTGCCCTTATATCTGCTTCAGCTCCGTAGCGCTCTAAAAAGAGTTGACCTTTTACGCCTTCTGCACAACCATCTTCCTCGCCTTCTGCTAAGAGGTTTTGAGATCAGCATAAGCCTAAGTGTGACTATTGTGGCCGTCGTGGACATGCGAAGGACAAGTATTGGGAATTGCATGGTCGTCCACCACGCCCTAACCGACCAGTGGCTCCTGCTGCCCATAGTGCTACTTCAGACGCTATAGTCAGTGCTTTCTAAGATACTCCCACATGGATGTCTCTTCCTATGGCTTTTCAAGGCGCCCCTTCCTCTATTGTACCAATTCAGCAGGGCGAGACAAACAACTTCTGGAGGTTTCTTGCTCAGTTGGAGGCTCCTTTTGACATATCCACATCTTTTGCTCAGTCAGGTACCATAGGCACTGTTCATCATGTGTCTACTTCTTCATCCAGTCCCACTTGGATCATTGATTCAGGTGCCTCTGAACACATGACTGATATGTCATCTTTGTTTTGTTCCTATTCTATTTGTTCGGGTTGAGATAAGGTTAAAATTGTTGATGGTACCTTTTTCTCTGTGTCTGGGAAAGGAACTGTCAATCCTTCTTCCCTACTCTCGTTATTTTCTGTTTTACATATTCCGAAGTTTACTCCCAATCTGTTATCTGTTAGTGCCCTTACCAAACGTTGGAATTGTAATGTTACATTCTTTCCTTCTTCATGTGTCTTTCAAGACCTGGATACGAGGAGGCCGATTGGTACTAGACGTGAAGCGGATGGTTTATTCCTCTTGGATTGACATCCTGTTGAGCCCACAGCACTATAGTCTCGTAGTAGTAGTAGTAGTCGACTCAGTATAAACCAGTTAAGGACAAAGAAAAAGATGAACTTGTTTGTAGATATTCCTCTGGAACCTTTAAGGATGCAGAGAAAAATTATCACAGCAATGAAAAAGAGCTTTTAGCCCTAATAAGAACTATCAAAGCATTTAAAGCTTATCTTTTACCAGTTCATTTTACTGCTAGAACAGATAATGTACATGTTAGTTATTTTCTCAGGACAGGACTCTGTTCAGGACCAAGGACTTGCTAGATCACTATCTAGAATGCATGGTTTGCCCAGCAGTAGTAATCTCAGAACTATTTCTAAAAGGATAAATAAATTAACCTTCGAACTAGAAGAATGACAAAAACTAAGACAAACATTACAAAGGTTCTTTTTGAAAGAGAAATCAAAAGAATAAAATTTAAAAACAATGGATATAACATTTTTAAATTTATAAAAGCACCAAAATATCCAAAGATAATTACTAATGAGTAACTTTAGTGATAATCCTCACATTTTTTACAAAAAGAGATATTTATCTCTAATACAACAAAGTGTAAGAAGAGGAGAACCAGATTATCTTTACACAGGAGGAAGTAAAATCGAAGGATGTATTAAACACCTTAATAACATAAATGCAGTTGTAGGTGGTTGCCTTATAACAACTCAATTAATTGCTAAAAGATTAGGAATAAACTCTCAAATCTTAAAAGAAAATCTTGAGGAAAAAGAAACAAGTCTTGGATTAAAAGAATTACTTGAAGATTTAAAAAATCATAATTCTGAAAAACCAAACTTAGAACCACTTGAAAATAAAATTATAAATATTCAAGAAAAAGTTAAAGATTTAGAGAAAAAACTTAATCAACTAAATCCCGAAGTAATTGAAAAAATCCTAAAACATGTTGAAAGCATAGACTTAAAAACATGAGTGGAAAAATTGATGAAGTTCATAAAGAAATCATGAAAATGGAGGCTCGCCTCATAAAACTTGAACATGATCAACAAGAACATTTTCAAGAAACTTTAGAAAAAGTTGCAACAACTATTCTTGCAAAAATGAATATGGAATGTAATCGCATATATGAAAAAATTGAAAGATGTGATTGCAACAAGGAAATTCTTGAAATCTTAAATCAAGACAAAAACAAGGATAAAAATCCAGAAGTCGAAAAGGAAACTGATAGCTCAAAGAAAGCTAAACCAAAAGGACAGGATGGTATCCTGAAAATCTTAATTTAAAGGAATTCCCTTATATTAAAATATGATCAAAGCTCAGCTTGAAAAGTATTTTGAAAATACTAAAACTTCAGAACATATGGACCAAGTTGTCCAATATCTGAGTCTCACAGACTTAGAAATTGAAAACTTAACAGAACAAAGGATTAATGCTGTTGTGGCTATACCTAGAGATAGGAATAGAGCATCTAGATCTGAAATGGAATCCAATGCAAGTGCATTTGATGCCACAGATACTTCTAACTCTAGAAGAACCAGAAGACATGAGCACCCATATATGTTTGGATCAGTAAGAGGAGAATCCTCAGGAAAAAGTTCGGGATACACCAGGTATAATATACCAGAAGACTATCAGCCTACTAAGAAATTAGGAACAGGAAAGAATAGTCTTAATCTTGACTGTGCTACAAATCGTAGACAGTTAATTGAGGAATGGGACAATGAAATGAGATTAATTGTCCAAACTGATGACAATCTGAGAGATGACTTTGACTTAATTCTTACATTAGTCAAAAACAAGGTCTCAGGAAATGTCAAAAAGGCCTTAGAAAATCTTAACACAGACTCATTTAGGAATGGCTCTGGAGAAGACTTTCTGAGACATATAACAAACACTTTATTCACCATCTTCGTAGGAGTTAACTATCTCACTGAAGGTGATGCTGAAAGGGCTAGAGAAGCTGAAGAAGCTAGATCTAGATTACTTAGATTACAGCTTTGTGATCTTTGTCTCCTTGAAAGCTTTTTCTGTGATTATGAAGAATCACTCATGAAACTTCCCATGAATGAATGGGGAATCTACGTTGAAGGATTCATTAGAAAAATTCCTTATGTAGGACTAAAAGTCTTACCAGAATATCAGCAAGGCAATGCCATTGCCAAACAAAGCCTCATGTGGGCAAAAACTCTAGTAAGTAAATATATGGAAATATATTGTAGAGATATTCAAATTAAGAAACAAATGAAAAACATAGACTTATGTTGCAAAGAATTTATAGGACCAGAAACTATGTATGGATGTGATAAATCCATCAAACAAAAATATAAACAGAAATATAAAAAGAAATATAAATTCAGAAGAACATCTAAAAAGAAATTTAGAAAAAATAAAGAAAAGAAACCTAAGGGAAAAAGAAAGAAATTCTTTAAAAGAAGAAAAGGTGGAAAAAAGAATTCTAATAAAGAACAACATGAATATCCACAAGGAGCTGAAGATCCAAAAGATCCTAATAAAAAACGTTTTTGTCCTCAAGGAAAACCAACCTACAAATGTTGGATTTGCAACGAAGTAGGACACTTTGCAAAAGATTGCACTAAGAAAACTCAGCACTCGATTAAAGCCTTAGAGTTCATTTCAGATAATGATCTCGAATTAATATCATCAGATGATGAACTCACAGACTATTCTACAGAAGAAGATCTATATTATTTAAGCTCTGATGAAGAATCAGATAGCTCAGAAGATTTTTGATAATCTTCAAAAGCAAGAAGAAGAATGGGACACAGATGATGAATCTGGTGAACCAATAGAACTACTTGCAGGGTTAAATATTACTAACCCTAATAGTATATACATTAAAGGATCCTTCTATTTCAAAAATTATAAGAAGTATTCCTTGGATATGTACATAGATACAGGAGCATCTATGTGTACAGCAAACAGGAATGTTATTCCTGAAGAAGTTTGGGTCCAAGCAAAAGTCCCAATAAGAGCAAGAACTGCCAATGATGATATCATGGTAATGGACAAAATGGCAGAACAAATACAGGTCCAGATTTCTGGTATTACATTTATAATACCATCAATCTACCAAGTTGACACTGTAGGAGATATGTGTATTCATGAGAGAAGTCATAAATTGAAGCAATTAATATAATTTCGAAATTCAATAATTTTTAATAGGGTAGATAAGTGTTTCAGGTTTACCTTGCAGGTCTTTTTGGCGGAATACTTCTTAATGTCCTCCCGTAGTCTGTCTGCCTTTCTTTTGCCTATCCGTGTTCCTCCTGGAAGTGACCAACGCCAACGCTTATTCCCAAACTTCAAACGGCGGCGTCCTTCCCTCGACTATGCCTACAACAAGGGACACGTTGCTCCTAGACGCTCCAGGTTTCCCAGGCACAAAATGGCCTCCAGGCAGCATACAAACAGGGGTACAGAAGAAGTAACAAGAAGATTTCTTTATTCCATAAAAAGATCTACAGAGGGTATTCCCTCATACACTTATCTCCCTGAGGGAGTTTACTCACACAACATTAGAAAGAAGGGAGAGAAGAGAGCTCAAATGTTTCGATGATCTTCTCTTGAAACAACTAGGCCCTTATATAGACGGGCTACAAACTAAACAATAATGGACCATGGGTCCCAAAGATTCCTTTCGTCACATGGTGTTGACGATTGATTGTCCTTAAAGCAAGATGCTTTTGCTTTAACCGAAAGTAAATGATGCTTTTACTTTACTTTTACTTTTGTTGGCGAATCTCTTTTTGCTTTTGCTGGTGGAGTGCTTTATGTCACTTTTGGTGACAGCTGTTGCTGCTTTCGGCTGGCTACTGGTGGAGTGCTTTATGTCACTTTTGGTGACAGCTGTTGCTGCTTTCAGCTGGCTTGCTTTAATCAGATTCATTATCTGATGCTGGCGTACTCTTGTCTGCTGACGTGGAAGATTCCTCTTCTTCTTCACAGAATTTGCACAGATGTTCCTTAGGAGCATATTTGCAGAAGATCTTCCTTGTTTCTTCTGAGACATCAAGGTCTCTAGTGTAGAAATTTCCTTCATTAATGGAGAGTGCCTTTGCTTCTTCGGATGAGATGCTTTGGTTGAAGTCAGACTTGACTATAACCTTTTTATCAATATAGTTGATCTTGATTTCTGAGTCATTAAAGATTTTTAGATATTGGCCAAGGACGGCCCTTAATCTTCTGGCTCTGAGGTCATTGATAATTTCTGCCAAATTTTTTGTGGCTTCCTTTTCTTCGAGTTGGGGAAACTCAAAGTTGGCTTTGGCCATTCCTATCTCGATCCAGTGATAAGGAGTTGCAACTCTGGATTCTTCAGTCCAGTCCAAGAATGAACTAGTAACTTTAATGAATATTGGTCTGTCTTGTTGTTTGACCACGTTTTTCCTAAAATGCTTAATAGCATTGAAGATTCCCTTAGGCCAAAGGTTGATTTCAGCCAAATTGTTGCTAGGGTATACCGTGCTGATCAATCCACAATTAAATGTGTCTCTGACCATTTCTGGCTTGGCTCCTTGGGTGAAACCAAACAGAGAAAATTCCTTTTTGTTTACTGTGAAGAACTTTTGTTCTTCATTTTCGGTAGAGGCCTGAGCCATTCTGAACAAGTGTTCAAATTGTTCAAAGGATAAAAAACAAGGGTTTTCTATTTCTTTTGTTTCTAAGATACTCCCACATGGATGTCTCTTCCTATGGCTTTTCAAGGCGCCCCTTCCTCTATTGTACCAATTCAGCAGGGCGAGACAAACAACTTCTGGAGGTTTCTTGCTCAGTTGTAGGCTCCTTTTGACATATCCACATCTTTTGCTCAGTCAGGTACCATAGGCACTGTTCATCATGTGTCTACGTCCTCATCCAGTCCCACTTGGATCATTGATTCAGGTGCCTCTGAACACATGACTGATATGTCATCTTTGTTTTGTTCCTATTCTATTTGTTCGGGTTGAGATAAGGTTAAAATTGTTGATGGTACCTTTTTCTCTGTGTCCGGGAAAGGAACTGTCAATCCTTCTTCCCTACTCTCGTTATTTTCTGTTTTACATATTCCGAAGTTTACTCCCAATCTGTTATCTGTTAGTGCCCTTACCAAACGTTGGAATTGTAATGTTACATTCTTTCCTTCTTCGTGTGTCTTTCAAGACCTGGATACGAGGAGGCCGATTGGTACTAGACGTGAAGCGGATGGTTTATTCCTCTTGGATTGACATCCTGTTGAGCCCACAGCACTATAGTCTCGTAGTAGTAGTAGTAGTCGACTCAATATAGAGTTTATTTTGCGTTGGCATGTACTGCTCGGACATGCCTTTTTTCAGTACTTAAAAACTCTTATTTCCTGCTTTATTTACTTCTGTTTGTATGCTTGAACTGCACCGTGAGACTTGTGAGCTTGCAAAAACAATGTCATGCATTTTATCCTTCAAGGGGTAATCGTAGTTTACTTCTTTTTGATATTGTGCATTTTGATGTATGAGGCCCTGCTCATATTAGTTCTCCCCTTGACTTTCATTATTTTGTTAGTTTTGTTGATCATACCAGGTGTACCTAGATCTATCTTATGAAAACCAAATATGGGATGTCTTCCATCTTTCAAAACTTTCATAAGATGATGCAAACACAGTTTGGTGCTCAAATCAAGATTCTCCGCACTAACCAAGGGGGCGAATATATGTATGGCGGTCTTTAACATTATTTAGTTGAACATGGGATTAGCCATCAAAATTCTTGTAGTTACACCCCTCAACAGAACGGTGTCGTTGAAAAAAAGAATCGCCATCTCTTTGAGGTAGCTCATCTCTTCTCTTTGGTAGCAATATGCCTAAGTCTTATTGGTCTGATAATGTTCTTATTGCTGCATATCTCATTAATCGCATGCCTTCGCGCACCTTGCACTTTAAGACCCCTTACCAGATCCTTCAACCAAATTGCTCGCTATTTTTAGTTCCTCGTTTTTTTTGGGTGTGTTTGCTTTGTGCAAATTCTGGGTCCCAACCGTACCAAATTACATCCCAAGACTCTCAAGTGCATATTTCTTGGGTATTCTTCCTCCCACAAAGGGTACAAGTGTTATCATCCCTTGTCTTGGAAGAAGTTTGTCTCCATAGATGTCACTTTTCGTGAGGATACTCCCTTCTTCCCCCTGCCTCTCTTAACATGGAGAATAGTAGTGAAGAGAGGCCTTCTTCCTCTTCTCTCTATTCCTACAACACCCACTCTCCTTGTTGAGGTGAATGACCTACTACTACGTATATTAATAGTTTTGGTGGTGCTCAAAGGAAGTTTAAAGTCTATAGCCGATGAGGAAAGACACAATTGATCCATGTCCACTCGTACTAATTGTACCATCCTTGGATCCAAGTAATATCTTATTCTCTGAGCCTACTGTGCCATTGCTTCCTTCTATTGATGTTTATGATTCTGATTCTGATTCTGATTCTGATCTCCCTATTGCTCTTAGAAAGGGTACGAGTAGTTGTACTCAGCACTCTCTCAGTAACTTTGTCTCGTATGAGGCCTTGTTTCTATCTTACAGGTCATTTATTACTTCGTTGTCTACCATCCCTATACCTTTTTCAGTAGCAGAGGGGTTGAAGCATTCTCAGTGGAAGGATGCAATGGTTGAAGAGATGAGAGCCTTAAAAAAAAACAACACATGGGAACTGGTTGACTTACTTAGAGGGAAGAGACTAGTGGGGTGTAGATGGGTGTACACTGAGGTACAAGGCATATGGATCTGTAGAGAAGTAGAAGACAAGATTGGTAGTTAAAGGATACTCTCAGACATATGGCATCAACTACGTTAAGACATTTGCGCTAGTTGCTAAAATGAACTCATAAGAGTGTTAATATCTCTCTTTGCTAACCAGTCATGGCCTTTACATCAGCTTGACGTGAAGAATGCATTTCTTCATGGAGATCTGCAAGAAGAGGTGTACATGGTTCCTCCTCCAAGCTTCATGCCAACAGGAGATGGTGGTATAGTGTGCAGACTGAAGAAGTCCATGTATGAGCTAAAACATTCTCCCAGAGCACGGTTCGAAAAGTTCACCCAAGCATTGAAGAATTTGGGCTACATCCAAATCCAAGTTGACCATACTGTTTGTTAGACATCATGGAAAAAGCACTACTGCTCTCATTGTCTATGTAGATGACATCATTGTGATAGGCAATGATGTTGAAGAAGTTGCAAAACTAAAGAGGCATCTAGCTGGCGAGTTTGAGACAAACGATTTGGGACCCCTAATTTTTGGGTACAAAGGTTGCAAGATCAAGTCAGGGGATCTTCATCTCTCAAAGGAAGTATGTCTTTGATCTTCTAAAGGATTCTGGAAAATTAGGGGCTAGGCCCGTGGACTCTATAAAACAAAATCACAAGCTGGATGAAACAAGTGGTGAGTTATTGAAGGATGTTGAGAGCTTTCAGAGGTTAGTTGGGAGGTTGATATAACTCTCTTTGACCAGACCGGATATTGCATATGCAATCAGCGTGATCAGCTAGTATATGCACTCACCTAGAAACATCCACTTGGAGGCAGCACACAGGATTTTGAGGTATCTCAAATCCTCCCATGGTAGGGGACTTCTCTTCAAGAAAAGACATGGGGGTCATACACTGATGCAGACTGGGCAGGTGCCAAAGATGACAGACATTTCATACAAGATAAGATTTTTCTGAGAAAGTTTGTACTATTTTTGTGAAGACTGAAGAGCAGGTAGCAGAGGTATTCACTAAGGGAGTTCCTAGTCATCAGCTGCACAGGTGTCTCAGCAAGTTGGGTATGATAGATATATACGCACCTACTTGAGGGGGAGTGTTATCAGAGTAGTATGTTATCTGTAGTATGCTATCAGGGTAGTCTTGTAAATATACCTTATGTTGTAGGGTATACTTGTCCATGTAATGTTTTTCATATATATTAGAGTTTGGAATCATGTGACACACACATGCTCTCCTTTTCCTCTCTTCTCCTCCTCTCTTTCAAACCCTAGATTCAACTTACATTACATGGATTTTATGGAAATGTTGAATTAGTAAACGGTAAACCTAAAGTATTGAGTATTACATATGGTACTTACTATCTATAAGCTTCAACGAGGACATTTGGTACACATGCAAGTGGTGGGACCTTCCATTCAATGGGTCTCCCAGCTAGAAGATCTCATGGCTCAATGCTTAACCTGATGTTATATTTGTAACTATCCAATCAGTTCAGTTCTTTTGGACAGTCGGAAAAAAAATGGTGGGAACAATCCATAATTAAGTCAATTGAGTCGATGATTCACATCATCAATCTGGTTAATGTTGGACTAGAAATCTGAGGTACGACCCCATGAATGGTAAGCCTGGACCCCAGCATGTGCGTCAGATGTTCACATATCTGTTCATAGATGGATTACAGATTAACCCATCTGAATTACATGTATACAAGTTTTACTTAAAATGTATTTGTATTCTTTAGATGGGGCACAGCTACGCATATTGTTTTTCTTGGTTTCTGCTTCTTGACAAATATTATTGTTACGGCAATGCTTCTTCTTGGCGGTTCTGCTGTTGTAAATGCACTTACCGGGGTGAACATCTATGCTGCAAGTTTTCTAATACCTCTTGGTGTAGTAGTCTACACATTAGCTGGAGGATTGAAGGCCACTTTCTTGGCGAGCTACATACATTCTGTTATTGGTAACCCCCCTGAATTTGCCTAGTTTTTTACTACTCTGATAGATAGATGGTGTAGAATCAAGTTTGTTGACTTGTAATATTACTGTCTTTATATCTATTGAGATTTTCTAACCTCTGGTCTTGATGTATCTGCTTTCAGTGCATATTGTTTTGGTCATATTTGTCTACCTAGTTTACACAGCAAGTAGCGAGCTTGGTAGCCCGAAAATCATATATGATCGTCTCTTGGACGTTGCTAGCAAATCAAGAGTCTGTCAGGAATCTCTTTCTCATGATGGGCAAGCCTGCGGGCCTGTTAGTGGGAACCACAGAGGGTCTTACCTAACAATGTTGAGTTCTGGTGGCCTTGTTTTTGGAATCATCAACATTATTGGCAACTTTGGTACTGTGTTTGTGGACAATGTAAGTTTTGGTGTTCTCCCAACTATATTTCTCACTATCTATTCCAACATATTACTTATTTATCATACATCTTGGCTATATTCTTAAAATAACAATGTTGAGAAAGTTTCACATTTTCATGTAATTCAGTTATGACTTATGAGCTAGTTGAACCTTTTTTCTGATGAATTTTATAATTACTTTTGTTATCCCTACTTATGTCTCTAACTGGGCTACTGCAGGGATATTGGGTTAGTGCCATAGCTGCACGACCTTCATCAACTCACAAGGGGTACTTGTTGGGCGGGCTGGTTTGGTTTGCGGTCCCCTTCTCTTTGGCAACATCACTTGGTTTAGGTGCACTAGCTCTTGATCTTCCGATAACAGAAAATGAGGCAAGTCGTGGACTTGTTCCTCCTGCTACAGCTATAGCTTTGATGGGGAAACGAGGATCTGTTCTTCTTCTCACTATGTTGTTTATGTAAGGCCTTCTCAACTTGTTTGATTATTATCTTTCCACAATTTCAGACATACTAGTTAACCTTAACCTCAGAAAATGAAAATTGAGAACGAAGTTTTGATCAAACTTATGGTTATAACTGAACAACATAAATCCCTGTTTGACTGATGATGCATGTTACCTGCATCAAAAGATAGATAGCAATCAGTGTTCCTGTATTACACCAATAGCGGCACAAGTTTCTAAACTAGGTACATAGACTGTTCAACTAGTGCTTCATCTCTTGGATGGGCAAATCCAAGATCAAACCATGTGAACCATCTTATCTGTCTGATGTTGTGAATTTTTCCTAATTCACTTAATCAGTTGTGCAAGTTTGTGTTTGTTTTTCTCTTTATGGGCTGTTAAGATCAGTAAAAAATGTGACTTTCTTCTAGTTTTCCATCCAAGAGGTTCCCACTGATCGAACAGTCTTGATGGATGCATAAACATATGTGTCCATCAAGGACATGAAACTATCGGAGCTGAGATATAATGCGACTGTTCTACACATCTAGTGAGAAGAACATAGATGAATGTAATTCTACATTTTCCACATTGAAGCTATGTTTTGTATAAAATTCAGTCTATGGTGAATATAAATTTATATTAAATGCAATTCAGCTTGAAAGGGAAAAGTCCCACTTGATTTTTCTTGCATTTGCTCAGGGCTGTGACATCTGCTGGTTCCTCTGAGCTAATAGCAGTCTCCTCGCTGTGCACATACGACATCTACCGAACATACATAAATCCTAATGCAAGTGGAAAGGAAATTCTCAAAGTCTCAAGAGGGGTTATTCTAGGCTTTGGATGTTTCATGGGTGTTCTAGCAGTGATACTGAACAAGGCAGGAGTTTCATTGGAATGGATGTACCTAGCCATGGGAGTGCTCATTGGTTCAGCAGTTATTCCCATAGCTTTCATGCTTCTATGGAGGAAGGCAAACTCAATAGGCGCCATTCTTGGAACCAGTCTCGGTTGTATTCTAGGAATTATTACATGGTTATCTGTAACAAAAATAGAGTATGGCCGCATAAATCTTGACACGACCGGCCGCAACACACCAATGCTTGTAGGAAACCTTGTCTCTATACTGACTGGTGGAGTTGTTCACTCAATCTGTAGTCTTTTATGGCCTCAGAATTATGACTGGAGTACCACCAAACAAATAACCATGGTTGAAAAGGAAAAGAGTGAATCGCCAGCCGAAGAGTTCAAGGAAGAAAGGATGATGAAAGCAAAGGCTTGGATAGTTAAATGGGCGGTTGGCTTTACTGTTGTGATTGTGATACTGTGGCCTCTTCTCTCTCTTCCAGTAGGTAAATTCACTATCACAAGCTTTCTTTTTAGATTTCCTCTTTTAGTTTTACAAGTGGTAGATATGCTGAACTCCTTTGAGGGTTCTGTCTTTTGGGCTATTTGTTTTCTACTGCTTTTCATTTGCAAAATCCAATTTCTACTGATGCAGGAGAATTCAGTTTGGGGTACTTCACATTTTGGGCAATGATTGCTATAGCATGGGGTACTATTGGATCTGCTGTGATCATAGCTTTACCCTTGATTGAAAGCTGGGAAACGATCCAGAGGATCTTTCTTGGCATGTTTACGAGTGACCGGATGATGGAAAATATTCACGATATGAATTTCAAATTACAAGCAATCATGATGGCAATACCAGAGGCAGAGCAAATTTACTTACTAGAGAAAGAGAAGGCCAAGAGGCAAGATAGACTAGAACAACCATGATCAACTGATGTTGTGACTGCCTCAGAACTACTAAACGTTGTGTTTGGAGTTCATAATGGAAATTATTAAACTTTTTATCTTGTAAATATGTCTGTGTTTGAATTTCACTTTGATTCTTAGCTGTTTCATTATAGCATAAAATTCTGATTCATGTTTAAGCTCCTCGCCTTCTGTAATCATGTCAATAAAATTTTAAGAATGCTTTTTGCGAATAATGGATTTTTTTTATTCTCTTTTTGGTAGACAAGCAGGTTAATGGTTTGGGGGTGAAGAGTTAAAGTATGTTTAGAGAACACTGGCAGTATGGATGTTTGGCCAATCTTTAGGTGGACCTACAAACCAAAAATCCACCTGATTAGTTATTTCTAAGCGTTGGATTTGAGTCATTTTCATGGGTTGATATTAACTGTGGGAATTTTGAGCATTATTGACCATTATTTGGGGTACTATGATCCTATGGTCTGAAATTACCAATCAGGCTTATTTTTAGTTTGCAGGTCGTCCTAGGGATTGGACGAACATCCAAACAATCAGCATCCACTAAGAATGCCAAGTGGCTCATATTGTGGGCTGTCATTGGCTTTGCTCTCTGCAGAATGTCAGCCAAGTTTTACTCGGGGGGTAGGGATCTCCAATCTCTTTCTATCCACAACCTGCTGTGAAAAACTTCTTGTCACTTGCTCTCAAAATTCCACTTGGAGCAGTCGTATGAGCCAAATGGCATTCTTAAACATCGTAAAAAAAAAGACAGTATGGATGTTTTGGCCAGTCCCTCGGTGGACCTATAAACCAAAAATCAGCCTGATTAGTGATTTACAACCTTTGGATCTTTGCACCCAAATAATGCTCAAATTCCTACCGTTAAAATCAACCCATGAAAATAACTTCAATCGAATCACTAATCAGGCTGATTTTTTGTTTAGAGGTCAACCGAGGGACTGGCCAAACATCCATACCGTCAGCATCCACTAAGAGTGTGCCACGTGGCTCATATTGTGCGTTGTGATAGAAGCATCTGTCATAACGCTGTGACAGAAGTTCTACTCTCTTAAACACTACTAGCACATGGATGTTTGTCCCATCCCGACATGACACATGGGCCAAAAATAATATTTATTGGTGATTACTAACCGTTGAATTTTTTTTTTTGGGTTCCTTCATCTGTGAGATTTGATTTTTTTATTTTAGTACAAGTTATTTTACGCGACAACCCAATGAATTTTACTTCAAATAAAACTGCTTTTTCTTCACTTTTTTAGAGCTTTAATAGTTTACAAATTCTATATATTTTGAGCCCTTAAAAAACTCCAATTAAACTCAATCTCTTTAATCTCTACTTTTTAGAGATTTTATAGTTTACAATTTCTAAAATTATTGAGCCGTGATCAAGATCTTTAACAGTTCAAACAAAAAACTTCCATTTCAAGTCAAATAGTTGTGGGAAAGGTTGGAGACGTTTGACGAATCCATTTTTTGTATTTTTTTGCTTAATTACTATAAATATTTTTTATTTTTTTTATTTCTACGCCCATGCTTTAGCACGGAGTAATGACACTAATTTTTTCGTATATTTTAAAACTCGTCGAGTTGACTTGACTCAGTTGAATTTTGAGTTGACTCGAAATAAACTCAAATCGAATATAAAACGGACTTGGTGCGTTGTTTTTCTGTAAAAAAACAACGGACCAAGTATGTTGTTTTATAATCAACGCACCTATAAGTTTCTTGAACGCTTAGTCAACTCAAACTCAACCAAATCTTATAAATTCTGCTTATAAAAATATGATGTTTATATATTAATATTAATATATGTATATAATATTAACATATTACTCGAGTCGAGTTACTTCGGGTTGAGTTCGAGTCTTTGAGTTAACTCAACTCGGTAGACTTTCAAGTCGAGTCGAGTTGAGTTTTTGAGTTTTCAAACACTTTTTCCTATATTTAAGGCATAAATTAAGATTTCTTTATCTTAGGGATTATAGAGAGAGAAAGAGGTAATATTTTATTTCTAATCTATATAACAAAACGAGGAATTCTAATCTATATAACAAAATAGGACGGTTGTCTCCCCCTCTTATTCGGTTTCATAAAGGATGGCCGAGATCTTATCACACCAAATAGACAGTGGATCTCAGCCACTCACACCCAATTTTAACAAGCGCTTTGTCGAGGAGTGCCGTGGGCACGGGCCACCTACTATTTCCTATATATAAGGGATTTTAATAAATCTTTCACTTGAAACTTTATTTTTGCTTTCCAAGATTTTTTTTTGGTTTCAACCTAGCCGAAACCTAGTCGAAAACGAAATTTAAATCCTTGTTCATAACCATGTTGATGCTCTAGCAACAACATTGTAGTCATCATTGGGATGATTGAACAAATGCATGACATACATCATAAGTACCATGGTATAGAGTTGTCGACCCGAAAAGCCTTTAACTAGAAAAGTTGACTGTTGGTGCATATTTTTGCAAACATATCACCAACATCTATGTGTCACCTTGTAAAAAGCAAAGATTAAAATCTAAAATGAGCAAAAATCTAAAAGAAAAAGTTGGTTTCGAGGATAGACAGGCTAAGAAGAAAATAACCCAACCCTAAGAACATGGTCTCAGAAGAGCTAGGCCTGTCAATGGATTGGATTGAAAAATTCGAGTATATGGATCAACATGACCTAGAAGGGGGTGAATAGGTATTTAAAATTCTTGATTTAAATTAACACCCTAAATCAATTACTAGTCTTGTAGGGGTAATCTAATTGCATGCAACAATCCTAACAAATAATTAATTGATTGACAGATGATTAGATCAATCGACTAAGATCGAATATTCTCCATGATATATTGTTTCTATGTCGCTTAACAATAGTGCAAAATATAAACAATCAAACATCCATAACACATGTGATTTTTACGTGGAAACCTTAGCCAAGGAAAACCACGGACCACGTCCAGACAGAAAGTATCACTAATTGAAAAGTTATGAGTACACAGAAGTTACATACGCAACATTGTTTTCATACAACGTATAACCTTAGCCAATGTCAACTGTCGATGCGTCCACGTCCTCTGGCTCCACGCATATGAGTAAACGCGTGCCCTCCCAATCACGAAGCCTTTGTCGCTTGTTTAGTTTGGTACTTCCCAAATCTACCGTCTATTAGTAAACGCCGATCTTAATTCTCACACACCGATCTCTACCGATAGTGAAGGATTCAGTACACCCTGAACCCTAATCGTTGCTCAAATAGTGTTGAGACACACAGGGTACTCTTTGGCTTACTAGGTTAGATTTGTAGTTGGAAAACCTAGGCAGAGATAAAGATCAAGCTCTAGGCCATGATAAAAAAGAAGAGAACCTTTCACAATAATGAAAAAAAAAATTGGGGTTTTGCTCTTCAAGTATAACAACTCTCTTAAGCTTTATATAGCTTGAAAGTCAATAACTCTCTCTTGTTGTCTGTCATTATGTATTTAATAAAGCACAAGAGAGGCTTTAGTTATAAGAATATTGAAACCTTAGGTCATGCTAGTGATGGGGTAGTAGAAACACGAAAATCGGATATGAATTTGGACTAATTCTAAGAAGTCCGATCGATTGTACTGTCCGATGGGTTTTTTGTTCGTCAGTGCAATCGATTGTACTCAGATTCCAATCGATTGTATCTTTGGAAAGTTGTCTCTGATGGTCCAATTGATTGTACTTAGAGGTCCAATCAATTGTACCTTTAGGATGTTCTGTCTGTAAGGTCCAATCAATTGTACTCAAAGGTCCAATCGATTGTACCTTGGGATGTTTTGTCCCATCATGTCCAATCAATTAGACTTCCCCTTAGTCTTTTTTAAAGGCTCTAGAAGCTGGCCTTAACATGGGTCTGTCCTGTGACAAAGTTTAGTCAATATATTTTATCTTAAAAATACTATTCTTATGGCCACTAAGTCACTTACCTTCTTATGCAAGCATACACGATCTTTAGTCGACAAATAGTAGTTGCTCAGATGACTCATTCGTCAACTGTCTGATTCTTGCACTCTTTGTCTTTTAGTCTTCACATAGTTAATAATATATACGTACTACGACATTCTCAAAGCCAGACTATAACCCGTAGGAACAGTTACACGTATGTTTTATGTCAAACGAAATATATGTCAAACTAGAATATGAAAATATTCCCTACAATCTCTTCCTTTGGCAATTCCGTGATGAAAAATATTAATCATATAAAGAGTAAACAAATCAAGAATAAAATCCTTAACCCTTTACATGAGTCGCTCACTATCTCACAATCATTCGGAGATAACAAACAGATAATAGTAGTTGACATTATCTGTTTCTTACACATCCACCGACATCACATACCACGTAATATCATCGACAATAATAGTAAATAAATTGAATATAGTGCAGTGAGTGTGAAATGCACATCGGATAAACATGTACTAGTAGATATGGTAGAGAAATTAGAAAAATTAATATAAACATGAAATAAAATTTTCTCCCCCTAAATTTCTCTTCCCTATCTTATGCATCTACTTGTTTAACTCTTTTGATTTTTCTCTCCCTCTTTCTGTCACAGAATGACAAAGGTACAGAAATTGACAAGTAAATAACTAGCATGCATTAAATATGGATTTGAAGTACAAGTGCACTAGATAACAAGAATGGTTTAAATTTTTGGTGAAACTATTTAACCAATCATAAATCTTTTTCAAGTGAATTTTAAATATTCAAATTAGGTCTGAAAAGATTTACAACTCACAGAACTCAAATCAGATCAATCCAGATGGAGTCAAATAAAAAGTTCAAATATGAAGTATGCTAAAATGTACAAAAAGTCAAGTTAAATGCAATGCGTGATGAGTTTCAATGTGATAGACACTAACAAATATTAAACTTATAATTTTAGACTTAACTACTCAATTTAATCTAGAATAGTTCAAATGCAGTCAATCTAAGCCATTCGTCAAAGTCAGTCAGTCAAATACTTTACTTTAGTTTAATTTTTAATTTCTTTCACTTTGGTGTACTGTGATCTAACTATCCACTTATTAGGATACAAGAAATATATTAGTAAAATTCTAAATACTTACTCAGAATCTAGAGGTATCTTGTATCCAATTATGAAATCCTCATTAGAGCTATTGGGTTCTAACTATTCTCTCTTACAAGTGTATTTACCAAATTACTTAACATTATTTTTTTTAGCAAATATGGTTATTTTTAACTCGCTTGTTTTCATCATTAAAATTCTTTTATAAAGTTCTCATCTTATAACAAGTAGTTCTATTTTTTACTTGTTTAAATGGTAACTTTCACTCTCCTAGAATAGGTAGCCATTTTCTGTAGCAATACGGAATCAGATATCATAATGTAATGGGGCCATATAGATGGTTTTCACTTTATCTTTTGGAGATAGTTCTTTTTATGGAGAACTTCACATTAGGAGGCTAACAGTCAATTATATTGTAGTTTCGAAATCAACTGAGAGAAGAAACACTATTAATTTGAAGTCATAAAAGTAGGAAAAACTACCGTACAGTCCTTTTTATAAAAATACGGACCGATAGGTACCCGTGAAAAAAGTATAGACACATTAATCAAAACTTTGGACCATTTAGACCTTTCTTTCATTTATCGTCCAAATATTTAGGAAATACCCATACTACCCTCAAGCATGTGCCTATATTGTAAGCTTGACATGAGGGTGGCTGACGAACCGTACGTACATCAGTCACTCGTCATGTCACTCTATTTGCTGAACTTCCCTCCATTTCCTGAACTTCTCTCCATCTTCCACGCCATTTACAAGTTGGTAGCGCAAGCTCCATAGCTTTCCATGCCATTCTCATTAAAAGGTTTTCTTTGCCATTTCACTGCTCCATTACACGTACGCAAGCTAATGAGAAACGAATATAGCTACATCAACCACTGAAGGTAGCTACTAAAGCAAGCTAAGGTATGTCTTCTTGTCTTCTCATCTGATTTTATTTTCACCATTTCAGTTGCTATTTTCTCTCTATATCATCATTTCATTATCCATACGCAAGTTATTTCCTCTTTATGTCTCCATTTTATCCCCTCATTTCATCCCATTCATCTGTTGTCATGTTACCCATATGATTACCATTTGTATCAACTAGTGCCGTGTTAGTACAAGCTGCATGTTCACGAAATTGGTGGACGCAGAACCAATTTCGTGAACTAGTACCATTTGCATGAAACTGGTTATACCAGTACTATTTTCATTTAAATTGTAACTAACCTGGGTGATAAGTGATTGAAATGGTTAAACTAGTATTTTCACGAAATTAGTTTTACTAGTACCATTTTCACGAAATTGGTTTTACCAGTACCATTTTCATTCAAATTTTAACTAACATGGGTGAGAAGTTGTTGAGATTGGTTAAATCAATTACATTTTTATGAAATTGATTTTACCAGTACCATTTTCATTTAAATTTTAACTAGCATGGGTAATAAGTGGTTGAAATGGTTAAACTAGTACCATTCTCACGAAATTGGTTATACAAGTACCATTGTCATTTAAATTTTAACTACCATGGGTAACAAGTGGTTGAAATGGTTAAACTAGTACCATTTTCACGAAATTGGTTTTACTAGTACCATTTCCATTCAAATTGTAACTAACATGGGTAACAAGTTGTTGAAATGGTTAAACTAGTACCATTTTCACGAAACTGATTTTACTAGTACCATTTGCATTAAAATTTTCACAAACATGGGTGACATGTGGCTAAACCAGTAACGATTGTAATGAAAGTGGTTTTACCAGTACCATTTTTATTTAAAATTTCACTAACATGGGTGACAAGTAGTGTTATTCAGTATGAGGGTGGTAGTACTATAATGTAACGACTATAATGTAATGGTAAACTATGTATACTTATTATGATCAATGACCAATTTATTGTTTCTAGTGCAATAATGTCATCAAGTATTGGAAATGAGATATTATGTTCTTGTCATTTCGGAGGTCGTCTTTGTTAGATAGTGTTATTCAGTATGAGGGTGGTAGTACTATGTGTATTTGCCTCAATAAGGAAACAAAGTTTGAAGATTTTGTTACAAACGTTTATAAGAAGTTGAACATTCACCCGAATCGAACAGTCCTTAAGTATTCTACGAGGTATCACAGTTCGGTTCCAATTAATTTACTGGATGAGATCGACTTATAGAATTTGATTAAATTCAATGATACGACAGCAGTTGTATATGCACTACAAGAATATGAGAATCTGGAGATTTTCCAACAGTCTACAAGGTAAATTTGAACATGATATACAATTTGTGATATTAACCAATTTATTAATGATTTTGACCATATGTCTTATATTTGTTCTGCAGTGCAAGGCAATCATTACACCACCTAACCTATCAATCGGCAGTGCTAATCAGTCTTCCGTAAATGTTCGTGGAAGTGAACAACTCATGAGCAACTTATGAGAGGATAACATTACAAGAGTTCGTCAAATCTTCCATAATGTTGCTTATTTTAGATTAGAATTGAACAAATTTTCCGTAGCACATCGATTTGTATATGCATTCATAAAGAATAACAAAGAACGAGTGAAGGCGAAGTGTAGCGTGGATGGATGTGGATGGAAGCTATTTGCTAGTAGTATACGTGAGGCAAATCAGGTCATTATTTACAAGTACAACAACTTGCACTCACACTCAGTCGAGGATACAGTGACGACGAAGTTGCGAACTTCAAAGAAGATGATAGCAAGTGTAATCGAAGAGAAAGTCGAGACGCGTGGCAGACTGTGCTCCATGCTTGTTATAAAAATCTGTCAGAAATATGCTTCAGTGAGTAAAAATTCGGTGAACATGCTCAATAATGCTCAAATTCGTATGGTTAAAATCAAATCAACCCATGAGGGCATTGGTAGCGTGTTACTCATCCAATTGAATGCATTGGATTATGATTTTCAGGGTATTGAATTGCACCTCAATAGGTGATATTTTCAGATTATAGTATCTCGTATTTTCTAGACCAAAAATCCATTATAGTGATATCCATGATCTCCCAAGCCATTATCGAGCTTCTTCAAGAATTCCAAATATTCAAAGGCCATGATATACCTATTAATTTAGAGAATGGAGTAAAAATTATATTTTACAGTAAAAACACCATCATGGAATAACTTACAGCCACATGTTGTACTACTTCTGAGGCAGAGATTGGACAGATACGGGGGATAATAATTGTTGAATATCATCTTGCATACTCTAGGGAAGTGGTACCATGATGGAGGGGTCCATCCATCATATGCAAATTATCATTGCAGAAGTCCATCCATCATATGCAAATTATCATTGCAGAAGTCCATCCACATACCCACCTGAACTGTTAGTTCCTTGGTGTAATCTTTATTTTCTCTCACCCGAAAGATCCTAGCATAACGTGGTGGCGGTTGAGGTGTGCCCTGCTGAAGACCGAACTATCTCATGACTCTATCCGACAATTGCATCTCTGCCGTATTGAAGTGAATTAGCCAAGTCCGTGCACGGCCAACAATTGTTCCAATCTCATGCAAGATAGGAGTACGAGTCAATGAGTCATAGGGCCACCAATCAACCTATGCAAAATCATCAAATATCAAAAACATAATATAATAACCAAGCATACATAATAGAGAAAAACTTAATCCAAACAACAGTCTAACTTACACAGTCGTCATCCATGTCATCTAGTGCCCCTTAGAGAGCAGCATAATTGTGGCGATGATCATCATTCCGACTTTTCTGGACCCACTTGCAAGCCAATGGAAACACCCAACGTTGTTGCCTACGCAGGGGTCGACCAATAGAGAGTCTTTCGAATGCCCAACACTATATATATTGAATAAATGATACATTAATCGCAACACCTTATTATGTACTTTAATGTATACATAAAAGTATACTAACTGTGAGCAATGTCATAGACCCTCCAAGGTTCCTTCGATGCTTCAACACACTCTTCGTGAGGGACTTGTACAAGTATGCTAAGGCTGCAGCTCCCCAAGCATACTCCCAACATGTCGTAAAATCATCAATTAAGGGCAAGTACATGGTATTGATTAGATATGATCTGGGCTCGAAAAATAAGGTCGTGCCAAGAATATATAAAATGTAAGTCCGGGTACAGTGTTGTATCTCTTGGGGACTTACCCCCATTGGCACCTTAGAGAATTCTTCTCTTAGCTAGGTCAAGCTGACACAAGATCCTTTAACCATATTCGATTATTTAGTCGTGGCACGTATGAGATACAGCTCTAGCCATTCATATGCATTTTTCGGTGTGTGTCCAACAACAACTTTTCCTACAGGACTTAGCCCTAAGATGAGTGCCACATCCTCTAAAGTGATTGTCATCTCGTAGTGCCGCATGTGAAAGCTGTTGGTTTCAGGGCGCCACCGATTCGCCAGGGCAGTCAATAAGTGAGAATCCATCTAGAAATGACCTATCCTTCGTAGATAGTCAAATCCTACCATTTTTATCATCCTTTCTTGATGCTCATTCGGCCTCCACATTCTTGTGGCCTTGTTATGGTCATTTGAATAGATATGGGGTCTTACCTATAATAACAAGAACATGAAATTAACAATTAAGGTTACAAACTAACTAAGATATACACATGTACTCATAATAAGATATACTTACTTGTCTTGTCCATTTATTTTCTGTAATATGTTCTGTTTGATTGTATAAAATAGATGGGTCTCTTGGCCCTAATTGGTTTTTTATTTCTCCTTCCATTATGTTATGTCTGTCAAAGAGACAAATATAATATGACTGTTTTCTTTGTGACATTTCATAATATTATCTACCAAAGGTATATAGACTACCAGTTTCAAAATCAAATATCAAAAAATAAAAGACATGGCTTTTTACCAAGGATTATTCGAGATAAAAACTCATGCCTTTTATTTGAAGCCATATTAGAGGGGCATGATAAGCATTAGGAGCCTACAGGTTCATTCATTTATAGATGTCTAAATTGATATTCGCTTAAAAGTGCTACTTAAAGCAACTATTCTTCTAGCGTTATCGCACTCTCCTACGTAAAACTGCTCTATTTATCCACTTTTCTACGTAAGAGTCATTTTTGTTGCGTAAAACATATTTTTCTGGACGAAATGGTATATTTGCATGAATTAAACACATTTTCGGAAGTCTAGATATTAAGTCATTTTGATTGAAACTTATTACGCGTTTTTACCATTGTAGGAAACCCGATTGGGTGGTTCTCGAGGCTTGCCGGACCACGATCAACCATAGAAGCATAATATCTAAACCTAAAAGAGCCAGCAGGGAACAAGAGGATATGGGCCAAGTAGGCCAAGCCAGAAGACTGCAGAGCTAGATTATGGCCCATTGACCCATTAAGATGACTGAGAGGGATCAACGTACAGATGGCCGAATTGATGTTGCACAGAAGTTCTAGGGATCCAATCAGGAAATTTCCCAAGATCTGGGAAGCATGGGTCAATTGTTGACCTACTCAACAGTTAGCCAGAGCATGAAGAAGTTGAGACAAAGATCGATGATATATAGTGATTCAAGGTGATGGGTCATAATTTCTAAGGGTCCACGATGATTTCCACATGGCTGGGTGTCGGTACAAATGAAGAACACGGTGCAATCAAGGAAGTGGACCATTTGATCAAGAAATCAACGGGCTGATTACAAAGAATGAGGGATGGTCTCGAGTTAATGGACAAGGGTGATCTGCAAAAATGGGCCAACATGCATATTGGGCCACTATATGATACGAGTGCTGGGCAATGGACCTACGTTATAACTTGATCATCGAGCTACGCTAAAATGGACCACAAGGCGAATCATAAAGCATGAAGATGAGGGGGGACCCATGTAGGTAGTTCAAAGGAGATAAGAAGAAGAGATGCTCTAGAGGAAAAAATGAGTGGCTGAGATTGTGGGAGGGGGTCGACACCTTCTCTACCACAAGCTTACCCCAAACAAAGAAGAGAAGAAGAAAGGATAAGAAGAGAGGGGCAAAAGAGTAAAAATTGAAAAAGGGAGGAGGGGACCAAACCCTAAAGTTCCCCCTTTATAAGAAAAAAAGGAGAAAAGGGGAGGGCTCTCTCTCATATTCCATTTTTTTGGACCCCAAGCCGTCACCTCCTCAAGGAAGAACGTCTTCACCTGCCTTCCACTCTTCTATTCCCAGCCGTCACACCCCTTTGGACGAGCTCTCTCCCTCCTATTCTCTCTCACGATCCTCTATAGCCCAGCTGCTGTCACCATGGCTCTCAAAGAAAGAAAGCCAGAAAAGAAATAAAAAAAAGAAGAAGGAAGAAGATGGGAACGAAGAAGAGAGGAGGAGGAAGTAGTTGGTAGCAAACCAGCTCTTCCACAACTCCTTCTCCACCGCCACCACCTGCTGGGTTATCTTCCACCACCAGCGCACCACCACATCCAACTCCCCCATCTCCTTTTCACGTTAGCAGCCAACGAAAACAACACTGCCCACAGCACCGTCCACAGTACTGTATCTTCGCCTCCCTCTCCTCATCTCCCCCACCGACCTGCAGCCTCCTCTCTCCAGCCGCTCACTCTTCCACAATCTCCATTGATCTCGTTTCTTCTTCCTCTCTTTCACAAAAAAAAATACAGAAAAGAAAAAACAAAAGAAAAATAGAAAAAAAAAAGGGTGGAAAGAAAAGAAGAGAAGAAGAGGAGAAGAGATCATCAATCCATCCCAGCAGCCACGCACCAGCAGGTGTTGCGCCGTTACAAGACCACCTTGCTGGTTCACCACACTGCTTTCTAGCACGCCCTCATCTCCTTGCTGCCCACACTCCATGTCACCAAGCACACCTCAGTTCGCCTCCAATAGGACCCTTCAACCTTTGCTGGTACGTGATTCAACTTCAAAAGTACAGGTGCATCCCACGGCCATACCTTGGTCCCCACTTCTTCGGTGTAGCCAAGCTTTGCACCAGCACCACATGCCCAGATCGTGGTCCACCTTAGCTGCCCAGTAGCGGCCCTCTTTTGGCCGAATCCAATCTTCATGGACTGCAACTCCGGGCAGCAACTCGTCCTTTCCTCCCAAGAACAGACCAGCCTTCATCCTCTTAAAAATGGCTCATCTTGAAGTGCTACCCTTCACCTCCTCACTACCATTGCAGATCTTCTAAGGTTGGGTAAGACTTTCTCTCTCTAGCTCATTCTCTGTGTCATATTTTTTCTCTCTATCTCTAGCTTTCTCTCTCTAGGTTAGTTCTCTTTTCTTTCTCTACTTTTCTTTAGTTCTTTCTCTACATCTTTCTCTCTCTAAAACTCTTGCTCTCTATAAGATTGCTTTCTATTTAGTATATTGCAATGTAATTTCTTTTTATTTTTATTTTTTATAATTTGACATTTTAATTTAATAAAAGGAGTTTAGTTGAGCATATTTATTTCATGATATTATTGCTTAGTTGTTCTTTATTTTTAAATAGTTGTAATGAAAAATCACATAAAAAAGAATATTTTTAATCAAGTCTCTCTTCATTTCTCACCATTTCCGTTGCAAGTTCCATCATTGTGCTAACCCGACTAATCCAGAGTGCGAATCGACATCCGACACGAATTCCTATGCTAGAATCTTTGAACTTTGTAGGATAATCGGATCAAATTACAAATGTGTTGAAAATTAGGGTTTTCGTAACCAACGATGCAGAAAAAACCTATTTTCAAATGGCGCCGTTGCCGCTCGGGTGACCGGAAGTGCGGAAAAGGACGTAAAGACGAAATTGGAAAGTTGCTGAAGCGGAAAGCTGCTCAATTTGGACAGCCCGACCTTTTTGGGAAACTTTCTATTTTTGATTTTTAGTGATTTTTAGCAGTCTTTTAAATTACTATTTTTAATGCCTTGGAAGGCCGGGTGCAGAGTTGTAATAATTTAGAAATTTTATTACTTTCCAAATAACTGCTAGATCTTGTTCAAGGGTTTTTTAGAAACCCTAGATTAAGTGCAAAATACCAAAAAAATAAAAAAATTAAAATTCAAAAAAAATAAAAATTAGGGTTTTATATTTTGCAGATTTTTAGAAATCACCAATCAAGGATTTGCGATTTTTGGAAAGATTTCAAAATCTTGAAACTCTACTAAATTAGGGTTTCCCCTCTTAGAAGTTTCCTCTTTAGAAGAATTTCTATATTTAGAAATCTTTCGAATTTGGACAAGACTGCAAAAGGAAACACCCCAAATCTAGCAGAATTTCAATTTTGGGAAATTTTTCAAAATTGTAAGGGATCTCACAATCAAATCTTTCTTGGAAGATCTCCACAGTTCGGAAAACTTTTCAATCTAGGTATTTTCCAATCTGAGAATTCCTAAATTTTAACCCATCTCGAACTGGGAAATTAATTCAAAAATTTACCTAAATCCAATACGTGCTCTGTGAACCCTAAAAAGGTAAGGATCTTCCAAATAGAATCCCAAATACCTAGACCGTGCGATCTAACTTTTACGCAGGAACACGATCCAGTGTGGGTAGGGAACGAAAGCTCAAAGAGGTGGAGTCGGGCCCAAGCCCATTAGGATACCCCTCCCTAACCCACGGAGGCGACCCCGTGGCGTGGCCCACGGGAAGTAAGTCCCTATCCTCGCCTTGAGTGCGATACTGTGTTATTGGGTGCATCATTGCCGCTTGTCTATTTGCTTTTGCATACATATTCTTCGACTTGCGTGGCGTGGTCGTTAATCAATCAACTTTAAGAGAGTAAACTCAACTCCAAAATTGAAACTGGTGGGATTTCATCACCTACCTCATCATTCCAACTGATTTGATCCCAAGGCTCCATTTAATTAAAAAACATCAAGAAGTAGAGCCAATTAGCCCGGTGTTTGAGGAAAACTCCACACAAAGCGAACCCGCTTAACATCTAATCGAAATAAGACCACGAGCGCGGGTCCCTGTTGTCTAACACACCCATAAGTCCTTGCTACTCAAGTACACTGAGCTCGACGTGGCATCTTGGACTATTCGGCTGTTAGTTGCGTGTGGACTAGGAACACGCACCAACCCTAGCTTAACCCGAGGGAACACTCTTCTTATCCACTTGACCAATCCGGTTAGTCTGGGATATACTTAAGTCAGCCATTGTGCCGCACGTCTGTCTAGGCTTCGGATTGCCTTGTTGTTAACTAGAGTTAGTACTAAAGGATTCGCTCTGAAGAGTGTAGCCTGGTGAGAACCTCCGAGTGCAAAACAGTTAGTCCGGCGGTTAAAAGATAAACCAGTGGTCCGCCCACTGTCATAATCTACTCTAGCCCCAAAACTAACAAAGATAATTCCTAAAATATATCCTGATTGCTTAGAATAGGATTATCTGTGCTTGATGTGTATCATTTAGGATAGTGTTCCTCTCTGGCAACTTTTTGCCAAGTCTAGGGCTCACTTTTTAAGCAAATGTCGGTTTGGACTTGTCCCATCCTTTGACTGATTCGATCTGAGAGTCAGTCTACCGCACCCCTCTATCGCTTCTAATGGCAGATGAACGACCTCTGTATGAGACCTACTACAATTTCTGTGAGAATCTAAGTAATCACTCTCAACAATGGTACGACAATTTTGCATATCATCATGATACTCCAGTATCGCAGCCTTCTATGGGGTATGACAATTACAAAGATCCGGAGTACAAATCTGTACTCCAAAAGCTTAAAAATTCAGTATTTGCCCTTCGTGCCGCGGTCTAGCAACCTGTGCACAATTCCCAGTCTGTAGGATATTACCCTCCTATCCAGCAAGATGTTTGTACCTTTCCATCTCCAATGCAGACCTCCTATGATACTAATTATTTTTCGGATAATAGGAGTCACCATAACTTTGGTTGGGAATAGTCTGCCCTCCTGCAGGATAATTATCCTTCCGGGTTCCATCAACCCAATGGAGAGTATGACTGGCCATACTCGCAATCCCAGTACCCATCATATCCACAGAATGACTATTCTGATCAACAGTGGGCCCCTCAGGATTTCCAGAGTCAACAGCTAGTCCCAGACTCTACTCTGCCTTACAACTTTCATACTCAATCGGACTACAATCAAGAGTTGGCACCTCAGCTTCCCTTAGCTGAACCGCCTCAGTTGGCTAATAAACCTAGTCTAGAGGATCTTCTCTCTCATTACATAACCCAGCTAGAGCGACAACAACAGCAATCCATGTAGAGCTTTGAACACCGTCTTAGTCAGTTAGAATCTGAGAGCGAAGAAATCCACTTCCCTAGCCAACCGATAGCCTATCCTGAGGAGACTAACATGACCACTGTCTATGATAAGGAGCCGCACAATTGGACCCAGTACCAGCATTACAAGGAAGAAATAGAAGTTGTACCCATCCCTAGATCAAGCCAGACTATTGAGGAGCCAGTGTATCCATCTTCGGTGCCCTTAAAAGCACCAAATCCTGAACCTCGCTCAGAGAAACCTATTTCTCACTCTGCTGACCTTGATGTCGATCTTCATGACACTGAGCTGTGTCTAAATCACAGGATCCCTATTGGCCTAGACTTACTTGTCCCCACCACCCCTGGAGTGTGCACCACGAGTGATGAGCCAGAGTTTCCATCGATGGTACCCTTACAGGCAGCCACTTCTGAACTGAGCACAGAGATAACCATGTCCAACTCTATCTCTAATTATTCTACCTCTGCACTAGAGGTAGACATTCCTCCCATTGAGTCGTCTCTAGAATATGGGATTCCAGCTATCTTGGACCTACCGTTCCCCACCGAGGATGAACATATTGAGTGTAGGGATTGGAACATCCCTATTTCATTCGGAAACCTCGAGGAAGAAGTCAACAGTTTTTATCCGTCGCCCTACATCGATGTTGCCGATGAACCGTATGTCATGGAGAGTCTAATTCAGGACTTTCACAAGGAAAAATTATCCCAGTGTCAAGAACACTTTGCGCCTGACTTCATCTCGAAGTCAGACAATTCTGGTATTACTGATCTGCAAGAGTCTGCTCCTTTCAGATACATTCCCGCAAAACTCAATGAGTTTGCGACTCTGCTAACCATGGTCAGAGAACCCACTACTATTCTCCTCTCAAGCTTTACTGAGAAGCTTCTCTCCCTTCCCGCTGAACTAAATGTTTTTGCGGGTCTGCTCAGAGCACTTACTACCCTTCTCTCAGTCTACACTGAGAAAGACCTGTTCTACACAGGTATACCTAGACAAGGGATAGGATAATTATCTCCGTTCCACTTTAGGTGTCAAGAAGACTGTAGATTCACTTAGTCTCCATGAGTTTCAACCTGGTTGGGGGTACTTGATATACCCCCGTCATGTTTGGCTGAAGACGTAAAACTTAACGCTTTTGGAAAGGTAATTCCGATATTCCTAGAGTACATGAGTCTCATGCATTTGTTATTATTGTTATATCTCTGAAAATGCAGGTACATTAATTCTTCCGATCATCAAGTATCACACACTGTCGAGTTTCTGCCGACTTGGTAACATCCTCCCTGAACCTTTGCATCATCATCACTGATTTTTCATCATTTTATGTCCCGGTCATGAGCACCGAGGACGGTGTTGTATTTTAGTTGGGGGTGGGTATTTACCGAAACTCATGTCTTCATTTTGATAAAAAAAAAAAAATTCTTATTTTTGGGGTGATTTTCGATGTTCTCCAAAAGTTTTCTAGAATTTCAAACATGTGTTAAATACCCTGACTTTGATTAGCTGAAAACCTCTGTTAAGTCAGTATTGAGGATGTCAATTTTTGTTAAAGGTTAGCTTTGAGTCAAGTCAAGTGTGGCTACAGTAGGTTTGAAAACTTAGATAAACCCAGATTCGGCACAATTGTACACTATCAACATCAGAGTCGTCCTAAGTTTGGAAACTCTAGAGATCCTGTGAGAAGAATTGTGGAGACCTAACCCAGTGAGCTTTCGAGCCTTTAATCATTTTAGAGAGTCATACAATAATCCTGAGTCACAAGATGACTCACTATTCTTCATGCCCGCAATATTCGTTGAGAGATCTCATTATCTATTGCTTCGATCATAAAACTTAGAACGACATCAACATTGGATTACTACGACAGAACATTCTTTGTATCCAGTCAAGACAGTATACATGATAGTGCAAACCCTAGAAAATGATTTAGGCTATTTTTTTGAACCGTTCAGCCTTTTTACTCACCTGAATTAGGCTTCACTAGAAACCCCTTGAGCCCTTCTTAAAAGCCTTTTCTTTGTAAACCCATCAACCTAAAACCCAGTCCAGCTATCAAGCATGACTGACTACCCTTATTTTGAGATGGACAAAAGAATAACTGATGTGGGTGTACCGTAAAAAGAAAAGTAAGAAGAAAAATAAAAGAAAAAGACAAGTGGTTCAGAATGAAAAGAATATATGAAAAGAAAGTATGAAAAAGAGCTGAAAAATAAAATGAGCAGTCTCAGAAATATTAGAAAAAGAAAAAAAATACAAAAAAAAGAACCAGAGAAGGGTGCTACACCGTAGGAAAAATGCAAAAAAATGGAGATATCCTCTCAAGATCTTTGACATCCTGTATCCCTTCTTTTTCTACACCTGACCTAAGCCTCATTACAACCCAGGAAAGTCCTATTTGATTCTAGGATAGCACGATCATAAAATGTGGAGATTGGAGAAAGAGAAGCTATAGAGTTTGATCTGACATTCCCGAGTGAAGTGATATTCCAATCATGAGATCGTCTTTTGTTAAAGATGTCCTTCCTTCAAATAAGACATATGTGAGATCTTTGCTTTCACATCTCCTCACATATAAATTGAGAGAAAAGAAGAAAATCATCCTTGAGTGATTCCATTCCGAGTAGTTTACAAGTGAGATTTGAGGTCGAGGCATAAGAACTTAGAGGTGATCTGGAAATCTTTACTGTCGGATGATAAGAATGTTGAGCACACACACACGCAGAGTCTAACTATTCTGGGTCATGATTATCTGTCTGTAGTCTTGCCAAAACTTCACAACTCTTTGCTAGCCTATAACTGTATAACTGCTTTTGCATCCATTCGATAATTTGATGAATGGTGTTTTCCCTTAGCTAATATGAAAAAGTGTGCAGCATGTGTAGAGCCCTTTTAAGCTCATTTATTTCACACTAATTGCCAAGGATTGGCAATATGCTGGTTGGGGTTGTGATATTCGCTCAAAAGTGCTATTTAAAGCAACTATTCTTCTAGCGTTATTGCACTCTCCTACGTAAAACTGCTCTATTTATCCGCTTTTCTACGTAAGAGTCTTTTCTATTGCGTAAAACACATTTTTCTGGACGAAATGGTATATTTGCATGAATTAAACACATTTTCAGAAGTCTAGATATTAAGTCATTTTGATTGAAACTTATTACGCGTTTTTACCATTGCAGGAAATCCGATCGGGTGGTTCTCGAGGCTTGCCGGACCACGATCAACCACAGAAGCATAATATCTAAACCTAAAAGAGCCAGCAGGGAACAAGAGGATATGGGCCAAGTAGGCCAAGCCAGAAGACTGCAGAGCTAGATTATGGCCCATTGACCCATTAAGATGACTGAGAGGGATCAACGTACAGATGGCCGAATTGATGTTGCACAGAAGTTCCAGGGATCCAATCAGGAAATTTCCCAAGATCTGGGAAGCATGGGTCAATTGTTGACCTACTCAACAATTAGCCAGAGCATGAAGAAGTTGATGCAAAGATCGATGATATATAGTGATTCAAGGTGATGGGTCATAATTTCTAAGGGTCTACGATGACTTCCACATGGCTGGGTGTCGGTACAAATGAAGAACACGGTGCAATCAAGGAAGTGGACCATTTGATCAAGAAATCAATGGGCTGATTACAAAGAATGAGGGATGGTCTCGAGTTAATGGACGAGGGTGATCTGCAAAAATGGGCCAACATGCATATTGGGCCACTATATGATACGAGTGCTGGGCAATGGACCTACGTTATGACTTGATCATCGAGCTACGCTAAAATGGACCTACAAGGCGAATCATAAGGCATGAAGATGAGGTGGGACCCATGTAGGTAGTTCAAAGGAGATAAGAAGAAGAGATGCTCTAGAGGAAAAAATGAGTGGCTGAGATTGTGGGAGGGGGTCCACACCTTCTCTACCACAAGCTTACCCCAAACCAAGAAGAGAAGAAGAAAGGATAAGAAGAGAGGGGCAAAAGAGTAAGAATTGAAAAAGGGAGGAGGGGACCAAACCCTAAAGTTCCCCCTTTATAAGAAAAAAAGGAGAAAAGGGGAGGGCTCTCTCTCATTTTCCATTTTTTTGGACCCCAAGCCGTCACCTCCTCAAGGAAGAACGTCTTCACCTGCCTTCCACTCTTCTATTCCCAGCCGTCACACCCCTTTGGACGAGCTCTCTCCCTCCTATTCTCTCTCACGATCCTCTATAGCCCAGCTGTTGTCACCATGGCTCTCAAAGAAAGAAAGCCAGAAAAAAAATAAAAAAAAGAAGGAAGAAGATGGGAACGAAGAAGAGAGGAGGAGGAAGTAGTTGGTAGCAAACCAGCTCTTCCACAACTCCTTCTCCACCGCCACCACCTACTAGGTTATCTTCCACCACCGGCGCACCACCACATCCAACCGCCCCCATCTCCTTTTCATGTTAGCAGCCAACGAAAATAGCACTGCCCACAGCACCGTCCACAGTACTGTATCTTCGCTTCCCTCTCCTCATCTCCCCTACCTACCTGCATCATCAATCCATCCCAGCAGCCACGCACCAGCAGGTGTTGCGCCGTTAGAAGACCACCTTGCTAGTTCACCACACTGCTTTCTAGCACGCCCTCATCTCCTTGCTGCCCACACTCCATGTCACCAAGCACACCTCAGTTCACCTCCAATAGAACCCTTCAACCTTTGCTGGTACGTGATTCAACTTCAAAAGTACAGGTGCATCCCACGGCCATACCTTGGTCCCCACTTCTTCGGTGTAGCCAAGCTTTGCACCTGCACCACATGCCCAGATTGTGCTCAACCTTAGCTGCCCAGTAGCGGCCCTCTTTTGGCCGAATCCAATCTTCATGGACTGCAACTCCGGGCAGCAACTCGTCCTTTCCTCCGAAGAATAGACCAGCCTTCATCCTCTTAAAAATGGCTCATCTTGAAGTGCTGCCCTTCACCTCCTCACTACCATTGCAGATCTTCTAAGGTTGGGTAAGACTTTCTCTTTCTAGCTCATTCTCTGTGTCATATTTTTTCTCTCTATCTCTAGCTTTCTCTCTCTAGGTTAGTTCTCTTTTCTTTCTCTGCTTTTCTTTAGTTGTCTCTCTACATCTTTCTCTCTTTAAATCTCTTTTTCTCTATAAGATTGCTTTCTATTTAGTATATTGCAATGTAATTTCTTTTTATTTTTATTTTTTATAATTTGACATTTTAATTTAATAAGAGGAGTTTAGTTGAGCATATTTATTTCATGATGTTATTGCTTAGTTGTTCTTTATTTTTAAATAGTTGTAATGAAAAGTCACATAAAAAAGAATGTTTTTAATCAAGTCTCTCTTCATTTCTCACCATTTCCGTTGCAAGTTCCATCATTGTGCTAATCCGACTAATCCCGAGTGCGATCGACATCCGACATGAATTCCTATGCTAGAATCTTTGAACTTTGTAAGATAATCGGATCAAATTATAAATGTGTTGAAAATTAGGGTTTCCGTAACCAACGACGCGGAAGAAACCTATTTTTATAAATACCATCGATATCAACTTGTTGCTTCCTAATATGGGATGTTGTCCATATAAACATTAATTACTTTTAGATTATAAATAAATCCATGGAAATCAAACTTCAAGTGATAAACATTGTTCATCTACTAAATAATTGAGTTTTTTTTATTTACATTAAGGGTCTGTTTGGTACGCATGCAATGGTTTGCGCATACAATGGTTTGTGCATGCAATGGTTTGCACGCCTATACTATTTTCTTGTGTTTGGTTCACACTAACTTTGCATATGCAAATTTCAAAATTTACGCACTGTTCATATTTAATACCATTTGGTTCGCGCGCATGCTCACTTAGGAAAGCACAAAATATGTGGGCCCCACATATTAAGCACGGAAAAAAATAACAAATTTTTCATACTTAATACATGGGCCCCACATATTAAGTACGGAAAAAAATAATGAATTTTCCATACTTAATACATGGGCCCCACATAGTTGAACATGAATTTAAAATTTTTAAAAACGAAAAATGGAAAAAATAGAAAAATAATGGGCAATAACAGAAATAATGGACATTTTTTCGCAAATTTTTTCATAAAATAATGGTCATTATTTTTCGGTATATTTTTTGAGCGTTTTAACGGTATATAATGTAACGAGGGAGGTCCGAATCCGTTATGGTAAAAATAATGGCTGTTGTAATGGATTCGGACCTCCCCCGTTACGTTATATATTGTTAAAATGGTCAAAAAATAAAATATCATTATTTCCTGTTGTAATGAAAATAACGACCATTATTTTTTGAAAAACAAATGTAAAAAAAGGCCATTACTTTTTCATTATTTTTTTTCCATCTTTCTCATTTTTAAAAATTTTAAATTTAAAAATTTAAATTTCAAGGCCACTTTTTCCATTAATTCTGTTTTTTTTTTTTTTTTTGAAAAATAGGGCTTGATTTGGGAAAATATTGGATTTTAACTTGTACCTTTTGCAAATTGTTTGCACAAGGAGGTTGTGTAAACGATTGCTTAGGGGGTGAAATGGATTTTTAATTGCTAAAGAGGGTGAGCATTCATTTGCTCGTGTGCATGTGCAAATCGCCAAATGCACTCGTACCAAACATGCGTGGGAAACAATTGTACGCGTAAACCTATTTGCACACCCAATTTGCACGCGTATCAAACGCACTCTAAGAGAATATGAGATCACCAAGTTTACTAACCCTTGCAAGACATGAGTGCAAAGATTGTTTCACTATGTTTATAGTCTTTTTGTCAACAACATTTTTTAAGAAATTGGTATATAGACTACCAGTTTCAAAAATCAAATATACCAAATAAAAGGCAAAACTTCTTACCCAGAACTATCCTAGATAAGAAGTCCTACATTTTATTTGGGGCCACATTAGGGGACCCAACACAATAGAAACACTCAACAATTAATATAAATATACCAAGTGTGCCAAAAGAATGCAAAACAGTTCAAGAGTGCCAAAGGAATACATGCTTAGATCTATAAGATTGAAAAAAATCAGAAGAATAAGGTATTACATAGACAAACAGAAAATGACTCAAATGAATCCTCATATTATTAGAGAACTGATAACACATATCAGATTCAAAAGGATAGAGGGGTATCACCAGCATAAACACATGGAACCAGAAACATTACACATAATTCGACATTCCACCAATGAGAACACAACATCGATTTCAATAATAACAACTTATGCCAGTTCAAATTTACTGATACACTCTAAATTCAATAAACAAATCCACTTAGAAATCCAATTGACCAGTATAAAAGATAAAACCCAACAATAGAAACCTAAATCTAAAAATTTACACAGAAAAAAGTACCAAATTCGAAGTTAAAATCAAATGGGCATATATCAAAATACTTAAGCTAAACAATCACATAATTTAAAGTTTTCAAAAGAAACACACATCAATCACAAAAAAAAAAAAAATTTCTCTTGAAGCAATTAAGCCCCAAAATCAACAAAAGAAAGAAAGAAAGAAAAAGGAAATACTATTAGTTAGCATCAAAAAATAATTCAAAACCCTAATCGACACTAGAAAACTAAATCTTTCAACAAAACTTCAGAACCCTAGGTTACATAACAAAACTACAGAACCCTAGGTTACATAAACAGAAACCCTAGAATTCATTCAAACAAAGATTAAATGAAACCTAGAATTCATACAAGCAAAGATCAAATCCTCATATAAAAACAAGAGATCAGAAAAAAAAATAGGAGGTCGACCTGGAACTTCTCTTCGCGCGTTCCTCTTTGATCCTCTTTGCAGACCTAGAACTTCTTTATCTCTAAAAAAAAAAAAAGAGGTCGGTAGCACAAGTGATCGAGAGTATAAGAAGAAGAAGAGACGTTTTTCTTCTTCCTCCGTATTTTCTTCTTTTCCTTTCTGTTTTCTTCTGTTTTTCTTTCTTCAGTTCACAGTCTTCAGACATGAAAACGGATGTAACTTGTAATTCATTTCACTTGTTGCAAGGTAAAAACTGAGGTGCAGAGGGCATAGAACACGAGGTAGTCTACCCTGTGATGGACAAGGGTATTTTCGTCCATTAGTACACGTTAAAGCAAATGTCCATCTTCAAAGAGACTTTTTGGTCTTTCATTTGCAAAAGCACGATCAAATGGTCATTCGATTTTTTCTACGGTTGTTTTCGGACCACGAGACGCACACTACGGACGATACGGTAATTCTCTGTAAAAAGTATAAGTTTATTCCTAATCCCCATAAAGTACTAGATTTGTTACCTCTATCAAATCCCATCCCAACCAATGTTTTGTCATTGTGCATGTGATTTATCAAGTTAAAACTTATGAACATTCACTAATTGAGAAATAATAAAGCAGACTAATCATCTAAAATTTATAAAATTTTTTACAGTGATCTAGTCTCAATTTACCTTGTGTCAAGTTCTGGTTCTAGAATTTTCTAGAGTTAATGCCCATCATATTAAATTCAATTATGCAATGCACAACTCTAAAATAAAATCCTAATAAGACACAAAATAATTTTTTTATTTTCAAATTTTTTAGTTTTACTTTTGAATATATGAACTCTCAGCAATGAAAATAGGCAAAGGTCTAAAAAAATAGAAAACTATAAAGAAAATAAAATTCTAAAATAAAACTACACACCTAACTCACAAAAGATATGAAAATCACAGAATAGAGTAAAGTGTGAAGAACCACGCTAATTCAAATAATAAGACAAGTGCCACTAGACTCCCTAGGAAGTTCATTCCAAATGGAAATTAGATCAGTCGGTTCTTTCTTTCTCGCCCACATGATTTTATACTTTGTAGATGGGTTCTATCTTTTCGCCATTAGCACAGGGAGTGAGGGAAAATTTATCTTTCTCTTTTTATTTCTCCTTCTTTTATTCCGAGCCCTCTGAGTCTGGGTGCCATTGAATTTTATAAGGTTAGCAATTTCTCTACTAAGGCATCCGACTTTTGATGCAAGGCTTTCATATTTGGTGTCAATTCTCCAGGCTCCCTAAAGATTTCTTCTTGGGAAGAGCCTAGTAGTCTCTCATTCTTTAGAGGCAATTCTTACTAATGTCACATTTACCCTTATAGTAATTACACGTAGATATATTCTTGGGAGGTCTAGGTAGGTCAACATTGGGTGTAGGGGGAATAATGGCTTTAACAAATTTAGTTTTGGAAGATGATGGGGTACTAGCGGAATGTACGTAACCTAATCCCCTTTTATCTCCATCACTTTTTTCACACACATAAAATCTTGTCAAGCTTTTGTGTGCTCTTGGTTATAAATAGTTTTGAGTTTGACTTGGAGAATTCTGGAGAAGTGCGTATTGAAGACTATCTAAAACTAGTTGAAGATTCAAGCTTGAAGATCTGAGGAAGAACTCCTCCATGGTACTTGACAATTAAGGTCCTTTTGGAAGAATTTCTTAACTCTAACCTTCCAGATTTTATTAGGCTAAAACTTTAGTAGCTAGTCAGTAATCTAGCTAAAAATCATATTTTTTATTTTGATAAAAATACATTTAAACTTAAGATATTTTGTTGGTCTTTGATGTTTTAGTATTATTTTTTATGAAAAAAAGTATCATATTTTCAGACTTGGAAAAGTCCTTTAGATAGTCAATTTTGTTGCTCGATTGCCAACATCTGGATTTGTTTTTGAATTGAAAAATCTCTTTTTGATTCTTTTGAGATTTAGTTTTGAAATATTTTATTGAATCCAAATTGAGGGTAATCCCTTATATATGTTATAAATATTTTAAATAAATAAATTATAAGGTTTATGATATTTATAATGTAAACATTGTGAACTTTATCTAGGTGCTTAGTCTGTTTGGAGTCTATTTTGGCCTCCTAACTATTTTTTTTGTTAAAGATTGGGTGACTTGTCTCAAGACCAGTCGATCGATCCCCCTTACGTATTTGATTTGCTGTTTTTGCTATAGACTGGGTGATTGGCCTTGAGACCGGTCAACCAGTTAGATTGGGCGACCCATCTTAGGATTGGTCAACTAGTGAGATCAGGCGACTCATCTCAAGATTGATTGATCGGTCTCCCCTCTACCAATCTACATGATTTTTTCTAGACCAATCAGTTTGCACCCTGTTAATTTGGTTATAAATAAGCCGGTTTTCAACCCCATTTGTTACCAACTCTCAAGCCCAAAAAATACACTTATTGTAGCTAGAAAAAAATAGATCCTCTTTGTTTGAAAATTTTCCTTGCTCTCTTGATTTAGTCATTCTTTGGATACTTGTTTTACATCTTCTTGAGCATCTTTTTCAAGTCTTTCCAAGTTATCTCAAGTGGAGAAGTGCTTAGCTCGAAGCTTCATCAAGAAGCTTCATTTTCTCGCAAATCTTGCTATTTAAGAAGTTTCCGAATATTTTTCACCAGGAAATTGAGGTTCATATTTCCAAAATTTCTAAAGCCCAAACCTCCCAGATGTCCAATTTGTGAGACGAAGTCCAATTTGAAACACAATGATGCAAATAATTGATTGAGTAAAATTTTTCTTTAGATAGAGTAGGTGTTTATCCAATTATTTCTTTTCTTTTTGTTACCTTTGTTTTAATTCATTTAAAAATACCCCTATATGGAGTTTGTTGTCCCCCTTCGAAATCACCGTCCCAAAATTCCAGGGGGAATAAAGACTTTCTTAGGAAACAGCGAAGTAAAGTGACTCCTGGAGCGAATCGCTATCACTTAGATACTATTTCTTACCGAACGCAGTGAGGGAAGAAATAGGGGAGCCGGAGTTTATTAACTTGCTTTATAGAAAGACTGAAAGCACCGGAAGCTAAGTAAAGTGACTCATGTCAGGAGTCACTTCACTTAGCTGAAGGTATAATAGCTATATCTGACCGAACGAAGTGAGGGAAGATATAGCATAACATACTCTTTCAGGCCCACTGATCTTATTTCAGGTTGGTCCACATCTTGGTGGATCTACACACAAAAAATCAGTTTAATCATCAGTTTAATCAGTGTTTTCTAGCCATTGGATTTGAGCATTTTAATAGGGTTATTTACGACCGAGGATTTGAGCATTTAATTATTTATACCAAGTGATTCGCCCTTCTTAGCATTTTCTAGCATATTTTCTTTTCCTTATTGTTCTATCCATGGTTTAAAAAATGGTTGGTATAACGAAAATAACGGTCATTGTAACGGATTCGGACCTCCCCCGTTATGTTATCTACCGTTAAAACACCGAAAAAATAAAGGCCTTATTTTCCGTCATAAAGGTCGTTACTTTCTAGAAACAAAGTGTGAAAAAGGCTGTTATTTTCCGTTATTTTTCATTTTTAAAAATTTGAAATTCAAATTTGAAATTTCCATTATTTTCTATTATTTTCTGTTATTTCCGTTATTTTCCATTATTACCCCGAGCATTACAATTCATCATAACGGCAGTTATGACGGAAAAAACGGTACGCCCCCAGTCAAAGGAAAACTGCTTGGAATTTTGAAGGTCCCGGGGGATGCGGCAATTTAGATGGGCTAAGGTAGGTGTAGGATTCCGTCAAACGAAGGAAAAATTGAGGGTCCTCAGGTAGCTACCTGATCACCTACAATATAAGCCACGTGGAAATTTATTAGAGGACACTGACCGTATATAGATGTTTGACCAATCTGTAAATGGACCTACAAACCAAAAATCAGCCTGATTAGTGATTTCAAACCGTTGGATCTTTATACGGAAATAATGGTAAATAATGCTCAAATTCCTACGGCTAAGATCAACCAACGAAAATGACTTCAACTAACGCTTAGAAATCACTGATCAGGTTGATTTTGGGTTTGTAGGTCCACCTAGGGATTGGCCAAACATCTATACGGTCCGTGTCCTCTAATAAATTTCCACGTGGCTTATTGTGAATGGTCAAGTAGCAAGTCTTGCTCGTCCATTTGCACGGGCCGAATCTTTCAGTGTCCACTTGATATACTTTTTTGGGCCTGTTGATGAGTAATTGGCTGACTTCATGGACCTACATACGAAAAGATCAGCTTGATTGGTGATCTATAGCGAACTGATTCAGGCATTTTTCGTGGGGTGATTTTTAACTGTTGAAATCAAATAAATTTTTTCGTTGCTCAGATCCAACGGTGGATATCATCAATCAGGTTGATTTTTGATTTTTATGGTCAAGGCAAAGCCAATGTACCACGTGGTGCATTTTTATGCTCCCAACGTGTAGTCTGTTTAGATTTTCTCGCAGCCAGGGCTGTCACGTCTCTATGTCGATCTTGAATGATGGCCACGTGGGGGCCAGTATGAGCAGAAATAGAAGTATAGACTGTCGATCCAGAAAAACAAACTTCCCTTTTCTATAGAAGGAGGAGATCTAGAGTAGATATATGATATATCCTTCCTCACCTCCCCCACCAAAGCAGGAAACAGTAAACATTCTCTCTCTCTCTCTGAACGAAGAACAACTACGCTATTCGATCAGGGTATGTTTTCCTTCACGAATGACAGTTTTTAATTAGGGTTTCAATATTTTGGAGATTAACGTTTCAGAATTGGAGTTTATAAGCTTTATACTTTTTATACAACGTGATTTTTAGTGAAAATCCATTGGCGAAGATCAGGTTTTTAGGGTTTTTTTTTTTTTCAAATTTCATTAAAAACCCTGTTTGGATCCCAATTTTTTGTCCCCAAAAAAGTTACTTTTGGGCAATTTCATGTATTTATTATCTTTTCTTTTTCTGGGGTTTCTTCAGGTTTGCAATGGGAAAGAAGAGGAATGAGGAATCTGGAGCAGTAGCAACAGCTGCAAAATCGAAGCCCAGCAAAGAAGCTACCAAAGATGGGAAGAAAGAGAGATTCTCAGTCTCAGCTATGCTCGCCAGTATGGACCAGAAACCCGATAAACCTAAGAAGGCTTCTTCGTCAATCTCTACTAATAAACCCAGAGCCAAAGCAGCGCCCAAACTTCCCTCTTACACTGATGGAATTGATCTTCCTCCCTCCGATGAGGACGACGATGATGGCGAAGACGACCTGAAGAAACCCAATCGGCGACCTGATTCGAAACCCCTAGACGTTGCCGTATCGGACAAGGAATTGAAGAAGCGGGAAAAAAAGGACCAGCTTGCCGCCTACACTGCCGAGCAGACTAGGCAGGAGGCTCTCAGGGATGACCGTGATGCCTTTACCGTTGTAATCGGTAGCCGGGCTTCTATCCTTGATGGAGAAGATGATGCCGATGCTAATGTTAAAGATGTAACAATTGATAACTTCTCTGTGTCAGCTCGAGGGAAAGAGCTCCTCAAGAATGCATCCGTGAAGATCTCTCATGGTAAGAGGTATGGTTTGGTTGGACCCAATGGGATGGGCAAGTCGACATTATTGAAGCTTCTAGCTTGGAGAAAGATCCCTGTACCCAAAAACATTGATGTGCTTTTAGTCGAACAAGAGGTTGTGGGGGATGATAGGACTGCCCTCGAAGCTGTTGTTGCAGCTAACGAAGAGCTTGTCAAGCTCCGTCAAGAGGTAACAGCTCTGCAGAATTCATCGGCTGCTGCTGGAGAAGACGACGACGACGGCAGTGGTGATGATGCAGGAGAGAAGCTTGCTGAATTGTATGACAGACTGCAAGTGATGGGGTCCGATGCAGCCGAGGCTCAGGCATCGAAGATTCTTGCTGGATTGGGTTTCACCAAAGATATGCAGGGCCGGGCTACTCGTTCATTTAGTGGTGGGTGGAGGATGAGAATCTCATTGGCTAGGGCACTGTTTGTGCAGCCAACCCTTCTATTGCTCGACGAACCCACCAACCATCTTGACCTCCGGGCTGTTCTCTGGTTGGAAGAGTATTTGTGCCGATGGAAGAAGACACTTGTTGTGGTCTCCCACGATCGGGATTTCCTCAATACTGTCTGCAATGAGATTATCCATCTTCATGACCAGAAACTCCATTTCTATCGTGGGAATTTCGATGATTTTGAGAGTGGGTACGAGCAGCGCCGCAAGGAGATGAACAAGAAGTTTGAGATTTATGACAAGCAGGTAAAGGCCGCAAAGAGGACGGGGAATAGGATTCAGCAGGAGAAGGTCAAGGATCGAGCCAAGTTTGTTGCAGCCAAAGAAGCCTCAAAGAACAAGGCAAAGGGGAAGGTCGACGAGGACGAGCCCCAACCAGAGGCCCCTAAGAAGTGGAGGGATTATAGTGTGGAGTTCCATTTTCCTGAGCCTACTGAGCTCACCCCACCTCTCTTGCAGCTTATTGAAGTCAGTTTCAAATATCCAAACAGGGAGGATTTTAGGCTCTCGAATGTTGATGTGGGTATTGATATGGGGACTCGTGTCGCAATTGTTGGGCCGAACGGAGCTGGGAAATCTACTCTGCTCAATCTTCTCGCTGGCGATTTGGTCCCCACTGAGGGGGAGATGCGAAGGAGTCAGAAGCTGAGGATTGGGAGATACTCACAGCACTTTGTGGACTTACTGATGATGGAAGAGACCCCGGTCCAATATCTTCTCCGGCTTCATCCAGACCAAGAAGGACTTAGCAAACAGGAGGCAGTCAGAGCAAAATTAGGGAAATTTGGGCTCCCCAGCCATAACCACCTTACTCCTATTGTGAAACTGTCTGGAGGGCAGAAAGCTCGTGTTGTCTTCACATCGATCTCCATGTCAAAGCCCCACATTTTGTTACTGGATGAGCCTACGAACCACCTAGACATGCAGAGCATTGATGCACTGGCTGATGCACTGGATGAATTCACAGGTGGTGTTGTCTTGGTCAGTCATGATTCTAGGCTAATATCACGGGTCTGTGACGACGAAGAGAAGAGCGAAATTTGGGTAGTAGAAAATGGGACTGTGAGAAAATTCCCAGGGACATTTGAGGAGTACAAGGATGAGCTACAGAGAGAGATCAAAGCAGAGGTTGATGATTGATGGGCCAATGATCAAAGCAGAGGTTGATGATTGATGTGCCATTCATTGGCATAGGTATTCATAGTTTCAATTATATAATAAGGTGTTTATGCTTTTGTGCTACTTATAAAAAAAAAGAAGTTTATGCTTTTGTGCTCTTTGTATTCGGCTATATAAGTGACATGCGTTAACAGAAATGGATCTTTTTGTTGTGAATTGTGAGGCTTGTTTTCCATGTTGCGGAAATGTAGGAAACACAAACTCTAGAATTTTATGTTTGAGTTTGTTTACTGAAATAAAGTGGGTCTTAATTATGCAAGTGAATTACTTACTTCGTCTCAATTACTAAACTTTAATCTCATTTGATCACTACAAAATTCATTGCCACTATGTCTGGTTGTTCTTGATGGTGAGGTGCAGCTGCTGCTACAACCTGATCGGGTCGTTGTAATTATTTCATGCAGTCCATCTTTTATTAAAGTCTGATATAAAGAACATTTATTGGATGGGTGAGGATCACACCAATGTGTTTGTTTTTTGTGTTATGACCAGTCCAAGAAGTGGCTCACCAATTGAAATGGTCTAACAGCCTATGCATGTCGTTGTATGTGATTCCAAGCCTGAAGGTGGTAAGAACAATTAATTTATGCTAGTATGAATGTTGAACAGGGAGGTTTTCTTTTCTTACCTTAGTATGGTCTTGTATAATATCATTTTTTGTGAAGAAAGATGAGATGCAGATGCTGCTAAGGAGGTTAAAACCTATATTAAGTATTCTCATTATGAGCTTGGTTTAATTTATTGTCAAAAGCTTATAATGTCTAAAATATGCTCTGATATCATGTCTAGCGGACAAGCCATATGCTCAAACAGACAAAATCAATCCATGGGATGTGGAACTCCATAATGTCCATTTCCTCATCTGCAGTTCTGAACAAGTTAAAAATTTCATGGAATAGCTTGACCAAGGTGGCTGATTTGTAAATTGGCATTTATTTATATTTTACCTTTTCTAGTATGTCATCTCGGCTGAACATTGTTTCTGGATAATTGTTTACCATATGTTCCTTTCTTTCAATCTTCACTCATTGTTTCTGATTTCTAGTTTCATAGTCTGCCTCATTCTTTTAGTCTTCTCCCATTTATGTTTTCGAGGTTTGATAGATTTTGGCTTATTAGTTTTTAGGTGTTTGTTTGGTGAGATTACTTTTTAGTTTTTTCGGTCAAATTAGTTTTTAACTTTTAAATTTTGATGTGATTCATAAAGTTTGATTTTAATTAAATAAAATGTTTTAGTTTTGAGGCTAATGCAAATCCATTTAATCCCCACATTGCTTGGGAGGAACTTGGTTCAAAGCCTATGTATGAGAGGATTAGGACCTAAGGGTGGAGCCTTTGGGCATCCCAATTTTGTGCTCCATGGGCACAACTAGGCAAACCTAAAAATACGCACGCGCATGCACCGAGCCGAGTTGAGTTGCGGGCCGTGGGCTTTGGGCTATTAAAAGCCTAATAATTTTTAAACGACTTTTGGTTTTCTCACACTTAAAACACATGTTAATTGTGCACATGCAACTTTTGATTTTAAAATGTCCATGCATACTTGAACTTTGAGGCTACGCCTTGAAGCTCGCCTCGCCTCAAGGTTCTAAGAAACAGCCTCGAGGCTATAGCCTCAGTGGTCATTTCTGAGGTTTAAGCCTCAATTCACTAAGGCTATAGCCTCGAGGCGCACATGAGGCTATAGCCTCACTTGTATATGTTAAAACCCGAAACCGTAACCCTTGATGTGACCATATTTTGGGTTTTTGCCTTATTTTTCATAACTACATGTAAATTTAATTATTTTTCCTTCTTTAATAGTTTGTTTTTGTTGATTTCTTTAGTTATATGATGGAAGAAGATGAGAGGGGTTTCTAAGAAGCATGAGAGTAGTGTTAGTTGTAGAAAAGATCTGGCATGAAGTTTAGGGTTTGTTTTTGTTATTTTTTAAGATTTGATTTCAAAATTCAGGCATTCCCAACAGTGTCGCTCTTAAGGTAAAAGTTATAGCCTCAATTACTCTTATGCTTATTTAAGTTATGTTTTTTCACATGATACCTTGTTTCTCATTTTTATAGAATTAACTATAATTTTTAAGCACTTTTAAAAAAAAAAACTGAGCCTTACGCCTCGGTACCGCCTCGAGGCTACGCCTTGCCTTTTGAGACAAAACACCTCAATTCCCGAACTAGCCTTTTTAAACTTTGGGTGCCGTATCCGTATCCATATCGGATACTCCCATTTTAAGTATAAATACCGTATCTAAACCGTATCAGTCCTGTATCCTTGTCGTGTCCGGGTAACATAGGATGAACTCAATTAATTTTGGTACCGTTTGGCCCTTAATGTGCATTACTAAGCTATTGCGTATTCTCAATAAGAGGAAGAGAGTTATCTCAATACGAAATTACAATTGTTAACTGGGGGCAGACATTCGATCAACTGTCAGTGATTGCAATGGCAAAATCTTGCTTAGGACAATGTGTAAAACGCGTGCCTCAGCCTTTGCAAATCGATAAGTTCATCTCACTTTGTTTACAGTTCGGATTCTGAATTCACATAACTTGTTGGAATTTCTGCAAAACAGGTACACTTCCAATTTACTGTTTTTCCTCATTTAACATATATTGTAATATCTTCCTTCTGTTTTCTCTGCCTTAGTGATTAACCTGTTTACTGATAAATAAACCCGGAACATCTGCACTAACAGTTGCTACATGGATAGAGTCCAAGTGTTGCTATGAGTGTGCTCCGAAATTACGAGATTGCGGACTAATGTCTATGTGGTTGTTTCACCAAAAACTAGACTGTTTTACTTAATATTTGACAAAACATAATTAACTTGTAATTATGTTTTAAATTTACAAACCTGCTAGATATGTACAAAACCAATATATGTACTTTCACCAGGATATAGAGCATACTAATATACCTTAATTGGACTTGAGAACAGGAGGTTTGATGGGTTTGTTTCTTTCCTATGAATCAAGAGGACATTGCTGCTGCTTGAAGCTGGAACTTCCACCATTGATGTATACTTGAATTTGTGGAATGAGATGCAACTATTAAACTCCTATCTGGGCGACTTCACTTTGGAAGGGATTCCGGTAGTTTAGTCCAATGGCATCACATACCCTTTGTTGTAGGAGTCTTCTACCTGTGGTGCCTCCTCGTACTTTGGGATCTCACTCCCGCTCCTGTCCTCTCTCTGAGACCTTGGACCTCTTAGCACCATTTATTACCTCTTACTGTCATGTTGCTTTCTCAATTCTAACCGAACTGTAGATCCTCTACTTTTGTATTATGTATTTTTTTTAATCATTTGGGATTTTGATAATTATTGAAAGCTAAGTCTCTGTTTATAATAAAGAAAAAAGTATATTATATTTAATATAACAGAATAATGTAAACGCTTCGTAGATGGTCCTTGTACCCGACTTGTACATGCTCTGGTTCCGCGTTCGCACTCCCCTATCATACAAGCTCCTACTTTGTTTATCTGAGTGCAACTCTGAATTACCTTTACCTTCATTGAGTTTAATGGAACATAGCTCTATTACCAAGATAAACAAATATTGAGATTTCAGGTCTTCTTGGAGGCTTTGAGTACCCTTGACGTATACCACTTGGTTACCATTAGTCATAATAGAGAATCTCGTATAACATATGCAAGCACGAACCCAAGAGATGATCTTTGGACGAACAATAATAAAAAGTTTGAGCAAAGAGAAACACTGCAAGAGCCATAATGAAAATAGAAAATTTCTTGGTCTTTCATGGAGTGATACTAGGACCCATAACAATTTCTTCACTATGATATCGCAGACAGAAATGTAATTCTGTGATTTGATCTCTCTATATTGTTCCTATGGCACCATCTACGTTTTGATTGAGTGGATCCTTATTGTAAATGTAGTCGATGCTTAGTTATTTCTTGGTTCATTGATCTGTGTAGGATTCTTTGAATTTACTAATTACACAGCTAATCCTGAACTTGCATTAGTTGATAAGCTATAAGTCACATGTATATAGGTTCAGCCGATTCTTTAGATTATAAAGACTTCATAAGTGAAGTATGCTTTAAGTTGAATGCGGACCTGAAATTCTAAGCATGCTGACGCCCGCTCATTAATTAATTTTAAAATTTTGAACCATGGGAACCAATAACATCAACAAAAACCACCATATAACATCTTCATCGTACTCTGAAACAAAAAAACACTTTCAAACCAAGGAGAATTCAGATGTGCAAATTCATGGCCAAGATTCGGAAACTCCTGAAGAATGGTTTATGTTTCATTAAAGAAATTAAATAAGGTAACTAAAATGTACCTTCTTACTTTCTGATACTTCTGTCTGTTTTCTGCCATCAATCTCTCTCTCATCTTTGAAACAAGACATCATAGTTTTAGAAAGGAATGAAAGAATGCCAAAGGTAAGCAGATAAACCTCAAGGCACCAAAATCAATAATACTAATGTCAGAACAATTAGGTGAACAAGAAGATCAAGTTGCATAGAAAGATGCATAGCAGCCAAGACAGATGGATCAACTTTGCCATGCATTATGACATGCACAATCAGATAGAAACCATCCACTTAAACCGTGCATGGATTTGAATGCCTTTCATTTCGTTTTTAGAGATACCAAGGTCGTGATGGTTGCAAAGTAATGAGATGCCTCAAATCTTTATTTTACATAACATTGATTATTTGTGTTATAGTTGTGGAGGGAGAGAAACAAGATAATTTTTTAAGATAAGAGTGGAGATGTATCAGCGATCATCCTTAGCATCAAGGGGTTGTCATTCCTTTGGTAGAAGGCGTTTTGGGAGTGTAGAGGAATTTTCAACGAAGATTTTGTTTTCCGATGAGATGTCCTTTGTTCCAAGGACGCTTGATGGTTGCTTATCGGTTGTTTTTATTTGCTTTTTTTTTTTTTTCCTTTTTGCCTTTTCAGCTTTTAGGTCGTCTCGACCTCTATAGCCGATATCTTTTGTTGTTTCCCTGTTTTGGCTTGACTTTTGCCTTCTTTAATAAAGTTGTACTTATTAAAAAATTTGTGTTATAGCATAGATGGATGATCGTGCATATTACACCGGTGATTAGAATATGGATGCTATTGCAGTTGCTTGTGCAATTACAACATTATGCACTACGACATGGTATCAACAAACTTATGTAGATAAATTTTCATTATCTAATCGGGAAGAAAATAGAGTGGAGTTTATATAAAGATTAATTAATGAGAATGACAATGACTGTCGTAATATGCTGTGAATGAGTAAGGTCCAATTTTTTTATTTTATGCGAAGTTTTGTATAGTAAGGGAGGTTTGGAAGATTCAAGGTATGCCTTAGTCAATGAACATGTGGCATATTTCTTATATATCATTGGACATGATGTAAGGAATCGGGTTATAAAATTTGATTTTATTCGATTTGATAAAATTGTGTGTCAACATTTCAATATTGTTGAAGGCATTATTACGCTTGTATAACAAGTTTATTAAGTGACCTGAAGGGCTACAATATCTGAAAATCGTGGGAAATCCTAAATTTATATATTTTAATGTATACCTAACCTCTTAAATGGATCAATAACTAGTTCAAAATTAATATTTATTTACCATCTGTATAACATTTTAACCGTTGTCCTTTAATGGGTCATTCGACCTTGTACTCTTAACTGCATGTTGACAGCTATGTCCGACATGCCCTTTCCTGTGAGATGCTCAAACCCGTTTGGGTAGTAGTCGTCGCTCTGGGATGAACGACCATATACGTCAAGTTGCATACCCATTAGGCTTTCAGCCAGGTGTATGAATATGGCTTACTGCTGATGACGATTGATCCGACTAGGTATAGGGCAACTGGACATATCTGTGCGGGTCTGTTATGTTTACCGATAGCCTAACAAGGCTGTCTAGTAGTCCTATGTAGTGTGTCTGCTGCATGAGCTTAGTTTATAGTTGGAAGTGACTGACTAGATTGATGTTGGGGCGGTCAAACTCGCCTTGGAGGTTTGCTCTTACTTACTGACAGCGGAACGACACTGTGGCTAATCTTTCTTCGTGTTGTATCTCTCGTGGCGACCTATTGATGATGACCATCTATTAGTAGAGATGCGTTCACCTCAGCTATCACTACGATAACTGAAACCTTGAATTCTATGGTACATGTTAACTCTCGTGCACAACTTCCCATGATGGACGTGAAGAAATTATGACAAGGGGTCTCAAAGATCCTATATATTGATTGGGTTCTAACTCTCCGAACTGTCAATATGCTAGCAGCTGATAAGACTAAAGAGCATATTTTTATGAGCTTCCAGAAGATATGAAGGTAGGGAGCGAAAGCTCAAAGAGGAGTCAAGCCCATGCCCATTTGGATACCCCTCCCTATCCCACGGAGGAGACCCCGTGGTGTGGCCTACGAGAATGTGAGACAATTTCCTCGCGTTGAGAGCGATATTGTTTCATTTGGTGGAAATTTGTGCGGATTGTTTGTTTATTTCTGCAAAACTAATCGAACTGCGTGGATGGCCGCTAATCTACCCTAATTAAAGAGCAAACCCAACTCTCTCTAAAACTGGTGCGATTTCATCACCCACCTCATCACATCAGTTGGTTTGATCCAGAAGCTCTACTCTAATAAAAAGAACCAAGAATTAGAGCCAAAATAGATCGGTGTTCTAGGACACCCCACCTTTTAGTGATTCCATCAATTCACAGGTCGAATAAGTCCACGAGCGCAGGTTACTGTTATCTAACACACCTATAGGTCCCTACTACATAAAGTATACCGAGCTTACCAGTAGCCAAAATAGATCGGTGTTCCAGGGCACCCCACCTTTTAGTGATTCCATCAATTTTCAAGTCGAATAAGTCCACGAGCGCGGGTTATTGTTATCTAACACACTCATAGGTCCCTACTACATAAAGTATACTGAGCTTGCTAGTGGCTTCCCTAGTTATTTGTTGGGATAGGAACACAAACTAAACCAAGTTTCTCTCGAGAAACACACTTGTAAACACTCGACCAATCTGGCTAACTTGAGGCGTATTTAAGACAACCAATATGCCGCACGTCTGACTAGGTTACGGATTATATAGATGTGAACTTGTGTTAGTATTGGGTGGATATTTGCGAGTGTATCCTGGTGAAAACATATATAAGAGAAAAAGTTCGGTGGGTAATAGAAGATAAACCAGTGGTCCGCCCACTTTCATAATCTAACTTATCTCCCACATTAACAAGATAATTCCTTAAAATATCCAATTTATTTAGAAATAGGATTATCTTGTTTGCTAGTGCTCTCTTGTGGCAACTTTTTGCCAAGTCTTAGGCTTATTTTTTCAAGCATATGCCCGTTTGGATCTGATCCAACCAGAGACTAATTCGATCTGAGAGTCAGTCACCCACACCGATCTTTCACCTACTCTACCTTCCTCATCCGAGAGACTTCCATCTCTCCGATGGCAGATGAACGACCTCTATTCGAGACCTACCACAATTTGTTTGAAGATCTATGCGATAACACTCAGTACTTGTATACCAATTCTGAGTGTCGTCATGACACTCCAATTTCACAGACTTCCATGGGATATGAAGATAATGGAGATCCAGAGTACCAATCTCTACTTCAAGAACTTAACAAATCGGTCTCCGCCCTTCATGTCTCAGTCCAGCAACCTGTGCATCATTCCAACCTTGTGATATTTCCCTCCTGTCTAGGAAGAGGTCTGTACTTTTAATATATGTCAATCTCCAATGCAGACCTCCTATAATAGCACATATTATCCGGACACTAGGAGTCACCATAACTTTGCCTATGAACAACTTTCTGCTCCCGACCAACAATAATTGCATGAGGATACGTATCCTTATGGGTTTCATCAACCCAATGGACATTATGATTGGCAGTACTCACAGTCACAGTACCAGCCATATCCACAGACTAACTATTCTGGCCAACAGTGGACCCCTTGGATCCGTAGTCAACAGATAGTCCCAGATTCACTTCAGTCCGACCACTATCATACTCATTTGAACTACAATCACGAGTTGGTACATTAGCTTCCCTCAACTGAACCTCCATAGTCTTTGACCAAACTTGGTCTAGAGGGCCTTCTCTATCAGTTTATCATCCAACAACAACAATCCATGGAGAGCTTGGAACACCATCTAGGTTAGTTAAATTTGAGAGTGAGGAAGTCAACTTCCCCAGCCAACCTATAGCCTATTCGGAGGGGAATGACATGACCATAGTCTATAAGGAGGATTCGCACACCCTGAACTAGAACCAGAATTTCTAGGAGGAGATAAAGGTTGTTACAACAAATAGATCAGCCCAGAATATTGACAAACCAATGATTTGCGGTGCCTTAAAAGCCCCAGCTTCTAAATCTAGCACAGAGGAACCCAGTTCCAAATCTACCTCCGATGCTCCTACATCAACACCTGAAGCAAACCTTCCTGATACTGAGCCATGTCTAGATAGTGGGATCACAGTTATCTTGGACCAACTGTTCCTCTCCATCGCAGATGCACACATTGGGTGTAGGGATGGGGACATGTTGACATGATTTGACAACCTCAAGGCAGAGGTTAGCATTTTTCAATAGCCAACTGACGTTGATATTGTTGATGAATCGTGTGCCATAGAGTCTAATTTCGGACTCTCCCGAGGAAAAATTATATAAGTGTCAAGAACACTTTGGGCCTGACTTCAAATCGGAGTCAACCACATCTGTATTCATTAATCTGTTGGAGTATGCTTCATTGAGATACATCCCCGCTAAACTCAATAAATTTGTGGCTCTGCTAACCATGGTCAGAGAACCCATTACTGCTATCCTCAGTTCTTACTGAGAAACTTCAATCCATCCCCGCTGAACTAAATGTTTTTGTGGCTCTACTAACCACGGTTAAAGAACTTACTGTCACTCTCTCAGTTTATACTGAGAAAGTACCTATATATACCTCTATACTCAAAAGAGGGATAGGTTAGCTGTTTCAGCTACGACTAAGGAGAAGGGAAGGTTGATGATTCACTCAGTCTCCATGTGTTTCAACTTGGTTGGAGGTACCTTAGGGTAACCCCTATTATGCCTGACTGAAGACGTAAAACTTAGCACTTTCGGAAAGACAATTCCGGTATTCCTACAGTTACATAAGTCACATGTATTTATTAGTACTATGTCTATGGACATGCAGGTACAAGTACACGCATTTCAGAAAATAAAGAGATACCTTATGCTGTACTGGTAAAATCCTTCCTAAACCCTTGCATTATGAATAATCGATCTTTCAATATTTTATGTCTTGATCATGAGCACTGAAGACGGTGTTATATTTTGGTTGAGGGTGGGTGTTTACCGAAACTCATGTTTTCCTTTTGATGAGAAAGAGAGAGAGAGAGAGAGAGAGAGAGAGAGAGAGAGAGAGAGAAAGCCTTGTGTTTTTTGGTATGATTTCATATGATTTTCGAAATACCCAAACTATGATTAGCGGAAACCTACCGTTAAGTTTATTTATTGAAAAGGATGTTGATTTTGAAAAATAACTTGTTAGCTCTTAGTTTAGTTTGAAAGACAAATACTACAGTGGAGTGAAACTCTTAGAAAACTCAGATTCAACAAAATTATCACAAAGCAATATCAGAATTATCCGAAATTTAGACTATCTAGAGATCCAAAAAGAACAATTGTGGAGACCAAACCCAGTGAGCTTTTCTTCATTTCTGAGGGTTATAAGATAATTATGAATTACAAGATGACTCACAATTCTTCAAGTCCCCAATTATTCCATTGAGAGATCTCATAAACCCTTGCTTTGGTCATAAAACTTGGAACAACGTCAAATTCGGATTATTACAAAAAAGAACCTACTCTATATCCATTCAAGACATTACAGATGAAAGTGCAAAACCTAGAAGATGATGTAGGCCATCTTTCTAATCAATCATTCCTTTTAGCTTACCTAACATCTACACCGTTAGAAATCCTTTTTGAGCCCTTTTATGAATACATTTTCTTGTTAACCCATCGACTAAAAACCCAATCTAAAATATAGTACAACTCAAGAACCTATTTCTGAGAGGGATAAGGAGTAATTGGTGCGATTACACCATGATCAGATAGAAATTAAGAAAAGAAAAGAAAAACAAATGGTTCAAGCTGAAAGGAAACATGAGCAGAAAGAAAAGAAGAAGAAACTAAAAAGGAAGGCAGATAGAACAATATAAAAAATACTAACCAATTGGAAAAAGGAAAAAATAGAAAGTCAAGGAAAATGTGCCATCACCCCTAGGAAAAGCTATAGAGAATAATAAGATACCCTCACAGAATTTTTGAATTCTCGAATATCCTTATTTTCTGAAGCTGTCCTAAGCTTCAATGCAACCTAAGCAAGTCCTATTTGATTTTAGGTTAGGACAACAATCAAGTGTGAAAAACGGAGAAAAGAGAAGCTATAGAGTTTGATCCGACGTTCCTAACTAATATAACATTCCAATAATTAGATCTTCTGAATCCTTTAACATCATTCAAAATTGTATATGTGAGATGTTTGCCAGTTTCAATATATATCTCCTCACATATAATTTGAAAGAAAGGAATAAAATCATTTCTGAGTAGTATACAAGTGAGGATTGAGGTTGAGACATACAGTCTCTGAGGTGATCGGAGTGTCTTTTCTACAGATAAGGATGATGTCACACGTTGAGTCTGAGTAATCTTTTGATTTAAATGTCCATCTGTAGATGTGTTACTGACTAAACTCTAATTGGTGAATGGTTTCTTACATCCTTGAAATAATCTAACAAAATGGAGTTTTCTTGAATAATGCGAATAAGTTTTTCAGCATGTGCCAAACCCTTCCGAGCTCACTTATCTCGCATTAATTGCAAAGGATTGGCAATATTTGATTACGGGTTGTGATATTCGCTCAAAAGTGCTTATTTTAAGCCATTATCTTTTTAGTGGTGTCACATTCTCCTACGTAAAACTTATCTTTTCGTCGACTTTTCCATGTAAGTTTATTTCATTGCATAGAACACATTCTTTATACGAAAATCGACTATTCGCATGAATTAAACATATTTCGGAAAGTCAATATACAAAGCCATTTTGATTAAGTCTTATTATATGCATTTTCTATCACAGAGACACCAATCAGATGATTCTGATGGGATGTAGGCCCACAATCAACCTCCAGAGCCGATGATCAAAGCTAAAGAGCCAACATGCTAAAGATAAGAAGATCGAAAAAGCCTGAGAGACGATCAAGAAAGAATGAGAGACAAGCCTCTAGAGAAGAGACTAAGGAGATTAAAGCTCAATCAACTAACACAAGATGAATACTTGTTAAGTTGGTAAAGTTTGCAGAAGACTAGGGTTCAAGACCCTCTGCTAGTATTTTCTCTTTATTTTTTTCTCAATTTCTCTCTCCTCTCTCTAAAACCTAAGTCTCTCTCTCCTATCAATCTCATCCCATGATTCTCTCTCTCATCTCGCAATCACTTTATCCTACGGCCTTCCTTTGCCGATCTTCATCAGGCACCCAATCATCCATCAAATCATTCCCCCCGATCATCCATCCGATCAACCACAAGATCCTCATCATCATGCGATCGACACATCTCAACCTATCCACCACCTAGATCATGTGGACCAATCGATGGGCTGATGAACCAAGGGTAGTCCAAGTTGCTCGATCATGTGGGCCAAGTGAACCAAGTGATTGAAACGTGCATGCATCTAAAAGATTCTTGATGAAAATGTTTTGGTAAGTTTTACAAAAGATGCATTATTTTTTATTTTTATGAAAAGTGGTTTTTGGCTGACATTTAAGTTGTGTTGGGTCCTTTGACTTTCAAAAGAAATATTTTGAAAATAAATTGTGAAAGTTTTAGGCAACCTTCATAACCATGGGTTGGCAATATGGGAAGTGTCTAAGTAGAGACAAAATGCTTTTGGGAACAAATTAAATATGAAGAAATTTTGGAAAGAGTGACTTATACAAAACAATGAAAGTTGCTGAAATTGAAGAATGGAGATTTTCTTTAAAAAGAAAATTTATTTCTTAAAGAAGAGAGTTGTAGTGGACGGTTAACAGAAGGGAAGAATATTTTTTGGCATGAAAGTGGGACCACATCCTTAGCATATGAATGGTTTGGATGGTTTCTAAAGAAGAGGAAGAAACCCAACCGTCCACACCCTCTATTCTCTCATATCTAATCCCACACAAAAACCCTAGGGACCTCTTTCTTTCTCTCATTCACTCCATTCCCATTCCTCTCTAAGCCGTTCTCACTCTCTTTCTCCCAACTCTCAAAAACCCTCTCTCTCCAACCCCAAAATCGTTGTTGCCTCCATGATGGCCATTTGCTCCCAAGATTTATAGTCGGAGATTGCACCTGCAACTCCAGCCTGCTCATCACCATTACCGTGCTCCTCCTTAGAGCGATTTCCTTCATGCCAAGCACCTACAACTTCTCTCTGGGCGATCTCCTCGGCCATGTAGATAAAGCACCAGCGTGCTTCACGCTGTTACTCTCCGGGAGAGATCACCACCCCTGCTTCTTCCTAGAACCACCACTGCTCATGCCATGTCTGCAACCGAGGTCGCCACAAGGCAGCAAGCTGTTGCTCCTTCTTCTCCACTGGTCAAGCCGTTCTCACATGCAACCTCCCAAGTTGTAGGTTTGCAACTTGCTACCCCCTCTCTATCTAAAGGTAGCGTGTGGCTCTTCTCTGAATGCCATTTCTCTCTACGAAGCACCACTTGTGCGCCTTGATACCAGTAGGCTGGGTGTTGCACCTGCAACTAACGGCCTAATCTCTGCATCTGCTACTCACAGATTGTGTTGGAAAAATCCGGGTTGAAAAACCTGAATATGTAACTAACGAGGTCACTTTGAGCATAAATAGAAGTGGGACCCACTTATCTTTTGAAGCAGGTCCATATTGATTTTTCATCTCCTTAGTATGAAAAATAATGTGGTTAAATTATTTAACCAAGACCCTTTATGGGTGAATGGAAAATTGGCTCTAAACTACCCTACTTGTAATGTATACAAGTGAGTAAAGTTTGTGAAAAACTTTAGTCTCACATTGAAAAACTGCAAGATTGGAATGCAACTTATATATAGTTGTCTCATAGAGACTTGTAAGCTCAAAGAGAATAGTTTGTGGGCTCTCGTGCATACGGGGGGCCCATGAGGAATAAAAGGCTTTTTAAGAGAATTTGGATCTAGAGATCTGAAATCCCTGAGCCCGCTGGCGGCGTGCGTCCCGCACGTGTCACGCGCGCAGGGGGTGCAAATCCCAGCTTTAAGCCTCACTTGGGTGCGCGAATAACTAAAGTTTTGTTACTTCATTTATCAGCCGACATTGGCTTCAGGCCTTCCTTCTTGACTTGGGCGAATTCATTGTATTCTCTAGTTCATTGGATATGGGAATAACTATCAAACAATTATTCTGATTCATCAAACATGGGTATAACTGTCAAACGATTACAAACCACCTTCTCTATTTAATCCTTCTCCGTCCCTTCTTTCAAAAAACACAATTTCTATGCTTTAAACAATTTCTCTGGATTTTATAAGTTTTCTTCAGTGAGAGTACGAACACAATTCCAGTTCGCCAAACATGTGGATTTAGTGCTATTTCCGCACGTTGAGATCATTGTATCCTGGGAGACAAACGTCCAGAGACCTTTAGCATTACCATAAGGGAACGGATTTGTCTTAAGGCTATTGTGTACAACACAAGCCTCGATCTGTCAAACAACAGTAGTTTTACATTTGATTAATTTTGTTAATATTATCCTCTTTTTCTTGCATCCTTTTTTATGTGATTATCATACAGATAACAAACTGCAACTCCAGTCAACACAATTTCAGGCCGGAACTTCCATCCTTCAACTGAGAGTGCACTTGCAACGTCCGAGAAGGTCAGCATCCTCTCAACTGTGCACCGCTTGCTGCCCTTCTTTTCTCTTAGCTTACCACGGTTTGCTCCCGATCATGCTCTCTGGTTATATGCAACTCCTCAACTGTTGCATACTTGCAACATATTCCAGTTCATAACAGCTACTCCCTCAAGTGCATCAATTATAGTCCTTCTCCGACTTTCATCACCTTTTCCGACCGGCCGAGCACTACCTTCTCATACTTCGAACTGAACCATGCACCTCAAAGCTTCACCCAAGCGGAAATCCTCCTCATCAATGGTAGACATTCTACCTCTCTCTAGATCTCTCTCAATATGGCTTCCTCTCTCTACCTTTGTAAGCACTTTTGATTATTCAATATATTTAGTTTGGTTATTATGTCTTGTTGTTTTCTTTTATTTCTCTCAAATAGTGCATTTAGTCTATAATAATCTCAAATCGAAAAATCAAGTTTTAATCTCGATTTCTCCACCACTCTCACCTCTCCGTTATTTTCTTAGCATTTTTCATTACTCAATGTTTTGATATGCATGCCCTAACCCCGAGTGCAGATTGACATCCGATACGAACCAACTATGCAGAAATTGTAATTTTGCAGATAAAAGTGAACCAAATGTGTTGATTCAAGGGTTTCCGTAACCAACGACACGGAAAAATCCTTAAATCACTTATGCTTAATTTAAAGAGTTGTTAGACTTATGAGTTAGTACATGCTGAATAATGATGCTTTGATTCAACATCTTACTGGCGGACATCATATCTTTTTTATGTAGACATCATATCGTTTTTATGTTTTATGTGATAGAGTTGAATTATTCAATTATTTATATACTTAATAAAATTTAAGTCCTTTAAATACAGTATTATAAGTCTTTAGGTTTTATCTGTTCGAGGTTAAAGCAGGTACAATATGTTTTGCCCATAATAATTATTTTGCAGGTCTACAACAAAGTATTTACATGCATGAGATGATATTTCTCTAGTGTAGATAAATAGAAAAATTCAATTTTGTTAGATATCCAAACAGCTAAAATTAGAATTCATTAAGAATTCCAAGTAAATTCCACGGTGCAACCAAACACATGAAATTTCAATTCTTGGAATTCAAATTCTCAGAAATCACAAATTCTAGAATTCTATTTTCTAAATTCATGTCTGGTTACCAAACAGACCCTAAGGCCCAATGGTGCCGCTCCCCACTGGAAGAATAAAAGTGCATGAACGAGTGCTTGATCTTAGAAAATCAAAGACTTTGATGCCATGATAAAGAAATAATTTCTAGGGTGCGCAATACATAAACCCTCTTAAGATTTGTACAGAGATTAGAATAACAAGAGTGAAAATAAATATCAATTAACCTATGGAAATAAAAACTAATCTAACCTAATTGATGCTAATCCTACATCAAGAAGAAAACTTCCGCTTATTTGATACTAGTAGGTGGCCTGTGCCCACGGCACTCTCCGACAAAGTGTTTTACCAAAATTGGGGTGTGAGTGGCTCGGATCCACCATCCATTATGGGTTGATAAGATCTCGGCCATCCTTTGTGAAGCCGATAAGAGGGGGGATAAGTGACTTCTCTATTTTGTTATATAGATGTATAGTGGGTGGCCCGTGCCCTCGGCACTCCCCTACAAAGCATTTCCCAAAATCGGGTGTAAGTGGTTAATTGAGATCCATAGTCCATTTGGGGGATAAGATCTCGGTCATCCTTTGTGAAGCCGATAAGAGGGATATAAGTGGGGAGACAATTTCCCTGTTAAATTAATCCAACCGTCTAAATTTTATTTTATGTAAGGGTTGATATGGGCCCTTGGATATATGAAGCCTATAAGAGGGGGAGACAACTTCCCTATTTTGTTATATATATTTCCATTTCCTAACCCTTTGCTTAATTAGTCTTTTGTAACTTTTGTTTTAGTAATAACAGTATACTTTCTCGGGTATTTTAGTAACACCCCAGCCCCTGAAATTGGAAAGTAATTAATACCCTTATACTTTGAAACTTTAGGAATACCCCATATATAGTTTCTTAGGTGGGCCAATCATGTTTTTTGAGTATTAAATCCAATGGCTAGAAATCATCAATCAAGCTAATTTTTGGTATGTATATTTACCAATGGGTGAGCTAAACATCCATACGATTGGGGGGACCAGAAAAAGGTGCTACATAGGGCCACTGATTGAAATATGGCTGGTTCAAATAAAAATTTTCCTGCTGGTGTTCATGTTGAATAGAAAACCATGATGTCCACAACCAAAAATGCCCCGTGCATGCCCCCTTTGGACCTACTGACCCATGAATGCCAACAAAAAAAATAAAATGGCTGAGGGGTGTAACTGTCTATGGGGCTCATAAAAAGACACCATGTGGCACACTCTTCGGCCCCCTTTATCGAGGACCTACACACCAAAAAACAGCCTGATGATGACCTCTAGCCATTCAATCTGAGTACCCAAAAAAACACTCGAATCCAATGACTAAAAACCACCCCACGAAAAATGCTCGAATCCAACAGCTAGAGATTGCCAAATAGGCTGATTTTTGGTGTGTAGGTCCATCAAAGGTGGGGCAAGTAGACCCAGAAGAGATTGCTACATGGCATGTTTTTATGCACCCCCCAGCAAAAAAAAAAAAATCTCCCATAAATGTTTGGCCCAGCCCCCTTAGTGGACCTACACACCAAAAACCAGTCTGATAGGTGATTGTGGATGTTGGAAATGATCATTTTTTCACCGGATGTTCTCTAGCTAGCCGTTACATTCTTTGGGGGGTATTCAAATCGTAACCAGAAATCACCCAATCAGGCTAATTTTCTGTATATATAGGAAAATCACCCAAGGGCCGGTAGGCCAAACATTCACGGTGTGTGTGGGTCCGAGAAGTGCCACGCTGCATTTGGGTTGTGGTGGTTGCTGTCATAATCATCCATTGAAGTTGCTGACCAGGTCAAGTGATCGTTATTTATCTATAAACATTTCCTCATTTTTTAGGTTTTAACGCCAAGAATAGATAGCAATCTGTTGCTCTTCTTTTATTAGTTTTTTGGTATAAAAAAAAAAACCTATCAAGAAGGAGAAGAACGGAAGAGGACAGGCAATGGCGTCGTCTTCTCTCCCAACCAAACCTCTTCTCTTATTCACAGCTCTCTCTTTTCTTCTTCTTCTTCTTCCTCTTGGTTCCTTGTCGAAGAAGCTAGATACCAATCCTGTCCTCAAATACCACAATGGTCCTCTCCTTACTGGCGAAATCAAACTCTCCATCCTCTGGTACGGACGTTTCGGACGCATCCATAAATCTGTTCTCCGTGATTTCATCCGTTCCCTCAACCATGATGGAAACTCAAACTTGGATTACCGCGTCTCGACCTGGTGGAAAACCATTGAAAGTTACCAATCCGCAATCCCGAGGAACAACCAGAAGAAGATTCCCAAGATTCGTGTGCGTATTGCGAGGCAAAAAACAGACTTATCATACTCAGTCGGCAAAGTCGTGACTCCAGATTTCTTCCCCGGTCTCGTACAGAAAGCAACAGGTGGGTTATCGTCTTCTGTAGCGGTAATATTCACAGCAAGGGATGTGTCGATCGTTGGCACCTGCATGGGTCGATGCTCACAACACGGCACAGTGGGTACCGGCAAGTCGCGCTCTATATACATGTTTGTCGGGAACCCAGAGACCGAGTGTCCGGCAACGTGCGCATGGCCGTTTCATAAGGCTGATTATGGGCCTCAGACAATCCCGCTTCAACCACCCAATGGGAATGTGGGTGCTGATGCAATGGTTATTGGCTTCGCTACTGCCCTTGCTGAAACTGTAACCAACCCGTATAATACAGGGTTCTTCAAAGGCTCGGCCGCAACCGCAGAACACCGGCTTGAAGCTGTGTCGGCTTGTCAGGGGATATTCGGTAGTGGGGCGTTTCCTGGTTACACTGGGAAAGTTCGTATTGCACCAGGTACTGGCGGGTGCTTCAATGCACATGGGGTGAACCGGAGGAAGTTCTTGCTCCCGGCGGTTTGGAACCCAAAGACGGCCAAATGCTGGACCATCATGTAGATTTAACTACTCTCTAGACAGGCTGCTGAATGAGAAAGAGTGAAACTAGTTTTTGTAACCTGCTGTGAGAGTATTTTGGTAATAAATGGTGGCAAACTTGCAAGATTAATTGGTGGACCATTGATAAAAAAAAGTTTAACTTACAAGATCATTGATAAGAGGAAAAGGTGAAGAGTGATTTTCTAAGGTTTTTTTTGTTTAAGTACAGGACGAAAACGAAAAAAAGACATGGTGACGGAGAATGAAAAGGAAACTTCACTCTTCACTTTGTAATGGCCTGATAGTGCAAAGAAAGAAGAAATTGAGTAAGAAAGAAGGATATAAAAGAGAGATAGTCTTGTGAGGAATCAACACCTCCACAAGTTTTGGCAAAATCAACACTAGCTATCAAAAGATGGAATCAACACCACCAAATAAACTTTAAAAGCTCAATGAAAATTCTTATTCAAATCAATCAAAATGGGTGTGCTCTCTACATTCCTACACCCTTATTCATAAACTTATTTTCTAACTTCTACAACCAAAACTGAAAGTTTGTCTTTCGATCTCCTAGGTACCTAGAAGGGGAATATGTATTTTAAAATTCTTCGATTAATACTAACAACCTAATTCAGTTATTGGACTGGATAGTTTGAAATCGCATACATTCAAAAGCGATTTATAGCAATAATTATTACAACTGACTTAGATTGAGTCTATCTCCATGATATATTGTTTCTTAATCATTTGTTACAATCTAAATAATGTGCGGAATAAAAGTAAACAAACCACTACACATGTAATTTTTATCGTGAAAATATTTTTTAAGAAAAACCCATGGGACCACGTCCAGACGTCAAAGTATCACTAATCGAAAAGTTATGAGTTACAGAAGTTACCGACGCAACACTGTTTTCTGCAGCATACAACCTTCGGTTAACTATCGGTGCGTCCACGTCCTCTAGCTCTATGCGTCGAGTCCACGAGTGCCCTTTTGATCACAATCTCTTTGATGATGTTCAATTTGGTACACCTCAAACTTACCCTTCGACCAGTATACCTTGATCTTATTTACACTTGCCGGTCCAATCTCGGAAGTGATGGATTTGGTACACCCCGACTCCTCTAACACCACTCAATTAGTGATTGAGTAACACTTGGTACTCTCTGGCTTATTAGGTTGGATTTCTAATGGGTAACCTAGGCAGAGGTTTGATCAAGCTTTTGATGAAGTCAAAACTTTAAGCAATGATCATAGAGATGAAAAATCTAAATAAGAGAAGTAATGGCTAAAGTAGTTTTTCTCTTAGGATGCTCAGTTCTCAATAAACGTATATTCTTAAGTATCAATGTGTTTGTGTAAGTTTCTCTAAGATTTAAATGGGTTTATATAGTTAGGTTCGAGCTTGAGCCTTAAGGGAATGGGATGAAGTGGAAAACAGATTTCCCAAAATGGAAAAAAAAAAAAAAAGTCCTTGTCAGTCCAATCAATTGGGATAAAAAGGATTTCTTTTGTCCAAAGTCCAATCAATGACACTCAAGTGTCCAATCAATTGGACAAGTCCGATCAATTGGACAAGTCCGATCGATTGGACATTCAAGTCCAATCTATTGGACTTCTAAATAATTTTTCTTTAAGTCCAAATCGGATATCTCCCCACGTGACTTAGTTTTAGTTCATTTTACAATTATTCAACTTATTTCTAAGGCCACTAACTCACTTACCATCATATATGTATGAGCACGTAATATTACCGATAAATACGAGTCTTTAGATTAATCAGTCTTCAATCTTCTGAGTCTTCAGTCTTTGTATTTTAGTCTTTAGGTAGTCAAGAGTAATGGATGTCACTGCATACTCATGGCCTAACTAGAATACGTAGGATAGGTACAAACTATGTTTTATGTCATACGGAATCATGTCAAATACAATAAGGATATATTCCTTACAATCTCCCCATTTGACAATTCCATGACAAAAACACTATATCACATAAAGAGAATAAAAATACGATTTACAATCAGAACCCTTTTCATGTATCACTCACTTTCTTACAATCGTTCGGAGAAAACAAGCTGACAATGAAAAGCTTTTGGTCTATTTCCTACACATCCACCAACAACTCATACCAAGTAATATCGTCGAATAAATAATTAATTTAAAAACATGTGCAATGAGTGAGAATCATTATATGCACATCATAAAGCATGTACTAGTTGAAATACCAAGAAAAATTTTAAAAAATATTACTTATAACTAACTCAATTTCTCTCCCCCTGTCTTATATATCTGCCTGTTCATCTTTTTAATTCTCTCCCATTTTTTTGTCACAGAATAACAAAAGTACAGAAAATAGTAGGAAAATACTAGCATGCATAAGATTTAACAATAAAGCACGGATGCGAATATAACAAGTATATAGATGAAAACAGATACTCATAAAGCAAAGTCTATATATATATATATACATGGTTTAGAACTCTAGTACATCATAAAGAAAATACAAATAGTAGAGTCTAACCACAAAAACACTAAGTTTATACAGATACATGAAGTACAACAAAACAATCGAATAATTCAACAAACAACCAACAACCAATCATAAGATATCATCAGTAGACAAGAAGTCAGTAGTGCGGTCCACCAGATGTCCCAGCACCATCATGTGGCTATGAATCCATTGGATCAGGATCTGGGAATGGTGGTCGTTGACCAACTCCAAACTGAGCAAACCGATACTCTAGAAAGCTCTACATCCCAGTAATGGAGTCTTGGACACCTCTGAACTCCACGGAAGTCTGATGCTCGAGATGATCAAACATAAAGTAGTCTAATGCTCAAAATGCCTGTCAAGAGAATCGAGGGTAACCAGAGGACTCATCGCTGCATCAGCTAGCTGATGTACAAATCCTAGTACAGGGGGTTTATCGTCATCATCATCCCCTAGAATATTTACAAGATCGTTGCTCTCCTCCTCATCCGACTCATGAGGTCAACCATGAACACGTCATACCTAGGATTGGCTATTACGTATAGTAGAGCTCCCAATGGCACCCATAGGGCATACCTTGGCTCATCCTCAGCTATAGGAACCTAGAAGTGACAAATAATGGCACTAACAAGAAGAGGCCTCTTCTTGTTAGTGCCTTTACTATCTGATGTTTTTTTCTAATTTTCCATGCTTTTTGAACTATCTGTTTGTTATCTCTATTTGCTCTACAGATAAATATACCTAAAAAAGTTAGTAAAAGAATTTAATGAAAGCATAGCAGAAGTAAAACAGCAAAACTTAAATATCTTAGATTCAGCAAACTTAGTAGTTCAAGAAATTACAGAACTTAAGAAGCAAGATCTAAAAGAATCAAGCTTAATTAGGATAAAAACAACAATAAAAGCAATAGTCTTAGAAGAATTAAAATCACCAATAGAAGAAGTTTAAAAGTATATAGGGACATCACACGGAGGAACAACAATTAGATTAGAAGCATTAGATAAGAAAATAGAATTATTCAACAAACAGGAAAAAGAAACTTCAAGCAATATTTTAGCAACAAAGTTAGCAGTGCATTCAAGGATTTTTAAAGGAACAAAAACCAATAGAAGATGATATCACCCAGAAGCTCACAGGATTAGAAACTAGACTTAGGACTTTGGCACATTACCTACATGTAAATTTATATTAGACAAGCAAATAGTATAATAAGTACTAGCAATAGTAGAACAATTAATGATGGATTAGATAAGAATTTTTTTTGAGGAATTAAAACCAAGTATAAGCATAATAGGATTAGCAAAAATTAACTTGGCAAACAATTTAGTTTACTTTATAGCAATACCAACGTTAACCAGAGCTTAAAAACTACATGTTAGTACAAACCGCTGCTTTATGGTCTTCTATAAAGTCTTGATGATCTATAATATCTTCCTAATAGTTGCTTTCTATCTTTTGTTAGAAATCTACTTCTTAATATAAGACATTCTTGGACTTTCCTAATCGTTTGAATGTTACTAATGCTATTAATAATTATGAAACCATAATCATGATTCTAAAATTTGCTCTCTAATTCTTCTAATGAAATTATCTACTGCTAAAAAAATGAATATTTTTGTTATCAAACTACTAACTTGCTGACAAATGTTTTGAAGATATCTATATGAAGTGTTTGTTCTACAAATCTTTTCAAGAAAATCTAAATCTATATTATCTAAGAATCAGCCTGATCCCATGTTGTCTTACTTGTGCAATGACATGATCTAGCTAGTGCCTGGCATTCTATCCCACTATTAATGCAAAAGAACAAAGGGGCTTAATATTTCATTATAGTATGATTAGCTTGAACAATTTTCTAGTTGAAACAAATTATAAGGCATTGAATTATAGGAACTGCCAAATGTTTCTTCAATCTCATCAATTCTTGGTTAATAATAGATATAAAGTCTGATTCAAATCTTTCCCAACTATCCTAATCTGCCATATCTTTTATTGATGAATTATAGGAACAATTCAGTTCTTTCAAATAAGGGCAGAAACATCAAAATTTGATGATATATATATACCCCCAAGCAAACACCAAAAACATCAACTTTCAACATTTAAAAACATGTTTTAAATAGCAGTAGTGGTACATCAATGCATCTTATCACCATGAACATGAAAATGTAACCACCCTATGTGTACCTTATATACCAAAACTGAACTGAGACAGATATTGTAAAGAAGAAAGCAAGGCTGGCTCTTCTTCTTTACAGATATTCTTTGTGATGTCTTTACAGATATTCTTTACAACTTTGTACCATTTTGTGTTCACCCAAGGTCGGCTCTACCTTAAGGCCATTAAGACAACAACCTAAGGCCCCTTAGTGAGAGAAGGCCCCCAGCCGAGGTCCCACTAACACATGGATTTTTAGCCCATCCCTTATTGAATATACAAACCAAAAATAACCTAATTGATTATCTCTAGCCATGCATAGATTTCAGTACTTTTTAGAACATGATTCTAGCCGTTGGATTGAAGCATGTTTTTTGGGCAGTAAATCCAAGGGCAAGAAATCATCAATCAAGATGATTTTTAGTGCTTTGATCCACAAATACGTGGGCTGAACATCCACGCAGCCATTGGGCCCAAAAATTGATTTATGTAGGGCCACCAAAGTCCTCTGCATCCACCAATACGTGAGTTGCTTCAATAAGCTCTAATAGACAAATATAGTCAAAAAACAGACCAAGTACTGTGAATTGGATAGCAATAAAGATCTATAGTAGCATTTTCTTTGCTGGAATAAACAACTTGAAAGGCTCCATTTTTTTTTAATTGTTAGAGTAAGGCAATGTTAGATGATCAACTTACTAAATACATGGGTGACTCTTGTTTGTGGCTTACCAAATAATTAGGGATCTATGGCTTAATCCCAAAGATCAACTGGAACCTTGAGGACCCTGGTTTGATATGAAAATGCATGGGTTGTCAGTTTTAATTTTCAAAAAATCTTCCAAAGTCTAGTGAATAAGATGGGCAGGTATATGAATAGACTCATATTGGTCCTCAATGGACAACACTCTGTAATGTCACACTCCATGGATGAGCAATAATAATAAACTAATGCCAACAAATTCAAGTAAACAACATAAAAATTGCAAGCACTCCATAGAGGTTCATGAATCTCAGTATTGTGACTTTTTTATACTTTCCCAAGTAATGTTTAAAGCAAAACCACCCTAATCTCTATTTATCGTAGGCATTCATCACAAAATCCATAAACTTGAGTAATCTACAAAGAAAAGGGTACAAAAACCCTAAACTCACAAATCCCTCTCAAGATGATAAAGACAATAGAAACCTATTATGAGCTCGAATCAAACCCTAAAAAGCCCTAACTCCATAAAAACCTATTATGAGCTCGAATCAAACCCAAACATCTATGAGAAATCATAGAAGAACTAGAAATAAATTCAATATGATAAAGACACACCAGATCAAGAAGGTTAACACACGGTTGTCCATGGAAATAAACTTACAGAGCTGTTGATGCTTGATTGAATCTTTGAATCCCTAACATACAAACAAAATCTAAGTAAGAAATTGTCCAACCCCTGAAACCCTAAAACCTGAAAGAGAAAAAGAGAGAGGGGGAGATCTGTACTGGTGATGGTGAGGGAGATGGCGATTTGTTCAGGTGACGACGACAACGACGGTGACGACGAGGGTGACTGAGAGGACAACTAAATGAGTGCTCAGGTAATGGTGATGTCCATGGCGTTCACGGCGAGAGAGAGCGATGAGAACACTTTGAGTCATGAGAATCCGATGATCGGTGTTGGAAGCACTGGAATCGGCGTCGGGAGAAATGGAGGAGATCAAAATCCCTCACACGAGTAGAGAGAGATGAGAGCACTTTGAGTCGATGGAGTAGAGAAAGGAAATGACATCCTTTTGGTCATTTAGGGCTTTTGAGTGAAATAGAAAGTGTTTTCTACAAGCGCGCCTTATTTTTTTATCGATATAAAAAATTCAAACTGGTTTCAAACCGTTGCAAAGTTAAGTTAGCGTCATTTCAAATTAAGTTAGCGTCGTTTAAACCGTTCTAACAATTGTTTTACCGCAAACAATGTGTATTTATCAAATTCTTGTAAATTATATTTAACAACTATTTTTATAATTATGAAACGATTCTAGACCGTTTTAAATTCTTGCAACGATTTTGAACCCTTTCTAATCGTTGCCAAACCAAAATTTTACCCGTTTCAAATTGTCATTTATGTTGTAGTGAGGGTGTGGTAGACATGTGAAAGTTTGTCTTTCTTATCTCCTAGATACCTAGAAGGAGGGTTGAATAGGTTTTTAGAATTAAACGCTTTAAACTAGCAACATAATTCAATATGTTGAATTTGCATGCATTCGATATTGATTAAAAATAATGATCGTCACAAATAAATAGATAGAATATATCACAGTGATATATTGTTTCTATGTCGTTTGTTCTAATCTATGCAGAGTGAGAAAATTAAATCAATCAAACCACAACACATGCAATTTTAGCATAGAAAAACCTTAGCCAAGGAAAACCACGGGACCACGTCTAGACAGAAAGTATCACTAACTGAAAAGTTTTGAGTATGCAAAGGTTGCCTACGCATCACCATTTTCTTACAGCATATAACCCGTTGGCCAACTGTCGCTACATCCACATCCTCTAGCTCCACACGTCGAGTCCACGAGCGCCCTTCCAATCACGAAGCCTTCGCCGCTTGTTCAGTTTGGTACACCCCAAACCTACCATCGATCATTACACCCTGACCTTATTTACACTAATTAGTCCAGCCCTGAAAGTGAAAGATTTAGTACACCCTAACTCCTCAAAACTTAGCTCACAATAAATGAGACACAAGTGGTATTTCGTCGACTTACTAGGTCGGGTATTGAGGATAACCTAGGCAGAAGAAATTGATCAAGCTTTATGAAGAAAGTATGAACTTTAAGCTATGATCATGAGAGAGGAAAAAACCTTCAATGGATAGAAAAGCTAAATGGTTTTTCTCTCTGTATGGGCTACACTATAATAGTGCTCTAAAAGCTGGGAACTCTCTCTCAAAGATTGAGTCTCTTTGTGTGTTTATGTGTACTTCAGTGTGTTTCTATTAAGGCAAAGGATGACTTATTTATAAAATAAAATAGCCATAGGGTCGAACAAGTGATGGGGTTCGTGGGAACTTAAATTTTGGATCTGAGTTGAATATGTCATCATCGATCCAATCGATTGGAATGAGTATCCAATTAATTGGACTTCTCTGGAAGTTTTCTCTTCGTGAGTCCAATCGATTGTACCACAACGTCTGATCGATTGGACTTGTCTGGGAAGTTCTGCCCTTCTGACCAATCGATTGTACGTACTTCCCCTTGGTTCATTTTTAATACGCATTTTAAAACCTGAACTCAAGTCTTGTCCTATGACATAGTTTTTAGCCAAGAGATTAAGTCAATCTATTTCTCCTAAGGCCACTAAGTCAATTTACCTTCCTAACGAGTGGGCACGATCTTTAACTGACAAGTAGCGGTTCCTCAGATGAATTAGTCTTCAATCTTTTGAGTCTTTGGTCTTCGTCTTTCAGTCTTCGGGCAGTCAATGAACGATGCATATCACAACATCCTCAAGGCCTCACTAAACTCGCAAGTTCGGTTACAATGCATTTTATGTCATACAGAATTATGCCAAATAGAATATGAAAGTATTTCTTATAACATGGATAACGAATCAAATGTTCACTAGCTCTAACTATGACCCTAAACATGAAAGAGGTAGGTCGATAGCGAACCTAGTACCAAGGTGGTACTAGAGATAGAAACGATCAATGCTAACCTCTGCTCCATGACCTGGAGGATCAATGTTGTACCCACAAATCAGGTGCAACGACCGATAGTCTATAAGAAGACTACTGATCGGAATGCTAAAGACCCAATCAAACTCAGCACTACACAGAGTATGAGTTAAAAGAGCTCTATATGTCATCGTGATCCTAGTGCGAGGAGGATACTCCTCAGTCGCAGTATGGTGGGGAATCTCTAGGATAGAAGCAATCAAATCAGGAGTGATCAACATGTGAACACCCGAGACATACGTCATAAGGGTCAGTCTATCCTCATCAGCACCCTGAACATCATGGATGTTCGCATAAAATAATTGGACAAGCCTAGGATAGTAGGATGAGTCAAGTTGAAGTACAGGTAATCACTCTCTAGTGGTGAAGATAGTGTCAATCAGGGTACCTCTAACTTCTCTGAGATGTACTCAACACTCAGCAATAAAAGGACGGGTACAAAAATGACAAAATCTAGTAATGGCCCTTGGAGAAATAAAAATAGAACACGCTCACTAACCAAAGGAGAAGGTGAATGACCATGTCACGATGATGAAGCACGGCCTCGATCTCGTGACGTTCTTCATGGGTATCTTATTGACTCTCCTCGATGCACGTACGACTCTTGATGACGATGGAGGTCAATCTCCTCTCTTAGCCCAAACTGTGCTCTTGGGCTGCAGCTGCACGAAAACCTCCTCTTCTTCAAGCTACAGATCAAAACCTACAACATGTCATCGTTAGGTTCCATCAGCCATAAGAACAAGAATATGAAGGATCCACATGAAGAACACCATTTTTTCATAAAATATAGAGTAAAGAGGAAACAAAAGTATCAAGCAAATAAAGAAGATTTGTTACCACAAATCACTCAAAAACACTAGGCAAATGTAGATCGGGATAGTTCGATCGATTGGGAAGGGAAGAGGAGCAGATAAGATAGGTTGGAGTGACAAAATGATCAAAAAATTGATTTATATTCTAAAGTACGATTGTGGTCCAATCGATTGGGCTGCTAGTCCAATCAATTGGACTGACCCGAATATGAAAAATTTTCAAAAACATCTGCTTTTTTGTCTAAAAAAATTCCAACTCTTCTCCAATCAAAATACATCTTTTCAAAGTAACTTTGACAATTAATTTGTATGAAAAGATATAAAATATCATCATAATAAAAATTCATAAGTTTATGACAATACACAACAGAATTTTAATGTGATAGGCACTATCAATTTTGAATAAGTCTAAAATTTTTTACTAAACATTTTAGCACAATCTAGAATCAACATCAGTAGTAAGACAAGATTCTTTGTTATAGCCAGTCAAATGTACTAGTTCACTTAGGTTTTGATTTATAAAGTAATTTCCTTAAGTGTTTAGTGATCTGACTTTTTACTTGGGTACATGACATATTTTAGTAATAGTAAAAAGTACTAATCTGGGATCTAAAGGTATCTTGTATCCGTTTATATGAAAACTCATTAGAGATATTGGGTGCTCACAAATCTCTCCATTTACAAGTGTATTTGCCAATGTGATTTCATATTACTTTTGTAGCAAACATGGTTGTTTTTTAGTCACTTATTTTTTAATCTTTTGAATATGTTTTCAAGTTCTTTTCTTTTAACAAGTAGTTCTATTTTTCACTTGTTTCAATTGGTAGTTTTCACATTCTTAATATATGTAGCCCTTTGTCGACGCAAAAAGAAATAAAAATCATCATTTATTAGGGCCATACATGTGGCTTTCACTCTATCTTTCAAAAGGGATTCTTTCCGTGGAGAACTATATCACTCAAGGAAGACAAGAATACCACTAATGAAGCTATGAAATGAATAAGTTTATTCCAAACCCTGAAGACTACTAGAATTATTAATTACCTCTATCAACTCCAGTCTCAACCAGTGTAAAAAAATGTGTATGCATGTGATTGTTTAAGATAAAGACTTCATAGACATTCGCCAACTGCAAAGTAGTAAATCAGACTAATCTTTTTAAATTTTTCAGAATTTCTACAGTGATTTAGTCATGATTTTACTATGTGAAGTCCTGGTTCTAGAATTTTTCTTAAAAATTAATGTCCATCAAATTTAAATTTGTTTAAGTATAGCAAAAATAAATTCTACTTAACACTGAATTTTTTATTTTCGTCATTTTCTATTTTTTTGTTCTTTTGAATAAAATTCTAAACAAAAGCAAACTTTACCGAATAAAGAAAGAAAAAAAATAGAAAACTACTGAGAAAACAAAAACTAAACAAAACTACGCATCATTAACTCTAAGAATAAGAATTCAAAAATGGAGTAATGATGTAGAGCTCACAGCTCCCAGGGAAACTGTTTTCCTCTTGTAATTTCGTAACCAAAACTTGATGGTCGTTCTGTTCCTCTCGTGCCCTTCTCCCATCCGATATGGTATCTCAGAGATCCCTGACAGAGCCGACCTCCCTGCCATTTAGCTCAGTCCACTGTGTATTCACCATTCCGAATCCTTTCATGGTCGTGGGTTCGATTCCCACAGACGACGCCATTAGATGTGGGGGTAAAATCCGTGATCTTAGCCCACACGATCCCCGAGGATACGGACAAATGATTTGTGAACAAACTCCCAGGAGAAGTTGGCCGTGTACCTGACGAACCTGAAAGAAAGAATGTGTTAGCAAAACTACTTCATGGGCCACCCGCCGTTTTGCCTTGCGCTGGATTAGCTGCTCCTCTCCTTGCTACCTTGTTCCCCGGTTGGTGGTGTACCTGTAGATGATACTCTGACACTCAAGTCAGAATTGTTTCAACTGTTGTATCGTTTCTTTCTCTTCTACCTCGATTTTTTGACCCCTTGTTCATTAGGCCTATTTCCTTTTTATAGGGCTCCAAACAAGGAGTGCGTCGTTGTTGGGGGAGCCTGTAACCGTTATTCTTGATAATGATTTTCTGTTTTGTTCTTGATATGAGGGGAATGTTTCCCTTATGTGCCTTGTGAGCCAAGGTTTTGTCCGTTCTGGCAAAATTGGCGTGTATTCATTGTCCGATTTGGATATGTAGTTCGTCGGCTTTCTCGAGGAAGTATTTGTTATTTGTTTTGGATATACAGCTTATCGGCTTCCTTGGGGAAATTCTAATGTAATTCATTTGTTGCTGGTAACTAGGATGATATCCGATAAGGCACGTCTCCTAGTCGGCCTTTGTCTGTGATATCTGATAAGGTATCTTCCCTTGTCGGACAATATATCTTTGTAATCGGAATCGTCCGTTTGGATTTTGTTTCAGGAATTCGATCTTTAACGGAGCTTTTATGGTTTGAAAATATGTTTATCGAGCCGCGGGTCCGAAGTACCCTGAGAGTCACGAAATCCAATCCATTTCATCTCGGTGTCTATACCCACGTCATTGACACGTGGCAGTATCTCAACCGTTCGGAAAATAGGGTACCCACAGGTACAATGAAATGGAAGCTCAGACACATTATAGCAACCATCCTTATTTATGTCTCCTCTCATGATAGTTCTTTCACATTCATCAAAGATATCGCAACCATACATTTTTCTAGTCACATATCTGACTAATGCTCAGGATGTTTCCCTCAACACCCTCAATGTTGAGCACTTCGTATAAAGTAGAGATACCGTTTGCAATAATGGTTTCCTTTCCAGTAATATGTCCACAATTGTCATCGGCATATGTCATCGTATCATTCCCTGGGAGTTTTCAAATGTTTTGAACATTTTCATGTCCCTAGTGACATGCCTAGAAATTCTACTACCACGTAGCCAAGTGCTACCTTGAGATTTAGCCTTTTTAGTGGTGTTCACACAGCATCTCAGATTATCTTTTCTTACCCAAATGTATCTAACTCTAGGAGTTCTAGGTGTGATGAGGGAATACTAATTTTATTTTTCTCCCTTTTTAGTTGAGTCCCTTAACTCTAAGAGTTTTTGAGTTTCTCAAGGTGTTCTATTTCTTTACTTAGTGCCTCGAACCTTTTATGAAGGTTTGTCATTCTTTGAGAAATATTCACTTGATTCCCATTAGATTTATCCTTGAGAGGAATCTAGTTTGTTTTTTCAACTTGAGGCAATCTTGCGCAATGTGACCTTTATTTTTACAATACACACACATGTGATAGTATTCTTGGTCTGGTCAGCTTAGGAGTGGTCAAGAATCTAGCTTTTACAAACTAAGTCTTAAGACATTGATATAGAGTTTGGTTAGGTTTAAAGCCCAAACCACTCTTGTCACCGAAGTATTTATCCACTCTCAACATTCTATCAAGCTTTTCAGTGCTCGAATAGAAACAATATAGATCATTAAACACTTGTTTTTCTAAAGATATCATGTTAGAGTTACAAGTCTATGATTTCCGTTTTTTAAGAGACGTATTCTCTTCTTCCAAATGGCCAACTAAGACTAGTAGTTCTTTAGTGTCTAGTTGTAAGGCAATTTTTCTCAGAGTCTAGACTTTTGACTTTTTCAAATAAAACATTGTTTGCCTTAATAATTTTTTTTGATTCCTCATACAGCTCTTTAAAAGTCAAACTAAGGTCATCTGAGTCCTCACTGCATGAGTCATCAGAGCTCTCTACATTGGCATTGGTGGATTCAAATCTTTGAGTACCATTAAAACTACTCAGTCTAGCTAGCAATGAAGGCTATGAAATTTTCAGCACTCTCACTATCACTTGAATTATCAGATTTTTTGAAATCTGACTCATCATCCCATATGGCATTTAATGCCTTGGTTTTGCCCTTATCATCTTTATTTGGGGACACGTTAGCATAGTATCCGTATCCATGACACTTAAAATATTGTATTTCATTAGACTTTCTATCTTTCTTGGATTTGTCTATTTGCTAAATCGTTCATGGGGTCTAGATCCTTCGATCTATCATAAGATTTAATGTTAAATTTGTCTTGCCTAGGGTGGAAGAACTTTCTAAATTTCTTCACAAATAAAGCGAGCTTTCTTCAGAGTCAGATTCTGAATTTGACTCTTGAGCTTTTGAAGCTCTCAGGGCTATGCCATTAGGTTTCTTTGCTTGTCTCATGTTTATTTCAAATGTTTGAAGAGACCCTATCAACTCATCAATCTTTAGAGAGTCAACATCTTTGTTCTCTTTGATTATGGTAACCTTTACTGAGAATCTCTCTGGCAGAAACCTCAGAACTTTTCTAGCCACTTTGGATTCAGGCAAAATATCTCCCAAATTGTGGGCGGAGTTAACTATATCATTGAGTTTAGCATAAAACTCTGACACATTTCATTATCTTCCATTCGTATGGATTCGAACCGGGTAGTCAGCATTTGCAGTTTATAAATCTTAACCGATGACGTACCCTCATGGGTGGTCGCGAAGATATCCCATGTATCCTTAGCCAGTTTACAATTTGAGATCCTTCGGAACTCATTTCTGTCAACTACGTTAAAGATCGCATTTAAACCCTTGTTATTTAAGCAATATGCATCATAGTCCTCCTAGGATCATTTATCTTTCGATTTGGGAATAGACGAGAGAGGGCCCTATGGTCGAACTAGTGATGGGGTTCGTGAGACCTTTAAAATTGAATCTGAGAGGAAAGTTTCATGTACTTGTCCAATCGATTGGCCCTATACAGATGAATTTTTTCTTCATCAGTCCAATCAATTGGGCTCAGTTAGAGTTCTGTCTGAAAGCCTCTAATCGATTGGAACTGAGTCCAATCGGTTGGACTTCCCCATGGTTCTTCTATACTTAGCCATTTTGGCTTGAACCAAGGTTTAGTCTTATAATAATTGCTATGTCATTCAGGGTAATAGAACTTCTGATATTTGCCATGTCATTGAAAATTATGGTTCGATTAAGTGCAATATGATAGAGACAAATGAAAAAGAAATTTGGCACCAAAGGTTATGACACATAAATTTCAAGGACTTAGTCAAGATTAGTAGAAATGAATTAATTAGAGAAGTCCCTAAACTGAATAAAAATATCAAACCATTTGTGGCTCATGTTTAAAAGGAAAACAAGTTAGAAGTTCACATAAAAAGGTTAAAAATATTTAAACTCCTAGAATTCTAGAATTATTACACATGGACCTTGTTGGACCCAATATGATAAAAAAATTTGGAGGAAAAATATATTTTCTAACTATAATTGATGATTTCTCTAGATTTACTTGGATAGCTTTCTGAAAGAAAAATTTGAAGCACTTGAGGAATTAAAGAAAATTTGTAAAAGAGTGCAAAAAGTAGAAATTGATTGATTTTGATTAGACTTTTGCTTTGATAGTTATATTAAAATCTATTATAATTTTCTTAGCATTAACAAACGTTTTAAAATTTAAACTCTATCAAATTCATGTTAAGGGTGCTTTCTTAATTGAAATTCTAGAAGAAGAAGTATATGTAAAGCAACCGAAAGAATTTGAAGACCCACATAAGAATAATCATCTTTATAGGCTAAATAAAGCTTTATATGAGTTGAAACAAACTCCTAGAGCTTGGTATGAAAGATTAACTTAATTTTTGTTAGAAAATTGATTTTCAAGAGGAATAATTGATAAAACTTTGTTTATTAAGAAAATAGATAATGGAGTGTTAATATTTCAAATATATATTGATGATATAGTGTTTGGCTCGGTACCATTTTCTACGTTTACTGTTTATTCGACCAAGTTTTCGAAACGAATTATATTCATACTATTCCTGTCTTGATTTGTTTCCATACGCTGAATTGTTAACTAGGCTCGCAATAGCAAAGGTGAGGAGAAATGTTTTGAAGCGGCAGGATTTTTGGCGATCATGCGCCCAATGATCTTGCGCCACATATACTTGTGGTTTAGGATTTGAGTTTATATTTTTTTAAAAATTAACCATGGGTATATGTGGCGCGCGATCATGGGCGATTGTCGCTTAAAAAATTTCCGCCGCTTCAAATTATTTCTCAAAGGTGAGGTTGCTAGAACCAAGTCCACGTGTTCCCATCAAAACATGTGGTCTTGGTTCCTGCGACCACATCTTTATCTGTCGCAATGCGACAGATAAAATTTTTCCGTCACGTCTCGGTTCGTGCCCGTTTCTACCATCGTCTCCTCCATTAAAAACCCTTTCACCTTTTTTCTCTCGCTTTAGCGCATAACAATCCCTTCTCCCGTATTTTAGGGGTTTATTTTTACTCTTACGCCATTAACGAACCTGGCTCTGCAACAAAACCCTAATGTCCTTCCGTCTTTCGTCTGTCTGTCTGTCTGTCTCTCCCACCTCTCCATCTATGTTTGCAGTAGTAACGACCCTAATTTAGTGAAAAAGTGTCTTATACATCTTCAATTTTACTTTGATCAATAGGATCGATCTTTAATGGTCGTTGCCGTTTGATATATTTTTTGCCATAAGATGGACGGAGTTCACGGTAACACGACGATGGCGAGCTCGAACCCGAACGCGAATGTTCCCCCGCCGTTCCTTAGCAAGACCTACGACATGGTGGACGATCCGTCAACGGACCCGATCGTGTCTTGGAGCCCTAGCAACAACAGCTTCGTTGTCTGGAACCCGCCAGAGTTCGCGAGGGATCTTTTGCCCAAATATTTCAAGCACAATAACTTCTCCAGCTTCGTCAGGCAGTTAAACACCTACGTACGCCCTTCATTTCCTTTTTAATCGAAGTTTTCTCTCGTTTTATTGGAACCTATGGAAATAGCGGGAATTCTAAGCTTTTAAGACCGCAAACTGGTTCTACTGGGTTTGGAGATAAACCCACTAAACCCACATCTTGTCTAGTAAACCAAGTTAAAGATGTCGGGTTAGTTGGTTAATTTAGTGGCCATGACAAATTTTCTCAGTTAACTGCTAAAGGATATGTTCGCCAGACTGTGCTAAAGAAAACAGAGGAAACCTTGTACAATCCTGTTTTTTATTTATTTGGCGAGATTTGGCTGGTGATGCACTTAAATTAAACATAGAACCAATTTTGAGGTCAATGGATTGTGTGAGATGCATCTAATTATATTGGATGTTTTGAAAATAAATTAGTGTCGTGCTTTCTAGAATGGAGAATGCTAGCGGCATTCTTCCAATTGCAAAAAAGAATATAGGAATTCGCCCTTTTTCGTTAGGCACCTGTCCTTGTCAGGGTCTTTCGGTAATATACATGGGAAAGGTTTTGAAAGTTTCCCAAAATACCATTATATGGGAAAGGTGTCGAAACAAGGAGGGTGCAGTTCACTTCTTTTTTTGCAATCATGCAAGTGCTCCTTGCATTCTTCTTCTAGATTAACCTCTTTGTATGATGTTTAAGTGGATAATTATCGCATAATGGATTATTTATGGTTTCTATTGCTTTTTCCCAAGTATATGTATTACTTGATCCAAGTTATGTCGTTGTCTGTATGCTTTTCTAATTGGTTTCACATTTCACCAACATTCTAGTTGTGCACCTTTATTTAGTCTTCCTGTTCTTCAATCTTTGTTGTATTCAATTTGGCCATAAGACCCTACTTCAGAAAAAAAAAAGTGTTTTTGTTGAGGAACGATTAGTATTTGTTAATTAAAAATTAAGTGATTATTAAGTACGAGAGAAATGAGGAATTGTTTGACACTTTTGAAAGTCACAGCAGGTATGTTATTTTACTGATTTTTCTTAAAAATATTTGAGGCTTACGCCACATACCCCACCTCGCTTCACAAAGGCAAAACGCCTCATATATGCCTTGCGCTTTATAAAACAATGATAGAGAGTGGAACGATGGCAATATTGTGTACTTAACCCCAAATAGTTGGGATAAAGGTTTGTTGATTGTTTGATTTATTTTTATATTTGATGTTGTTTTTGTAGTATATGCAGTAGTCAAAAAAAGTTTATTGGAAGCTGTGTTTCCAATGCAAAGGCATATTTAGGAAAAAAGAATCATTGGGAGACAGATTTTTATGTTGTGGGATATGCATATGTTACTCTGCTTGGTCTCTATGACTGATGCTCCATCATTATGGGTTTTCATGTTATTATAAGCCATAAGATGGAGCTGGGAATTTTTTTTAACACTGCCCATATTGCTTCATCCGCGACTTGTTTCACTCCCGTTTTGTTTCATCCACATCTCAATGTCCTTCATCCGCTAGTGAAATTTACAAAATAAGCTTTTACCTGATTGAGTGTCAATATTAGTATCAATAAGGCATTTTTTGCTTGATTTGAATACTGACCTTGTGAATTTATAGCTAGTAAATATCCAAATAACAATAACTCAATCTACAATTTTAAACTTCAAGCAATTCCATCTTTCATGAATGAGCATATTGCATTGAAGTTGATAGTCACTTAGGTAAAGAGAGATGAAGAACGAGTTGCTTGTGCTACCACCTTCTTTTGAACTTTTATTTTTGATGGGTCGGGATCGGGATCGGGGGATAGAACTTTTTACCGACCTTTTCACCCGAACCATTGAGCTGTGGATTTAGTCCAAATCCAACGGCCAAAATGGTTTTTCTGATTTAGTAAAGAAGACACCACTCAAACGCCAAGCCAAGTTTCTCTCCAAAAGCCGATGATAAAACAATTGATGGCATTAATACATTGACACGTGTCACAAATATACGCCTCTCTGCTACAGTGCTACGTCTTGAGCTTTCGTCTGCTTCCAAAGTCTTCTTTGCAACTCTTTTTCTCTACAACTCTTTTTCTTCTACACTCTATTCTTCCATTTGTGATCTGGGTTTACATCGGGTTAGACTGCATATCACATAATTAAGCTCTCCTGCAAGCATGATGGACTGCCCGGATTCATATGGTTATCGGTTCCCCAGAGGAGTGATCATGAAGATGAGTTTTTTCTTGCTTCCTAGAAGTTGCAAGAAAAAACTCATCTCCTAGAAGTTGAGGCGTGCTACCTATCAAAAAAAAAAAGAAGTTGAGGCATGCTTCAATGTGGCGGTCGCAGCATTGATTTCAACTCTTTACAAGATTCATGGAGACCATTCTTGGGTTTAGATTACAACGATCGAAGCAAATCTAGGTATTGGTGTTAAGTTTTTAGGTGTTGGGGACCAACAAATGGAATTTGAAAGACTACTATTAAGCTTATCGAAATCCGACGCCTCGGAGGAATTAATCTTATCTTTCTTCACCTGGAGTTTTAAGGCTCGAGGGAGATCGGCTCGGTTAACCATGATTCGACAACCATTCACGATGCTGCAACGCGAACTAGAATTGTAATTCGCAATAAGCAGAGCCAAAAATTGGTCCGAATTTCTCAATCGAATTCGAGGTGAGCAAAGTCTCATAACCCTGGACGCTTAAAGAGCTTCTCGAGTTTGGAGAAATCTAGGGTTTTGTTGGGAACGAAAGGGATGGGTTGCAGATTTTCTTTCTCTTGTTGTCTTTGATGATGATCTTTGTGGTGGTGGCTTGCTTATTGGATTTCTAGTTCATGGTGTTGGATTTGATCCTGACTTTGAGACTGTAGAGGGTGTTCTTCTTCGATCAAATTGGGGTTTTGAATCTGCAACTCTTATTCTTGGATCTGAATTTGTAGCTTTTCTTCGATCAAAATGGGGTTTTGATTTTGCAGCAGAAGACGCGCTGTGATAGACACGTGCGCTCATTAATTCATTACTAAAGTCGCTTTCACGGTTTCCAATGACGGGCGAGTTCTTTCTTCGGCTTGGTGGTTGGCTCGTCATACAAAGAATAGTGTTCACCAGCTTGATGTTAGTAATAGCCGTCCGATTTAGAATAAATCGACGACTTAAGGGTTTGGGTGAAAAGCTCAGTAAAAAGCTTTGTCCCCCGATCTCGACCCTTTTTTGATAAGTGGAAAATATATTAATAAGGAAAGGAAAACACCTAGGCTAAAAGAGGTCGAGATGACCTGCAAAAGCGTAGGCATGCCCAGAGAAAAACAAACCCCAGCCTCCCTCCCCAAGGAGAATCGAAAATATCAATCCCTAGAGCGAAGGAGATCCATGCGAACACAAAGTCTTCGAAGAATAGCCCTTTACACTCTAGAAACGCCCTGGACCATAAAAACAACAACCCCTTAATGTTGAGAATTATCGATGCTTCTTCAAGACTCTTGCCTTAAAAAGCCCTTTGGTTCCTTTCCTTCCGAAGTCCCCACACAATGGCAAAAGGCAGCATCCTCCAAAGAATGTTACTTAGAGACAAGAAGGCTATAGACCGCCAATAGAGAATGAGATGCAACAGAGATCCCGGCATAACCTAAGTAATCTCAAACTCACAGAGGAAAGATGACCAAACCCCGTGTGCCACATCACAATGTAGCAAGAGGTGATCAACTGTTTCGCTGCCATGCCGACACATCCAACAATAGTCGTCGACAATGATGAGGCCTCTAGAGCACATATGGTCTACTGTTAATATCTTATTTAGAGACGCTTCCCAAGTGAAAAATGCAACCTTAGAGGGAACCAAGGGAATCTAAATTGAGGAAGTTGGAAAGGAGGATCCTACGGAGAAGTATGAAAACTTATAGAATGAGCTGATTGAAAACGATCCGTCTTTAGTCCTTATCCACACCCGCCTATCCTGACCCATGGGAAGGAGATGGACGTCAAGCAAACAAAGAAGCAGTCTGGATAGAGCCTCAATCTCCCAATCATTGAGCTTTCTTCTGAACCCAAAATCCCATCCGACAACCTCCCCTCTGGTGATAGTGCAATAAAAAATGGACCGATTCTTCCTCTCAGACAGAGAATAAAGTTCTGGGAAAACTACACAAAAAGGAGCCTCCCCACAATTAGCAAGGAAATATTCGAATAATAAGAAGAACAGTGCAAGTAAACAATAAGAAATCTTAATTGTAGAGATTAACAAACTATGCCAGAAGAGAAAATAAGAGAAGAACAATTTCTTCAATTTTGGAACTCAAAAATTCGATAAAAAATACTATTTACATTACTCTATTCACAACCCCCTTTATATAGTGTTTCTCTCTTCTCAAACTTTAACCTTCTAAACAAAAAAGACGCTTGCTAAATAAACTCTTTATCTTCCCTCATGAAGATTGTTGCATGCAATGTTAGGGTGATAGTGAGTCGCTCTTGTAGATCTTTGGTCAAGAAGATGCTAGATTGTAAGGTCGAGATTGCCTTAATTCAAGAATCAAAATTAGAAATAATTGACTGGATGGTGGTTTCAAATTTTTTGGGGCTGTAGAGTAACAGAATGGGTTGTTCTTCTTGTGTTGGGTAATGCAGGTGGAACGCAAAGATGTTTTAGTGGATATTTACTCAGTCTCAGTTCTAAAGAATGTAGCTGATCAATTCCCATGGTTTCTTACCTCGGTTTATGGACCGTATGATCAAAGGGCTAGAGGGATCTTTTTGCGAAGAATTGGACTCGATAAGGAATTGGAGTCATCCTTGGTGCTTTGAGGGGGATTTTAATGTGATATGGTTCTCTAAAAAAAAAGGGGATGCAGGGGGCAGAATTTACCTGGTCCAACAATCAAGATAATTCTTCATCAAGCCATTTTGACAGATTTCTAGAATTATGGATTTCTAATCCCCTCTCCAAGCTAGGCAACAAAAAGGTGTAATTCGGGTATTGTTCAAAAAGGTTCTTCTTAGACCTGTCTTGGACCATGTTCCCATCCTTCTTCACGATGTGATACCTAGGACAAGGCTGGCCCCTTTTAAGTTCCATAAAATGTGGTTTATCGAATTTGATTTTAAGGAGATTGTAGAAGAATGGTTGACATCTTGCTGCACTGGTGAAGGTGGGCAGGGTATATATTCTGTATGAAATTAAAGTTCCTAACAGAGAATTAAAATAAAGAGGTTTTTGGGCATGTGGGTGAGGAGTAGACATAATTGAGTCATAAGATTGTAGAGTTAAACAAACAAGAAGAAGAGTCATTTTTATATAAAGAAGAGACGGATGAAAGGGCAAGTTACAAAAGGAGGTTGGTGGAGCTGAGTGCGGAAGATGAAATCTCTTGGAGGCAAAAATCTAGGAAATCAGTGGCTAAAAGTTGGGGACAAAAACGCCAAGTTCTTTCATTTTTGTGCAAATGCAAGAAATAGAGCCAAGTTTTTGTGCAAGCTTTGGGTGGGGGGCGGTGATTGACTTTTATAAGCATCTTTACTTCGGAGAACATTTTTCTAGACCGTTGTTGGATGCTATTGTTTTTGATTTCTTGGATAATTCCAAGAGTGATTAGGTAGAGAAGAAGTTTGAAGAGGATGAAGTCTTAGAGACTATAAAATCCCTTAAGGGGGATAAAACACCGTGCTTAAATGCTTCTCCACAATTCGACAAAGAATGTAGGACAACATAAAAGTTGATGTAATGAAAGTTTTCGATGAATTTCACGATAGAGCAAGATGGGATAAGGGCTCAAATGCTACATTTCTTGCTCTCATTCCTAAGAAAGGGCGGAAGAATTGAAAGACTTTAAACCCACTTGCCTTGTGGTATGTACAAGATCTTGACTAAGGTTGTGGCTGGAAGATTGAAGCTAGTCATTGACCAAGTGGTGGGTCCTTACCAAGGTGCATTTATCAAAGGCCGTCAGATTCTGGATAGTGTGCTGATTGCAAGCGAATGTATCGATTTCAAGCATAGAATCGGTGAGAGAGGGGTTATTTATAAATTGGATGTGGAAAAAGCACACCACCATTATTGGTCCTTTCTTGACTATTTATTGGGAAGAATGAGATTTGGCCTGAAGTGGAGGAGTTGGATAAATGCTTCCATTTCTTCTGCATCTTTTTTGGTCCCTGTTTATGGTGCACCGGATGGATTCTTAATAGTTCTAGAGGTCTTATACAAGGTGATCCTCTCCATTCCTTTTTATTTTTGTGGTAGAGGCGTTGAATAAGGTCATTTGTAAGGTCTCACATTTGCATTTTGCTAATGAAAACGTTTTGTTTTTGGATGCTTTGGTGAATCAAGCATCTAATCTTTGAGGCATTCTTCGATCTTTGATGCTATTTCCAGTTTGAGAATCAATCTTGGCCTATGATACCCAGATACTTGTACTAGTGCCTCGTACCAGTGTCGTGTCGTGTCGACACGGATATGGACACCGGACACTCCACCGACACGTATCCCCACGTATCCTTCATAAAAAGTTGAAAAAATTAGAAAAAATAAAAATTTTGAACTACAAAATAAGATACTCGTATCCGTATCCGTGTCCTTGATTTTGGAAAATGTCGAGTCGTATCCCCGCTTCCCTTATCCGTGTCCGTATCCGTATCCAGACATCATAGATCTTGGCAAGAGCATGTTGATAGGGATTGGGGAGACTGTGGATGACACATTTGCATATTGTGCGAGACTTATGGGATGTTTGTTGGGTCATCTTCCTATATCATATATTGGCCTTCATTTGCATATTGTCCTTTCTTATGGAGGTAGTGTTACTCTCTTGCTGAAGATGTTGCTGTTGATTGCTCATCATTTGGAAGAGGCTCAAAAACAAATATCATTTGGTTAATTGGAACTTAGTTTGCAATGGTGCTTTGGGATTAAGAGAATTGATGTTTATGAATAAAGCTCTTCTTGCGAAGTGGTTATGTTGATTTGGAAGGGAGGAGAACTTGTTATGGCACAATGTTGTTCGGCATAAGTTTAAGAGGAGGTTTGTGAATTGTGATTGGGATAAATAGGGATGTTGATTTGGAAGGGAGGAGAACTTGTTATGGCACAATGTTGTTGGGGATAAGTTTAAGAGGAGGCTTGTGATTGGGATAAATAGGGATGTTTTGATATCTTATAATTATCAAAAAAGAAATGTTACTATATCTTATGGCATGGGGTGAATGTGGAAAGGCATTATGAAGAAATTCGAAGAGTTTAGCAGAAGCATCCACTACAAAATTGGCAATGGGGAAACAATAAAGGTAATAAATTTTGGCGCTACCCTTAACTTTGATCAATTAAAATACGGAATTAATTTGAAGAAGTTTAATTCGACATGCAGAAGTTTTGTAAAAATTTGCCAACATAGAGAAGTTTGCAGATATGATGCATTAAACATTTGTGATACTAATGTAGTTCAAATGCATGAAAAAAATAAAATTATAGAGAGTGTTTTTATAGGTGAACAACTTGAAAATAGGCAATCCGATGAGAGCATTTTATCTTAATTTGAACCGTACAAGTTGTATTTGACTCGAGAAAAATCTTAATGGAGTAATTGTTTTTCAACTTAGATACACTCAAAAGCAAGGAAATGTGGAAAAAATGGGGATAAATGTGTTTTAAACTCCTATATATTTTAAAGTTGTGGTCTTGAATATTATAATTCGCTGAATTATTACATGTAAGCTTCACTTTGACAGGTCATAAATCAACTAAGTTCGACAAAACTTTTGCAAATACTAATACCATCTTCTTTTGAAAGTAAGAATTGTTAATATGGGTGTGGCTATGTTCAAGGTACTAAACTATGGTTTCACCCTAAACCTCACTTGTTAATTTTTTTTTTTGATAAATTAACTTCTCTTAGCTAAAATTCGGAATTAATTCAAAGAAGTTCAATTTGACACGGATAAAATTTTTGTAAAAATTTGCGAACATAGAGAAGTTTGGAGATCTGATTCATTATGCTTCTGTAATATTAATTTAGTTTGAAAGAATGAAAGAAACATGGAATAACAGAGAATAGTTTTCACTAATGAACTGCTTGAAAATATGCAACCTGATGAGCATTTGATCTTGTTATCATCCTACAAGTTTATGACTCTAAAATTCTTACATAGCGATTGTGTTTTGCTTAAGAACTTCCTTAAAACAAGAAAATGTGGAAAAATGGAATAAATGTGTTTTAAACACTTATCTTAAAGTTTCGGCTCTAAATAGTAAGATTTGCTTAAATATTATCGGTAAACTTTTTTTTTTTTTTTTTGCTTAAATATTATCGGTAAACTTCACTTCAACAGGTCATAAATTGACAAAATCCGATGAAATGCCTTTGAAAGAATAAGAGATGAATGTGTGGTATTGGCAAGTTCGTCTTGTCCCACTGAAAGAGTTTTTGGTTAATCACTATTTTGTGAGGAAGATAGGGTCATAGAATGGTGCCTGTTATTTAGAAGAAACCTTTTAGAGAGAGAAATGGGAGAATGCCTTAATGTGTAGCATGTCCTTCATTACTTGTTCCTATATTATATTTTCATTTATTAACTTCAATTTAGAATTGAATTGAAGAGTAGAATTTGAGAATTAGGGTTAGGGTTAGGGTTAGGTTTGTGGAAGAGAGAAAGAAGAGAGAGAAGAAAGGATGTCAATTGTGCTTAGGTCACAATGACTCCATAAATCTTATTTATGTAAGTCCCAAATACAAGAGTCCCAAATACAAAAGACAAATATACCCCTCAAGGGGTATTTACAGAACTACCTCCCTGATACATATAAAATACGTATTTCTACGTATATGATAACACTCCTCCTCAAGTTGGTGCATAAATATCTCTCATGCCCAACTTGCACAAGCACTTATGGAGTTGCCAACTGGGAACTCCCTTCGTGAAGACATCTGCAACCTGTTCATCAGTCTTCACAAATGGGGTGCACACTGCCCCAGAGATAATCTTCTCTCTAATGAAGTGTCGGTCCACCTCAATGTGTTTAGCAGTATCATGCTGAACGGGATTGTGAGCAATGCTGATGGCGGCCTTGTTGTCACAATATAAGCTCACAGATCCAGAAACTGGGAAACCAAGTTCAGCAACCAACACTTTCAACCAAAGCATCTCACACAAGCCATGAGCCATTGCTCTGAATTCGGCCTCTGCACTAGATCTGGCGACCACAGGTTGCTTCTTGCTTCTCCAAGTGACCAGATTGCCCCCAACAAAGGTGCAATATCCAGAAGTGGATCTCCGATCATCTTTGGCCTCTGCCCAGTCTGCATCGGTATAAGCCTCTATACGCATGTGGCCATTCTTCTCAAACAGAAGACCTCTACCAGGGGCTGACTTAAGATACCTCAAGATCCGATGTGCTACCTATAAATGAACACCTCTGGGTGAGTGCATATACTGACTGATCACACTCACTGCATAGGCAATGTCGGGTCGAGTCAGGGAGAGATAGATCAATCGCTCAATTAGTCTCTGAAAGCTCTCTACATCCTGTAGGAGTTCACCACTGGCATCTGCTAGCTGGTGATTCTGCTCTATAGGAGTTTCCACTGGTTTGGTACCCAACCTGCCTGAGTCTTGTAACAAGTCTAAGACATACTTCCTCTGAAAGATAAAGATCCCCTGACTGGATCTTGCAACTTCAATGCCTAGGAAGTATTTGAGAGGTCCTAGATCTTTGGTTTCAAACTCCTCCGCTAACTGAAGCTTCAGCTTGGCTACCTCTGCTGCATCATTCCCTGTGAGAATGATGTCATCAACATAAACAATGAGGGCAGTGGTGTTCTTCCCTTGATGCTTCACAAATAGGGTGTGATCGGCTTGACTTTGAGTGTAACCCAGCTTCTTCACGGCTAGGGTGAATCTCTCGAACCATGCCCTTGGAGATTGTTTAAGCCCATAGGAGGGCTTTCTTCAGTCTACACACCTTGCTACTTTGTCCTGGGGGAGTGAATCTAGGAGGAGGCACCATGTAGACTTCTTCATGTAGGTCCCCATGAAGAAAAGCATTCTTTACATCTAGCTGATGCAAAGGCCACTCTTGATTTGCTGCCACTGACAACAACACCCTGATGGAGTTCATCTTTGCCACAGGTGCAAAGGTCTCCACATAGTCAATCTCATAGGTCTGGGTGTACCCCTTGGCTACTAATCTCGCCTTGTACTTCTCAACAGACCCGTCTGCCTTGTGTTTGACTGTGAACACCCATCTGCAACCCACAGGTTTCTTGCCTCTTGGCAGGTCAACAAGCTCCCATGTCCCATTCTCGTCCAGAGCTTTCATTTCCTCTATCATAGCAGCTTTCCATCTTGGTTGAGCCAGCCCCTCTGCCACTGAAGATGGTATAGGAATAGTGGAAAGGGAAGTGATAAAGGCATTATAGGAGGGGGACAAGGTATCATAGGAGACAAAGTTACTCAGAGGATGCTGAGTGCAGCTTCTGACTCCTTTTCTTAGAGCAATAGGAAGATCAGAAGTATCAGTAGAAGGAGAAATGACAGGCATAGAAAGAAGTGGAGGATTACCTGGATCCAAGGTAGGAACCACTAGTACTGGATCGGCTGTAGCTTTCTCCCTTCTGCTATAGACTTTGAGCTCCTTCTAAGCTCCAGGAGCACTATCAATCCCACTAGTAATATGAGTAGGTGGAGAGCTCTCAAACTCTAAGGGAGGAGATAGGGATATAGCAGGAAGAGGGACAGTCCACCTCTCTTCACTACGACTCTCCCCCTGAAGAGAGGTGTGGGAGAAAAAAGACAGCTCCTCACGGAAGGTGACATCCATGCAGACAAACTTCTTCCCAGAAGACGGATGGTAACACTTGTATCCCTTGTGGGTAGAGGAGTAACCAAGAAAGACGCACTTGAGTGCTTTAGGATCGAGTTTGGTGCGATGGGGACCCAGGATATGTACATAGCATACACACCCAAAGATGCGAGGAGGAATAGTGAATAGAGGAGAGCTAGGAACAAGGACTTGAATAGGAGACTGGAAATTGAGCACTCGAGATGGTATTCTGTTAGTCAAGTAGGCAGCCGTCAACACAGCATCCGACCAATAAGATTTGGGGACTTGAAAGCCAATCAAGAGAGACCGAGCTATCTCAGTCAAGTGCCGCATTTTCCTTTCAGCTACACCATTCTGTTGAGGGGTGTAGCTGCAGGAATTTTGGTGACAAATCCCATGGTCAATGAGGTAATGTTGAAGACCCCCGAACATATATTCTCCACCCTGGTCGGTACGAAGAACCTTGATGGAGATACCATACTGGGTCTGGATCATCTTATGAAAACCCTTAAAGATGGAATGAACCTCATCTTTGGTTTTCATGAGATAGACCCATGTACACCTAGTATGATCATCAACAAAAGAAACAAAATAGCGGAAGCCAAAGATAGAAGTAGTGGGGGAAGGGCCCCATACATCAGAATGCACAATGTCAAAACAAGTAGAACTTCTATTACCTCTGGAGGGATAATTCGATCTACAATGCTTAGAGAGCTCACAAGTCTCACAGTGTAAAGCCGAAAAAGAAACAGAAACAAACAAACTAGGAAATAAAAGTTTCAAATACTGAAAAGAGACATGCCCCAGACGGGCATGCCAGCTCAAAACATCTATCCTACTACTACTACTAGCAGACGACTGTAGTGCTGTGGGCTCAGGAAGGCGTCCATCCAGAAGGTAGAGGCCATAAGCTTCATGTCCAGTGCCAATCGTCCTCCTCGTCTCTAGGTCCTGAAAGACACAAGAAGTAGGAGAAAAAGTGACACTACAGTTTAGGGATTTAGTCAAAGCACTAACAGAAAGTAGGTTAGAAGTAAATCTGGGAACACGCAAAACTGATGAAAGAAGCAATTGAGGAGAGAGAAGGATATTCCCTTTCCCACACAGAAGATAAGGTGCCATCAGCTGTCTTCACCTTATCACGGCCAGAACATATGGAATAAGTAGAAAATAAAGAAGACAAGCCCGTCATGTGTTCCGAAGCCCCTGAATCAATAATCCAAGTGGGCCTGGATGATGGGAGGGACACATGATGAGCAAGTCTAGTGTTACCTGACTGTGCGAAGGAGGTGGATGATGTGGCAGATGGACCATCAAGCTGCTGAAGGAGGCGTCGAAGGCCTGCATACTCGGTGGCTGAAAAACCACTAGGAGGAGCTGAAGGAAGAGGGCTCGCTAGGGCCTGTCCTGGAAAAGGAGCAGAAGAATCCACACTGACTGTATGAGCACTGGAGGAGGCTGGCTGGCTAGGACGCCCATGTAGCTTCCAACACTTGGCACGCACATGCCCTAACTTGCCGCAGAAATCACACTTGGGCCTCTCTCTAGGCAGAGACTTCCCAGGAGAAGATCCAGTAGGAACATAAGATGGAGCTGAGGTAGGCTGATGAGATATACCCCTCGAAGGCTGCTGTAACTGCTGAGGCTGATAAGCAGGAGACGCTGCTAGCGCTAATCGCTCTAGAAGGGGATGCTCACTCTGAAGAGAGATCCTCCGACTCTCCTCACTCTGAAGATAGGCATTCACCTCATTGAGAGAGGGAAGATCCATCCTACTACTCAAAATCTGAACCCGAGCAAGCTCATAAGACGGATTGAGCCCAGCAAGGAAATCAAAGATCCGGCCCTTCTCTATATATCGACGAAAGGGCGCAACCTCTGATGGGTTGAGAGGCTGATAAGAGTAGTAATGATCAAGCTCTTGCCACAAGGTACGAAGAGCAGTGTAGTACTGGGAGAGAGACTTCTCCCCCTGCCGAAAGTGGGAGATAGTCTGTCGCAGCTGAAATGCCCGTCCTGTGTTTTGCTGCTGTGAGTAAGTCTTCTCAGTGATCTCCCAGACCTCTTGCGCTGTGCGCATAAATAAGAAACTCTCAATGATATCAGGCTCCATAGAGTTGAGGAGCCATGACATGACAGTAAGATCATCTGTCTGCCACTGTCGATAAGATGGATCGGTCTTGGGAGGCTCAACTGTATCTCCCGTAGTGTGACCCAACTTCCCACGGCCTCCAATAAACAACCGTGCTGCCTGTGACCAACGCAAATAATTCTTTCCGTCTAGCTTTACTGATGTGATTTGTAAGCTAGGGTTCTCATAGGCCAAGTGATGCACCATAGGGCCTACAATACCAGTGGAGGGAACATCAGTGCTCACATCTGACCCTGAAGGAGAAGGCAAGGAAGGAGTAGGAACCACGGGAGGCGGTGGATCTGCCATGAAGAAATAGGGCCAAGAACAACTATAGGGCGAAGAGGAATGTTATGACCCTATTTCTAGCAATATTATAGTAGACTTTTTATAATACTTTGAACATTATATGTATGCCATTTTAAAGGTCTCAACAATAGCTTTCTATCGGTATCAAGTTCGTCTAAATCGGACGTGCAAGTCAAAAGTTATTGTGTTTAGTTCTGGGCAACATTTTAAGTTTTTATTAAAATAGACAATTTTCAAAATTATAGTCCCACATCGGTTAAAAATAAAAAGTTCTGAGTTCTCAACCTCTATAAATACAAGGCCATGCCTTGAGAAAATTACATCAATTTGGGTATTTGTATTCTAACCCCTGAGGTAAGAATATTTGCAAAAAAGTCCCTCAACTAGAAGAAATTCTAGAAAATTCTCAGGAATTCCTAAAAATATTCAGGTCCTTTGAAAAGTTTTTTTTTTGTGGGGCCTACTGCCTCGAGATACGCGCTACCTCGAGATTCGCATCGTATGAGGTTCAAAGATTTTGGGATTCTAGCGTATTCACTGGTAAGTACATAGTTATTTATTTATTTAATTAATTAATTAATTATTATTTAATTAATTAATTATTTAATTAATTAATTAATTATTTAATTATTTAATTGATTAATTATTATTTATTTATTTATTTATTTATAAATATTTTTTTTATTTTTTATTTTTTTTTGAAATAGTAGAAAATTCACAGAATATTGTAGAAAAATTCTAGAAAATTATATTATTTTTGGGGAAAATGTCTGAAAATGCTATTCTTGTTATCTGTTAAATTTTAGCAAGGAAAAATCCCAATTCTTGTATTTTCCACATAAAATGTGTAAATGCATTGATAATTTCTTGTAATCTTAAAAACATGAAATTATAATAGATGAGGACATGTGTAATCTATTTAGTTGGATGAAGTCATGCTCAAATTCATTTAAAATGAGATATATGCGTTTTTCATCCGTTTTATGTATTCGTTTTCTAAGATATTAATAGGGCTTAAATGTTCTTATTTTTAGTTTCAAAATGCAAAAATAGGAATGCTATGCATGTAAAGATGTTTCTACAAACATTATTATTTATGCATATAAATACGATTGATGACATGAATAAGAACGTGATTGGGAATGTGGAATATCAGATTAGTTGGAATTAGGCGTTGTCTCATTTCTTTGAGACTCCTTGGGGTTTTAGTCTCCTAAAGCATCAGGCGTTGTCTTATTTCCTTAAGACCCCTTGGGGTTCCAGTCCCCTAAAGAAGAGGCGTTGTCTCATTCATGAGACCCCTCGGGTATTTATACCTAAAAGAAAATTAGGGAATCCGGAGAGAGGATACCTAATGAAACAATTAGTGTGCACATTAGGGATTTTACTTGTGGACTAGAAGTGTTGACATCGTACACTAGGACCGATGGAATGTTGGTACGAAATACATCAGAATTGATTGTTTGACTTTATAGAAATGGTCACGGGTATTCCGATAAGAGAAAGGTTGACTATTATATGAAAAGACTTCATTGTATTCGAAGTTATACGTAAGTAATTGATGGAGAGTTGAGTTTTATCGAATTACATGTGAAATACATTTGCAAATTGTATTTGTTTTAAAATAAACAAAAGTCGCTGATTTAAGTGGATTTTACGCATGAGGAATGTACTTACTGGGCCCTAGCTCATCGTTTTAAAATGTTTTGTTTTCAGGAAAGGATAAGGGGAAGTTGGACTGATGCTTCCGGCATTTCTGTCGATAGACTTAAGCTTTTGACGATGTTATATTTTGTTTAATTCTTCTATCTTGTAGAAGGATACATGAGTTATGTAGGTCCTTTGACCGTTTAGTAACATGTATTTGGGAGTACGATATATATACAATGTTTTCTTTTGGATGGGCATATTACGGTTTTGTTTGAAGTAAGACATCCTCTAACATTATTAATGTGTCAATGAAGTGCGTTTCGTCTTATGAATTGTTTAAACAAAATGAAAAAAAATTATCCGGTGTATTTCCGCTGCATCGTGATACCAGTTTTGTTTAACTGTGCGTTTGTATAATCAGATCGCGCCTCAAGATACGAGAAAGGTCGATATGACCTAATATCGGATTTGGGGGCGTGACAAGGAAAGTCACAAAAAAATCACCCCAGGATCAGAATAAGGCAAAAGAACCAGACCAGAGATTGTAGGAGCATCTACACAGGGTATATAGGACCCAAGAATTTCTCAAGAGACCAAAGAAAGGAGCTGGATGGAGAATGAGACTCAACACATACCCATACGAACCTCAAAATGGAGCATAAGTAGCCCAATGAAGGAGGAAATAGGTATAGATGTGCAAACAAACATCCTAAAACCAGAAGAACCCTGAACGAAGGTGTTTAGAGTCGAGTGGATGGGATTTTTTATCAAACTGATGGACATAGGGAGCAATATAGCCACCGGCGGTAACTACTTGGGGAAGAAAACTTCCCACAAGTCTCAAATCTTGATGGATCCTTTGAAGAAAGGTATCCACATGTCGGTTAGGTTGGGGAGGACTAGAACAAAGCAAGAAACCCCTCGAAAAACTTCATATAATGGTCGAAAAATGAGCTGGTTGACAAACTGGTTTGTGCGAAAATTTTGTGAATAATGGCCAAAAAACACCTCAAATGGATCCAAAAAATTCCCAAAAAATACCCAAAAAACAGGAAAAAAGGAGATCTATCAATTGGCGAAGGTTTCAGCAAACCTCGATTTTCGGGTTCATAGAGCTGATGACGTCAACAGGCGTCAGGTTGCCTCTGGTTTGTATCCAAGAACACTCCGGCGAGCCTCAACGGCAGATTGCTCTGATACCAAATTGAATTGAAGAGTAGAATTGGAGAATTAGGGTTAGGGTTAGGTTTGTGGAAGAGAGAAAGAAGAGAGAGAAGAAAGGATGTCAATTGTGCTTAGGTCACAATGACTCCATAAATCTTATTTATGTAAGTCCCAAATACAAAAGAGTCTCAAATACAAAAGACAAATATACCCCTCAAGGGGTATTTACAGAACTACCCCCCCGATACATATACAATACGTATTTCTACGTATATGATAACATTTAGTAATGTGTACCACTCGTGTTGTATTGTCCTTGATTGGTCATCCCAACAAGTAAACAAAGTATATTTTTAGCAAACATAATGAAGTTGACAATCGCAGAGAGTTGGCTTATTTGAGAGTTTGTTGATTTCAATTTCAGGAATCTTTATCCTTCTCAAATGAAACTCAAGTTCTCAAAGGGTTTGTCGCTCTAGCATTTTTTAGTTATCCTCTATAAAAATGTAGCCACTTGGGAAAACTTTCAGTCGATGTTGCCCAGGCCATGTATGTCAAATTTACTAGTATAAATAAGTGGAAAAATGTGATTTAAATTATCTTTATTAGGTTGTTTTAGCTTAAAAGATAAATGGGTAGGGTATTGGGGAAGAAAAGAACAAATTTTAATTTATTTGGCATGTGTATGTGCCTGCTTAAGCCTTGATTGCACCCTACTCCTTGAGCTTCAAGGCTTAAGCCTCTTATAAACTAGTCAAGGTTTAAGCCTCAAGGCTAGGACTCTCTGCGCCTTGCCTTGAGACGGGATTTCGAAAACATTGGATGGGTTACATCCAAGGTTTAAAATCTCAGTCATGTGAAAAACCGAGACAAACCTCGAGACGGAACAAAACATTCCCAAAACATTGGAAAATTGGCAAGACAAACCGAAACACTTCGAGATAAAGCGAAATATTAAATTTAATACACATAAGCTTATAAAAAAGATGACCCCTACAATTAGTTATATTAAAAGAAAGACATCTTTTCTCACTAATATACACCTATGTAACAAGGACACTACACTTTTAGGGTTTACATTACATAGATACACACCAATATCTTTGGCGGATTCTTCCATTTGCAGTCATGTGGGCCTTATGGAAAGAGAGAAATTCTCATATCTTTGAAGGAAAGGAGGAAGACATCCCAAGAGTGGTGCTGAGAGTCAAAGCCTTTTTGTATCTCTGGTGTTCCTCTACTCCAGAGTTTAGAGGCTTTTTTTTATTCTTGTGTTCAGATGGGAGGAGCTGATAGGAGGTTCTTCTACCATTTAATTTGTAAATATCTCTTTTTTGAGGATCTCTTCTGGAGGTCTTCCTAGGTTGTATTGTGTGGGATTATCCCTTTTGGGGTTTCCCCTTTTGTTTAATCTTATTTCTTAATAATAGAAAAAAAAAAACCTACTGATATATACACACTATGATACTTTATACTAAAAATAGCATGTCCGACATAGATCCTATATCCACTAAAATACTCGTCTTTACTAAATTAAGGTTGAAACTCGAAATGTAATTTTAGCTTTTGTTTTATTTTAATTTAAATTTTTTTAATTAAAAAAGTTTGTTGAAATTTAGTTAGTTCAATTAACTACAAATATTATTTGTAGATACACTATTTTAAATATTAATTTATCTTTGATTTATGATTTGAACTGTAGATCTAAATCAAATCTATTCTACATTATCCATAATTTAGATTTATGATTAAACAAATACGAATCACCCATTAGGTTCATTAAAAGATTGTTCAAACATTTTAGAGTTTATGCGCCCATCTTTTTGACAAATCATAATTTATCTCGTGGTTCAAGTCATCCTATCAAACTGATTTTTAGTCAAAGCGATCTCTTATTAGGGTTCAACTGATTGAAAATTTCAAGTTCATAAGTACAAGCACCATTGTATAATATAGATTTTTTACCATCATAAATGTGGTATTATTGACACTACCATGCGTTCAGTAGTATAAGCCTCTACCAAACATGGGGGGGGGGGGGATAGTCTTATTTATCTAAAATCCAACTTGTGGATTCCATCTAGAGTTAGGCCAAAAATTAGCCACACCAGATGATTTTAACCATCCAAACAATTGTTTGTTTTTGACTCGAACATAAGGGTGCCAATTTTAAAAAAAAAGGTCATTCTATCCTTGTCTAGTATGCCTATTCACTATTCCAGCCACAGTTACTCACAATCTGGAGAAGATTATGAGAGACTTTTTGTGGTCCGGAAAGGGAGATAGCGACAAGTTCCACTTGGTGGATTGGGGTAAGATTTGTTCTCCCAAGGAGGAAGGGGCCCTAGGGTTTCGGCACTTCCACGATATGAACACGACACTGCTTGGGAAATGGTTGTGGAGATTTGGGGAGGAGGAGGAGAGTTTGTGGAGGGGGATGATTGGGAGTACATATAGGTTTTTGGAGAATGGGTGGGGCAGTTATCCCGTTCAGACGCCTTACGGGGTTAGTATGTGGAAAGGGATCACAGGGTTTAGTGAGAAATTTGAGAGGGGCATTATTAACAAGGTAGGGAAAGGAGACAGGGTTAGATTTTGGGAAGATAAGTGGAGTGGGGAGGCTTTGTTGAAGGATGACTTTTCAAACCTATACGCTTTATCGGATTGCCAAGGAGCGGTGATCATGGACTGTACTGTTAGTAGGGAGCGTGACTGCTCGTGGAGTCTAGGTTTAAGTAGGGATCTTAATGACTGGGAAGTGGATGGACTAGCTTCTGTCCTTGGTAGGGTTGGAGTTAACCCTTGCCTAGGACATGAGTCTGATGCAAGAGTCTGGAAGTGGGACCCCAAAGGTAAATTCTCAGTTTGCTCTTTCTATGACAATTGCGAACCAAGGGGTATGGAGACCTTCCCTGTTCCTATAGTGTGGGGATACCCGATCCTTTCCAAGGTGAAGTTCTTTGTGTGGATGGCCTTTCATGACAAGATCTTGACTGTGGACCATCTTATTAGTAGGGGCATGATGATCCCTAATAGATGTGTTATGTGTAAAAATGAAGATGAGACAGTAGATCATGTCCTTTTACATTGTAGATTCTCCTTAGCAGTGCGGCAAGCGTTTTTTGCGTTGCTCGAGATCCCTTATGTTGTCCCTCATCATGTACGTGACCTTTTCCAAGGGTGTACGGACGGTTCCTTATCAGGAAGAGGGCGGCTTCTTACCATTCGCAATCATTTGGGCGATTTGGAATGAGAGGAATTGCAGGATTTTTTAAGACAAGGAAAAAGGCTTGAAGGAGGTGATCTTAGACGTGAAGTCCTTCCTTTTTTGTGGTCCTCGTGCTCCCCATTGTTTCGAGGATGTATTTTTGAGTCCTTTGTTTTCCGTTGGAACGAGAGCTTTAGGGATCCTACTCCTTATGTTAAGAGTTAGATCCCGGGCTTTGTACAGTTTTGGGGTTAACCTTTTTTATAATATACACACAATTATCAAAAAAAAATGTCATTCTATTGGATGGTTAAAATCATTTGATCAAGCTGATTTTCAGTCTATGTCCCCCGCACTTGGGATTCAGAAATTAGACTGTCTAGGTTAATAAGATGTCTCATCAATATAATATAGACTAGGTACTACCATCAGTATGGTAATACTAAAACTACATACTGTTTCTTTTCTGTATATTATGGGGACCCATGTCTTTGTACTATTTTTCTTTCGATGGTATGGTCTCTACCTTACAAGAGTTACATTTTCCTCTCCCAAGATATCCATTTGGGTTATTACTTCATCTGATTGGGAGAGGAATATAATATGTTTGAGGCTAATGACACAGTCGTAAGCGGATTCTTCACGAGATAAAGGCACTGTGAATTGATGTTTTATATCTTAAGATTTCGTATGGAAATTTAATTTTTGCCAGATAACAAGGCTCCGTGAATTGATGTTTTATAGATTGCTGGCATCTTTCAATTCAGTTTTCCTGATATCTGTTGAGGAGTTGCTTAAACTTCTATGTTTGTTTATTTGTGCCAGTAGCTGTGTAACATAATTATGGATTCGTGTCTTGGTATCAGACACAGGTATTACTGTACTGATATGCTGACACATATACAGTTTTTTCATATTCTACAAGATCTATATTTAATTTAATTTAGTTAGTATTAGTTTATAATTTAGAAAGACTATGTTTAGGTAAGTTGACATACGTGAATATCATACATGTGAATAATAGCTGCTAACAATATATTTGATAAATTTAAGATTTCCTTGCATAACAGTGTTGCCAGTGTCTCAGATGTGGCCAAACTTTCTTAAATGGTGGATTGACCTCGTTACATAAACCAGTATATTTATGGGATAGGTTGACAGAAGGTTTTGTGACACGTATAAAGACACAGTTGTAAGCGGATTCCTCGCGAGAATTTGGTAGTGGGGAAGCCGGATTGACCATCTGGGCCCTTCAATAGGTCTTTCGTTTCGCTATCAAGGAGGGCCCACATGGGGCTGATTTTTGGTGAGGATAATTTCCCCACTGTGAAGATTATCCTTACCAAAAAAGCAGCCCATTCCGACATTTAAAGCCTTATGAAAAGGGGAATGCAAGTTGAAAAATTCTGGATTGTCCGTTTTCAATGTCAACTTTTAAGTCCGCATTTGATAGGTTTAGAAGTTTCAGAAAGTGATATTTCTAATTATCAAAAAAAGAAAGTGTGATTTCTTGTGAGGATGATCTATGGTGAGGAGATCATCCTCACCAAAAATCATCCCTTAACTCATTTCGATGTGGGCCCCGTGACCGTGTGCCATTATGTCAGAAAAATGTGTCGACCCATCCTTATTAAAATTAGCAAATTCTAACATACAAGTTTAATATTCCTACCCCATCTATTCCACCATTAACTTGTACTGTCATTGGTCCTCAATGGCTAGTTAATTGATGTGTTTGGGGCTCCATGGATCCTTTTGAATCTATTTGATATTGGCTAGTTTATCTTACTTTTCTTTTATCATATTCTTTAGCAACTGATTGTTTGTCTTTGTTATGCTTTCACTTTTTTCGAGCAGGGTTTCAGGAAGGTTGACCCTGACCGCTGGGAATTTGCAAATGAGGGGTTTTTAAGAGGTCAAAAGCACTTGTTGAAGAGTATTAATAGGCGAAAACCCTCCAATGTACATAGTCATCAACAACCTCAAGGACAGACTACTACAGTCGGGGCATGTGTTGAGGTAGGAAAATTTGGGCTCGAGGAGGAGATCGAAAGACTTAAAAGGGACAAGAACGTCCTTATGCAGGAACTGGTTAGGCTAAGACAGCAGCAACAGGCAACTGATCACCAGTTGCAAACCCTGGGGCAGCACCTTCAGGGTATGGAACAGCGGCAGCAACAAATGATGTCATTCCTGGCAAAGGCCATGCAGAGTCCTGGGTTCTTAGCGCAGCTGGTGCAGCAGCAGAATGAGAGTACCAGGCGCATCGCAGGGGTTAACAAGAAACGGAGGCTTCCCAAACGGGAAGATAACTCAGAAGGCAAACATGCCACTGCTCCTGATGGGCAGATCGTTAAGTACCAGCCTCTGATGAATGAGGCAGCAAAAGCAATGCTCAGGCAGATACTGAAGATTGACACATCTCCCAGGCTGGAAATGGACAACAATTCTGAGAGTTTCTTGATTGATGATGTCCCCTCACCGTCCAATGAATTAGACAGTGAGAGCTCTTCAAGTAGGTTCTCTGGAGTGATGCTTTCAGAGGTCTCACCAAAATCGGGGCATTCATATTTGCCGGCGGCCTCAGGATTCCAGGGGATTCGCCCCTCAGCTGCCATATCCGAGATCCAGTCTTCCCCTGCTGTAGTAACAGACATGGTTACAGCATCCCAATTGCCAGATATGAGTGTGCTAGCTGGAGTTGAAGAGAGGGGGCCAATCACTCCTTGCAGGACGGACATGGTTATCCCAGAATTCCCTGAAATACCAGGAATGGTGCTGGAAAGCAATGTTGTTGACATTCCTTGTACTAATTATGTGGGGCCCGAGACCAGGGATGGTGGTTATATGGATCACATATCTGAGGGAGTGGATGGGACAATGTCCTTAGATACTGACAGGTTTTCACCTGATCCTGAGATGGATATCTTGTTGGATGGGATTCCTAAGCTTCCAGGCATAAATGATGCCTTCTGGGAACAATTTCTTAATGTAAGTGAAATCTCAGAGAACACTGATGAGATTGTGTCGAACACACCAGAGGTTGCCAAGGAGGTGATGCAACTTGGGCAGGAGAATGGATGGGACAAGGGTCAGCATATGGACCAGCTCACGGAACAGATGGGGCTTCTGACGTCGGAGATGAAGAGGAAATGATGTTGTGTATTGATGTATATTTGTTTTGTTTTTAGAGTCGTCGAAGGTAAAATCTGGCAACACTCTTTAATGATCATTATCATTGTCAGGACCCTCTCATGTAGGCCATACAAGCAGAGCTAATAGATACAGTACTCCTTAACCTATCTTCACTTTGCACATGCAAGCATGTACTTTTTTCATTTTTTATAAACCCAGGTGCAGGGGCAAATGAATCAAACAAGTCCCAGTGGTGTAAAAGCTCTCATTTTGGGTTCTGTATGGGGAAATGATCGGCTCATCTGCTGGGAGATCTAGCTAGCTAGATCATCCCCCCCCCACTGGCACCATGAGGATGAGAACTGGCAACCGGTTCCCTCTATTTCCCTACTTCAGTTTTTGTAGTTTAATATTAAAAACCAGAGAGAAACCGATGCCATTCTCTCTGGCAATCCCCCACTTCAACTCGAGAAAATTATGTGAACACTTTGGAATTTTAAAAGTAAATGTTTCAGGGATTTGTAGTGGGAGACGCAGTGGTGACTGAGGTTTTCTTGATGAATCTAACCTAATTAGTAAGCAATGTAATTTAGTTTAATTACAAACCTAAATAAAAATTTTCGTTAATGGGTGTAGAACACTTTTCTTATTACTTGTAACGGCTGTTATAACAAGTCAAATAACACACACACACACACCCAATTCATTATTTTTTTTTATTTTCCCAAGTTCAATTTTCAGCTAAACGATGCCGTTAAAAGAGGATACGTGGGTGTAGACATTGGGATGTCTACGTCAAAAGCGAGACTCAATCCCGAGTTTCATACATCAAAAGCGATTTCTGACTTGATTTGGCTTCCTTATGAAAGGATATTTCAAACAAGTACCCATATATCTATATTTGGTTGAAATTGATGAAATTGATAAAACCTTAAAAAAATTTACCTTAGTTACTGGCTGCAGATTTCCGTCAGAACGCGGATAAGTGAAATAAATATCATTTTTTTTACTTTACCCGAAAAAATGTCAAATCCAATGTGGCTAGAACTTACCCATGAAAAATGCAAAAATCCAACCATAAATCACCAATCAGGATGATTTTTGGTGTGGAGATCCAGACCAAACATTCATAGGGTTGGTGGGCCTAAAAGAGAGTGCCACAATAGAATTTCAAATTGAAAGCACAACGGCTTGCATTGCATATTTTCGCTAAAGTAAAAAAAAAAAATGCAAGCCCGTTGTGGTTGGAATTTGTAATCCCATTCAACTTCCTTGGACACAGTAGAACCTCCTATTCAAACAGATATTATCAGACAATCATCTCCTCCACGGCTCCACCGTTCCGTCATGTTCTGGCCAGAGTGCGCAGGAGCTGGTTCTTTATAGGATGAACTGGTTCGCTCCAAATCTCCACTGAAATTGCACATTGTGAGATTCTCAACAAATTTCTTCTTCTTCATCTTCTTCGACGGTGACCCGTTGTCATTATGTAATTGTGCTGAACCATTTCATATCTGTTTTGTTGCCAATATGGTGTTCTTCTTAATGCTTTCATGGGTTCCATGTTTTCTGTAAGGTTTTGAACATGAAACAGTACTTGGGTTATGATGAACCAACAAACTAGCAGCTTTGTATTAACTTTTTTCTTGTTTGGAGCTCTTAAAAGGCCAAAACCAAGACTCATGAATATCTGATTTTTGGATCAGAAAAACACTTTTTAAGTCTTCCTTTTTTTTTTTTTTCCAATTTTTGATGTGGGTTTGTTGCCAAACACCATATATAGGAGAGATTTTAAATATTAAGAGTATTTGGGAAAATACACACTCAAAATGATTTCTTGATTCCTTTAATTTTTGACAAGTAAAAAGGTTTTATTAGATGGTGGGCTTTAGAGGCTGAGGGAGCCTACCAAAAGCCAAAAAATTACAAATTACAAGAAGAAAACAAAAGCAATATCCACAAGAATAAGATTACCCCATACAACCCAATCACCTCCCCACCTCCCCCTCTAATCCTTCCCCCTTTTGACCAGTTCAGTCCATTTGAAGACGACGCCCTCAAAAGAAACGCTTTTTCCTTCCTCGTACAACTTAACCTAAAGATATACCAATGCCTTGACCTCCGAATTAATTTTCTCCAATTGAAGACTTCTGCTTTCAGATTCCCCGCTCTGCAAACAAAGGGGACAGTGATCTACAACTCTTACCCCTCTTTTCCACAAAAAATCCATAGTGTGAAGTCAGCCTGGGACCGGATACCATGCCAGAAATTGCACTTCGTACAGGGCTTTACCTTTACATCTCCAAACCCTAGATTATCTTACAAAGAGAAGGATTTAATTTTGATCTTAATCATTTTCTCTTCATAGAAGGATCATGTTGGAACACGAGATTATCTGATCAGTTTCAAATTTCCACTTGAAAAATAAAAAAGCTTAACACCAATAGCTAATGGAATTTAAATTGAATATCAATATTAGTGTCGTGATCAGTATAATAGCAATTACACTCTTTCCTTTAATACTAAATACGACTTAAAACTTATGAGCGCAGGTTGTCAGTCTTGTGGGTCCGCAAAAGGCATCTCTTCATCCTGATGATATGCTACTTGTCAAACACAATGTGATGCTCAGAATAAAGACATGAGGATTTGTTGAGCAAGAGTTGTGGTAGCTCTCCAACTAGGGTTATAAATTGCGGCATTAGCTCATCAATTAGGCTTTCCTCCCAGACAGTTACAAACTGTCTGTGTTGGAATTTCTTCGATGGTTCTAAACCATGAAGAAAGCCCTTTCATCGGCGGTTTTCAACTGTTGATGAAAGCTCTTTCTCTATCTAGTGGCAGCTACGCTGATGGCTTCTGCAGCGGTCGATAACTATTGGCAAAGGTTATGCTGATTGTTTATAACTGTCGATGAAGGTCGTTTTTTTAGGTAGTGAAGGTTTGTGCAAGTCCATCCTGTGAGGAAAGGTTGATACATGCATGCTGATTTGGTTGGAAATGGTGGTCAGTTTCAAAGGCTAAAAGATTGGTGGTACAGTGATTCTTTATTACATCATTAGCCTTGTGGCCATGAATGCATAGTTGAGATAAAATACATCAAGGACAAGGCTACAATGCCTATACAGAGAATACCTGTAACTCCATTTCACTTGATCCCGCTTGGGACCAGCAGAACACACCAGACCATACCATGAATATATGTGATAACAATGGGGCAAAAGGGTTCTCTGCAATGTTATTCCCTCACAGTTTCCAAACTTGGTCTTGCGCTTTACTCTTGAATAAAGACCGACCCCAATGTATTTGAGAACTTATACAAACATTTAGATCTGGGATCTTTTTAATTGTTCAGAAGAGTCTCATGTGTTATGCACCAAATTCAATCAAGTTGATCTTGAAAACCAGATATGTTTCTGTAGACTACTTCAAAACTTTAACACTGAACAGGGGTAAGAGAGTTCCAAAAGAACCTGTAAGGGAGTACCCGGGAAACAGAATGAGGATCTACCAAAAATACCAAGAACCTTGTTGCATTTCTTCTCTTTTCCACCACAACCACATACAGCCCAGCTTTGTGATGTTGGTCTTGAATTTATTGGAGGTCTCATGCTATGTTATAGAAAGTAGAGTGAATTCGTCATGTAACCTAAATGGAAACGTCTACAGTCAGAATAGAAAAGATCTGAAGAGATCTTCAAACCATTATTACATTACTGTCAGTTCTGCGGTGAAGTTTCACGAGAAGAAAGATCTTTTACTGTTGCGTTCCAGTCGAGCTTCCCTCTGTCAAAACAAAGAAGATAGGTATAAGGCATGCAATAGGAGCATATAGCCTGATATGGTAGATGCGCCCTAGAGAGATTCAAGTTGAGCATGTGCAGGAGAACGTGGCTCTCTTTTGACCCTTCCTCTCGGTTTTATTTTGAAAGAGAAGGAATTAACTTGTGAATACTACTCACATCAGGAGGGAGAATGGAAAGAAGCCATCCAGCCTACCTTGTTACACGCCACACATCCAGAGGGAGCTGGGTTGATGGCTCCCACAAGAAATATCTCAGGGGCTAAGACTGACTGGATATGATGATTTTTTTTCATAACATGGGTATCTGGGCCCCTAAGAGCACCCGATTAGTCCCACAGGGCACGTATGTCCACCCCTTCCACACGTACCAGGTGTACTGGGATAAATCCCAGGGGGGGGGCCCAAGGGAGATTATAACTCAGGACCTCCGCTTCCTGAGGCCTACCCATCCAATTCATAATATTCTTTGAGATGGTAAGAAAAATATATAGCAAAACGTCAAGATAATAATAATAATAAAAAATAAAATAAAAACCAAGAAGAAGGAAAAAGAAGAAGAAAGGCCCAAATAAAAGTCTATAGGTTGGATAATTAGGAGGATCACCCAATCGATTCGCTTTTATATCTTGAAAATCTACTAGGTGCCATGTATATGGAAGATACACCCCAATATGACATGGGTGTTCCTCTTAGCTTCTTGGAGCTCCACTTTTTTCCATAATGCATTTCTTGCCCTCCCAGAAAATGAAAATGAACAATATAAAAAAAAAAGCATCCATGAGAAAGGAGCATTATTAATCTGGAATGAAGAGGACACTGTACCTCCTTCTTCTTGCATTCCTTGTAAACATCAAATTGTTCTTGACATTTGCTCTTGTCTGATTTAAATTCCTCTAGGCCTGCAATATTTGCTTCAAAAAGTAAGAGTCCAAGATCTAGAATCAACTTATAGATCAGAAGGACATTCCATTTCTTAATGAAATTGCTCTGGCAGACACAACAGAGACATGGATGAAAAACCCATTCAGACTCTTTTTTTTTGTAAGCATTCAGAAGAATTCTTAACTGTACCTTTCTCTTCAAGCCTGCTGGGGCAACTGATATAAAGTCTGTACAATTTAAACATATTTCTCTTTATCTGATACATTTTCTATGATTTACACTATCTGAACTAATATTTATGCAATGTATAGGTTTTCTCCTTACCATAAAACCATACAGGTTTTCTGCTCAGACACCTCATGCCCATGTCCGACGTTGTCGCACTTGTTCAAGACATGAACGACATCTAATATTTTTGAGAAATGATGATTTACTTGTTAAAATATTAGGAATTCCATAAAAACAGAAGGGTTAAGCAATGCAAACCGCCAAAAACAATTAAAGCAGTGGTATAAAAAAAAACACAATTAAAACAGCCAGGAACACAGTAGCCAAAGCATTGCACAGACTGACCTGCAATTGATGCTCTTGGTGCAACATCATGAGGCTCCTCTGTAAGGCCTAATCAGATTGGCACAGGGGCACAACCTTATTACTAGTGAAAAGTACGTCTTAGCAGCTTCGCAACGCAATGTCAAGCCAAGATGTGCCCAGGATCAAGGAAGGACGAGGATTATTTAAATTTTTGAAAGAGTTTGTCTCATTATAATTCTTTAATTTTTATTAAATCACAAATCCCAATGTAGTATACAGTTTCTTAAATTAAGATACTGTATATTCTACAACGACGCTTTACATTAATAAAATAGAACATAAACTTAATATGGGTCGAAGAACAGAAAGTTTGCGATGGAAGCCCATGGTTCGAGGACATTGAATTTCAATTTTCTGCAAGCCGTCAATTTCTTCTAATGTCATCTATCTTGATACTACCAAGCAAATCTGGGCTGCAGTTCAAGAGATGTACTCTCAAGAGCGGAATGTCTCCCGCATTTATGACTTGTTTGAGTCTATGTTTACTATGAAGCAGGGAGATAAAACTCTTGGTGAGTATTATAGTTCACTCCGAGGTATGAGGGAGGAACTTCAACAGTATCAGCCCTTGACCACTGATCTGGAGCAACAGAAACGACAAAGGGAAGAATTTCAGGTTGCCTTGTTCTTGTCTAACTTGAATCCTGAGTACAGTTCGATTAAGGGACAAATTTTGGCTAGTGAATCTCTTCCAACTGCAGCCAATGCCTTTTCTCGTCTTCAGCGTGCCTCCCTTGGGAATGTGACTACTCCCAAGGAATCTTCCGCATTGGTTTCGAGTAGTGTTTCTGAGTCTTCCCGTGGTCGTGGAGGTTGTGGTGGTAGTGAATGTAGTGGTTTTAGATGTCGTGGTAGTCGTGGTGGTCATGGTGGTGGTTGAGGTGGTGAGATGAAGTGAACGTATTGTGGCTACTCTGGACATACATAGCAGTATTGTTGGGATAAGTGGGGGAAGCCCTCTTGGGCCAATCAAGCGTTTGATGAGTCTTCTCAACCACCTACAGACCCACCCTCTCAGGCACCCACTGGTGTTCCTTCTGAGTATACTGCTCAGCTTAGCTAGCTCCTTCAGAAGTTGAATTCGTTGACTGCTAGTTCTTCACAGCCAACCGCCACTATGGCCAATACAGGTAATTCTGCATGTTTGGCCGCCAAGTCTCCTTCCACCTAGGTCCATCGATTCAGGGGCGAGTGCTCATATGTCTGGTATACCCTCCATCTTTTCTAATTTTCAGTCCATTAGATCTCATATTGTTTTAGCTGATGGGTCCACTCGTAAACCATTTGTTTCTTTGTCCTCCACTTTGAGTGTTCCTGACTTTCCATTTAATTTATTATCTGTTACTCAACTCACTAAATCCTTACAGTGCTCAGTAACCTTTTCTCCTAATTCTTGTGTTTTTCAGGATCTCAAGACGAAGAAGGTGATTGGTTTGGGGCATGAGAAGGACAGTTTATACTACCTGGATCTTAGAGCACTTGCATCTGCAATGAGTGCAACTATGTCGCCACTTCAGTGGCATTTTCGTTTGGGCCATCTTTCATTGTCTAATTTACGTCGTGTCATACAAATGTTGAGTCCAATGTCTGTTTTAGAATGTGAAGCTTGTCAGTTAGGCAAGCACCACCATAGTTCTTTTCCGCATCGTATTGAGAGTCGTAAGTCTAGTCCTTTTGATGTAATTCACACGGATATTTTGGGTCCTTCAAGAATAAAAAGTTTATCGGGTTTTCATTATTTTGTTGTGTTTATGGATGATTATTCTAGAATGACATGGCTATTTTTGTTAAGAGTGTTTTGGAGTTTATGTAATACACCCACGTAGGTGTCTCAAGTGGGCTGCGTCCCACTTCCCACGTGGGGCTTTTTCGAGTTTTCACTATTAACGTGAATAGTGTCGCGTGAATAGTGTCACGTGAATAGTACCACATAAATAGTGTCACGTGAATAGTGTTACTCTTTTGTAGGGTTTCTCCCCATCATATATACATACAATGTGTGAGAGAGAATGAATTAACAATTCATTCTCTCCTCTTCCCACAACTTCTCTCTCTAACCCTAATCTTCTTCTCCACCTTCCGCCTCCATTACACTTTTTCCTTCTTCTCTCTACAACCTTCATTTACTGGTTACAACCTTATTTATAATAAATAGATCGATCCGAATTACCCCGTGTTTTAACCACGTTTTATAATGAGATATCTGTTCAGTTTGGCAAGCCTATTGAAATAATTCGTCCTGATAATGCTCTTGAATACATGCAAGCCTCTATCTAGACCTTTTGTTCTGATCGAGGCATGATCCATCAAACTTCTTGTGCTCATACCTCCCAACAACATGGTGTTGCGGAACGTAAGCACCGTCATCTGTTGGATGTTGCCCGTACCCTTATGTTTCATATGCATGTCCCGAAACCTTATTGGGGTGATGCTGTCATCACTGCCTGCCACCTTATTAAATGTATGCCATCGTCAGTTCTAGATGGTCATTCTCCTTTCTCCCTGTTGTATCCTAATGTCAATCCATTTAATGTGCCTCGTGTATTTGGTTGTGTCCTTTGTTCATGTCCTTGGACCTGGTCATGACAAACTCTCTCCTCGCTCTGTTAAATGTATTTTTTTCGGCTACTCTCGTAATAAAAAAAGTTACCATTATTATTGTACTGCATCTCGTCATTATTATGCTAGTGCTGATGTCACATTTTTTTAGTCTACTATTTTTGTCTCTTGGAGAGTTATGATTCGGATCTTGTGTCTCTTCGTCATGGTTTAAAATTTCGGAATGTTTCATAATGTTTCGTATGTTTCGTTTCGTTTCGTAAGGAAACCGAAACGAAACATTGAATATTTCGTATGTTTCATTTTATTTCGTAATGTTTCGGTTTGTTTCACCGAGACAATTCGATACAATCCAAAAAAATAAAAATAAATAAAAATATAATTTAATGATTTTGAATAATATTTCGTAATGTTTCGGAATGTTTCGTAATATTTCGTAATGTTTCGCAATGTTTCGTAATGTTTCGGAAATGTTTCGAAATTTTCGTTTTTTCAATGTTTCGTGAATGTTTCGTTTTGTTTCGGAGTTTGTCTCGGTTTTTCATTTGACCGAGACATTCATCCGAAACGAAATTTTAAACCTTGCTCTTCGTCAGGGAGAATTTACTAGTTCTTTACCTACTGTGGTCCCTAAGTCTGTTATACAAGTTATTTCCCCAGATGCTTGCACAGATGCTTCGATCAATGTTTATGAGCGTACCAAATCGTGTGCAGTTGTGCCTTATGGACAGGATCTACCTCCTGATACTCAAGCCCCTGATCCATCATCGTCTTTGCTTGAGGTTCTTACTTCTGCTCCTTCCCCGGTTTCCACTGCAGACTTACCAATCGCCTTAAGGAAAGGTACTCACGCGTGCACTAAACATCCCATTGTTGACTTTGTTTCACTTCATCGTGTCTCCTACCTTTCGGAGTTTTGCTCTCTCATTGTTTGCTATTTTTGTTCCTACTTCTCTTACGCAAGCTCAGTCTTCTCCTGGTTGGAAATTGGCTATGGATGAGCAGATGGCTGCTCTTCATCATAATCGTACTTGGGATCTTACTCCACTTCCTCTAGGGAAGCAGACTGTTGGATGTTGATTGTGTACACCATCAAGTATTTTCCCGATGGATCTGTTGAGTGCTTAAAGGCGTGCTTAATCGCCAAGGGTTATACTCAGACTTTTGGTGTGGATTATTTTGAGACTTTCTCCCCGGTGGCTCTAGGGCTGCAATTCGGGCAGGTTGGGTCGGGTTTGTGATCAACCTGAGCCCAACCCGAGCTTCAAGGATGTGAGCCCGAGCCCGAGCCCAACCCGAGGTTGGGCCTAGATTTCCCAGCCCGAACCCAACCCGATCGGGTTGGTCGGGTTGATCAATTACTAAAATAAAAAGATTTGCTTTTATGGTTCTCACTTCTCATCAGGAAGCACTAGTTCCCGGAAGAAAAGAAAAAAAACCTGGTTTGTTGTTCTTACGGAGTACCAGTGACGCATGTTAAGGTAAATCATCATAATAGGGTTCAGATCAGAACTGTTCATTTTAGGGAACTCATCATCATAAATCTAGTTCTTGTTTCTTAAGAAGGGAAAAAGTAGTAACATGTGCATGTTGAGAAGGAAGAGGGGGGAATGAGGGGGCGTACTGACGACGATATGACATCCTCTTGTGAGCCCTACCTCTGGACTTTTTCTTCTTATTCTGCTTCGTAACCTTTGGGGTTTTACCTCTCACTTTTCCAGTCCAAGTCAGAGATGCGTGAACCTTACTTGCAAATCGATAAACAAAGAGAAACCTAAGGATCAACAAACAAAGAGCTTACCCATGGCGAAAGATAGGGTTTTTGTTGTTCTCTCTTATGGCTCCTTAGAGAAAAAGGGAACTGGGGAGAGAAGAGATCGACAACCCTAATCCTATTAAGTAATATATATACTTGGGTTTTAATGATCTATATATTATATAAACATATTACATGTATTGTCGGGCTCGGGTTGGGCCGAGCTTCCTCAAGTTTCAACCCGATTTCTATCGGGTTTTCAAAATGAGGCCCGAGCCCGAGTCCGAGTGCTGAAGGGGCGAACCCAACCCGAGCCCAACATCGGGTTGAGCTTGTCGGGCTCGGGTTGAGCCCGCCCAAGTTGTAGCCCTAGGTGGCTCGGCTGAATTCTGTTCGAATTCTTCTATCTGTGGCAGTATATTGTGATTGGCCTTTATATCAGCTGGGTATAAAGAATGCCTTCTTGCATGGGTACTTGCAGGAAGAGGTTTATATGGAGCAACCGCCTCCTGGGTATGTTCCTTTTGGTCAGGCTCAGTTGGTTTGTCGCCTGCAAAACGTTATTTATGGTTTGAAGCAATCGCCTCAAGCTTGGTTTGATCAATTCAGTTCAGTTGTGCTTCATTATGGTTTTCTTCGCTCCACTTCCGATTATTCGGTTTTTGTCAAACGGTCTTCCGCCAGTGTTATTGTTCTGACTATGTGGATGACATCATTATCATAAGAAGTGACTCTTGTGGTATTTCAGAATTGAAGACTCATTTGTCTAGGTAGTTTCATACTAAGGATTTGGGTCTTCTCCGTTATTTTTTGGCATCGAGGTTGCTCGTTCCAAAATTGGTATTAGCCTTTCTCAGCACAAGTATGTGTTGGACCTCTTATCTGAGACAGGTACGCTAGGCTCAAAGCCGATTGATATTCCTATGGATCCCACTGTTAAGCTTGATGCTGAACATGGGGAGGTTTATGCTAATGCTACTCGTTACCATCGGTTAGTTGGTAAGCTGATTTACCTTATTGTCACTTGTCCAGACATCACCTTTGCTGTTGGCGTAGTTAGCCAATTTATGCATGCTCCACGACAGCCACCATGGTTCAAAGTACACGGTATCGTTCATTGGCGATAAGGAAACGTATCGAAAGTATCGGACGAAACTTCGTGAAACCGAAACGAAACGAACGAAACCAATTCTAGAGGCTTCAAAAAATTTTGAAAAAATGCTAGAAAATTAGAAAAAAATAAGAAACTTATAAATGCAAGAAAATTTTAAATAAATTATATTAAACAACTAATTTATGATCAAAATAATTGATTTACAGTGTTATTGGGTTGGACCGAATGTTTAATTTATGATCAAAATAACATAATTAAATAATCATAACATAATGTTTAATTTGAGTGTCACCATGTCTACGATGCATTATCTACAAATCAAGGCCATTGGCTAAGCCATACAATCGCACACTTAAATAGTTGAACTAAGCAATCATCATTCAAAGTTGAAAAGCAAGTTTACAATCACACAAACACAATCCTAAGTCTCATAGCATACAATCTACTGCCCATATTGGTAATGGTATGGGTAGAATAAGCCATATTGCTCTGCAGATGAGTCATAGTCATTTGTACGAGTCTTGACTCTGATTGGAACTGGACTCTCCCCCCTGATCATAAGAAAAAGGCTGAGGCTGATCGTAATATCCGTATGGTGGAGGTTGAGCATATCCATAAGGAGTCTGACTCTGATTGGAACTAGACTCTCCCCCCTGATCATAAGAAAAAGGCTGAGGCTGATCGTCATATCCGTATGGTGGAGGCTGATCATATCCATGAGGAACGTGACTCGAATAATCTTCAAAACCTCGCCTGTGAGTATTCAAACTCGGATGATCATCAAATGACATCTGTTGCACCTGCTCACCCAAGTCGACATCTCCATGTCCATGTCGATATTGGGTATCTATGTCATCATCACTCAAATATGTAGTTAACATCGCCAATCTCTTACGCCGTTTTCTAATGCCGTGATTAGAGTCTTGCGTGGTAATGAAATCATCGACAAGGTGTGTATCCCCAAGCCAACCCTCCTCCAGAGTCCATCCAACGCCTCCAGCACCCCCACTGCCACTAGCACTTCCACCAACACTCCCACCAAGGGTCTAAGACGTCATTCGCTTCAAAGATATAATCCAAATCAATGCGATTATAGTAATCGTCATCTTCCCTCTTATCCATTAAACAACGAACTCGCAGCCTCATATTGTAGTGCACACACACTAATTGCTCTAATTGCTTCATCGATAAACGATTACGAGCCCTCGTATGGATAAAAGCAAATGTGCTCCAATTCCTCTCACAACCTAATAAGGAGCACGTTTGACTCAAAATCTTGACTGCAATTGATTTTAAATGTGGTGCAGACGACCCATAATTTGACCACTACTCGCCTACAAAATTAAGAGTAAGCTGCATTAGTTTTTAGTAATAAGATGATACTATTGCACAATTGCATTGTGCACATACCAGACATATCAGATTTGCGCTGATGCTGTGTAAGGGCTTCACCAAATTTTCCTCTTGCCTCTACAAATAATTTTATCTACATTCAAGTGTATAAAAAAGTTAAAAGCATATTATCACCATATATCTTTTAACATTATACAAAACATGGATACATACTTCGTTTATTGCTTGCCCTTGTTTATCCATTAATGGCTCTAATCTCTTAATCACTTCATATAGACCTTCTTTTATCTCTTCGTGATTTGAAATGTTGTCGTATTGGAAGACAGGGTCCAAGAAGTATGCTATTTTCACATAAAAGGTTAAGAATTAAAATATACACTATCAAGTAATAAAATAATAATTTAAGAACGTATAATTTACATAAGAAATAATTTACCTGCTGCATGCGGAGGATGGTGTAGCTGGCCTTCCCATCTCTTATCAATGATGTCCCAATACTTCTTGTAATGGCGACATCCGGCTTGGATTGCCAACTTTGCTCTATCCATTGCCTCGTATATAAAACCTAAAGTTGGTTTTTTATCTTGATCTACCAACTTTAACACTTTGACAAGAGGCTCAAATGTTCTACATGTTTCTTCCGCTTTCGTCCAAAACTCTGACGTCAATACATAATTAGACACTGTATCTGCAAGTTCTTTCTTTTCTCTGTCCCTCCTATACCTTGTTATAAAAGCCTTCCATTCCTCCGATAAGAAGAGATTACGTAGTGGAACCTGATGACGCATGAGACTCTGTAATGCAATAAACTAAGTCGCAAATCGTGTGATGCCGGGTCTCAATAGGTCCCTATCTTGAGTATATTGCCTCATCAAATTGACAGCCTTTGCACTATTATAGATGAAGCCTGTGATCTTCCTTGCTTTCTTAATCGTCGAAGAGATCAACTTTGTCTTCCCAATCTCCTCTAACATGAAGTCAATGCAATGAGCTGCACATGGGGACCAAAACAAATGTTTCATTTTCCTCATCAACAATTTCCCTACAGCTTTGAAATTTTGCGCATTGTCAGTGATGATTTGGATAACATTTTGCTCACCAACCTTCTCTACCACAACATCCATTAACTCAAACAAATACTCGGACGTCTTGTCCCTAGTAGACGTGTCGACCGATTTATGAAAAATCATATCTCGATAACAATACACCATAAAATTTATAATCGATTTTCTGGTCTTCGAAGACCATCCATCGCACATAATGGTGCAACCATGCACGCCCCGTCAAGGTATGGGAGGGTCTTCCGCCGCACTTTTAGTGCTCGAGAAGCTGAAGAGGATATAAGCAGGGCACATAAGGAGAAGGAGAGTGCAGCTGCTCATAGCAGGGGACTAGATTCATTTTTATATAGATCAAAATCTGTTACACAGAAAAAACTGAAGGAGGTTTGGGGTGGCAAGATGTTTATGGGTAAAGTGGGAAGAGTCATATTATCAGACGATGATCGACACTATTGCAGAGGCAGGGCCTGGAATTAGAGGACCCACTCCTTTTCAAATTAGTGGAAAATATTTAAATGAAGAGGTATCTGAGCTGCAAGACTACATCAATACATTGAAGGTGAAGTGGGGCGTGCATGGTTGCACCATTATGTGCGATGGATGGTCTTCGAAGACCAAAAAATCGATTATAAGTTTTATGGTGTACTGTGATCGAGATATGATTTTTCATAAATCGGTTGACACGTCTACTAGGGACAAGACGTCCGAGTATTTGTCTGAGTTAATGGATGTTGTGGTAGAGAAGGTTGGTGAGCAAAATGTTATCCAAATCATCACTGACAATGCGCAAAATTTCAAAGCTGTAGGGAAATTGTTGATGAGGAAAATGAAACATTTGTTTTGGTCCCCATGTGCAGCTCATTGCATTGACTTCATGTTAGAGGAGATTGGGAAGACAAAGTTGATCTCTTCGGCGATTAAGAAAGCAAGGAAGATCACAGGCTTCATCTATAATAGTGCAAAGGCTGTCAATTTGATGAGGCAATATACTCAAGATAGGGACCTATTGAGACCCGGCATCACACGATTTGCGACTTAGTTTATTGCATTACAGAGTCTCATGCGTCATCAGGTTCCACTACGTAATCTCTTCTTATCGGAGGAATGGAAGGCTTTTATAGCAGGGTATAGGAGGGACAGAGAAAAGAAAGAACTTGCAGATACAGTGTCTAATTATGTATTGACGTCAGAGTTTTGGACGAAGGCGGAAGAAATATGTAGAGCATTTGAGCCTCTTGTCAAAGTGTTAAAGTTGGTAGATCAAGATAAAAAACCAACTTTAGGCTTTATATACGAGGCAATGGATAGAGCAAAGTTGGCAATCCAAGCCGGATGTCGCCATTACAAGAAGTATTGGGACATCATTGATAAAAGATGGGAAGGCCAGCTACATCATCCTCTGCATGCAGCAGGTAAATTATTTCTTATGTAAATTATACGTTCTTAAATTATTATTTTATTACTTGATAGTGTATATTTTAATTCTTCACCTTTTATGTGAAAATAGCATACTTCTTGAACCCTGCCTTCCATTATAACAACATTTCAAATCACGAAGAGATAAAAGGTCTACATGAAGTGATTAAGAGATGAGAGCCATTAATGGATAAACAAGGGCAAGCAATAAATGAAGTATGTATCCATGTTTTGTATAATGTTAAAAGATATATGGTGATAATATTCTTTTAACTTTTTTTATACACTTGAATGTAGATAAAATTATTTGCAGAGGCAAGAGGAAAATTTGGTGAAGCCCTTACAAAGCATCGGCGCAAATCTGATAAGCCTGGTATGTGCACAATGCAATTGTGCAATAGTATCATCTTATTACTAAAAACTAATGCAGCTTACTCTTAATTTTGTAGGCGAGTGATGGTCAAATTATGGGTCGTCTGCACCACATTTAAAATCAATTGCAGTCAAGATTTTGAGTCAAACGTGCTCCTCATCAGGTTGTTAGAGGAATTGGAGCACATTTGCTCTTATCCATACGAGGGCTCGTAATCATTTATCGATGAAGCGATTAGAGCAATTAGTGTATGTGCACTACAATATGAGGCTGCGAGTTCGTAGTTTAATGGATAAGAGGGAAGATGACGATTACTATAATCGCATTGATTTGGATTATATCTTTGAAGCGGATGACGTCTTAGACCCTCGGATGCATGAGAAGGACACGCCTACACTAGACACTGAAGATTTATCATGGTTAGATGAACCGCTTAATAGAGGAGATGATCCCGATCATGGTGGTAGTGATGATGGTGGGAGTGATGATGGTGTTGGTGCTGGTGCTGGTGCTGGTATTGCTTATGGTGGGAGTGTTGGTGGGAGTGGGGGTGCTGGAGGTGGTGATGGAGGCATTGGAGGGACTCAGGAGGAGGGTCGGCTTGGGGATACACACCCTGCCGATGATTTCATTACCACGTAAGACTCTAATCACAGCATTAGAAAACGACGTAGGAGATTGGCGATGTTAACTACATATTCGAGTGATGATGACCCAGATACCCAATATCGACATGGACATGGAGATGTCAAATTGGGTGAGCAGGTGCAACAGATGTCATTTGATGATCATCCGAGTTGGAATACTCACAGGCGAGGTTTTGAAGATTATCCGAGTCACGTTCCTCATGGATATGATCAGCCTCCTTATGGATATGCTCAGCCTCCACCATACGGATATGACGATCAACCTCAGCCTTTTTCTTATGATCAGGGGGGAGAGTCCAGTTCCAATCAGAGTCAGACTCCTTATGGATATGCTCAACCTCTACCATACGGATATTACGATCAGCCTCAGCCTTTTTCTTATGATCAGGGGGGAGAGTCCAGTTCCAATCAGAGTCAGACTCGTACAAATGACTATGACTCATCTGCAGAGCAATATGACTTATTCTACCCATACCATTACCAATATGGGCAGTAGATTGTATGCCATGAGACTTAGGATTGTGTTTGTGTGATTGTAAACTTGCTTTTCAACTTTGAATGATGATTGCTTAGTTCAACTATTTAAGTGTGCGATTGTATGGCTTAGCCAATGGCCTTGATTTGTAGATAATGCATCGTAGACATGGTGACACTCAAATTAAACATTATGTTATGATTATTTAATTATGTTATTTTGATCATAAATTAAACATTCGGTCTAACCCGATAACACTGTAAATCAATTATTTTAATCATAAATTAGTTGTTTAATATAATTTATTTAAAATTTTCTTGCATTTATAAGTTTCTTATTTTTTTTTAATTTTCTAGCATTTTTTCAAAATTTTTTGAAGCCTCTAGAATTGGTTTCGTTCGTTTCGTTTCGGTTTCACGAAGTTTCGTCCGATACCGAACGATACTTCCGATATGTTTCCTTATCGCCAATGAACGATACCGTGTACTTTGAAACATGGTTCTTACAAAGGCCTTGCCTGTGAATTCTTTTTCTACTATATGTACCAAGTTGGGCATGTTTGATTTGTATGCTCCAGCTTTAGGGGGAGTGTTAGAGTTCTTAGTTTATTTACTTAATGTTTATACATAGTTGGGCTTTATGTATAGTATTGGGCCCATACGTTCTATTAATGTAAATGGGCCCACACCACTTAAGTGACTAGTATATATATCACAATAAGAAGGCCAAACAATCTAAGTTTGTGATTCTCTCTCTTTTTCTCTTCTCTTCTCCTTCTTCTCTCAAACACTAGGACTTTACTTCTTACAAAGTCTATTCTTCATACTTTGATCGGCAAGCTGGGCATGGTGGATATCTTCTCACCAACTTGAGGGGGAGTGTTGGAGTTTATGTTATAGGCCCACATGGGGGTTCATAAGTGGGTTGCGTCCCACTTCTCCTGTGGGGACCTTTGCTCGTATGTTAGAGGGTTAACTGGGCCAGCCACTTAACCCACGTTTTGACTTTATGTTATGGGAGCTAAGTGGGCCCACAACTTAGCTCCATGATTTGGCTTGTAGGGTTTCTACACATGTTATATATATATATACTTGAGTGAGAGAGATTGAATAATTATTCAACCTCTTCTCATTCCCATATCTTCTCTCTCAAACCCTAATCTCCCTTCTCATCTTCTTCCACCTCAACAACTATTTCTCCTCTTCTCTTTGTTAATATTCTCGTACTGGTTATGATCTAATTTACAACAAGGGAGACCTTATCCTCAACAGAGGTGTGATGTGCAAAGGGGATGAAAAGAATGTTGATCATCATTTTACCCATTATGAAGGGGTTATTGGATTGGGAAGGCCATTCTGTTTTTTGTATTAATGGTGTTTCCAACTAGAATGGTGGACTTGTTAGGTGGTTGGAGTTTCAATCCTTTTGAAGGTATACAAAAGATTCTTAATTACATGGACTCTTCTTAAATAAGGGAAGTATCTATGTCGGACACATTTCAGACTCCAACATGACACGGATTCTTGTGCGACACTTCCAAATTCTTTTTTTTTCTTTCCTTGCAAGATATTAACAATTTCCCTAGGTAAACAATTCTATCTTTCACAATTGAAGTTTTGTATGCAAAACATATAACAATATATAAATGTATTCTCTTGTTTATTAGTAAATGATTCAAATCATTACATATCTACTAAGAAAATCCCGATATTTCGCCACGGACTCGTCGTTAAAAAATAAAAATAAATTAATAATTAAAATATTCAACCGAGTTCCCGAATCCTATTTTTTGGGGTTTGCTGATTCCAACACCTCATATCTGTGTCGAATTCCGACACACGTGTCCGTATCCATGCAACTTCGGATTCTTTGCAAGTGCCCCCCATAATTGTTTCTTTATAGGTGGTGGTGACTAGTGATTGAATTGTGGAAATAGCACAATAACCAGATTTTGATGGGATGGGCCATGAAGGTACAGTGATGGATCCCTCAAGAGATTAATGGTGTTAGAGTCTTGATGTTTAAGGTAAAGGTGGTGGACCTAGAAAGGGATTCAAATGATTGTGATAAACAGGAAAGCCTCATGGTATTGGAAACTTCCTCAATATGCTTGGGTGAAGTTTAATTTCAATGGATGCTCATTGGAAGCGTTGAGTCTCACTGGTATAAGTGGATCGTGTAGATGTAATAATGGCAGAATATTGAAGGTATATTCTGGCCCGATGGTTGAGTGAAGCCGAGCACTTTTGCAAGGTTTGTGAATTGATTAATAGAATGAAGAGGAATAAAGGCAAGAATGACCTTTAAGTGATCATGCTTGACATTTCAAAGTTCTGTGATCACATTGAATGGCTCTATCTTGAAGTAGTTAAGATAGGCTTAAATGAAAATTGGGTGAATATGGTAATGCACTGTGCTACTAAAGTCTTTCTCCTTACTCCTAAATAGTGTTCCTATGGTTTGTTCAAACCCATGAGACGACTCAGACAAGGTGACCAACTATCAGCATTTTCGTTCATCATTTGTGCTAAAAGATCTTCTTAGGATTATTTGGGGTGGCTGAAATTAATAACCAATTTCGCGGGGATCAATGTGACAACATCAACCCCAAGTATACCACATTTACTCCTTGCAGATAATAGCCAGGGCTTCTAAAGGGCAGATCTGATGAATGCTCAAAAGATCAAGGATTTACTGAATGATTATAGTATTGTTGCAGGCCAAATGATTAGCTTTCAAAGTCTATTATTTTAGCTGAAGTATTAAAAAAATGGTAAAATAATTTCTATAACCCTGGGTGAATGAAGAATGACAGAGCGAAAAAATATCTGGGGGCAGCTCTTATAATGGGCCAAGCAAAGGTGAAAATTCTCAACAGTAAATTGATCACAAGTCACAACCATAGTGGACTGCAATGTTGGCAGCCTAAGTTACTTTCTCAGCCTGGGAGACCATCCTTGATTAAGCCAGAGGTTGGAGCAAACCCCACATATCTGATGTCTTGTTTCTTCATCCCAGAATCCAATTAATTCAAAAAATGACTCCATCTAAAAACCATTTATGGTTGGTTAATGGGAAGGTCGTAATATTAATCTTAATGTATGCCCAAAAAGGAAGGGGCTCTGTGTACTCATATTTTAGCAAAGGTAAATTTAGCCTTGCTTGCAAAGATCAGCTGGAGATTCCTGTCCCTACCCCAATCACTCTGAGCTAAAATCCTAAAGGCAAAATACGTCCTTAGTTCTTCATTCTTTCAAGGGAAGGGAAACAAAAATGACTCTTGGATTTGGACAAGCATTGTCAAAGGAAGAAGTTATATCCAAAAGATGCCACTGGTGTGTAGGAAGCAGTAACAAAATTGACATTTGGTCGGATTCCAAACCATCCTAACCATAAGCCAACCATTTCATCACCCCAAGATACTCGAATCAAGAAGGTAGATGAGCTAATTATCATGAGACTAGAGAGTGAATCCAAGGTATCATTTACAGCCTATTTTCTCCCAGTAAGCAGAAGCAATCTTAAGGATAAATCATGGCCAATATATTTCTCAGGATAGAATGATTTGGACCAGAAAAATGACAAATTTATGGTAAATCCAGCTTACAATGTGCTAATGGAATGCCAATGGGTTACCAAGGATAAGAATAGACCCATGCATGACAAAATACGGAATATAATGTGGAAAATTCTTACTTAGGCCAGATTCCACCTTTCTTCTGGAAATGTCTAGTTGGCATAGTACCTGTCAGAAGTGTTCTAAATCTAAGAATTCCTAAAACAGACCCTGTGTGTCCTATGTGCTTAACAGCAAAGGAAACACTTGAGCATCTCTTGCTATTGTGCCCATCCGTCCATCAAATCTGGTGTGGACTTGCATAAGAGCTGAATCCATTTTTTTTTATAAGTTTCATCAAATATTCATAAGAACTGAATCCATCAAAACCAGGTCAATTGAAGATTTTTTTTTTTTTTTTATCTTAGTTCCAAATTTCAGATGTACCACAAATGTCTAGTCAATTTGCAGGTGAATGTGCAATTATTTTGATACATATGAAAAACTCAGAATAAATATGTATTCACAAATACCAACCCCCTGGAAACTCTGGAGAAACTTAACAAGTCAATGCGGAGGCAGTTTCTACCGGCTTGCCAAGGAGCAGACTCACTGGAAGTTACCTCATACAGGATGGTATAGGTTGAGCTTTGATGGTGCTGCTCCAAGTTCTAAAAACGAAATGATGGAGTTGATTCTATATTATTCATAATGATGATGGTATTGTTGTGGCAACTGGAGTGTCCTCCATGACAAACATGTGTGGTGAAGAAATGGAAGCAATTGCAGCCCAAGATGGATTATTTATGGGAAAAGACCTTAACATACAATCGCTGGAGGTGGAGAGAGAAACCAAAGTAACCATCGATGCAATCTAGTCTCAACAAAGCTCAAGCCTGTGGCATATCGATCCCATCATGCAGGATATTCAAATCAGTTGCGATTTTAGATGAGAATTTGGCATATATACGGATCAGCAAATGGGAGCTTGGGCATACCTAGGCCCGGCCCATTTACCTTAGAAGAAGTGTAAGAAAGAGCCATGGAAGCGGGTATGAAATCAAGGAGGGTAAAGTTAGATGGAGATGCTGACGCCATCATCAACTTTTTGAATGGGAAATCAACTTTTTTGGACTCAATTACGTTGTTAAGACAGTTTAATTGGATTTTGATATCTTGTATTACAAGGTGGGCTAATAGAACAGTTCATGTGTTGGCATATTGGGACACAAATTGTTGATTTTGTTTCTTCAATGAATTCTATCTTGCCAACCATCATCATCATCTACGCCTTACCCTGAATGTTTGGGGTTGGCAATGTGAATCCTATTTCGCCATTCAACTCTATATCTTCGATCAAATTAAATAGCTTCAAATATTCTTATTACCTAAATCCACGTCATTTTCAGCCTTCCTCTATACCTTTTATGGCCTTCAACTTGCACAAAAGAGCTTCATCTCACTGGTGCCACCGTTGATCTTCGTTGTACATGCTTAAACCATCTCAATCAACTTTTTGTTATTTTTTTACCCCATTGGGGCTATTCCCAAATTTATTGTGTTCATTTCTGGTTTTGTCTTCCCTTGTTTTTCCATTCATCCATCTCAACACCCTCATCTCTTGCACTCATTCTATAAACATGTTTCTTAATTGTGCAACATTCAGTTCCATAAAGCATAGTTGGTCTTATGGCTATCTTGTAGGATTTCACCTTTAGTTCGATAAGTAGACATCGATGTGGATACCATATATTACCAGGCTAATCCAAGCCGTACACGTGTCACCACACCTGACAGGTATTTACTACCAAACATGTGATATATGGGCCCTTGACCTATGTTAATTGGGCCTCATAAGGTTAGTCTAATAGGTCAAGGGCCCATATATCACTTGTTTGGTAGTAAATACGCGTCATGTGTGATGTCATTTGTACAGCTCGGATTAGCCTGGTAATATATGGTATCCACAGATTACATAATACTTTAGAAGTGCGTCTCCGCTTTAGTCACCCAACACTAATTCTATAGGTCACATTTTCTCCAATGTCTCTATCTTTGTTGATAATCGAATTTAAATAACAAAAGTAATCGCTTTGGGTGTTTCCTACCCATCAATCTTAACCAATGTCTCATCTTTATAAGCATTTTTACTAAAGTTGCACTGCATGTATTCTGTTTTGATATTACTGATATAAAAACCCTTAATTTCGAAAGTCTCTCTCATAGTTCTAATTTTGCATTTACTCCCTTTCTAGTCTTATCAATCAATGTTAAATCGTATACAAATAACATACACCAAGGAACCTCTCCCTAGTTAATCCTTCCATAACTAGTGCAAAAAGGTAGGTACTAAGGGCTGAACCCTGGTGCAAACCCATCGTAACTAGAAATTCACTTGTCTCACTACCAATTTTTCTCACTCTAGTTACCACTCTAGCATACACGTCCTTAATAATATCAATATTATCGCTCGAGACTAATTTGTTTTCCTACTACCCACCAAAGTAGTAAGAAAAAGGAAATGAAAAACATTACATCCAAATTCAAACTCCTCCTCCAAGAACAAGCTTTCACCCTACCCATCACCTACACTTGGGCCTAGGACCCACAAAATCCTTGGAAAAGCAAGCAAAACCTATGGATGCCCAGAGCGTTCCCTCAAGAGAAGTTCAAGAGAATGTCATGACAGCCATATTCGTGTTCTTTCTCTTGCAAGAAAACTTCAATAGCAAGAAGTACTAATACCAGATGCTTGTGCAAGTGATTACATTTTTTATTTTTTTGGCTTTTGAGGAGTACCCTATACACCAATTAGACTAACCCAAACTACACACTCCGTATCAAAGGACTGTGAACCACAAAATATGCATACCCATGATGCATCAACTGGAGAAATCATGGCGTTCTGATAAAAAAACATTAATAACAAAACCTGAAAAGGTAAACGGGAGAAAGGAAATTGTAATCATAACAAAACAAAAGAAACAGATCGAAAAGGTCAAATGGGCAAGTGGGTTCTAAGATTTATCTACCATCTTCAGTTTTTCTTCAGAGATTAGAGCATCTACTATTGTTAAGAAGCATCGACGAAATGATTGAAACAATCAACAACAAATTAAACGAACAAAAATAGAAAGAAAAGATCTTACATTTAAGAGAAGCTGTGTACTGAGGATAGCAGATGGAATCAGAAATTCTCGAAGCGCTGGGATATGATGGTGAAGCTCCAGACGCCATGGCCTTACCTCTGTCTTTCTCTGTTCTTTGAAGAAACAGAGAGCCTGCGTTGTGTTTGAAGCCATTAATATCTTTGCTAATAATAACTCTGCTAAGATACGCCTCTATGCGCAATATGCATACTGGACCAGGGTTCTCACTTCTCAATGGATCGGGTTCGAGTCCGATCAGTGCTAATCCAGAACCGATCCGAGGTCCAATTTGACAAGAAAATACGCCCATGCGGTCCCCCACTCCCAATCCCATTCTAATCCGATCACCTAAATTGTGACCCAAACCCATCCAATAGAAAAGGGGAGAATTCCAACCCGACCCGATCCAACCATCCTATTAAGATCAGCATACGTGGACCCCATACTGATCCAATAGAACAATACATGGTTCCAAACTTAGCATTATAAGATTGGATCGGATTTTCGGGTTGATCCGATCCATTGGCAGCCCTAGGTTTTAATTATTCGGTAGCACTCATCGGACTCTTTCTTTAGATAAACCGTTCATCAAACTATAGTGCTGGTAAGACAATGCCATTATAATGGATGATTAGGATCCTCTGCCCCATTTTTATATTCTTTACGTTGTAAGATCTTCAACATGGGACATATTAGAGCATACTCATATGTTACTATTTTAACATCGGCGGATGGGTTGTTCAGGGGGTAAACATGTCTTTATATTTAAATATAACATTGATTTTATTCTGGGCTGGGATAAAATGACTAATGGAATTCTTACTAATATTCTTACTAATGGACGTGGGGCCCACATGCAGATGAGTTAAGGGATGATTTTTGGTGAGGGTGATCTCCTCATCATGGAGATCACCCTCACCAAAAATCAGTAATTTTTAAAACTTCAAACCCTACCAAATACGGACCTTAATTTAACGGTGAAAATGGATGGTCCAAAATTTTTCAATTTGCAATCTACTTTTCACAAGGCTACAAATGTTGGAATGGGCTGATTTTTTGTGTGGTTGATATCCACATTGAGAAGAATATTATCACCAAAAATCATCTCTTAACTCATCCACATGTGGGCCCCACATCCATTAGTAAGAATTCCATTAGTCATTCTATCCCAGACCTTTAATTCTACTTAACAAAGTATAGTGTTATATGAAAGTACTTGGGTCTATGTATCCATAGGACCTAAAGGGGGGATGAATATGTTTGATTCAAATTATTTAACCCTATTTAGATTAGGTCATTGATCTGGGATCCTATCGCATGGACTGCTAAAGCGGAAGCAATATAGATTGACCAATCTTAATTTGAATATATCAATGATATATTTTCCTTAAGATTATTCACTCTGGTCTCAAGATAAACAAACACACAATTACATGCATGCACGATATTTAACGAGGAAACCCTTAACGGGAAGTACAACTCGTTACCCATGCACTTGACTTGATGAATTGAATCACAACTCAATCCACACATGAGCTCCAACCATCGCTTTACTGTGTAGTCTTGTATCTTCACTCCTCGAACCACAGGAGCATGCCTTCAAAGCTGAGTTCTTGAGTTGATTTGGAAGCACACCAAAGCGCGCTTACTCGACACCATGAGTACACACCTAACACTATGGGCGGAACACACTAAGAACGTAAACAATATCAAGGAGATGTGTTAACACTTCCTGGAGGAAGGAAATTCGTCCATGAAGAGTTTAACAAACTCCATTACTCAAGATCAAAGGGTTGAACCTTAGATCAACGGATCTTGTACGACCAAGCTGAGCAAGCCTAGACAAGAATTAGTTCATAAACAAAGGCTAGGTACTCTTGAGGATTCTCTCTCTCTATTTATGTACGTATTTCTCTCATTCTTCTCTATTATGAAAACCTAAGAACGTTTAGGGCCTGTTTGGTACGTATGCAAACCATTACGCGTGCAATGGTTTGTGCACCCATACTATTTTCTTGCGTTTTGTTCGCACTAACTTTGCATATGCAAATTTTAAAATTTACGCACTATTTATATTTACTACCATTTTGTTTGCGCTCATGCTCACTTAGGAAAGCACAAAATATGTGGGCCCTACATATTAAGTACGAAAAAAAAAATGAATTTTTCATACTTAATACGTGGGCCCTACATATTCGAACATGAAATTCAAATTTTCTAAAATGAAAAAATGGAAAGAAATAGAAAAATAATGGGCTATAATAAAAATTACGGATGTTTGTTTTTTCACAAAAATTTCCAGAAAATAATGGTCGTTATTTTTTGGTATATTTTTTTAGCTTTCTAACGGTATATAACATAAATAATGGCCCTTTTTTCATAATTTTCTTTTTCAAAAAATAACGATCGTTTTTTTCTGTTGTAATGAAAATAACGACCATTATTTTTTGAAAAAAAATTTATGAAAAAAAGGGCCATTATTTTTTCGTTTTTTTCATTTTTTAAAATTTCAAATTTCAAGGACACTTTTTTCATTATTTCTGTTTTATTTTTGGAAAGATAGGGCTTGATTTGAGAAAATATTTGATTTTAATTTGTACCTTATGCAAATGATTTGCATAAGGAGTTTGTGTAAGGGTGCGTTTGATACGCGTGCAAATTGGGTGTGCAAATATGTTTACGCGTGCAATCGATTCCCACGCATGTTTGGTACGCGTGCATTCGGCGATTTGCACATGCACACGAGCAAATGAATGCTCACCCTCTTTAGCAATTAAAAACCCATTACACCCCCTGAGCAATCGTTTACACAACCTCCTTGTGCCAACAATTTGCATAAGGTACAAATTAAAATCCAATATTTTCTCAAATCAAGCCTTATCTCTCCAAAAAAAAACATAAATAATGGAAAAAGTGGCATTGAAATTTAAATTTTTAAATTTTAAATTTTAAAAAACAAGAAAAATGAAAAAAAAAATAACGAAAAATAATGGCCCTTTTTTCACAATTTTTTTTTCAAAAAATAATGGTCGTTATTTTCGTTACAATAGAAAATAACGATATTTTATTTTTTGACCATTTTAACAGTACATAACGTAACGAGGGAGGTCCGAATCCATTACAACAGCCTTTATGTTTTCCATAATGGATTCGGACCGCCCTCGTTACATTATATACCGTTAAAACGCTGAAAAAATATACTGAAAAATAACGTCCATTATTTTATGAAAAAGTTTGTGAAAAAAAAAATGTCCGTTATTTCTGTTATTGCCCATTATTTTTCTATTTTTTTCATTTTTCATTTTTGAAAATTTGAAATTCATGTTCAACTATGTGGGGCCCACCTATTAAATACGGAAAATTCTTTTTTTTTCCTGTACTTAATATGTGGGGCCCACATATGTTGTGCTTTCCTAAGTGAGCATCTGGGTGAACCAAATGGTAGTAAATATGAACAGTGCGTAAATTTTGAAACTTGCATATGCAAAGTTAGTGCGAACCAAACACAAGAAAATAGTATGGGTGCGCAAACCATTCCATGCACAAACCATTGCACGCGTAATGGTTTGCATGCGTACCAAACAGACCCTAAACAATTGCTCAGGGGGTGAAATGAGTTTTTAATTGCTAAAGAGGGCAAACATTCATTTGCTCGTGTGTATGTGCAAATCGCTGAATGCACGCATACCAAACATGCGTGGGAAATGATTGCACGCGTAAACCTATTTGCACACCCAATTTGCATGCGTATCAAACGCACCCTTAGTTAAAATATGAGTGAAAACTCGTATGAAGAGTCGTGGGTTCATTAGAAAATTTTTGAATGTGAAAAACAGATTAATAGCAAGTTCTCGTAATGAAAAACTGTAACCCCATTCAAACCAAGTTACATTTTGTTCGAACCAACTTTCCCAAGAGGAAAAACTAATTTATAAAAAGTTTGGGAAAACTTCATTCGAACCAAGTTGCATCTCGTTCAAACCACTCTGGGTTCGTTAGAACGAGTTGGGGCGGACTTAGGTTTTTAGCTTAAAAACATATTTTCATGATTAGCAACCATCACCTTTCCAAGTAAAAGGTAAGTTATCGAACGTCACCTATGGTCAAACCAAGTATCAAGGTCACTTACCATCCTAGATGTATAGTGTGGTGATTACAAAAGGTGTTTGTACGTATTAGATCAGCATCGAGCTGTTGAATCTTCAATCTTCACTTGGTGCATATGTATCTTCAAATCAAATGTACTCTACTGAAGACTTACAACCTTTACATACACGTGACATACATACTAATGACTCATGGTTTTTTTGTCAATGAAATTTGCTAGTCTTTAAAAAGTGGACTTTATAATCTCCCCCTTGCTTTTTTTTTGAAAAAATCACTACTGAAATACAGATTGAAATGGAATAAATATTACAATGTTAAACATTTTTTCCCTATTCGTATGACCATTTCACAATGTCTTCAAAAGTCTAAAGTCTTGTTGTTTGCACATCATACTTAAACATATGCACATAATCGAAATTGAGAGATATATAATCAATGTAAACCCAGGTGCTAGTATCTCAGAGTGCATGCGCAATTTGATCAATTTTTCTCCCCCTTTTTATCACAAAGTGGCAAAGGGTACAGGAGCAATTCACATAACAGAGCAAAAGATATAATCATGAAAGAATATTTGAGACAAATGTGAAGCAAACCAAAACACTAATATATATAGAAATATATCAAAGAATATACAAGGTTTGAATACATCGAAAGATCAAGAAGATATAGGACATAGCATTCAACCTCACTCAAAAATACATCATTAAAAAACAAAAAACAATGACTATAGATCAGTCAAAATTGTTGTCCACCTTTTTTGTTACTAGGAGCTCTAGTATACCTATAGAGGTGGAAGCCTATAGCGGTGGTCTTCTAAACAGATACACTTGAAAATATGATATTCACTCAAAAGTGCTTATTTTAAGCAATTATCCCTTTAGAGTTATCGCCCTATCCTATGTAAAACTATTCTATTTATCCAATTTTCTACGTAAGAGTCTCTTTTGTTGCGTAGAACACATTTTTCTGGATGACATGGTATATTTGCATGCATTAAACACATTTTCGGAAGTTTAGATATAAAGTAGTTCTGATTAAGTCTCATTACGCGCTTTTTCTATCGCAGGAAACCCCGATTGGATGATTCTCGAGACTTGCGGGCGTACATCTATCATGAAAGCCCATTATCAAAGCTTAGAGAGCCAACATGCTATGATTAGAAGATATGGGCCAAATACTGGCTGAACAAGAGGATTGAAGAGCCAGCCAAAGAACGAAGAGGGCGGGAGAGCCGATGCCCAAGAGACGGACCAAAGCAGTTAAAGCCACTAGAAATGAGAAGAAATGATAATCTGCTCTGCTGGAGAAGCTCGAGAAGAGAACACAGTGAAGACCAGGGCTCCAGACCCCCTGCTAGTGATTTTCTCTCCATTTTTTGACATTTTCTCTCTCATCTCCCATAATTCTCTCTCTTCTCTTTAAATCATAATTTTCTCTCTCCTAGCTCTAATCAACTCTCTTTCCTTAACCTATCACCATTATCCATCAAATCTACCGTTCGATCGCCATCTGATCTATCCATCCTATGCATCCGACCATTCGATTGTGCCACTGATCAGTTGATCATCTATCCTATCACCCACCCGATCTCCATTGTAAAATCTCAATCCCTAGGGCGCGTTTGATTGTAGAGAAATGCCCCAAATGGTTGATTGTGGCTGAGAGCACATAGCTCGATCTTCGAGGAAAGAAAAATACATTTTCCTTGATGGGTGTTTCATGAGAAAAATGCATTTTTCTCCCCTGGCAACCAAACACACCCTAACCCATGGCCTCGCGAGAGGCCTACATCCATTTGGCCCATTGGCCTGCTTATCCTCGAGCTAGTGGCCCACTATCCTACTCCGCCACCTTCTGGCCCATGGCCAATCACTCTGGGCCCATGATTTTCGGCAATCAATCCCACGGCCCACAACCCATCCACTAACGGGCCCACGCCATATTCTTTCCATAGCCCACAATCCGACACCATTTTCGGCCCAGTGGTCAATCTCTCCCATGGCCCATGGCCTACCCTTTAACTTGCCATTGACCTAGTCTCTAGTGGACCCCACCATTCAATAATTATCTCCACGATTTTAGAAATCGTGGAGAAAAAATCTTTCCCCTTGATATTTAAAGGGTTGAAACCCTAAGAGAGGATCGGTCCTCTCCCCCATCTCTCCCTTCTTTCCCTTCTCCCCCTCTCCTCCTTTCCTTCTTCTTCTTCTTCTTCTTCTTCTTCTCTTCCGGCGAGCCATTACCGGCGAACTGGTGGTGCGCCTCCTTCTCCTTCTCCTTCTCTTTCTTCTTCTTCTTCTTCTTCTTCTTCTTCTTCTTACTTTCGTCGTCGGAGTTGCAGAACTCCGGCGGACTTCAAATCATCCTCCACCGTCTTCTCCTTCTCCTTCTTTTCTCCTTCACCCACCTGAATCAGCACCGCCTGGCGCTCCTGGACTGACCGCCCAAACCGCTGCTGCCTCTCCCTGCCTTCCCGATCTGCAACACCATTACCAGAGTTGCAAAACTTGCAACTCCAGCCATTGATTCTTCTTCCTTTCTTCTTCTCTTCTGCTTTTCTTCTTTTTCAACACTACCACGCTCATCTTCGTCACATTCCACCTGGACGTGCAACTTTCCTCCACTGTCTGCCACACCTCCTCCTCACCAATCTTTTCTTCTTGCTTGGCGAACCAGCAAGAAAACGCAAAACCCATTAATGCCTCTCACATCATTCTCCTTCAACAAGCTCGCCTTCTGCTCCTCCCCACTCTTGGTCGTAACCTCCTCCTCCATTGGAGCCACCCTTGCATGTGCTGCTGCTTTAGAGCAACTCTCCATTGATCCCGTCTCTTTTTGCTGCCGCTACAACTTTTGGCCGGCCGCCTGCGCGCGAGAACCATTCGCCTGAACCTACGTGACTGCCTGTTGCACCTCCTTGCTCCGCTCGCCTACGTGCAGCACAGTACCGCCCATTTTCTCCTCAGCCCCACCTGCAAACCAGCAACCTCATCTCGTCTTGCACATGCTGTGCATACCGCCAGAAACCACCAGCAATTCTGCCTACCATTTCCAGATCCTCCTAAAGGCGCCACTGCAATCACTGCTCACCATTGGAGAAGCTTCGAGCAACTAGATCTAAACCGCCCCATGGCAACTCCAGCACCTCCTTCTTTAGGTGAGCTGTGACCTCTTCCTTCTTGTACGAACTTGCTGCCATTATCCACCACACTAGCATCATCCCTTCATTGAGCAGCCACCCTAAGGCACTCTCCATGCTCCTCATGGACACTACCCGAGCTTAATATCCAGCCAACACATGGCTGATCTCCGGCCGATCCGTTCAAGGTAAGTCATCAAGGTGACATTCTCTCCTTCCTCCTTCCTCTATTCCTCTCTTTCTCTCTCTAGACTTCTCTCCTTCTCTCTTTAAAAATCTCATCCTCTACCTTTTCTCTCTCTTCATCTCTTTCCTTCTCTCTCCAAATTTTTACAGCTTTTTAGTTTAATCTCTTTAGTTCTTGCAATGTTTCTTTCACAATTTTGATAGAGAATATTGTAAAGGAGTTAATATTTCAATAAATTATAGTATTGCTTTATTGTGTTTAGTTAGGTTTGTTTAATGCTTCCTTTGGCAATTTTTCTCTCTAAAACTCACCAAAGCATGCTTTGAAATCACCCCGAGTGCGGATCGACATCCGACACGAATCCCTATACAAAATTGCATACTTTTACAGGATAATCGGATAAAATATACAAATGTGTTGAGATTAGGGTTTTCGTAACCAACGACACAAAAAAACCCTAGTTTCAAAATGAGAATCGACAATTGTTCTCAGAAAGCGAGTTCACCCAAAATTAAAGCCTACTGATCTAGAAGATGTGTCAGCTAGGCTTGAATGCCATCCAGGGAAGCCTGTGCGAGAGTTGAATCATGAACAGGTGTAGAGGGGTCTACAGCATCGACTCCAACATGATCTCCTACATGAGTTGGTACTCCAACATCTCCTGCCTCTAGCTTTGCATCTCCTTCTAGATCTTCGATCTCCTTAGGTGGCTTTGACTCTTATGGAAAGTAGTCAAGTTCAGAGCCCCCTTTGGGGTCACGGTCTTCACGCCCCAGAGGAATCATAACACCATGGTGCGTAAGAATATGAATGATGATGTGGCAGAATGGAAGGGATAAGTGTTCAGAGGCAACATAAAAATATAATACATTCGATAGTAGATGATTCTCTGAAGATCAATCGGAGCACGTGTATCAATGAGGTACATCAAAATCACTTGATGAATGTAGACTTCATTTGTGTTACCTGCTCTAGGGTATATGTTCTCACACAAGATCAAATTGAGAAGCCTATAGTCAGCTCTCAAATCACAAGAAGGAAACTTCTCGTGAAGTGGGAACACAACCTACAACACAACCTACACATCTCTTGGGTGACTTGATCAAAGGTCTGAGCTCTAGGATCATCATAGTCGAAAGGAAATGGTGAAGCATTCTAAGGATGGGACAACGAAAGGACTTGAGCCACAATGTCTGGGTGTATCAAGATAGTCTGACCCTGAATGTAAGTCTGGAAGACTTTGCAAGACCTACAATCTTGTGCATGTTGGCATAAACCCAACAAATATAGATAGGGCAACGGGTCCAACAAGTGTGAACATAGTCTCTACGGTTACCGTATTTTTTAGATGAATTAGATACTGACATGTGAAAAATGAATGATAGACAAGTGGCACCTCAAGATGTGTGTTAGACGAGACAAAACCCGAACGTCATCATTCATCTATCGGTAGATAGATATTGACACGTGACAAGCAAAGAGGCCGTTTGGGAACAAGAAGTAAAAGCACCTCTACTTATAGTAAAAGTTATTAGTCAACTTTTGACTTCCAGAAAAGTCAGTAGTTAGTTTGGCAAAACACTAACTAATAAGCCAAAAAGCCAAAAAGACAGTTTGGCATTGATTTGACAAAAAAGTCAATTTATACAATATAATGATACCGATTTTTTTAATTATTAAATTAGCCCAACTACATTGCACAATATTAATATAAAATTGTTTGCATTACTTTTTTCAAAGAGTTACTTGGACATAATTATCAGAAATAACATAAAGATGGTTGTTTAGATAAGACAACCACATAACATGGTGCACTTACATGCACATGGGGATCCTTGATTCCAATTGGCATGCATTTAAAATAAAAAATTAATTAATATTTAAAATCACAAGCATGAAAGGAAATTGAAACATTATATAATGCCGTACACATTATTGGAAGTACGTGACTTTGTCAAGCAAAGTTTATCCACGACTCAACTCTACTAGTTGATTGTATTCTCTTCCTTCTTTGAAGGACTTCTTTGTTATCTCAAGCTCCTATCCCTTGAGATGTGTAACCTCCTCCAACAAAAAGGGATCTATGCCTTGAGATATGTAACCCCCTCAAACAAAAGAGGATCGGCTGTAAAAAGGGTTATTTAATACCCATGTGGATGAATAGAAAAATAGGGTAGAAAATATTCTTTCATGGTATCATGAGCCATAGTCTAACAACCTTCAATTTTTTTCCTTCTCTCTCAATGGCTTCAGCCTCGTCTTCTCCTTTGGTTAACATTTCACAACTCGTTTCAATCAAGCTTGATCGCACGAACTATATATTGTGGCGTGCACAATTCCTCCCTCTTTTCAAAAGCCACGATCTCATCGGCTTTGTAGATGGAATGACAACATGCCCTCTGCAATTTCTATCTGGTCCAGATGGAATCTCACTTTCGACAATCAACATTGCCTACCTAGAGTGGTAGAAAAGAGATGAACTTTTGCTAAGTTGGATCAATTCAACTATTACAAGAAGTGTGTTGTCAACTACAGCTCAGCTAACGACTTGCCGTGACGTATGGACTTCTCTAGAGAGATGATATGCATCTCAGTCTCGACCTCGCCTTTTACAGTTGCAAACGCAACTACATACTACAAAAAGAGGTACTCTTTCTATCTCCGACTATGTCGACAAGGTGAATAACATTGTCGACAACCTTGCACTAGCCGAAAAGCCAATTGATGATGTTTCAATCATCAATGTTATCTTAAATGGTGTTGGTCCCACATTCAAATCAACAGTTAACTCCGTTCAAGCTAGAGATACATTGATTACATTGGACGATCTCGTTGGGTTGCTCCTATGCGTCGAGATGCGTCATGAAAACCAAAGTTCTCTACATGTTGAGCATGTAGCAACTGCTTTATATACCTCAAGAACAACATCTAATGGACAAGGATGGGGTCGTTTCAATAAAACACATGTGTCATACGGTATGAACAACACTAAAGGTTGGTCTCCTCCATCTACTTCTGCAAATACGTCTCTCGAATCTCAAACTTTCTCTCGGCCTCCGTGTCAGATTTGTAATAGGTCAGGACATTTAGAGTTCGATCGGATGCACCTATTTTCACTCCACCGTCAGATTCACCTTCTCCAGATATTGTTATTCCATGTGTGCAACCAACAACGGTAACCCAAACAGGTATTTCACCTCCTTCAACAACCTTACCAACTTCTCCTATTTTATCAAACCATCACGTTTTACTATCTTTACCTATTATTTCTTTTGATCGAGCCGAACCTAATGATATTCTCAATGTCCCAAGCTCATCAACTTTAACAGAGAGAATCTGCCAACTGTTGTGTCCAGCCATCCAATGGTAACACGCAATAAATCGGGTACACGCAAGCTAAATCCAAAGTATGCTCTATCTGCGATCATTACTTCACATCATGTTTCACAAATGCAAACAAAATTGAAGAATGGTGTACTACAATGTGCGCTGAATTCAATGCACTTCAGCGAAATGGAACTTGGACACTAGTTCCACCATCAGACGATATGAATATTCTCAACAATAAGTGGGTATACAAAATCAAAAAGCGGTTCGATGGATCGATTGAACGGTATAAAGCACGACTGGTTGTTGATGGTTTCCATCAACAAGGGATAGATTATACAAAAATGTTTAGCCCAGTCGTTAAACATACCACAGTTCGGGTAGTTCTTGCTCTTGCTTTGCAGAATAAATGGGGTCTGCGACAACTTGATGTACAAAATGCTTTCCTTCACGGCATTCTTACTGAATCAGTTTATATAAAACAACCACGTGGATTTGAAGATCCAAATTTTCCAAATCACGTATGCCTCTTACATATATAAGTCTTTATATGGCTTAAAACAAGTTCCACGTGCGTGGTTTCAAATGTTATCTGACAACCTATAAGATTTCAAGTTTGTTGCATCTAAAGCAGATTCCTCACTTTTCACCTATCATCAAGAAGATGTATCAATGATTTTATTGGTTTACGTGGATGATATTCTCATTATTGGGAATAATAATCATCATCTTCAGAGGTTGATCACGATGCTAGGTTCACTATTTACTATGAAAGATCTCGGGCCCTTAAATTAGTTTTTGGGTTAGAAGCTACTTTCTATAAAGACCATTTGTACTCACATAAACTAATTATGCAATTGATCTGCTAAAATATAATCTCATGCAGGATGCACAGCCTTACTCTTCTCCTGCTCCAACTGGCAAAAAGCTTGATATTTCTTATGGAGAACCGCTAGCAGATCCGAGTTCATATAGAAGTATGATTGGTGCTTTACAATATCTTACCCTAACAAGGTCTGATCTTGCTTACGCTGTCAATCAAGTTTGTCAATTCGTGTACAAACCAACTAGTATACATTGGTCAGCAGTGAAGCGCATCTTGAGGTATGTCAAGGGAACTATTGATCATGGACTCGTTTTTCAACCAGGTATTCTAAAGCTTGAGGCATATTCGGATGCAGACTATGCTGGAAGTCCATTTGATCGCCGATTTACTGGTGGGTATTGTGTTTACTTAGGCTCCACACCTATTACATGGAGTGCCAAATGGTAATCAACAGTTTCACGCTCAAGCACTGAATCTGAGTACCGCCAACTAGCTCACACAGCTGCAAAAATTTCATGATTATGGCTATTGTTCCGAGAATTGAAAATTTTTTATCTCTAAAACTCTAGTCATATTGTGTGATAACATCAGCTCAATCTCCTTGGCATCAAACCCTATTTTCCACTCTAGGGTGAAACATCTTGAAGTTGACTACCATTACGTTTGTGAGAAGGTGGTTCGCAAAGAGCTTGATGTTAGGTATATTATTACTGTGGATCAAATTGTAGATATATTTACAAAAGAACTTCCAAGTGCTTGTTTCCAATAGTTAAAAGACAAACTAATGGTTCAAGAATGACTCATTAGCTTGAGGGGGTGTATTGGAAGTACGTGACTTTGTCAAGCAAAGTTTATCCACGACTCAACTCTCCTAGTTGATCGTATTCTCTTCCTTCTTTGAAGGACTTCTTTGTTATCTCAAACTCCTATCTCTTGAGATGTGTAACCTCCTCCAACAAAAAGGGATCTATCCCTTGAGATGTGTAACCTCCTCAAACAAAAGAGGATCGGCTAATAATTTCTACAAGTTTATGATCATATTTTAACGTAATATCGGAGTACATAGTCATAAAGTCATTGTGAAAATCAACAATGGACAACTCAAAAAAATTACATATTGACAATCTATATAGGCAATCAATAATGTGTGACCATGCTACAACGTGTGTCATCTCGCACTGCTCCCATATATTGTTGTCCCCTTTGTCTCACGTGACTTGGATCATTACCACCCTCACTAGGAACAAACATGTCATCAGTCCCATATGTTATGAACATATCATCTTCAGGCATGCTTTCTAATAAAATTATGTAGTGCACATGCAGCTATAACGATATTTCGTTGCTTGTGAAGGTGTCACGCCCCAAATTCGTGATCCACGACCTGACCCGAATATCTGTAAGTCAACCCATTTATCCGAATTTAAGGGTGAACTAATCAAGAAAACATAACTTAAACAAGAAAATCAATAGATCAGAATATATTAAGATTTTTAATCAAAATCTCCAATAACTAACGTCGTCTATAATGCATAAGGTCCAAAGAAACATAATATCAAAAGAACCGATGATCTGCGAGTCACAGTTCATCAAAATGTCTCATTTGTTCTACCACCCAAAACAGTATAAAGTAATGCATTTTATTACAAGAATTCATAAGCAAAGGAATAATAAATGACTAATAATGTTCATCTTCAAGGTTCGGCTTCTGCTCCTCGGGTTCGTATGTCTCATCTCTTAATTCGTCAACGGGTTGCAGTTCCTCCTCATATCCTTTCTCGTACGTCTTGGTCTCATCTACATCTGAAAATTTTGGTTGTAGGAGTGAGCCAAGTGCTCACTCAAGTTTTTCACCCCAAACATAATTCAAACAATACAATTTATAGTCATGCTAGCACAGATTGAATTGTCAAACAGTAATATTATGGTCATAATGAATGCATGGACAATTAATCAAAAGTAATGTACAACCCACACAGGGGGTCTTCCCGGGGTTTTCGGGACTTTCACACTGGAGAACTCACTCCCAACTTATTTTATCGCTTTTGAATCGAAAATACAATACATGCCTTCATTTATATAAAAAAATTGTTAAAAGTAAATATCCACGCAGGGGATCTCATTCTAAACATGTTATCATACTGGTAAGCAAAATTATCGTGATACAAGATCTACCATTTAATAATCAATACATGTTTGCATACTTATAAACCATATTGTAAAAATCATGGGGGGTACCTACTTTTGATCGCTTTCTAAAATTCTACTTTAATTCGGCTAACCGGCCTCGTTGCATAATTTCAACTCAAGATTATTGAACCTTCAATGTTATGATTAAGTTAGAAGTATGCTTGTCAAGAATAAAATTTTGAAACTTAAATGGGTTCTACAAGGTCGCTAGAGTTAACGTCATGATCGACCGAGTCGAAAATGATAAAAATATCATCCTTATTATATTATTATTTAATTACTTTAAAAATGATAATGATATCACTAAGCCCATATTCTTTAAATTCGAGCGATATAACATGATGGGTTATAAATCTGACATTCAACCACTGGGCCCTACCTAGGAGTTATGTAACCCATGAGCTGGATAACTAGGTACGTGATAGGGGTCTAATGGAGTCGGGTTTTGGGTATTTATCTACCGTTCTAACAACATTAAAAACAAATGGATCGATACAAGAATATAAAATTAAAAACTGCAAGAAAAATAATTGATATTGGAAAAAGTTCAAAATAAAATAAAAGTGCATTTTTAAAGATGGTTGGTTTGAAAAGGGTGAGACGTTTTGCATTGTAGGGGCTGCTTCGTACCAAAAACAGTCTTTTGAAGGTTTATAGGTCAGCTTCTAATGGAGATGGGTGGATGAAGTTTAAATAGAGAAGGTGTTTGATATAGGGAGCAGGTAAGTTCAGCCGGTTAGCAACTAAGTGTTGGTGTTTTTCTTGATCTCTAACACCTTGATAAGGGATGTGATAGGTTGATCTAACGATGGAGGCGTCTTGATGCTATTTGGAGGGTATGGGTGGTTTGAAATCTTGAGGTTTCTTGATCTCTAACAAGTGACGACAGATGAAGAGGGTTGTCGAAGGGAAACAATTTAAACGAAAAAGAATTAGCTGTTAATGAGGGGTGTTGCTGATCGAAGCGGATTAGAGAAGGTGCAGCCCTTAACAATGGATGCGCTTTCAGGCCAAACGGCTGCAACTTGTTGGGCAGCAGTCCTTTGCTTCACGTGATGAGGATGGAACAGCAACGGTCAATACTGCTGGAGTTTACACGGTGGAGCAGCAACCTTTTGGTGGAGGGGAACACGGCTGCAAATTTTAGAAGGCAGCAACCTTTTCTCACTTTATGAGTTTGGAAAGGAGAGGGTTTTCAAATTATAATGTTTATATGATAGAGGGAGTTTGGACGGTGGTGATGTTCTAGGTTTTTGGAGTTGATTCTATTTAGGTTTAGGTCAAAAGTAAAAAGGCGTGATGGAGTGAGAGTGGCATTAGGTCTATGAAAGGTCAACAATAGGTTTTAGGCTTGGGTTTGTTATTGTGTGACATTAAATCATCAAAAATGATAAGGGATCTGGGTTGGACGGTGACAGAATTTACTAAGTCATAAGGGTTTGGGTAATACTAATTGGAATCCTAATGGGTATTAGATGATAGATCCTCTTTTTTTTTCTCAATTATTTTCAAACAATATGAAGAGTGGTAGTGTGTATTACATGCACACAATAATACCATGCCTAAACACTTAAAACTAATATAAAAACAATGTATAGTTCCTTTCAAAAAAAAAAACATACAGCTTATTATAATTATTCTAATCATATTTAATATTAATTAATATTGAATGGACCCAAAACGGTCTCAGAAATGATACGTGTCCCAGTATGCCCACGTGGGCCCGCATGGATAGGCCCTAAGACCTTAAAATTTAATTTTCTCGGAAAAGGCCGAAATTAAATGCAGTTGTTCTAAAAGTTAACCTAAGACATTTAATGAAGAAAAAAAATGTGAAAAAGAGTCTAAGAACTTTCATATGGACCAAAATACTCTTTTAAGGATTTGCAGGGTTTTACAGATGGCTATAAGGTGGCATCAACTTTAAAATAGGAAAATGAGCTTTTAATACATCAAAGCATCTCTTGATCACATTACCCAATGATGAGTGAGCATAATTGAACTGTTCCCTTACATATCAGGGTTGCCTATTACTTCCTTTATAATCATTTAGATGATACCGTTCTCCTTTATACGGTGCCAAAAATCCCCATGTATTACCGTATCCAGAATCAACCAAATAATATTTTCCTGTTACAAATGACATTGTAATTAGTTATTGTGTATGAAAAAATATTTGAGAATGGAAATGAATAAAATCACCTTCTGGAGGATGTAGGAACTTCAAACATGGATTTGTAATGGCCTCTGTAGACACCCTTGAATCATTTGTTGTGCTTTCCCAACCAGCTAGGACAAATGTGAAACCCATATCAAAATTATATGCACACATTACATTTTGAGTGGTTAGGACCTTTCTGCCTCAATATGGTATTTGTGCTTTGCCCGCTGGCACAGATGCACTCACGTTTGTCTCATCAATTGCCTTGACACAGCCCTGGCAACATTAAAATGAGTCAATCAATTATAGGTTGTTTTTAAAGTAAAACATACAATGTATGATATAAAATTGTACCTTAAACCATGGCCCATACATATCGCCTTTGCTCTTAATATAAGGATGAGTAGTATCAAAGTTGGGTGGTAAAATAACTTCTTTAGAGAATTTATAGATGGCCTTTAACACTTGTCCAAAGTGACGAGATATGGTATCTGGAGAGTGTTGAAACCGATTTGCAACATTTCTATTGCACTCATTGTGCCCAATTGTGTATAGAAATATACACGGTTGCTCCTCCACTTTGACATAACGAGTATCTCGCAATAGTCCTCTAGCTTTCAATGCATAAGATATGTCGTACAACACATTTGCTTTCTGAAACTAGGGTTTTTCCGCATCGTTGGATTTGGAAACCCTAATTTCAACACATTTGTAATAGATCCAGTTCACTTAATCCTGTAAAAATACAGAGATTCTAGCATAGGGATTCGTGTCGGATGTCGATCTGTACTCGGAGTTAGTTGCACAATTCAAACACATAAAATGATAATTTTTCTAGTCGAAATTGCTACTAAGAAAGATGGAGGGGTGAGAGTGGTAGTTCAAAGTGCTTTTAAAACATGCTTGAGAGGATTCTAATCAATGAAATCAACATTATCACGAGAGAAAAAAAATTGCAAATAAATCCAATCTAGTTTTCATTAATCCAAAAAGAGCTACAATGTATTGAATCTTAAAACATAAAGAAACATCCACTAGCTGAAATTTCAAAAAAAACTTAGAGATAAAGACAAACTAGAGAGAGAGAGCTAAGAGTGAGAGAGAGAAACTCATTATGGACTACAAAGTAGTTGTCCACAACGTTGTGGACTGATGGAGACAGTGGGGAGGGGAGCGGTAATGGTGAGAGTGAGGCGATGCATGTTTGATGAATGGGGCGGCTCATGGAGGTGGATGCTAGAGGCAGTGCAACCTACAGTGGTAGGAGGCGGCAAAGTGGATAATGGATGGTGGCTGGCGGTAAGGTGAAGGCGACAATGGATGCAAGGGGCTAAGGCGAACGGGGACAGGTGAGTACGGCTCCTTCTTCACCTCCTCTCTTCTTTTGTTTCTTTTTTTTTCTTTTCTTTTTGTTCTTTCTTAAGAGAGAAAAGGGGCAGTGAAGACGAAGGAGTGGTGGAGCAGCTGTGATTGAAGCGTTGAAGGAGTTTTTGCTGGTGTGCGTGGCTGTGGAGAGAAACGGTGGTGGCTGGAGAGCAGCTTCCTCTTCTTGCTGTAAGTGTGGATGGTATGGAGAAAGGGGGGGGGGGGGGCGGGGGCGGCCAAGAGAGGTGGATGGCAGTTAATATAGAGGGTCAGCTAGGTTTCCCAAAAATGTCAAGAAGATGGGGAGACGTCTAACCTTTCCAAATTAGTCGTCCATCCATTAAGGAAAGACGTCAATTGATTTTTTTTCTTTTAGATACGTGCCAAGAAAACTTCTATTCTCATAAAGATCTGTCTCTTCTTTTTTTTATTTTTTTTTATTTGCAAGGGTCCCTTGTTAACTTTGGAAAAACTTCTTTTCTTCCCTTTTTGGTAACCACCGGTCTCCCTTTGGATAAAATTCCATTGCAACGAGAAAATCCTTAGTTTTTCGAAAGGTGTACATGTGGGCCAATCCAACGTTAGTAATTTCTTTGGGTCTCAATTAAACCTTTGCCCATGTCTTTTCCTTGTTTGGCCCAACATCCAGCCCATTTTTGTAATCTTGGTACAATCACCGTGGTCCACCACTTTGGCCCAATGGCCTGTTATCGTGGTCCACTAGTGGCCCACCATTGTGCCTCGATTTGGGTTCTCTTACATGGGCCTTGATCTAGACCACTATACTAGAAACCCACGGTTTCTAATCTCTTAATCTATTATTGAAGAACCCTTATTTTTTACAAAATTTCTCCATAAAAAGAAACTTTTATTTGGAAAACTTTCTAGTTTTGTTAAAAATCATTTCATGGTAACAAGATTTTCTTTTTTAAGTTTTTATATGTTTAAAAATATCTAGGGCTGTGGGGTCCACTAAAGGGCTAGGCTGTTGGTCAAGGGCTCTCGTTTTATCTTGGCTTAGGCCCATATGATTGAACATGAAGTGATGAGGGCCATTGGATTTATGAGATGGTGAGATGGATGATCGGGGGAACGACTAAGTGATCGTACAGTAGAGATGGATGGTGATGATCGGGCGATGGAAATTGGCCAAGGTAGGCCCTAGGATTGAGTGACTGAGGAGGGAGAAAGGATCAGATGATTCAGATTTGAGGGTAGAGAGAGAATGATGGTTTAGAGAGAGAAGATAGAAAATATTACAAAATAAAGAGAAAATGCTGCAGAGGGTCTTGAACCCTAGTCTTTGAATTGGTCTTCTGCATACTTTACCAACTGAGCGAGTCCTCATCTTGTGTTGGTTGATAAGCTTTAATCTCCTTAGTCTATTCTTTGAGGGATTGTCTCTCCTCTCTCGGTCGTCTCTCAACTCTTTCGCCTCTCTCGTTTTACCATCATTTGCATGTAATTTCTTCTCCTAGTCCACTGGCTCTCTATGCTTTGATTAAAGGCATTGTAGGTTGATCGCGGGCCCGCATTCCACCAAAATATCTGATTAGTACTCCTGCGATAGAAAAATCGCGTAATGAGAAGTCTACAAAACTACTTCGCATGTAGGTCAAATAAACGCGTATGAGTGCATGCAAATATACCATTTTGTGCAGAAAAATGTGTTCTACGCAATGAGATAAACTTTTACGTAGAAAAGTTGATAAAAATGATAGTTTTACATAGGAGACTGTGATAACGCAAGAAGGATAATTGCTTAAAATAAGCACTTTTGAGCGAATATCACAACCCCCAACCAGCATATTGCCAATCCTTGACAATTAGTGCGAGATACATGAGCTTAAAAGGGCTTGATACATACTGGAAAACTATCTCTCATTACTTAGAAAAACTCTATTTTGTCAGTTCATTTCAAGGGTGCAAGTGATCATTCAGAAATTAGAATTTAGTCAGTAAAATGTAGTACATCTACTAGTGAATATTTGAACCAAAGATTACTCAGACTCATCGTGTGTGTGTGCTTAACATCATCCCTATCTGGTAGTAAAGATTCTTCGATCACATTCGAGATTATATGCCTCGACCTCAATTCTCACTTGTATATCACTCAGAAGTAAATCACTCAGAAATGGTTTTATTGTTTTCTCTCAGGTTATATGTGAGGAGATAGATATTTGAAACTGGCAATATCTCACACATATTATCTAGAGATGAGGACAACAGAAGATTCAAAAGATCTCATGATTGGAATATCATATTGCTCAGGAGTGTCAGATCAAACTCTATAGTTTCTCTCTTCTACATTCTCCATATTCTGTGATGGTACTAACCTAGAATCAAATAGGACTTGCCAAGGTTATATAGAGGCTTAGAAAAAAGTTAGAGAGATGAGGGCATTCAGGGATTCAAAAGTTCTAAGAGGGTATCTCACTGTTCTTTGCATCATTTTTCGAGGGTGGTGACACCAATTCCTTTTCTTTCTTTTACCTTGTTCGTCTTTTTGACCTTTGTTCTATTAACTTTCTTTTTCTGTTTCTCTTTTATTTTCTTCTTTCTTTTCTGCTCATGTTTCCATTTTGCTTGATCCACTTGTCTTTTTTTTTTCTTTTCTTGCTTTCTCTTCTTCTTCTTTTTCTTCTTCTTCTTCTTCTTCATGGTGTGATCATACCAAAAATTCTTTTATCCCTCTCAGAAGTAGGTGTTTGAGTTGTGCTCATTTTGGGGATTGGATTTGTTTGACGGGTTATCAAGAATGTTTTTATCATAAGGCTCAAGAGGGTTTCTAATGGTGTAGATGTTAGGTAAGCCAAAAATGTCTGATTGGGGTAGAAAGATGGCCTATATCATTTTCTAGATTTTGCACTTTCTTCTGTGATGTCTCGAATAGATATAGAGAATGTTCTTTTTGTAATGATTCGGCTTTGACGTCACTCCAAGTTCTATGACCAAAGCAAGGATTAATGAGATCTTACAACGGAATAATTGGGGACTGGAAGAAAAATGAGTCATCTTGTGACTTAGAGTTATTTATACCCCTCAGAAGTGAAGAGAAGCTCAAACGCTCACTAGGTTAGGTCTCCACAGTTGTTCTTCTTGGATCTCTAGATCGTCCAAACTACGAAAAATTCCGATGTTGATTTGTGTCTAAGTTTTCTAAGAGTTTAACTCCACTGTAGTATTCTTTCCAAACTAAGAGCTAATAAGTGATTTTCTCAAAGTAGACATCCTTTTCAATAAATAGACTTTGCGAAGAGTTTTGACTTATCATTGTAACGGTTTTTTAAAATACTTCGAAAATCAACAGAAAAACACATTGAAGACTCCGAAAATCACCACAAAATACATATTTTCTCCCCTTTTTCTCATGGTTTTTTTTTTTTTTGAAATGTCACATGAGTTTTTGGTGAACCCACCCCCAACCAAAATATTGCACCATCCTCGGTGCTCATGACCGGGATAAAGAGTGAAAATGAAAAAGTCCATGATGCAAGTGTGAAGGAAGGGTGTTACCAATTCTGTCGAATATCAATAGTAGGAAATATCAGAGTAATGCCAGAGTGATGGTACTTGCATGGGCAGAAAAATTGCAGTGGTGATAAAGACAATGCATGCGACTCATGAGACTCTAAGAATACAGGAATTGCCTTTCCGAAAGCGCTAAGTTTTACGTCTTCAGCCAGACACAACGGGGGTGACAGGCACCCCCAACCAAGTTGGAGTACAAGAGACTGAGTGGATCATCAGTCGACATAGACAGGATCGATGAGGTCAATCTCAGAAGTCTGAATCAACAACACGTCAAGTTCATGGAACTGCTTTAGACACTGCCCATTGACCTGGAAAGAGGAGTGATCCTTGGGATCCTCAATAGTGATTGCCCCAAAGGGAGTGACAACTATGACCGTATAGGGTCTGGTCCACCTAGACTTCAGTTTTTCAGGGAAGAGATGAAGACGAGAATTATAAAGAAGGACCTTCTGTCCTGGGTGGAACTCTTTCCTGAGGATGCTTTTGTCATGTATCCACTTCATTTTTGCTTTGTAATTCTTGGACAAGTTGTAGGCATCATTTCTGAGTTCTTCTAACTCATTCATTTGAAGTTTCCCTCCCCTGTTGTTTATAGCTCAAAGTTGAGCTTCTTAATGGCCCATAGGACACGATGTTCAATCTCTACCAGTAGATGACAGGGTTTTCCAAAGACTAGGCGATAGGGAAACATATTGAGTGGGGTCTTATAAGCGGTTCTGTAGGCCCATAGAGCATCAGTGAGATGACTAGACTAGTCTTTACGTGTAGTATTGACTGTCTTTTCCAAGATTTGCTTGATCTGACGATTATAAACTTCTACTTGCCACTAGTCTGCGGATGATAAGCTAGGGCAACCTTGTGGGTGACCCCATACTTTTTCATTAATTTCTCGAAGATCCTATTGCAGAAATGGGTGCCCCCATCACTAATGATGGCCTTAGGGGCACCGAACCAGGCGAAGATGAACTCCAAAAATTTGACCACTACTTTATGATCATTGGTCTTTGTGGGAATGGCTTCTATCCATTTGGAGACATAGTCTACCGCAAGGAGAATGTACTCGAAACCATAGGAAATCGGAAAGGGGCCCATGAAGTCGATGCCCCAAATGTCAAATATTTCATCGACCTGGATGGGAGTGAGGGGCATCATGTTCCTCTGGGAGATGCGGTCAAGATGCTGGCAATTATGACAGGTTTTGCTGAAGATGTGGGCATCTTTAAATAGTGTAGGCCAGTAGAACCTGCATTGCATCACTTTTTCTGCAGTCTTCTTAGTACTGAAATGACCACCACAAGGTTCGTCATGACACGAGGACAAGATATTGAGTTGGTCCAACTCAGGGACACAGAGACGAATGATCTGGTCAGGACAGTATTTATACAAATATGGGTCATCCCAAGAGTAATACTTAACTCTTGCTAGGAATTAGCTTCTGTCCTGTTTTGATCAGTGTGAAGGCGTTTATTCGGTAACAAGGTAGTTGACAATGTCAGCATACCATGGATTAACGAAGATAGCGAACAGTTGTTCGTTTAAAAATGTCTCATGGATGGGCTGGGTGTCGAAGGATGACTCTAAAGTCAGTCTAGACAAGTGATCAGCCACTACATTCTCTGTTCCTTTCTTGTCCTTAATCTCGAGGTCGAATTCCTGTAGTAATAAAATCCAGCGAATCAATCGAGGCTTGGTTTCCTTTTTTGACATGAGATAACGAAGGGCTGCATGATCAGTGTACACTACCACCTTAGTGGCTAAGAGGTACGGACAAAACTTATCAAGGGCAAAAATTACCGCCATGAGTTCTTTCTCAGTGGTGGAGTAATTCATTTGGGCAGAGTTAAGAGTTTTGCTCGCGTAGTAGATCACGTGTGACCTTTTGTCAACTCTGTCATAAGCATCGCACATCACCTCGAAAGACAGACTCTAGTCCGGGGGACGGATAATGGGTGCAGAAGTGAGCTCAGATTTGAAGTGCTCAAATGCCTTGACACAGTCAACATTAAAATTGAAAGGACTATCTTTAGCCAGAAGAGGGGACAGAGGTCGAACAATTTGAAAGAAGTCCTTTATGAATCGCCTATAGAAGCCTCCGTGTCTCAAAAAGGACCGGATGTTACGCATGGACTTAGGAATGGGTAAGGTCGAGATGATATCGATTTTAGCTTTGTCGACCTCGATGCCCTGATGGGAAATGACATGTCCCAGAACTATGCCCTTCTTCACCATGAAGTGGCATTTCTCCCAATTGATGACAAGTTGCTTGTCCTGACACCGTTAAAGTACGAGCCCTAGATTGTCGAGATAGTCATCAAAAGATGACCCAAAGACTGAGAAGTCGTCCATAAAGACTTCGAGGAATTTTTCCGCAATGTCAGAGAATATGCTCATCATATACCGTTGAAAGGTCACGGATGCATTGCAGAGGCCAAAGGGCATGCGCTTGTAGGCAAAAGTGCTAAAGGGACAGGTGAAAGTTGTCTTCTCGTGGTCCTCAGGGGCGATGGGTATTTGATCATACACTGAGTAACCATCAAGGAAGCAGTAATAGGAGTGACCTTGTTGGGCACAATTTGGCAACACATGATACTGGAAGTGGGTGGAGTGTGGAATGTGTGCTTGTGTCATTTTTAGGGTTCCCAGGGTATGAGTGGTCTCTGTTAGTCCCCGAGTGTGATAATGCGGTATGTGGTCTCTTATAAAAAACCACAGACATAATGGCATCCATTTCATACAGCAGAACTTGGCTGAATTGTCCTTCACTAACACCGTCATTTCAAACAACCACAAACATAACAGGAGGTTGATTGATTAATGTCGCTTCCAGTTCATCATCCCCCATGAAGGTGATCTTAATTTAGTCATGTTGAATGGGTCCCTCAGCCTGTCACATTGAATGACTGGGGAATGTCCAAAATGCATCCAACGGTTTCAAACATTGTTAAATGGAGTCGTCGTCTGCTTAGATAGTCTCAAAGGGGTATGATTCGATTAATTCATTGATTAGTCCATGATTATCTTTTAAGCGACCTGTTTTTAAACAATGGAGAGAAAATCTCCAGATATCAATAACATTAATAGGTTCATTAAAAAAAGAGAAGATCTCCGGGTCTCAATAACATTAACAAGTTCATTAAACAATGTGACAGAAACATTTGTGCGGCAGGACAACTCCATTACATTCTAGGTACCGAATTCTTAACTGTTTTTCGACCTTAAGTGGAATCCCCCGGACCCACAAAGGATAGGCTTGTTCTCTTGCTTCAGTCCATTCCCCTCGAGACGGGGAATATGTCACTCAAGCATTAATCGTGTAGTAGCCCGGTATAGAGTCCTTAGAAGAGGAACATCTATCCGGTATATATAGTTCATTAGGGATTACCTCTTTACTAATGTTGCACAGGATATCTGAACTTGAGATTCTGTATTTCTTCGGTAAATCTCACATATATTGAAGGAAAATACTAAGTCAAATTCTAGATGAATTTCGACAGAGTATAGCCTTATCATAATAAAATAGGAGAAGATCCTTTTTTCTGTCCTCGGAGTCCTCTATTTGTAGAGTTCTAGGGAGGGGTCTGCACATGTTGCAAACTCACATTTAGGGAAAAAATACTTAAAATAATGAAAAATTACAAATAATCTTAACAAAATAATTATATACAGTTATAGGGTTCCTAGAGATACACAACGGTATGGCACTAACTCTGGTAGATTTTGCACGTTTTTCGAGAAAAATGGCCTATGTGCTTTTCTAGATAAATTAGAGATCTCCCTAAAATTTTAACTACATACGGTTGTGTAGGACCTAGACAACCGTATATCATTACTTTTTGGATCCCCTACATGCATCTCGAGGAAAATGGCATGGGTGCTTTTCTAGGGATATGAAGGGTATTTTTGGAAATGTAATTGCATACGGTTGTGTAAGAGGAGGTCCTACACAACCGTATGTAAATAGTTTTTCATCTCATTGTGCGGATCTCGAGGAAAAGGGCACATGTGCTTTTTTTCATTTTTGACCATAGATCTTCCAGATCTGACTCCATACGGTTGTGTAGCTTTCCTTTCTACACAACCGTATCCAATTTGTCTCTCAACTCTGTGGGTGGTTGGCTCAAAAATTGAGGCATGCCCTTTATGCAGAAATCCAGTCCTGTTCTGCCAAATCTGAGGACATACGGTTGTGTACCCCTATGCCTTACACAACCGTATGTAGTTACTTTCTGAAGGTATGGGCTGGTTCTGATCAAAATTGACCATCTTCATTTTCTTAAAATCTGTGCCAGTTGTGCCCTCTTTGATTGAATACGGTTGTGTATTCTCATCTCTTACACAACCGTATGGGCTCATCTCCCCAGTAAAATATCCTCTTCAGGTCCTCTGCTTTGAAAAATGCTATTATCTTAAAGAAATGACATGTGTGGTTATGCGTCGGCAGTCAATCTTCGCGTCTCTTGGTCCTGATTTTCGTTGAGATCCATATTTCACTGTCAACATAAAGCCCCCTCGCCGGATGCACGCCAAGTGGGACACTAAGTGCGTTCGGCGAAATATAAGACAAAATGAGGATGGAAGTTAATAAATAGCCACAGGGGGCTCATAAGAAAACACCAACCAAGATAGCACTCCCAAAATCGATCCAAAGGAAGAGCAACATGTCGTCGAGGAAAAGGCGAGCGAGTTCCACCGGAACCACGGGGGAATCGATGGTCATCCAAGACTTGACCTTCATGCAAATGTATCGGCGTAGATTCTGGGACCCCGACAGGGTGCTGGAGGTGAGTGAGGAGCACACCGGTGAGGCTAAGTACATAATGGCCTATAGTGATGCCAATCCAAAATACCCACAAACTCTGGCCTATGATCAAGTTGTGGGTAAGGCCTGCCAATCTTGTGAAGAGGCCATTGAAATGATGTGGGAGATGTATCTCCGTGTCTTAAGGCTCGTGGCTGAGCACTCCTTTGAACGCCGAGGAGAGGATCTGAAAAGTATCGTCGCCACCATGCGAGTACTGACGATAGAGGGATTCTATGTGGAATTCCTTCGTGAACACCTCGTGGAAAGCCATGCCAGGGCCCTGGAGGGGTTGCAGAAGAATGAAGCAGCCTTGTCCAAGCTTCGAGAGCAGTTGGCAGAGGCCATAGAGGCGAGGGCACGGGCAACGGGGTTGAAAGAGGCTAAAGCATGGGTGGCTGATCTGTCGAAGAAGTTGGCAGCACTGCAAGAGGAGCTCCGAAAGGCCGAAGAGCATGTGAAAGAGATCGAAGGGACCCCTGTAGTAGAGCAGGCAGAGGGTGCGGCGAGCATACTAGGCACCCTGGTAGAACAAAAGGAGCTGGAGGTGCAGGACACCCGGGAGCAACTGAGCCACTTGGAACCGGCCATGGCAAGGCTTAGAGGTCTTTCGTTGTAGGGCTTGTACTAGGGAGTGGGCCAGAGGCCGATGTAAAAGGGTCCAGCATTAGAGGCAGGGGCTAAAATCCAAATGTAATCCCTATTTGAAATGAAAACCCATGTTGAACGAGTGTTCTTGTAGCGCGTAGGGTTGTAGTGACCACAAAAGCTAGTAGAAAAAGGCTGTGATAGTACCGTCAATTTCCACGTGTCCGCATAGAGGTAAAGGATAGGTGGGAAGCGACGGCATGCGAAAAATAATCCCGTGGCCAAAAATCTGAACTTTTGCCAGTGGGGCACGTGGAAAGAGAAATCAGCCTAAAGCACCGTTGTGGTGGCAATCCAAGGGGAAAATAATGAAGAACCATGCAATAGCGGGCCATAGGAACAAACGGGACCGCAAACGGGCGCCCGAGGCTGCCAGAAATGGCAGTTGAAGGCGAAGGGCGAAACCGTCTAGTGAAAAATGGAGTTATATATACGAAAGAGTTAGAAATTTTTTCATAAAAATCGTTTTTATTGTTCACAAGCATGGAAGCTTTGCCAAAATTGCGAGAAATCCTAGACAAAGGGTCTAAACAACGAGGGACATCTGAAAAGCAAGGTAAAACAATAACAAAAGATGAAAATAGATGAAAATGATTTAAAAAACACTAAAAACGCCTAATAGGGCCCAACCAAGGGTTTGTGGGATCTCCCAAACGAGTGGGAGATAACCCAAAATGTTTGGGGGGATTGTAAAGGGGGTAAAAACGATCCACCCTTTCAAATTTGGGGGAATTTGGTGAAGTGTGCATGAATGCAACAAGGAAAAACGATTTTGGGATGTTATGGGTTAAAAAAAACGAACCAAGGGCATCAAAGATCTCCCAAACGAGGAGAAAACGGTTGGGGAGATTCTAGGGGATGATAGTAGGGGTGAAAATGAAAATTCCCTTCAAATTTGGGAAGAAACTATCCAAAAACGAAGGAGAATTGATGATTTTGAGCGAATTGTGGGGTTTTTTTTTTTTTTCACCCCAGAGGTTAATAAGCAAGTGATTCCCCCCTTTATTCATTTGAAACGGTCAACTGAACTAAGATCCTAAAATTAACGATTCTAAGGAAAAAATTGAAATCTGACTTGATTTTGGTGATATATGCAGGGTTGACTCGGTAGAAACACTTACAGAGCGGCGTGAGTGGACTATCACGTGGAACCGCTTGACGGAAGTAGGTTAGAAGCAAGAAGAAAATGGCTCCCAAAGTAAAAGCAGGTAAGAAGAAGTTAGCAGGGGGCACGATGCACATAAGTTAGACATCCGAGATGCCCGTAGAAGTACCAAGGGAGGTCCTAGAAGCTGAAAGGCCTGCTCTGGCCCCGGCCGAGGGGCTCGATAATGAGTCCTCCATCGTAGAGGTTACAACAGACGGAGAGCGCTACATCACGCTACAACCAATGCAGGTAGCGGCCAAAGCAGCAGAAGAGATGTACAACCCCTTAGCAATGATGTTGTACAGGCATGAGCGAGACGGTGCCACCAAGGAGAATTTTTGCACCATGGTGGATAAGTATCACGCGAAATGGGTGAAGTTCGCGATGCCATACACAGGAGGTGAAGTATAGGGATTGCCTGGACGGCCTAGGGTTGTTTCAACTTGTGCAGATAACGATGGCAAGATTCCCAGAAAACAAGCCACTGTTGATGTCCTTGATAGAAGTATGGAATCCGGCCACCAGTACCTTCAACATGGCATTCGGCGAGGTCGGCTTTACAATAGAAGACGCGGTGATGTTGGGGCGACTCCCCATTGGTACAGAGTTACCCCATGTGCAGGTAACACAGCTGAGTGACGATGAGAGGGCGTCATATTTCTGTAGCATTTTAGTATCGCCCCTATCTTTCAAAATCAGTTGAGGTAGTTCAAGTTGGCTTACAATCTGGAATAATTTCACAATGGCTTGTCTGTTATTCCAGAACAAGATTTTTACAAATGGCAACTGTGACTGCTTCCCACTTTGTATCAAGAAGCTCACATGTCAACTGTGGAGGAGCATCTAGGTCTGAGCCTAAAGCAACAGTGACACAAGTTGGCCTGAGGAACCAAACCACGACTCATAATGGATTGAGATCTCCGAACAAAGTGGATTTGCTACATATGAGAACCAATGCAAAAGCGACCACTAGGCAAGTGAGGAAGGGATTCAAAACTGTGAAGGCCAGGCCATTGGTAGATATTGTATGTGGGACTGGGATGAACTTGGTATTTGTGGGAACAGAAGTAGGTCCATGGAGCAAAACTGGTGGACTCGGTGATGTGCTTGGAGGACTGCCACCTGCCATGGCTGTAAGCATAGTTCTCTCTTTTTCTTTTTCTTGATTGATCTGAAAATGTAACTACACCATCTGTTTTGCTTTTTCGCACGAGTTGGGTATACTATATTGCAGCTAAACTTGATTCATTTATCTCTTTGACTGATCTTTCTCTAGGCCAACGGACACCGTGTAATGACGGTCTCTCCACGCTATGACCAGTACAAAGATGCATGGGATACATACACATGTTATCGTTGAGGTAAATTCTAGTAATCATATGAAGTTTCTGGAGTAAGCCTTGATTTTCCTTGCAGGTGGTAATAAATCCCACTCAAGTGAAGATATGTTGCTAAGGATCACCTAACATGCAGGTAAAAGTTGGGGATAGAATTGAAACTGTCCGCCTCTTCCACTGCTACAAAAGAGGAGTTGACCGTGTTTTTGTGGATCACCCAATGTTTCTCGAGAAGGTTGGTCTTTGCATGAGCATGTTATTTGAGTGTACTTTCTATGCCAAAATATAAAATGTTTGTACATTTATGGAACTATAGAGGTCAACTAAAGCTTACCTTGATGCTTAAGGTATGGGGAAAAACTGGATCCAAAGTCTATGGTCCTATAGCTGGAGAGGATTACCAGGACAACCAACTTCGATTCAGCATGTTATGCCAGGTGACCAATCAATGTTTCCTTCTGGTTGCACTTACTGTTTAACTTCAATCCCTCCACAGGGGTAATTCTCAGTACAGTTACTTGTAACAGTAATAAAATAAAGAGGCATTGTCAGTTGATTTCAGGCATTGTTTAGATATCCATGAACTTGATGTTCCAAGTTCCAATTACATTTCCTATATAAACGGAGTATTTCAGAGATGACATGGATGACTGCACTAGATAAGGACCCCCTCTCCGTGGAACCTTCACTCCCGGCTACGCTCAGGTTATATAAACACATTGTTACTACTTTTCAACTTAGAGAATTGTTGCTACTTTTCAATGTAGAGAAGGGTATTGGCAGCTCATTTTGTTGCTGTCCCATGGTTGGGCTGGCAGATTTCTGGATGAAACCCTGCTTGCAACATATATCACTGTAGAGAAGCAGGTATTGCTGGGCTATAAGGGCATTAGTTGACTGCTCTGTTACCAGTACCACAGAGTTTACATGATAGTTTTGTCCACACTGGACCAAGTTTTTAACAATAGTTGAAATTCCTTCCCTTTAGTAGGCCATCATACCTTAGATATGTAAGTCGTCATAAGTATTTCATGCTAATTCCCGCTTCATCGCCGGTAAGCAACTCATCTCTACCTCCAATTCGTTTTTGCTTTCCAGCTGGTTATGCTCACAATTTAGCAGCACTGATTATTATTTTGGGAACTATAACTTCTACACATATTTTTATGGCATTCAGGCAGCTCTTGAAGCACCAAGGGTTCTGAATCTCAACTCTGGACCATATGGTGTGGATTCTCTTCTCTGATTCTTGAACTGGTACTCGCACTGTGAAGAAGTTATTTCTTTTGAGAATCGTATTTATTCTTCCTGAATGCAGGGGAGGATATTGTGTTCATTGCTAATGATTGGCACACTGCTCTTCTGGCGTGCTACCTTAAAAGTATGTACAAATCTCGAGGGATTTACAAGAATGCCAAGGTATTATGTCCTCTTAATTTGAGTGAGGGACCACCCGGACTGGATCCTATACAACTTTTGACAGGACCCCTCCGCCAAAATGCCATGTGGCACTCTTTCGGGCCCACTGATCCATGAATGTTTGGGCCACCCATTGGTGGACCTGTACACCACAAACCAGTCTTGTTGATGATTTCTAGCAGTTGGTTTGAGATTCTTTTTCGTCATTTGCTTCAAAACCAAGTCCATGGATGAGTTCCAACCCGTGAAAAGCTCGATCTGCCAGAAATCACCTACCAAGCCGATTTTTGGTGTCCCTAAGGAGCATAGTCCTAAAAAAAGCCAAACAGATCTAATGTACGGCCACATGACACAGATGCAGGGAGCCAGGGAGGTGAATGGAGATCTCAAATGTCATAAAATCGTGGGTTTTTTTATAGGTAAAAGTAAAAAATCAAGTTACAATCATCCAATCTTATTGCATTCTTTTGGCCGCTTGAAGAAAAGTCTGGGAAACTGCCTAAAAACAGTGGACAGCTCTGAAAAGGTTGCAATGTTCTGTTCAGCTACACATGCATGAATACCTTGCGTCCTCCTATTTTAAATAAGATCATCAACGGTCACTGTACTCAAACAGAAGGGCTCGATTTAACATCCAGTGAGGATGGGTGTTCCAAGACCAAGACGAGCTAAATATGAATGCTCCAAAATCTTCATCTGCTAATCTTGAAGAGAGAAATTAAGAGGGGTAACAACCAACCACAGAAAGCTCCGAAATGTCAACATACCAGTAACGGTATAGCAATAGAGCCCGACTCGGGAGACAATGGAATTGGATGCTTACAAATTTTTAAAGTTTGTGAGACAAAGCCCCACCACCCAGAGTAGTTTAGTTCCAAACAACTGAAGCATGGTTCAAAGTAATCGTTTCGGTATTGCCCAAGGGCATGACAAGCTTGGTATCATTCGATTTTGTGTGTAAATTTGCACTAACATTTCATTTCAGTATCACCCATGAACAATACCATGTACTTAGAACCATGTACTGAAGTGAGATGCTATAGCCCCAGGTCGATTTGACAAACAATTTGGACTCTGAACCCAAGGAATAGGATCAATCACTAGTGCTGAAGGAGGATTTTGATGATCCAAGTACCAGAGATCACCAGAACAAGGAAACATAATTGGAGTGTAGCACAAATGAAATAACATCAAGGTTACCCAAGAACACCAAAAATAGTTCTTGAAACAAGGGTCAGGCTCAGGAGCCCCCTTCTTCTGACCCCTCTCAGGAGTCGTGTTCTTGGCCGTGGAATCCCCAAAACCAACGGTGGTTTCTCGGTCGACACATTTGCAAGAAGCTCCATTGATACGTGATGATATATAAGACAATGAGAGCACAACAATGAACCAATGTTGAATAAAATCCACTCCCAACACTGACCCACCTTGATACACAGAATAAGCAAATCAGCAAAACATCTGGGTTCCAGAATTCATGTTTACAGTAGGCTCTACAATTCTACCCAAGTTAGCAGAGTTTATATAGAACATAGCTGAATTCATCACAGATAAGAATGCACCATTAATTTAATGTTTAGCAACCATCGCACAACTTGAGAAACTGAATTTTGATTACCCTAATAAAATTCCAATCCTCAAAACTAAATAACCCGAGTTACTTGTAAATTCTTTCTTCAGAGTATTTAGGGTTGTAAAACATACATCACTAACGACATTTTTAATGTTAATAACTACTCCAACAGAAAAAAAAAAAATTCGGCAAAAGATCAAATCATACTGAAAGGAGCTCCTAATCGAACAAGCTGAACCCCATATCGTCGTCGCTTTCTTCTTTTGGTTCTTCCTGTAATACAAATGGCACAGAAATCAAACAAAAGAAAAACCAATAAAGCAGACAAATACAAATACAAAAAAAAATAGATCAATTTACCTTCTTCTCCTCAGCTGCAGGTGCAGCGGCGGCAGCAGCGGGACCAGCTCCGCCTCCTGATGCGGCAACAGCAACAGGAGCACCACCACCGCCAGATCCAACGTTCATGATCAAATCTTCAATGTTCCTCTTCTCCACCAGCTTCGCAAAAAGGCCCGGCCAGTACGACTCCACCGAAATGTTCGCAGCTTTCACCACAGCAGCAATCTTCTCCGCCTGTTAGAAACCATTTAAGGAGAAAACTAACTCCCAAAATCTACTGTAAATGAATCAAAAAACATGAGAGAAAAATCAAAGAAAGATCCATCGAGAAACTAAAAGGGATGAGCTGAAAAAAGGATACAGTGGCGGGAATCCCATCGTCATGGAGGAGCAAAACAGCGTAAGTGCAAGCGATCTCTCCCACGGTCATCTTTGTAGCAGATGTTATTGATCTGTGGCGAATAATCGGATTAAAAGAAAAATCAGGACGAAGCTAGATTGATTAAACAATTAAAAGAAATAAAAATGGAAAAATCCGAGAGAGAAGAAAAGAGACCTCTCAGAGTTGAAATGGAGATGCAAGTGTTCTGCTGCGTTTCTCTTCTGCTTCGAGTCTAGGGTTTCTGGGTTCTAAAGGAAAGGGGTTTCCAAGAGTGAAATGCTTATAAACCATCGAGTCTAGGGTTTTGCTTGCTTCGATGATCCCACGGCGTAGATGTTGTGCGTTACTTATTATCATGGGCCTGGCTTAGTAGGGCTTGAGCACGACGCTAAAATGTTTCATAAGGCCCAATCACACCTTGCTGAATTATTAAACCCCAAGGAAGCGTATTTTACATCGAGTCCGTCTAGATCTACACCCATTTCTTACATCCAGTTCCTAAACCCGGGGGTGGGACCCACATAGATATCATGTTGGACAATCCAACCATACATTGAACTTTTCTTGCCATGATGATCATCATCACCAAAAATCAGTTCAGTTCAACTTTGCTAACCATTTAAAAAATTGACCCAAAAATATTGGTTTAATTGGATGGTCTGGATTTTTCAAATTAAAGTCTACTTTTCATGAGGTTAGGAATGTTGAATTTGCCTGATCTTTTGTGAGGAGCGTAACCATAGCATGAAAAACTCAATGTGCGGTTGGATTATCCAACATGATCTCCAAGTGGGCCCCACGCTCGGGTGTAAGAACTGGATGTAAGAAATGAATGTAGCTCTAGACGGACTCTTTTACATCACAAATCCAGAACTACAACATTCTGGCATACGCGGTACTTGTATCTACACGTGTGATTGGATTTTTATTTTTGGTGGGGGTGATTGGATAAATACAACCATCCGTTCGGTGCCTATTCAACTGTAAAAATACTCTACGGTGAATGTTCGAGTTGGCAAAATAATTTAAAAAGGGTGACATTATTTGCACACATTTTTTGTAGTGACACCCACAACTTATCTACACAACAAAAGATGAAAAAAATAAAAAATAAAAATTGAACGAATTCTTCACCACCACTACCACTACAACTGCACCTCCACCATCACCTTCTTCTTCTTCCACCACCGCCGCCACAACCATTGCACCACCAACATCTTCTTCTTCTTCTACCGCCACCACCTCCACCGCACCTCTCTTTCTCTCTCCCTTAATTTTTTTTTCGCTCGTATCGGCAAGCCAGGGTTGACATGGCTTTGGCTATATCGGCAGGCAACGGTTGACATGGCTTAGCTATGTCAACCCTGGTTTGCCGATACGCACGAAAAAAAAAAATTTTAAAGAAGAAGAAGAAGAGGAAGCATGCCGCCCACCACCAGGTACGTATTTCTCTCCGTCTCCCCTCCCCCCTCTCTCTCATTCTCTCCCTCTCTTGGTTCTGGACCGAGAGAAGGAGAGGGGGAGAGGGAGACGTACCTGGTGGAGGTCCTCTTCTTCTTCTTCTTCTTCTTCTTCTCTCTCGTTGGATTTTTTTTTATATAGCTTCTTTGCACCCACCATTCCACACCAAGAGTTGTGTGCCATATGGAAATGATGTGTGCAATTAACGCCACCCTTTAAAAAATAAAATAAAACAAAACAAATGTAAAATATTGACAACTTCATATCTTATAAAATGATTTTCATGTTCAAAACTGAATAATCCCAATTTCGGAAAAGTTTGTGAATTATTCGATCACATTCAAAATTGCGTCAATTGTTTCCTAACCTTTGAATAGGACGTTATTCGATTCATTTTTTAAATAATTTAAACGGTTTGTGTAATTCATGAATTTACTGTAGATGTCCCAAACAAAGACCTGAATTGCGTTGCACGTTAGGCGACGACGCGTGCCCTTTATTTATCAAACGGCACCGCACGTCAGACGGTGCCTCGTGCAATTGATCTATTAGATGACACCACACATTATACGATACATTAGTGTCTTCCATCTACAAAGTGCTCATTTTGGTACTTACATACAACACTAAGGCGATGGCCTTGCCCGCTCAAAGGCTGTGTCCACTAATAGGAAATCCATTTTTTTCGCCATGCTAACTAATGACACACACTAGTATATATAGGGGTCAAAGATAAATCGTAGGATTGGCAGGGCAATGACATACGACATCGATCAGAGGTAATCTTATTCGAAAACATTGAAATACGTGAGAACGAGGTACTCGCTTAATTGACTGTCATCCGGACAACATAGAGACACTGTAACATGTCACATGTTCAACCAAATTCTTGTATTCAAATACGACGGTGCACCTCTGATCTACGTGGCACAATATGGGCACGCGATAAAAATTGTCAGATTTACTACAATCTGACATGTATCTTATGGAGCTGAGTGAACACCCCCTGTTATCAACCTCTGATCTACTTCAATACTCAAAACTATGAATTATTCATTTGATAATGGTTTAAAATAGTGTCTAGGATTTATGTATGGGTTAAGATCCAAGTGTCGAATTTAAGTCCGGCTTGTAAGGGACCGCCCGGGCCGGATCCTATAAATAAATTTTTGACAAGACCCCTCTGCCAAAATGCCATGTGTCACTCTTTTGGGCCCACTGATCCATGAATGTTTGGGCCACCCATTGGTGGACCTGTACACCACAAACCAGTCTTATTGATGATTTTTAGCAGTTGGGTTTGAGATTTTTTTTTCATCATTTGCTTAAAAAACAAGCCCATGGATGAGTTCCAACAGTGAAAAGCTCAATCTGCTAGAAATCACCTATCAAGCTGATTTTTGGTGTGTTGGCCCCAAGGGTCATGGTCCTAAAAAAAGCCAAACAGATTAATGTATGGACACATGCCACAGATGCAGGCGGTGATTGGAGATCTCAAACATCATTAAATTGAGGGTTTTTTTTTTGACAGGTATAAGTAAAAAATCAAGTTAACATTAAATTACAATCATCCGATCTTATTGCATTCTTTTGGCTGCTTGAAGAAAAGTCTGGAGAACTGCTTCAGCAACACATATGCATGAATGCCATGCGTCCTGCTATTTTAAATAAGATCAACGGTCAATGTACTCAAAAACTACTAATCTTCATAAACAAGGGTCAGGCTTAGCAGACACATAAATTAGAATGGTCACTATGGTGATCTCACAAAAATTCAAATCATTCTGATACTCATAACATGGTTTACAAGTTGAAGAATTATGGACTGTCTATTTTTTACCGTTAACTTAGAAACCCACATTTGATAGTGTTAGAAATTTCAGAATGGGCTAGGGGTAATCTATACTGAGGAGATCGTCCTCACCAAAAATCAGCCATTGATAACATTTGCAGGAAGTTCCATTGACACAGATGATGTACAAGACAATGAGAGCACAACAATTAACCCATGTTGAATAAAACTCACTCCAACATTGACCCACCAAAAGAAGCATGCATTACCAATAGCATCTAATTCTGCTGAGATGAACCATCACCTTGACACGCAGAATAAGCAAATCAGCAAAACATCTGGGTTCCAGGATTCAAGCTTACAGTATGCTCTACAGTACTACACAAGTTAGCAAAATTGATATAGAACATAGCTGAATTTATCACAGAGAAGAATGCACAGGAAAGAGGGGCATACCGTCATTAAGTAGGCCTAGTGCCTCTCCTTCTTACTTGAGATAACTACTTTTGGTTTGGCAAGACTTAACTGGTAAGTTAAAACTCTACTTATCTGTTCTTTAAACCTTGATTTAAATCTTGAAATATTCATTGATAAGGTATTAGATAATCATTCATGTGAAATCCTTTCGGATTGGAAAAACTTGAAAATTGTCTTCTTATGGACTTGTTAGTCCTGAGAGGCGGGGCCCACCGGTCAGGATTGATCGGTCGACCGGACTTGTGTATATTTATATACATTTTGGGAAGTCATTTCAGTGTGGATTCACTAGAGAAGAGAATATCTTGAAAAACTGAGTTTTTCACAGACCGATCGACCACGCCCTATAAAACTCGTGGAAACCGACCCGAGACTCGATTTTTAGGGTATAAAACCCCCCAAAAAATTGAATCCCTCTCATTTCCACTCCTCCCCTCAATTCCCTAACCCTCTCCCATCTTTCCAAACCCATTAAACCCCCTTTGATTCTTGTTTTCTCAAAAAAACAAAACCTTAAAACCCTAACTTTTTCTAAAAACTCAAGCCCTAAGCTTGTTCTAATTGACTTCGAGAGGAAAACGAGGGTGGCATTTGGCACGGGAGGAAGATGACGAACAATGGAAACTCTTCACCTACAGTCTTTCGCAAGAAGCTTACAAAACTAAAGGGATCAATCAGCTGGTCAACCTAGAACGAGATGTTCTTCAAGATCACCCACTTCTAGTAAAAGTTCGTAAGATTTTTGAAGACGCCCATATGACTCCCTTGCTTGACTTTAACGGTATTACTCTTCCCATTCTTGTCCGTTATTTTTACTATAACATTTATGCTTCCACAAATGACCCTCCTCAGTTCAAAACCCTATTAGGGGGTGTAGTAATGACTATCACCAATGATTTGATATCATCAGTCATCGGGATCCCTCGCCCTGTAGAGTGTGCGGCATACCCTCCTGACGACACCTCAACTTTGAACAAAAATGACACCATGGATGCCCTTTTTACTGACCACCCAAAGTGCAAAATGTCAAAGCTGTCACCCTGAAACCTCTTCAGCGTGTCATTTTTCTCATCCTTTCCAACAATCTGATCCCTAAAAAGGGTCATCGAGATGAGATTAGTGATACTATGATGTATGTCATGCATTGTTTGTACAACTCTGTTTCCCTTGGCATACCATACATGATAGATGCCATTGATTCCCGACTATAGACTAAGGCTCTCCCTTTTGGTCTGATAACAACGATCCTTGCAAACCATGCGGTTCCCTTCCTTGACGATGATCCCAAGCATTTTCCTATTGACCCTGTCAACAACTCCACACTTTCCAAAATGCATTTGGGGGGTAGCAGTTCTTCATCTTCTCGTAGGAGATCCAGACAGGGTGACGGATCCTCTTCTTCTGCTCCTCCTGCATCCTTCCAGACCATTTCAGATCAACTCTCACAGCTGACTTAGGAGATGGGTGCCTTTCGAGGCTTTGTCATTACGGGCTTCGAGCGACTAGAGAGCAAACAGCAGCAGATGTCTACCTTTATGAGGAGCCAACATCCAGATTTTCCAGCATCACCAGTATACGGAGAGTTTGCTGGAGCATGGGATCAACCAGTGGAAGACGTACCGGAGTAGCAGCTCCAGATAACAAGCATCTCTAAAAATCATGGTTTGCACTCGCACCAAGCATATTGATATTAGACATCACTTTATTAGAAAATTAGTTGAAGATAATATTCTTTCTGTTGAATATATTGCATCTGAACACCAACTAGCTAATATCTTCACTAAGCCTTTGGACTCACAGTGCTTCGCAGGTTTACGGAAGTCCTTAGGGGTCTGCATTCATGATTGACTTCGTCTCTCCTTTGCCAACTCCCGTAAAAAAGGGGGAGAATTTTGGAGAACAATGGTTCTGGATGTGTAAATTGTATCTTAATAAATACTTGTAAAGCACAGATGATTAATCCATTTTAAAAAAAAGGTAAATGATTAAACAATGATCATGATTATATGTCATGACCTTATAGCCACTCCAGCGAGCTCTTTTCACATTGACATTAAGGATACTCAATGTCTAAGGAAAGAAGGACACACCGTCATTAAGCATGCCAATTGCCTCTCCTTCTTACCTGGGAGAACTACTTATCGTTAGTCTGGCATAACTTAACTAGTAAGTTCTCTGGTCTAAGACAAATCATTGAACATTGTTGAAACTAGTTTTTTGGTAAAAACTTAAAAAAAAAATCAATTAACCATATACTATGGGGGAGTAAAAACTCTATCTGTATTTGTCATCTTTATCTGTGATATGCAGGACTCAAACAAAGAAATATTGGCGTCTCTCATTGCAACTTGTTACAATTTATGTTGGGCTGGCTAGGCTCATTGTTAGGAGGAGAACCATTGTAAATTGTATTTTGTCCTGAAATTGACAAAGGGGGAGGTTGATAAGTATACCTTGTGTTGTCAATTCCAAAACAACCTTGGGTATTTATGTAACCGCCATTGATCGACTACTATGCAAGATTAGGAAGTGCGCCACAAGATTCAGAGATATGCCATAAGGCAATCCCTACCCATTCACTATAAATACCCTCCCCCCTTACCCATTATCTTACCAATTCACTAAGCCTTTTCTTGAGCTCATCACCTCCAAGAGAATTGTTCTTGCTTCCTTTGCCTTATGCTTGCTCCGGTGTTCTTGCCTTTCTAGCTTTGTGGGAGATCGACTTTGGCGCTCTGCGATCTTTGAGTGCAATGCGAATCAAATGATTGGTCTAGGCGGCAATTCTGCGCAGTGCATTTTTTTCAGCTTCAGCAATATCGAAGCTTCATTCCTCGTTGATATTCGCTCAAAAGTGCTTATTTTAAGCCATTATCCTTATAGCGATGTCGCATTCTCCTACGTAAAACTTATCTTTTCATCGACTTTTCCACGTAAGAGTTTCTTCCATTGCGTAGAACGCATTCTTTAGATAGAAATAGACTATTTGCATGAAATATACGCATTTCGGATAGCCAGTATCAAGCCGTTTTAGTTGAATCTCATTACGCGCTTTTTCACCTACAGAAGACCCTATCGGGGGTTTCTCGATGACTGGCGGGCCCACAATCAACCACAGAAGACTTTTATCAAAGCTTAAAGAGCCAACAGGCTAGGATAAAAAGATAAAAGACATGTACGGGCAAAGTTAAAAGATTGTAGAGCCGGAACAAGGAGTAAGAGAGAGAAGAATAGCTGGAGACCAAGATAAGGACTTAAGTGTTAAAGGCCACACCAATTGACATCAAAGGATAAGTTTGACTAATTGCTGGAGTGAACGAGAGAGAATAAAGAAGACCAGGGTTCAAGACCCTCAAATGCTTTTATTTTTGTATTTTTTTCTCACCTCTCTCATATTTCTCTCTCTATCTATCTTGGCCCAGGACCGAGGCCCATGACCCATGACCCATGCCCATGCCCATGCCCATGACCACAACCCATGCCAATGCTCATGCCCATTTGCAACAACAAGAGAGAATTGGTCTCACTTGACCGATTCTTCTCTCCCCCATATCTCTTTATCCTAGTCACTCTCTCTTTCATCTAACTAACTCATTCCCAACCGTTGGATCTCTCTAGATCCAACGGTCATCATTTTTACAACAAGCAAAAAGAAAAAAAAAAGTCTATAAGAGATCTACGATCTCTCCTTCTTGGGTTGGTTCCCTCCCCCTTCTCTTCCTCTCTTTCTTATTTCTTTTTTTCTCTTCTTCTTCACCCTTCTTCTCCGGCGAGCTCACCATTAACGCCTCCACCTCGAGGTGCAAAGCATCAAACAGCAATGTCTCTTTGCTGCCAATTCCATCCGCCACAATCAAAGGCTACAATCCTCAATCCTATTGAGGTCGATCCAATCGAAGTTGCATGATATTCGCTTAAAAGTGCGTATTTTCCACTATTATCTTCTAAGCGTTTTCACACTCTCCTACGTTAAAATGCTCTATTTATCTACTTTTTTACGTAAGAGTCTCTTTTGTTGCGTAGAAAACACTTTTCTGGACGAAATGGTATATTTGCATGCATTAAAGACATTTTCGGAAGTCTAGACATAGAGTCGTTCTGATAAAGTCTCATTACGTGCTTCTTCTGTCGCAGGAAACCCTGATGGGACAATTCTCGAGACTTGCGAGCCCACATCGATCAGGAAAGCCCATTATCAAAGCTTAAAGAGCCCACATGCTATGACTAGAAGATATGGGCTGAATAAGAGGACCAAAAAGCCGGCCCAAAGAACGAAGAGAGCAGGAGAGCCAATGACCAAGAGACGGACCAAAGCGTTTAAAGCCACACGAGTCAGCAAAGAATGATAGTCTACTCTACTGGAGAAGCGTGAGGATGGTCACAGTGAAGACCAGGGTTCCAGACCCTCTACCAATACTTTTATCTCCATTTTTTGATATTTACTCTCTCATCTCTCCTTATTCTCTCTCTCTCTTCATCTCTCGGTGCTCGAATCTACTGACCTAACCCAAGAACTCCTATCCATTGGCTCTGTCTCATCTCCCTTAGCTTTCTGACCGTTGGATCTTCAGTCGGACCGTTGGATCTTCTACCGGACCGTTGGATCTTTTTAGATCCGTCGATCTACCAATCTGGGTCCCAATCAAGTCACCACCCATCCGATCGCCATCAGATTTTCTGTCACATCATCTTGTGAGACGATGGACATCATCAATCCATGTGGGCCAGTAGCCGGGCCCATCATCATCGACCCGCTGTCCGACCAGTTAGTGGACCCCGTGAATTTCAAAATAATTTTAATTAAATTCTAAAAAATGGGGGGTCCACTAAATGGGGAAATTCCCCAAAGAAAAGTAGAGTTTTACTTAAAAAAAAAAAAAAAAAATTTCTTATTTTTTATTTTCAAAAAATCCCTATTTCCATTAAAGGAAATAGGGAGCTTTAAAAGAGGAAGAAGAAGGGTTCGTTTGAACCCTAATCCCTCTCCCCTCTTCTCTTCTCCTTCCCCCTATCCTTTCCCTTCTTCCCCCCCCCCCACTTTCTTCTCCTCTTCTTCCTCCTTTCTTCTTCGTCTCCTTCCCCATCCTTCGCCGGAGTTGCAGGTTTGCAACTCCAGCCGTTTTCCTTCTTCTTCTTCTTTTTCTTCGTCTTCTTCTTCTTCTTACAGCAAGGAGTGTCGCCCTTCACTCCAGCAAAGACCACCGAAGTGCCTGCAACACACAAACGGTGCTGGTTCTCTCCACCGTTTGTGTCCTCCCCAAGCCATTAACGCCGGCGAACACCTCGCCTGCGCATTCCACTTGCTTCCTCTCCAACCCAGCCGTTGCAGCCCCCCCATACGGTAGGTATTCCCTCTCCTCTTCTCAAGCTTTTCTTCTTCTGCTACTTCCTATTCGCCGGAGTTGCCACCTACAACTTCTGGCCACCACTACCACTTGCTACCATCTCCTTTATTCCACCTCGCCTGACAGCAACTCAGTTGCTCTTCTTCGTGTCTTCTTCTTCTTCATTCCCTTCTTTCCTTCCTCCTGCAACCTGCTGCTCCCTCCTCCTTGCAAGTCTGCATCCGACCACCTTGCAGCCATCACTTGCTTCTCAACTCGACCTCTCTATCTTCAACCGGTACTTGGTGCATCAAACGGTCAAGGTGCACATGCACCTTGCCACTCCTCCAAACCGCCACAACCTTGCTGGCTGAACCAGCAAGGTTGCTCAACCTACAACATCCTATCCATTACCGGAGCTCCACAATCCTTCACCATCGCCCAAAGTGCAGATAGCCCTTGCAACTCCAAAGCCATCTATACCACAGTCTCTCCATCTTCTCTTTGAAAAAAAAAAAAATGAAAAAAGAAGAGAAAACCAGAAAAGAGAAAGAACAGAGAAGAAGAAAAGAGGAAGCCATTAGGCTCCTCTCCTTGGACATTCACCGGAGCCACCACATGATGCCTGCACATTCATCCCTTAAAGCTTACCTCTAGCAGCCCATCCTTGCTGCACCACCGCTTGAATTTGCTACACTCCACCGGAGTTCTTCAATGTTGCCGGAACCACCACGAGCCCACAAGATCACGACCCACAACTCCATTGTTGGCCTGCTCATTCTCACGGGTTGCTCTCCTCTCCCCATGATTAGCGCCCTATGGCTCTCCACGGTAAGTATTCTCTCAGGTAAGCTTTGCATATCCCTTCCCTTTCATCCACTCATTCCACAACCAGTCACCACCCACATCTCGGCTTCATCTCTACAATCCTAGTTACCATGCAACCCATCTCTAACTTTTCCTCTTCTTTCTCTCTCTTTCTTACACTTTCTCTCTCTAGGATATAGTATTCTCTTTCTCTCTCTACTTATTTTCTCTCTCTCATCCTTAGCTCTCTCTGGAATTTTCCTCTCCAAACTTAGGTTTCTCTCTCTAGATCTTTTTAGTCATTTTCTCTCTCTACAATCTCTTTCTCTCACTACCCTAATCACTTTTAATGCTTTCTAGTTTAATTAATTTTATCTGATTTGCATTGTAAGATACAAGTTCAGTTAAATAAAGATGATTTAAGTGTGATTGTTTTACATTCTGTGCAATGTTTTCTTTTTCGTCATTTTATGTGTTTTTGTGCTAATCCGACTAATCCCGAGTGCGGATCGATATCCGACACGAGCCACTGTGCAAAATTACTAATTTTACAGGTTAAAAGTCTCGGATTAATTAAAAATATGTTGAAGTTAGGGTTTCCATAACAAACGACGCGGAAAAACCCTACTTTCATTGCACCATATACCTCTTCAATGGTAAGCTTCTCTCTAATTCATCTCTCTAACCTTCCTACCTTCTTTCTCTCTCTTTTTTCCCTATCTACCTTTACATGCTTTCTAGGGTAATATTTTAATGGCTTTCTAGATTAATTTGGTTTAATGTCATTTCCGTTATAAAGCATTTGGACAAGCATTGTAAGCATTTATTTTTAGTTTAATGAACAAGTTTTAAATTCAAGTTTAAGTTGTTTTCATTTATTGTGTTTTTCATTCTCGTTTCTCTTATATTTTTTTCATTCTAATAGTTTTAACAATAATCTCGAGCATATTTTAAATCAACCTCCACCATTCTCACCCTTCCATTTATTCCGAGCATTTTCTAATTATTCTTATTTCTTATTGTGCTAACTAATCCCGAGTGCGGATGATATCCGACACGAGGAGCCACTGTGCAAGTCTACTTATTTGCAGATTAAGTGAACAAATTCGGAGAAATTACAAATATTGTTGAAATCAAGGGTTTCCTAACCAACGACACGGAAAAATCCTAATTTCGAATGGCGCCGTTGCCGCTCGGTTGATGGGATTGCAAAAAGACGAACAGGAATTTGAAAAGCTGCTTATTCGTGAAGATACGATTCAAATCAGAAACTTTCTATTTTATTTTTCACATTATTCACTTATTATTTTAATGCATCGGACGGCCGAGTGCAAAGTTGTAATAACTTAGGGATTCATTTTCTCTCCTTTTAAAATAACCGCTAGATAATTAATTAATTAAAAATTACAAAAAATATTAGGGTCAGATTTCAATTCTACTATTTCTAGTTAGATCACCATTTGTTATTTGATTCATTTTGGAAGGTTTTCAACTCCGGGTAGTTCAAAAGTAGATATTTCTGAACCCTAATTCGGGAATAGCTAAAGTTGAATTTCAAACCCTAATTGGAACTAATTCACAATACCTACCCTAAATCATTACGTGTTTCTTGAAACCCCAAAGGCGGTATACCTTCCAATTCCATACCATAGACCATTGTGGACTAACGTGATTGTGGATTGCGTTTACCAAGTGAGTAAGGAGCGAAAAGCTCAAAGAGGTGGAGTCGGGCCCAAGCCCATTTGGATACCCCTCCCTATCTCACGGAGGAGACTCCGTGAGTAGCCAACGGGCAGGTAAGTTTCTACACCTCGCCTTGAGTGCGATCGTGATCATTGTGCAAACACTGTGCCGATTGTTTATTTGCTTCTGCAAAACTTATTGAAATTGCTTGGTTTGACCGTTATAAAATACATAAAGAGCAAACCCAGCTCTGACTTGAAACTGGTGGGATTTCATCATTCACCTTGTCATTCCAGCTTTTGTGCAACCACAACCAAGAATTAAAATCAATCAAGAAGTAGAGCCCACTTAGATCGGTGTTCGAGGAAAACTCCACATAAAGCGACCCCTTCAAAGATCAAGTCGATTAAGTCCATGAGTGCGGGTCCATGTTATGTAACACACCCATAGGTCCCTACTACTCAAGTATGTCAAGCTCGTAAGTGACCTCCTTGATTGTCTGTCGGATTAACTTAGTGTCGGATTAGGAACACGAACCAACTCTAGTTCCTCTTCTGGGAAAACTCATCTTCAAGCTTGACAAATCCAGTTAGTCTGGGGCGTATTTAAGTCAGCCGATGTGCCGCACGTCTGTCTAGGCTTCAGATTATCTTGCAGTCAACTTGAGTTAGTACTAGCGGATTTGCTTTGAAGAGTGTATCCTGGTGAAAACCTACAAAGTGAAAAGTTGGTCCGGCAGGTAATTAAAGATAAACCAGTGGTCCGCCCACTGTCATAATCTACACTATCCCTACACTAACAAAATAATTCATAATACTATCCTGATTGTTTAGATTAAGATTATATGTTGCTCTGTGTGCATCATCTAGGCTCATTCGGTTTCATAACCTCTTGCCGACTCTAGGGGCTTACTTTTTCAAGCATATGCCCATTTGGATTTGAACCAACCCGAGACTGATTCGATCTGAGAGTCAGCCCACCGCACCGATCTCTTTCACCTAATATATCTCCCTCATCTGAGAGACTCACATCTCTCTAATGGATGCTGAACGACCTCTATTCGAGACCTACCATAATTTCTTTGAAGATCTAGGAGATAACTCTGAGCACTGGTATCCCAATCCTACGTATAGTCATGATACTCCAGTCTCATAGAGTTCCATGGAATATGAAGCAAAGGGCGATTCAGTGCTAACATCCCTACTTAAGGATTTGAAAACATCAATTTTTGCCCTTGATGTTGCGGTCCAGAAGCCTGTTTGTTACTCCAAATTTGTGGGATATTCCCCTCATGTCCAAGAAGAGGTCTGTAATTTTAGTACATTTGAACCTCTGCTGCAGACCTCCTACAATAACATGTATTATCCGAACAATGGAAGTCACAATAACTTTGAATGGGAATAACAGTCTTTTCCCCAGCAGCATCTGCAACAGGATATGTATCATTCAAGGTTTCACCAACCCTGTGGACAATATGATGAGCAGTACTCATAATCGCAGTACCAGCCAGATCCACAGACTGAATATTTTGGTCAACAGTGGACCCCGCAGGATTTTCAGAGTCAACAGATAGTCCCAGAGTCACTTCCATCCTATAACTTTCATACTCAGTCATACTACATTCAAGAGTTAGCACCTCAGCTTCCATTAGCTAAACTGCCACAGTCTACTACTAAACCTAGTCTAGAAAAACTCCTCTCGCAATACATCATCCAACAACCGCACTCCATGGAGAGCTTGGAACACCGTCTAGGTGAGTTAGAATCTGAGAGAGAGGAAGTCAACTTCACTAGCCAACCTATGACTTATCTAGAGGGGAATACCATGGCCACATGCCATATTGAGGAGTCGGACAACTGGACCCAGTACCAGACTTTACAAGAGGAAATTGAGGTTGCTATTATAAGCCAAAGTCTCCATCTTCGGTGCCCTTAAAAGCACAAAATCTTGAACCTATCTTAGAGAAGCCAATTTCTCCATCTACCTCTGTTATTTCTATCTGGGACTCTGAAGAAGTTATTCATAACATTGAGTTGTGTCTTGACTATAGGATCCCAATTGGCCTAGACTTACCCGTCCCCACCACCTTTGGATTGTGGAACAATCATGATGAACCCGTGTTTCCATCTATGGTGCCATTACAAGAAGCTACGACTGCACCGAGCACAAAGATACCTATATCCATCTCTATCTCTGATGATTCTACATCTACACTGGATGCAGAGATTCATACTATTGAGCAATATCTAGAAAATGGGATTCCAGCTGCCCTAGACCTACCGTTCCCCACCGAGGATAAACAAATTGAGTGCAAGGATTGGAACATCCCTCTCACATTAGGAAACCTCAAGGAAGAGGTCCACAGTTTTGACCCGCCACCATATGTCGATGTTGTCAATAAACCATGTGCCGTAGTGAGTCTAATTCAGGACTCTCCCGAGGAAAATTTACCTAAGTGTCTAGAACACTTTGAGCCTGACTTCATCTCGGAGTCAGACAATTTTGGTATTACTGATCTGCAGGAGTCTGCTCCATTTAGATACATTCTCACCAGACTCAATGAGTCTGCGGCTCTGCTAACCATGGTCAGAGAACCCACTACTAGTCTCTTCTCAGTTTTTACTGAGAAGCTTCGATCCCTCCCCGTTGAACTAAATATTTTTGCGGGACTGCTCAGAGCACTTACTATCCTTCTCTCAGTCTACACTGAGAGAGACCTGTTCTACACAAGTATACCTAGACAAGGGATAGGATAACAGTCTCTGTTCCACCTTAGAAGATTGCAGATTCACTCAGTCTCCTTGAGTTTTAACCTGGTTGGGGGTACTTGATATACCCCTGTCATGTCTGCCTGAAGACATAAAACTTAGCACTTTCGGAAAGGCAATTCCGGTATTCCTAAAGTACATGAGTCTCTATATTTGTTATTATTGTGATATCTCTGGACATGCAAGTACATTCATTCTTCAGATCATCAGGTACCACACACCGTCGAGTTTATGCCGACTTGGTAATATCCTCCTTGAACCTTTGCATCATCATTACCAATTTTTCATCATCTTTTGTCCCGGTCATTAGCACCGAGGACGGTGCTATATTTTGGTTGGGGGTGGGTTTTTACCAAAACTCATGTTTTCATTTTGATAAAAAAAATAATAATAAAAAAAAAGAAAAAAGAAAAAAGAGAGAGAAACCTTGTGTTTTTGGGTGTGATTTCATGTGATTTTCGAAAATGCCCTGACTTGATTAGTGAAAACCTTCTAGAAAGTCTATTCATTGAAAAGGATGTCTATTTTAAAAAATCACTTGTTAGCTCGTCATTCAGTTTGAAAGCAAACATTACTACAATGGATTGAAAACTCTTTGAAAACTCAGATTCTGTAAAAATGTTCACATATCAACGTCCTAATTATCCGATGTCTAGATTATTTAGAGATCCAATGAGAACAATTGTGGAGACCTAACCCAATGAGCTTTTGAGCTTTCATTATTTCTAAGGGTTATAAAATTATTCTGAGTCACAAGATGATTCACAATTCTTCTAGGCCCCTAATATTTCCATTGAGTGGTCTCATTAACCTTTGCTTTGGTCATGGAACTCAGAACGACATCAAATTCAAATTATTATATAAAGAACATTCTCTATATCCATTCGAGACATCGAAGATAAAAGTACAAACCCTAGAAAATGATATAGGCCATCTTTTTAGCCAATCAAACTTTTTAGCTTCCCTAACATCTATACCGTTAGAAACCATTTTTGAGCCTGTTGATGAAAACCTTTTTCTTGTTAACACATCAACCAAAAACCCAATCCCAAAAAAGAGTTCAATACAACAACCTACTTCTGAGAGGGATCAAAGAGTATTTGGTATGCTCATGAAAAGATAGAAACCAAGAAAGAAAAACAAAACAAAACAAAACAAATGGTTCGAGCTGAAAAGGAACATGATCAGAAAAAAAGAAGGAAAGAAAAAACAAAGAAGAAAAGGTTGAATAATAGCCAAAAAGACAAAAATTAGAAAAAGAAAGGAAGAAGAGTCAAGGAAATATTACCCTTGGAAAAGGTTGCAAAGAATAGTGAGATACCCTCTAAGAATTTTTGAATACCAGAATATCATTCTTTTCTGAACCTATCCCAAGCCTCAATACAACTGATATTCGCTCAAAAGTGCTTATTTTAAGCAATTATCCTTTTAGCGTTATTGCATTCTCCTACGTAAAATACTCTATTTACCTACTTTTCTACGTAAGAGTCTCTTGTGTTGCGTAGAACACACTTTTCTGGACGAAATGGTATATTTGCATGCATTAAACACATTTTCGGAAGTCTAGACATGTAGTCATTCTGATAGAGTCTCATTACGCGCTTCTTCTGTCGCAGGAAACCCCGATGGGACAATTCTCGAGACTTGCGAGCCCACATTGATCAGGAAAGCCCATTATCAAAGCTTAAAGAGCCCACATGCTATGACTAAAAGATATGGGCCAACTATGAGGACCAAAAAGTCGGCCCAAAGAACGAAGAGAGCAGGAGAGCCAATGACCAAGAGACGGACCAAAGCGTTTAAACCCACATGAGTCAGCAAAGAATGATAGTCGACTCTACTGGAGAAGCGTGAGGATGGTCACAGTGAAGACCAAGGTTCCAAACCCTCCGCCAGTGCTTTTTTCCATTTTTTTTGATACTTTTTCTCTCATATCTTCTTATTCTCTCTCTCTCTTCATCTCTCGATCCTCGAATCTACTGACCTAACCCCAGAACTCCTACCCATCGGCTCTATCTCATCTCCCTTAGCTTTCTGACCATTGGATCTTCAATCGGACCGTTGGATCTTCAATCGGACCGTTGGATCTTCAATCGGACCGTTGGATCTCTCTAGATCCGTCGATTTATCAATCTGGGTCCCAATCAAGTCACCATCCATCCGATCGCCATTAGACTGTCTGTCACATCATCTTGTGAGACGATGGACATCATCAATCCATATGGGCCAGTAGCCGGGCCCATCTTCATCGACCCGCTGTCCGACCAGTTAGTGGACCCCGCGAATTTCAAAATAATTTTAATTAAATGGGGGGTCCACTAATTGGGGAGATTCCCCAAGGAAAAGTAGGTTTTTACTTAAAAAAAAATTTCTTATTTTTTTATTTTCAAAAACCCCCTATTTCCATTAAAGGAAATAGGGAAGCTTTAAAAGGGGAGAAGGGAGGGTTCGTTCGAACCCTAATCCCCCTCCTTTCCTCTCCTTTCTCTTCCCAAAAACCCCCCCCTACGTTCTTTCCTCTTCTTCCTTCCCTTTCTTCTTCTTCTTCTTCTTCTTCTTCTTCTTCTTCTTGATCTCGCCGGAGTTGCAGAACTCCGGCCGCTTCTTCTTCTCCTTCTTCTTCTTCTTTTTCTTCTTTTTCTTCTTCTTCCTGCGTCTGCAAAGGCGAGCAGCACCACTAGCACCGCCTGCACCATCCACTCCTATCACCATCTTCTTCATTAAAACCACCGCCGGAGTTGCAGGTTGCAACTCCGGCCAACTGAGGGCTGCCCTTCGTATCTCTCCCATTTCAGCAACCGTGCCCCTCCTTTCTGCCTTCTCCAACGTGCTGCCCAACGGACAACACAACCTCCTTTCTCCAACAGCGATTATCTCCTTCTTTAATCAAACGCCGGAGTTGCAAAGCCTGCAACTCCGGCCAAAGCCACACCGGTCCGATTCTCTTCTTTCTCTTCTCCTTCTTGGTCTTCATTGCTGCTTGACCTACAGCTCCTTCTTGAGCATAGCACCGTCCACCCTTTTCTCTACCCGTCACGGTCTGCAACACTTGCAGACCGGCTTCATCCACTCGTTTTTCACGGACAGCAACTCCGTGGACGTCTTGTGGATTCCTCCCCCTATGCTGCCCCTCAACGGCTCGACAGCCAGCGACGCTCCTCATATTGTTGGCAGGCGAGCACGTGCTGCCCCCCCACAGTCTTCTTGCCACGCTTCACCATCTCTGGTGTTGCAAACAGCAACACCACCACCTGCAACTAAGTACCGCCCAGCACCTCCTTCTCCTTCCTTTCTCTGCCTTCCATCACCACCATTCTCCACCACATTTCGGTTTTCACCTTGCTGGTCCGCTCCTCCTACCATCAACAGCCAGCGACACCCTCCATTAATGTCGGCGATCACCTTTGATTGGCCAATCAAGGTTTGCTCTCAACCACTCATCCTAAGGTAAAGTTCTCTCTCTAAATTTTCTCCCTTTCTCTCCCTATTCTCTAGCCTCCTCTCTCTCTAGAATAGATTCCTATTTCTCTCTCTAGATTGGCTCTCTATTGTCTCTCTCCATAGATCTATCTAGTTCTTTTCTTCCTCTAAAAAGGTGAGTTTCTCTCTCTAGGTTTACTCACCTTTGAACCCATTTTCTCTCTTATTTTTCTCTCTATTAGTCTTTTAATCGCTTTCTAGTTGTAGTCAAATTTGGTTTGATTATTGTAAGAAATTTTAAATGATTAATAAAGTTGTTAGTTGCATTTCTTAATTTGTTTTAGTGTTTTCTTTATTGATTATGGTACTTTCTCTCTCTAAAACCTTCAAAATTATGCTTTAAAAACCACTCCACCATTCTCACATCTTCATAATTCTGAGAAAAGTCCATCATTTCATGTTCCTTATTTGCGCTAACTAATCCCGAGTGCGGATCGACATCCGACACGAGCCACTATGCAAAACTGCTCATTTTACAGGTTAAATGTCTCGGATAAATTAAAAATGTGTTGAAGTTAGGGTTTTCGTAACCAACGACGCGGAAAAAATCCGACTTTCAACAACCTATGCAAGTCCTATTTGATTCTAGATTTATACCATCCTCAAGTGTGGAGAATGGAGAAAAGAGAAATTATAGAGTTTGATCTGACGTTCTTAAGTGATATAATATTTCAATCATGAGATCTTAAATCTTCTTATACCCTCCATTCAATAACTATATATGTGAGACGTTTGCCAGTTTTTATATTCATCTCCTCACATATAGTTTGAGAGAAAAGTATAAAACCATTTCTGAGTAGTATACAAGTGAGGATTGAGGTCGAGGCATAGAGTCTCTAAGGAGATCCAGATATCTCTACTGCCAGATAAGGATGATGTTAAACACACACACACTAAATCTGAGTAATCTTTTGTTTGAAGGTCCATTTGTAGAAGTGTTGCATTTTGCTGATTAGTTCTAATTTGTGAATGATTTCTTGCATCTTTAAAATAATCTGACAAAATAAAGTTTTTCTGAGTAATGCAAATAAGTTTTCTAGCATGTTATGCCTAGCCCTCTTTTGCTCACTTATTTCGCAATAATTGCCAAGGATTGGCAATATGCTAGTTGGGGGTTATGATATTCGCTCAAAAGTGCTTATTTTAAGACATTATCCTTATAGCAATGTCGCATTCTCTTATGTAAAACTTGTCTTTTTGTCGACTTTTTCACGTAAGAGTTTCTTCCATTATGTAGAACGCATTCTTTAGATGGAAATCGACTATTTGCATGAAATATACGCATTTTGGATAGTCCAGTATCAAGCCGTTTTAGTTGAATCTCATTACGCGCTTTTTCACTTGCAGGAGACCCTATCGGGCGATTCTCGAGGACTGGCGGGCCCACGATCAACCACAGAAGACTTCTATCAAAGCTTAAAGAGCCAACAGGCTAGGATAAAAAGATAGAAGACATGTACGGGCAAAGTTAAAAGATTGTAGAGCCGGAACAAGGAGTAAGAGAGAGAAGAATAGCTGGAGACCAAGAGAAGGACTTAGGTGTTAAAGGCCATACCAATTGACATCAAATGATAAGTTTGACTAATTGCTGGAGCGGACGAGAGAGAATAAAGAAGACCAGGATTTAAGACCCTCCAATGTTTTTATTTTTGTATTTTTCTCTCACATCTCTCCTATTTCTCTCTCTATCTATCTTGGCCCATGACCTAGGCCCATGACCCATGCCCATGCCCATTTGCAACAACAAGAGAGAATTAGTCTCACTTAACCGATTCTTCTCTCCCACATATCTCTCTATCCTAGTCACTCTCTCTCATCTAACTAACACATTCCCAACCGTTGAATCTCTCTAGATCCAACGGTCATCATTTTTACAACAAGCAAAAAGGACAAAACAAAGTCTATAAGAGATCTATGATCTCTCCTTCTTGGGTTAGTTCCCTCCCCCTTCTTTTCCTCTCTTTCTTTTTTCTTTCTTTCTTTTCTTCTTCACCCTTCTTCTTCGGCAAGCAACTCCGACGAGCTCACCATTAACGCCTCAACCTCGAGGTGCAAAGCATCAAACAACAACGTCTCCTTGCTGTCCATTCCATCCGCCACAATCAAAGGCTACAATCCTCAATCCTATTAAGGTTGATCCAATCGAAGTTGCACCATCTACCTCTTCAATGGTAAGCTTCTCTCTAATTCATCTCTAACCTTCCTACCTTCTTTCTCTCTCTTTTTTCCCTCTCTACCTTTACATGCTTTCTAGGATAATATTTTAATGGCTTTCTAGATTAATTTGGTTTAATGTTATTTCCGTTGTAAAACATTTAGACAAGCATTGTAAGCATTTGTTTTTAGTTTAATGAACAAGTTTTAAATTCAAGTTTAAGTTGTTTTCATTTATTGTGTTTTCATTCTCGTTTCTCTTATGTTTTTTTCATTCTAATAGTTTTAACAATAATTTCGAGCATATTTTAAATCAACCTCCACCATTCTCACCCTTCCATTTATTCCGAACATTTTCTGATTATTCTTGTTTCTTATTGTGCTAACTAATCCTGAGTGCGGACGATATCCGACACGAGGACTGTGAAAGTCTGCTTATTTGCAGATTAAGTGAACCAATTCAGAGAAATTAGAAATATTGTTGAAATCAAGGGTTTCCTAACCAACGATGCGGAAAAATCCTAATTTCACTCGTCAATCTCGGTTGAGAGGTAACTTGATTGTTATTAAGAGAGTTTTTCTTAGAAAAACTCTTGTGATTGATAAATCATCTTTTATACTATTGTGCTGCTCGAGTCAAGAAAGTTCTTGACTGAGCGAGAGTTTTGATTGTGGCCATACTCCATTAATATCGATTGCGATCGAGATCGAGTTCTTTACCCTATTCAATATTGTAACTGTGCTTAAATATTGAATTAAAAATGTGACAAGCTCAGTGGAGCTATTTGCAGAGTGGAAGTAAGTGTTGATACACTGAACCACTATAAATACTTGTGTTGTGGATTATTGTCTATTTATTTACTACTTTAGTTGATTAATTCGTATGAGCATATTAGTAATCAACTTAGTCTAAATTTAATAGACCTATTCACCCCCCTCTAGGTCTCTTGTATACATATCAAGGGAACTTCAGTAACGTTTGTAACAATTTTTAATTAATTTTGGACCATTGAGCCCTTAATGCATTGATTAAGAGCCTAGCGGATCTCTCATCTAGACTTCTATATAAACAGAGGATGGAACAGGTCTGAGACACACTGAAATACTGACAAAAATCTTTTCCTACTCTAAGTTTCTTTACTGTTTTACGAAGTTCTGTCCACATTGGGTTTGGCCTTCTCAGTCCAATGCTACGATTGTGGAAGGAGTGTAATTTTATCCTGGAAGGTGAGCGTCTATCAAAGATTACTGGCATCAAGAGACATTCTTGTAGTGGGCGTCAATCACCTTAAGGACAGTGTCTTCGACGTGCCTCTAACGATAAGTTCTTATCTCCTCTTTCTATTTTTAACATCTTGATTTTTGTCCTTTCTTGATTTCTTGAATTTCAAATTTGTGTAACCATTTAATTATTCCGAATATATACAGTACACTAATTTCCAACAATCTAATGTATCCAAATACTTAATGTAAATCAATTTTACAAACGACGCAACTCCCAAACCCAAACAAGACTCTTCTGCCACTTATGCCCATAACCCATTCTTCGACACCTAATCATATCCGTCCTTTTCCCTCACGATGCAGAAGAGTTTGAATAAATTCACATATTACCCATCTCCAAGCATTGCAGCTATAGGCTGAACGTGTTCACTAAGAGAGAACTCTTTGAGAAAAATAGAGAGAATCTAATCGAACAAGGATCGAAGTTTATCTTTGTTAGCATCGAGACCCACTTCAAAGAAGCATCAAGATCCAAGCAGACTTATATGGTAAAATCGACCATCCTGCTCAATGAAATCTACTCAACCCATTCACCACAATTCGTGTTCTTCACTAAACGCTCACTACCGCTATTGTTTGTGCCAGTCGAGTAGGTCGACGCATTGCCGCTACCGTTTCTGGTGCTCGGTCACCACTCGCTGCTGTCCCCATAGCATCCGGCTACCATTAATCTACCATGCCATCAATCTTCTCCCAGACACCATCCATCACCGGTTCATTGTCGTCAATCCTCGCTGATCTACATCTGTGGTCTGCCAATATCAACCATCGTGCAAACATTGCCTTTCAACGCACCATTACTGATCAAACTCACATCACCAACGTCAACGCCATGCTACATAATCTCTCTTCGTGTGACTCCTGCTGCCACCCCGTTGGTTCATCTCGATCGCTACCATTTGACGAATAGAGAAAAAGAGAGTTTTAGGTTAGAAACTTTAAGGAAAAGAAGAAGAGATTCAATTGAACCGTGGAAGAACAAATTTTTTAATATGGAGAAAAGATGACAAAAATGTCAAAATGTAAGGGTGTGTTTGGTAGGCATCCGCAGTAGGCAAATAAAATATTTTCCCGGCAATTGCCCTTTTAAGTCGCGTTTGGAGTGCATTTATCGTGGGCGAATATTTGCCTAGGCCATGCATTCACCCGCGTTTGCGGCTAAATATTTTCTCACCCCTCCCCCTGTGTGAATTTTGTCTTGAGTTTATACTCATCCGTGAGCAAAAAATATTTGGCCGGTGGAAAATTTGGGTTTCGATTATCGAATAGGGTTTCTTTGGGAACCCTAACCATTTGCTTCCGCTTCCTCTTCTTATCTCCCTCTCCTCATTGCCGTTGCAACCTCCAAGCTCACAAACAACAGGGTACGTACGTCTCTCTATTTGTCCCTCCCTCTCCTCCCTCCTTCCTCATGGTGATCTCTATGTATTTTGTCCTTCACGGGTCTGCTATGGATTCAACGATTTTTGCTTTGTGCGATTTTTGTTTTTGAGTTTATCTTGATTTACATTTTTGCTATGTTTGATTTTCGGATCTAACGGCATAAACCTCTTCTCTCTGTATATCTTGATTTACGTTTTTGCTATGTTCTATTTTATTAGGATCTAACGGCATAAACCCCTTCTCTCTGTATATCTTGATTTACGTTTTTGCTTTGTTCGATTTTAGGATCTAATGGCATATGTTCTTCATTATCTTGCTTCTATAGCTAAGGGCATAAACTTGTATTTCTTCAAGATCTTCGTCATCCTCTTTAGATTTCTGTAAAACCCAACATAACAACAATGAAACTAGGGTTGTCTAGTTTTAGGATCCTCACACAGTCTTCAAGGATCTTGAGAAAAATTACTGAGGAAATTTCAGGTACCTATTGGCAAGACCCCAAGGGTTGTTTACCTATGGCATACGTAAATGTGGTGCACATTCAGTGGTGTGAACTGTAGGTCTCAGTAGGAGATATCATGTACAAGAGTCAACTGATGATCATAACAGGGCAGTCTAGTGCATTCATTTTTTTTATCAAAAAAAATACAGCTTACAGCTAAAGATGAGTCCATAGAATTGTTGTTTTAAATCATCCAATTTGGTTGATTTTCATATAAAGGTGTCCTAAACGAGACGCAATGTCAGGCTATGTTACCTAGACTTCAAAATGGTTGCCATATCCATGTTGGACACTTCAGTTTTTAAGTGTAAAGAAAACCTATAGACAAATTAATTTATTAACCCTATTGGACCCGTGGTAACAATTTGGCTTGATTTATAGTAATTTAGCACCATCAGAAAGTTTTAAATGCACATGTCCCTACTCCATAGAATGGTTTGCATGAGCAAAGGGTCTAGGTGGAAGGGAAGATCCATTAGGGGTGGATTGACTCCTCGTCTTGGTCACCATAGCTCTAAAGAAGGTATGGAACAAGGGTTCTAACCAAGTTCACAACTATTTCAGTCCTATGACTTCACTATTTCCTTTCCTTTTCTCATTATTCTGCTAGTAAAACTAATCAAATGTCTAGATTATGAAAATAATATTATTATTCAGCAAGCATACTTAAATTCGCCATGAATTCCAAAACTTAAATTCAGACTAATCCTGAAACAATACAAAAACAAAGCTCAAAAACTAAATTATCTATGTTGTAACAATAGTTTACCATTTTTTGAAAATTTCCTTGATATACTATCAAGATACAGTTACAAATATGACAAGATTTTGGAAACCTTAGATAATATTTTGAGGTTTCCAAAATAGTAACACTTCAATATCTGGTGATACTTGAAGTCAATAGGGTTAATAAATTAACCCAAAGCAAAGCTCAAAAGCTAAATTGCCTGTGTTGTAATAGTATTTTATCATTGTTTGAAAATTTATGTGGTATATTATGAAGATACATTGTCACAAATGTGAGAAGATTTTGAAAACCTCAGATAATATTGTAATATTGTGAGGTTTCCAAAATAGTAACACTTCATCTGGTGAGGACTTCAATTCATCCATTTTCTTGTGAAAATATTGTAAGTTTTTTATGAGAATTTTATGTTTATAGACTTTATAAATAAGAAATAGCTCCTATGACTTAAAAAATAGGCTGACAACTTGCAATACTTTGCATAATTATATACCAAGTTTAGTATAATTAATAAGGGTTCTTATTAATTAAAGGCTAACACTGTCTTCATATGTCAGTGATCTCCATGTTCTTCCATTTCTCTTACTGAACTAAAGAAAGTGGTAACTCATCAGTGGCCAAACAAAAACTTTACTTTGATCAATATTTGTGGTTATGCATCAGAAAACTAATAAGTAGTTCTTTTGCATTAGTTACTGATAGAAAAGTTAATAATGTTTGTATAATGTGGTATGAATGTATTGTAGAATTTTTCTATATATATGAAATATAAATATATTTATCTACAAATGACACGTATATATTTGTACAAATTTATTGATAGGAGGATGCTTACTAGAAAGGAAATTGAGAAAATTATTTCGATGGTTGTAGCTTTTAACTCCTATGCTGTAGCAATTGTGGCACATCACATAAAATATATAAATAAGGCACCTAGTGTCAATAGAGATATGAAAAGATCTCTAATACTAAAGCGGATGTACTCCGAATCTAACGTGAATTGTCACGACAATTACGCATGAAGAGGAAGCCATTCCGATTGTTATGTAGTCAGCTAAAGGCCCATGGTTTATGTGATGGACGGCATGTATCAGCAGAGGAACAACTTGCAATATTTCTCCTTATAATTGGTCATGATCTTAGGAATAAATGGAGAAAGTTTGACTTCATACGATCTAGTGAGACAATTAGTCATCACTTCCAAGTGTCTTACGAGCCATGATTAAGTTATACAAAGAGTTAGTGAAGCCTCCCAAGCCAAACACTTTGCGTGGGGAATTTAACTCTAGTTCTTGGTGTCATTATTTTAAGGTAACTCGTTCTATCCATTTTGTTATTGTGACCCATTTTGTATAAATCTTTTGTTAAATATGTCATTTATCGCTAGGATGCTGTGGGCACGATTGATGGATCGTACTTCCATGCTACGGTACCGCGGTACCATTAGAAGATCAACCAAGGTACCATAATAGAAATGGAGAAATTCGACAAAATGTCCTTGCAGCATGCACTTTTGACATGAAGTTCATGTGCGTGCTTGTTGGATGGGAGGGGTCAGCACACGATAGCAGAATCCTAAGATCGGCCATCAATGACAACAAACGTGATAAATTTATTGTCCCAGCTAGTATGACATCTGTAATATTCACCTACAAACATTGAGTCCTTATGATCACATTTAGGCCTTTCTAATTGCATATAATCATTGTGGATGCTTAGGTAAGTACTACATAGCAGATGCTGGCTTCCCAAATGCTCTAGGATTCCTAACTCCGTATCGTAGGGTGCGTTATCATTTGAAGGAGCACTCTGGACATACTCCTGAAAATAAAAAAGAATTATACAATTATCGTCACTCCTTACGTAATGTTATTGAACGAACGTTTGGGTTGTTAAATAAATGTTTTGCGTACCTACACCATTACCCATTCTTTAGTATATTTACACAAGCAAAGTTGATTGTGGCTTGTTAATGACAACTTTCTTATGAGCGTTGATCCAGACGATTTGGTCGATGATGAAGATGACATGGAGGAGGAAGATCATAATGAGTTAACAGGGGATGAGGACTTGGGCATGTTGGTTCCAACCCCAATGTGGACGGCTAAGAGAGATGAACTTTGTCAAACAATGTGGGTTGATTATGTAGCTGAGTAACTTTAAGTTTGTGTTATGAATTTTTAGATATCCCTTGCTTTTTAATTGGTGTGTATTTAGATTTGATTGTATGGACATGATTGTGCTTTCATTTATTTTTATGGTGTGTATTTAGACTAATTGTATGGACATGATTGTGCTTTCATTTATTTTTATGGTGTGTATTTAGACTTGACTGTATGTGGATTTATGCATTCATTTAATTTTATGGTGAGGATGGAGTCTTATTATATTATTGATAAAAAAATTATATGATAGACATGTAAGCTCCTTCCGAAGGCAATGTAAAAAATACAGCTGCCAAACAGATGCGATGGAATGTCGCAATGGATCAGATTATGAAGAAAACATTATTAGAGCAGCTCACCTTAAGTGGTAGGGGAGACAATGGATGGAAGTCAACTGCATTAACAGTCATCGCACAAAATATGCAGAAGTCATTGGAGATAAAAGTGATTGACAATAACTATAAAAGTATAATAAAAACATGGAATGCAATCTTGAGTAATGCGAAAGAGTTAATTGGCCAAAGTGAATTTGGATAGGACGATACATTGAAGATGTTGAGGGCAGATGAATCTGTTTGGACTGCCTACATCGCGGTATAAGTAGTTATTACTTTCTTGATTTATTAATTTTTGTACGAGTGCTTCATTAATAAATTTATATCCCAATTACAGAAGCATCCATGGGCTGCGAAATACAAAACAAAGACAATCCCAAGCTACAATGACATTGCAATGATTGTTGGCAATGACACTGCAACAAGAGAACGTGCATTCATGGGTATTGAGGTTGATATGGATGAGCAGGTTGGTGAAAATGACTCCACAAGATTCACCAACACAGTGGAAGACTTGACATTGGACGTTGAAGTGGAGAACTAAATGAGAACAATAGTCAATTTGGTAGAAGTACTAGTAACCCACCAGCACATAAAAAAGGAGGCAGGAAGAGAGCCCGTAGATCGTCAGAGGGGTTAAATGATACTCTCTTAAAGCTTGCTAATGCTACCAGTGAAATTGCTCAAGCCATGCGGTGGAACAACATGGACTTTTCCCAGATGGTTTCAAATGAGGTAGCAAAAGTCGAAGGCTTGACTGAGGACATGATCCTTGATGCATCCGAGTGGCTACTTGGCGATGAAGCGAAGGCAAAGTTGTTCATATCGCTACCAGCGGACCGAAAGAAGCGATAGTTGATGAAGCGTTATCAGGATTAAGTGCCTCGATACATCGTTTTTGAAGGCTTTGAAAGATAGTCATACTTTTTCCTTTGACTTGACTTGTTTAGACTTGACTTATTAGTATCAACTATAACTTGACTTATTAATGCCTATGACTTGACTTAGTAATGCCTATGACTTGTAATATTGAGGTGCATCGATACATCTTTTTTGATAGGCTTTGGAAGATAATCACATTCTTAAATTATTAATGTTTTGTTTGCTTATACCTTATGGAGGATTCTGTACGTTTGCTTTGTTGCGACAAATTTTTATTGTTAGTTTTCATATTATTCAATTATTGTAGGTAAGCAATGGCATCACATCATGTGTATTTAAAGGACGTCAACCAGGAATCTACCATACTTGATCAGAATGTAGTCTACAAGTTAATGGCTACAGCGGAGTTGTGAATAAACGATTCAATTCACATAAACAAGCCGAGGCAGCCCTTATCGATTACCATTATAAGCGTAGATCAACAGTCAAAAAAAATGAAAATACTTGTGATGGATCAACATCAACCTCTGTTGTAGTAGACACCGATGATTGTCCAATTAATGCTTTACGCAAAGAGGTGGAGTACCTCAAGTCTCTTATTGCTGATATGACGATCAACAAGGAGACTGAAGAGGAGGATGCCGTGAAGACAGTGCATGTAGTTACTAAATCATAGTCATTACCCCACTAGTAGAGTCGTACCCCACTAGTTTTAATAGTCGAGTCGAAAAATTTTATGACTCACTTTTTGAATTAGTTGTTGAATTATATACATTGTTTCCCATATGATTGGTTATAGCAATAACTATTACCAGATAATGATGTTTTTTGTTTATAAATATAATATTAATCATATTTGCTCTTTGACAGGTTTACGACAGGTTTGAAAATTTTCAAACGTCATAAAAACAGAGGAAACTCTGTCGAATTTTTTTATAAAATGAAAGATTATTAGACTCCTGATGCAATCGATGTAAAGGTCTCTCGTGGCCCTATATGAAATATTTTGGGCCCACTGACCGCATGGATATTGAGACCATCATACGGTGGATAAGCACACTAAAAATTAATCCAATAAGTAGAATTAATGCTAAAAAGTATTAAAATCTCTCCCCGCATATGATATATTTTATTTTTTGCTCCATTATAAGGATGCGTCAGTGCACCCGTTGGATTCATGACATGGATCAAGTTTTAATTGACACGCTTGTGCCTCTTGTTCTTGAGAATGGTATTAGGTCTCATGCGTTCAATCGGGCAATAACAGTCATCAATGAGCATTTTAATATTCGAGTGCAATTTGCGAATGTACGTTCTCGATTCAAAATATTGGTTAAAATGCAAAATGACATAAACTATCTTTTGAGTTGTCCTGAATTCAAATGGGATGATACCACTAAGCTAGTGGTCGCGGACGAAGATGCGTGGCTTACACTTGATCAGGTATTGGAGTACTAAATTGGATATTAATATGAAATAACATGAATGACTAGTTTTTCTACTTTTTGTTAGAGATCATCTGAAATTATTATATAAAAGAGAAAAAAACCAGTGTTCGAAAACTCAAAAACTGAACTTGACTTGAAAGTTGGTTGAATAGAGTCAACTCGAATAGAATCAAAACAACTCGACATACACACATATATACATTACTGGGTGCTTAAGATCATATTATAAACATTGATTTTCAAAAAAAAATTGAAGAAGTTTGACCTTGAAAAACCCAAATGTGGTAATCACCGTTCGATCATGATTCCTTGAGATGAATTTCATTTTAATTTCAAATTTAATGTTTCCTTGGACTAAAGATCCAAGTGTGTAAACCTAAGAACCACACAGTTGTAGCCAATCGACCATCCTAACACAGCCCTAAAATAACCCTACCTACACTAATAGGACAGTTTGAATTGATAAGATTGTGAATCATGCTTCTAATAAGTACTAGGTCATAATTTTAAGTATTATAGTACCAAAACTACCTCATATTTCTTAACCTTTAACAACAAAGACCTTTAAGAAACAAAGTTGGGCAACTCTCAAACCCTACTGTCCCACAAAGAGAGGAGCACTGGCATGAAGGCAACCATTTACTTGACGGCGACGGCAATGGCGATGGTGACTGCGACAGAGACAACAACATCTCGAGAAAGTGCAACATGAAGGTGGAAGTGGGGTGTTGAAGCCGTAGGATAAAACCCCTTCCAACCTCCTCTATTTCCATCTCCGGTTCTTTTTTTTCTTTACAGCCCTAAAAAAGTTCGTTTAACTCAATCAAGTTGAGTCCAGCCATCAAGTTGCCAAAAAACTCAACTAGTTGACCAAGTACTCGAACCAGTTTCTTGAACACGAGTTCTTCACCAGGTCAGCTCGAAAAGTGATCGATTCGAGTTCGGTCGAGTTTCAAATTGACTCGTCGAGTTTTAAGACACTGCAAAAAACAGATCCATGTTCATCAATAATGAGAACAAAAAAAACCCTAATGCATTAATCAAACCAATAAAATCATAAGAGCATAAGAGAGGCATTAAGAACCCTAAAAAATTAGCAATCAAAACCAACAAAACTAATCGTACTAACCAAACATCTCTGAATCTCATGGAACTCACTTGAAATAATGGCACCGAATATTAGAAAGTAAAAAAAAAAAAAGTATAATAATGAGAGAAGTTTGATTCGGGTTTGAATTCTTACCGGTTAGTCAGTTAGGCTTCGACTCACCGAAACAAATCTTGAGAACCCTAAACAAGGACTTGTATTTGCTCGACCCCCATTCATCAATTCGAAGGTCTGTCAATTCCTGAATATAAAGAAAATTGCTTTTTTGGCGCTTATAAACAAGTCTATCATACTTATCTAAAAAAAAGTAATTCTGTGAAAAAGACCATCCAAACAGAACAATTGGCACAATTAGGCTTTTTTTTACCCAAAAAGTGCCAATCCAACCACCCCCATTGTTCTTCTAACACTACACAAAGAAGCTTAAGTATTTAAATTATGGTATCATAGACCACAGAGAGATGAATTTGAATATTAGGGGCCTGTAATCAGTTCCCATGGATCCAAAGGCACTAGAATTGTCCCAAACCATGACTAAAAAGTGAACAGATGACATCTAAATTAGTTGCAATATGTACTAAAACAGATAGAGATGGAAGAAAAATAATTGAGGCAATTGATTGGTTTGTAAAAGAAACATGAACACTTTAATGTCTTTACAACATAGGCTCCTTAGAAGAACTGTGGTTCATGAAATGATCTAATAAACTGTACACCAATCAAATGAGGAACAAGAAAGGATCCTTACAGACTGGTAAATTAATCATAATCTTGTACTGTGCATAATTTGCCAACAGTTTCATGACTTCACCAAACAAAAGATTTCAATGTATACTGATTTTGTTGCAAATATGGTTGGCTGTATGTCCGATATCCTTACCAAACTGTGCTTTTCTCAAAGATAAAGTTTGCTTACCACTCTCTATTCCCTCAACCGCATCAGTGAAGAAATCATGCTCAGACATTTTACATGATGGGCTTGGATCATCCTGCAGGTCTGTAAAACTGAGTTGCCTCTTAAAACTGTTACTATTTGTCAATGCTGCTTTTTGGAATCATTGCTCAACATTCCAGCTTGGCTCTCTAACCTCAGTGACCGAAGCGCTCATTAACATATAGGAATGTTTCATGCCATATTTATTACTTTCTGTTCACATTCTGTTTTTTGAATATTGGTTGTAAATAGTTACAGAGGGGTACAATCGAAGGGGGGGTAAAAAGACAAGAAGTGAACAGCAAACCAGAAGGGCAAGCCCAGACGAGGACAATCATCCTCATTTCTTTACTTTTTTCTTCTTTGTAGCAGAACAATCTCCTTCTCAACCACCAAATAAATATATCTCCTGCAATCGTTGTGACCGTCCTGTGCCCCACTTAAGTCTGCCAAACTTGAAGGCTTGACAAGCTAGAACCACCAAGCTTATCTCACCTCGCAAAACCCACTCGAACTGTGGTCAAATATTTCTAATGTGTACCTGTGATTCAGATCACAGTAAGGTCTACTTCTGCCTAGGTGATCATACGTAAGGTACATAAGAAAGTCCAAAAATAGGCTTTTCCCTGATGTCTCTTTTGAAATTTCTGCATCTCCGTGTATTTCACAGTAGGCTCTGTCCAATATCTTATATGTAATATCATCAAAAGGGAGCACTTGCTTCAACCTCTGCCCCCACATCAAGGCCCTATCAGGCAGCCCTTGCCTACAAAATTGAGAGAGCAACAAATTAACCGTGACAACATTCGGAACAAATGCCATCTTAAGCAATTTTGCAGTCAGTATCATAGCACGATCTAGCATGTCACTGCACATACCATTCATCATGGTGTTGTATGTAACTGTGTTGGGAACAACACCTAATGAAACAAGCTCATCCAACATCATCACAGCTCGACTAATTCTGCGGTTACTACAGAAACCGTGGATTCGTATGTTGTAGGTCATGATATCTGGGTCCCACCCACTGGCACACATTTTACTCACGAAGTCCTCGGCATTAACCATGTCGAAGGCCTTACAATACCCACTGATCAAAGTATTGTAAGTAACAATATCTGGAGTGAGCCCGGTTCTGTGCATGTCCATAAACACATCATTTGCAGACTTCATCCTACCCTGTTTACAGAACCCATTAATAATTATATTGTTAGTTATAATATCAGGGAGAAGCCCTCTTTGCCTCATCTCTTTCTCTAACTTCAATGCTTCGCTCAACTTCCCGCAATTACAAAACCCAGTAATCAAAGAGTTGTATGTGAAATTGTTTGGAACAAATCCTCTGCTTGACATTTCTACAAAGGCCTCACAAGCCTCCTCCATAAGACCCACTTTAGAAAGTCCACCTATGAAGGCAGAGAACATAATGCTATCAGGAGAAATCCCTCTACTTTCCATCACGTTCCACAGCCTCTGGGCCCGCATTATGTCTCCCATCCTGAAATACCCATCTAAAAGCACTGTGAAAGCAACTCTATTGATTGGAAAACCCTTCTCTACCATCTTATCCATAAGCTCTTCAGCTTCTTGCAGCATCCCTTTCTTGCTCAAGCCCATAAGCAGAGAACTACATGTGGAAGACGAAGGGATTAGACCGAATTCCACCATAACCCGATAGGCTTCAAAAGCTTTTTCTTCTAACCCTGATTTGCTATAACCTGCAATGATTGAGTTAAACGCAATTACACTTGGAGGAACTCCCTTCTCCAGTATATCCAGTAAGAATGTCATCGCATCATCCAACTGACCTGCCCAACACGACCCTGCAATCCAAATATCCGACAACGAAAAATCTGGAAGCAAACCTGACATGGATACATCCCTCAACAACCTGTCCCCATCCTCTTCCCTGCCAAACTTGCAATGCCCAGACACTAAAATGTTGAAAGTTACACCATCAGGAGATAAACCCTTCTCCTTCATTTCTTCATAAAGTGAGTTAGCCTGGCCGATCTCCCTGGCCTTCACATACCCATCAATGAGGGTGTTATACATCACAGTGTTCGGAACGATACCCATCTCATGGATTCCATCAAAGAGCCTCCTTGCCTCGACCATATTCCCCTCCTTGCACAAGGCATTAATAAGTGTATTGAAAGTAACAACGCTTGGACTGCAACCCATTCCAATCATTGAATGGACCCACGCCAAAGCATCCGAAGATCGCCCACGGATGCAGTATGCATTGATCACAATGTTATATGTAATAACATTCGGTTCACACTGGAATTTATACATCACGTGCAAGAGACTCTCCCCTACCGGAAGATACCCTCTTCTGCAAAACCCAAGAACCATAACAGTGAAAGTAACATTAGAAGGACGAGGTCCTTTTCCGACCATATCCCTGAACAATTTCCAAACACTACCATAATCGCCCCTCCGAAGCAACAACTTTAAGAGAATGCCCATGGCAGATAGACGTGGTCTCAATTGTTCTTCCCTCATCCTACGTAAAACCTCCAATGCATCCGAAACCATATCGACATTCAAGAAAGCCCTCATAAGAGAATCGAGAACCCAGAAATCTGACTCATAAACATGGTGACCACTCCACATTAAACCCACCAAATCCCGACTCCGACAAGGTCCAATTCTCGCAATTACGCTAGAGAGAACATCTTGCGAGAGGAAATGCAGCTTTTCAGCTTCGAGAAGATGAACTACGACGCAACATGACCTAATTGAGCTGTCGGAATCGTCTCGGAAGGCGAATTTAAAGAATGCGAGAGCCGATCGACGATTATTAAAGAATTTCATGATCTTTACAAGGAAGAAAGGGCAGAACCCTAACGAAAACTCCTTGAGGACGAACCCTTGCCTTTGTTTGATCATCTTGGACAAACCGACAACAATCTGTCGTCGTTCGTTTGAATTAATAATGCCAGAAGAACTGATATTCCGAAAAGGCGAGAACTGATGGAGAAAATCGAAGCTTTGAGTGGAAGATGAAGAACAGTTTCTGGTTTGGAAATTTAGGGTTTTGGGAGAATCCGTAAATCTTAACAAAATTAGAGTTTTTGAGAAGCTAATTAGTTTTGGAGGAGAGGAGAGGGGAGAGACGCCGCTTACCTTGAGAGAGAGTTGCACATGGCGCACCGTAGCAGACATTGCCAGTGGCCAAACTGTGGTTGTAGTACGTTAATATCACTTCTAATGGAGTTATGACTGAGTTGAGTTTCCTCCGCCCTTCGGCAACGACGGAGGCATCGGCGTCGTTCTTAACCTGCGCCACTAGCGCTTTTTTGCAATTTCAGGAGCAGAAATATATATATCCAGTGGATTTTCGAACTTCTAAGTGATATCGACCGTCGGTTACAGGTTCGGTTGTTCGGTCCTATGGATTAAGCTCACACTGCGTGAAATCACTAATCAGGCTAATTTTTGCTCTGTACGTCCACTTAGGGTTGGACCAAACATCCATACGGTCACCGAGATCTCTAAGAGTGTGCCACGTAGCTCATAAGTCATCAAAGTTTACCCCCCACCAAAGTGCCACGTGGAGTACTGTTTAGGGCTCACTGAGCTTATGGATACTTGACCCACACTCTTTTAAGGCCATTGGGGCGTTTGGGAACGAGAAGTAAAAGCACTTCTACTCTTATGGATATGACCCACACTCAAGAGCCTTCCTTTTTTGCCCCCTCCTCTTGGGAGTCGTCTTTTTTTTTTCACTTTTGGTGGCTCTAACAGACACGGTTGGATTCTCAAAATCCACGGCCGAGAACACAACTCCGGAGAGGGGGCACAAAAAAGGGGGGCTCTGGAGCCTGACCCAAAAGAATAACTTCTATAGCCCAAGTTTTCGAGTCGACAGCAGTTGATACAATCGACAACCTCTCCACTAGTAAACCACCTCGTTTATCACAAACGCCCAAGGGGGTATGCATTTATACAACTAGGGAGAGACGGAAAGTTCTAAGTAGTAGCTCCTAACATTTCAAACACCCTAACCCAATTCTTGCAGAGGCGATATAACCTTTTTAAGTTCAGAGTTCATTCTTGGTCGACTATTGGTTGGTCGAGGCCAAAGCCAAGGACATTCCAGCCCTCTCTGATGGATGCTTTTCAACAAACACTTCCCTTGTCATCATCTTTCCAAACGGAGATGGATTGTAATGCACCTGTCCCAAGGTGCGAACCAATACAGTCCCCCACCCCCATTAGAGATCTGAACAAATTTCTCTCTAGACGAAAATGTTGGATAACTACCTCGTAACAAGCAATTCAAGGAACACCACTCAACTAAGATGCTCAATTCAACCTAGGGGCAATTGCAATGAACCATTGACCAAATAAAAATATGTCAAAAAAGGATAACCCAATATATAAGAGCGCCCCCAACAAAGATTTGATTTTTGCCGACCAAATTCCCCTAAAAAGCGCTAGACCTGAATTTCTTCTTACCAGATCCAATGAGCATCACGTCGTCTAGATTCTAGATAAATGCATCTAGCTTCATTGATTTGATGGGATTTGGGGGTCGGAAATCCTCCAACCGCAGATTGGAGCTTGTACGGATCTCATTAAAAACAGGCTCTCCTTTCTCTAACCTTATGATCTCAAGGATGCTGCCAAGAACTTCTGATGCAAGCCCGATTTGTCGAAGACGTCCCGGCTCCTCTCCGCCTTCATGTATTAGCCGCCCAATCTCGCTCAAGGGAATGATGTTTTCTAAGATGACTTTGGCAAAGATGCGGCCAAGAAATTCTGCTGCTTTTGGGGCATCATTCACGGCATCCTCCAAGGTAGCAAGAACAGATTCGAACCTGGCAGAAACATGCAAACACGCTTAATAAAAAGAAGATGCAATCTAAACCCACGAAAGCTAGCTTTTGTTGATCCATAGAATATGTTGTATTTTACCCTTCGGTGAGCTGGACTTGACTTAATAAACCATCTTGAGACTTGGTGAGGCTGATAAGAAGCTTAGCTAAAAGATCCCTGTCCATGTCCTTCCTCTCAAAAGAGTCTGTGACCCAGGTAGATATCATAGATGGATAGTAGCTTGGGGAGTTCAAGTCTTTGATGCATGAAGCAACCTCCTTCTCATCCTTGGCACTGGAATGCAAACCAGTAATTTTTAAGCAATCCGAACATTAAAACTAATGAATTTCAACTGCTGCCCCATCTTATCAATATTTCTAGATATTGATGCAATGACAACGATGCAATAGAAGTAATACCCCAAAGTAAAAGACCCACAGAAGATCAAACCATTAAACAAGCTAAATCTATTCCTCAACTATGTATAGTGTAAATCCATTTCAAGTCAAAAGCCTTTCCAATAACCAAATGGATGGAATGCCCAATATTACGCTACTGGAAAGCTTTCTCTTTGACATGTCATACTGTTTGACATTGCATTATTTGGCCAGATACAGGTCAAAATTGAAAATAATTTCATAAGAAAGCACAGTTGAGTTGAGACGCAAATGTTATGAAGAAGTTATATAAATTATTAAGAGTCAATATTCCAGAAGTGCAATACTAGGTTCATAATGGCCAACAGAAGTCTACTCTTCTATGCTGCAGCTATGGTAAAAGCCACACAAAATCTTGTTGAGAATAGCATGAGATAATCAAGCAAAAAATACTGCAAGGCTATAGAAATAGTGGGTCATATTGCTGGAGCTCTAAAGAACTTTAAAGCAACCCAAACAGAAAACTGTTGATTTTAAATGGGAATGATGTTGGATCCCTTTTGAAGCTACCATAATGGGAGATCCAAAACCTTTTTGAGCATCACATAAGATAGCCCGGCCACAATACTACATGACTATAGGGATAAAAAGTCTTGCCTTGGTTGGGAATGTAATTCACATACCGAATCTATACCCCCATGATCTTCAGCGACCATCCTCTCCCACAAACAAAAAATTGCAAGGAGATCAAAGAAAGAAATTGGTAAACCTTCTATAAGTTGAGACTTCAAAGTAAGACCCCAAAGTTCTCGTGATGATAGTGGACTGAAACCATAGAGGATCTACCTCCACTTTGATATAGGAAGTCATCCTCGCATATTCTTCGTTCAATCATTGAGTCACATATACCAGATGAAACTATAAAGGATTGATCAACAAAGGGAGTGGAACACACGTGGCAAGACATATACTCATCTTTAAGTGTGATTGTGATACATGGAGAGGAAAGTACTCATTTATTGTGTCCTTTCTCTTGAAAGTATTGGAACTTCACCTTTACGAAAACAGACTAGTTTTTCCATCGTCACAAAGACTAGGATGCGAAAAGTTCTCTAGCAACAAGAAAGGAAACTGGCTATGAACTACCTACACCCCTATCTCACATCTTCATCCATTCTTGAGTCATTTGGAGGGAATGAAACACAATGACTTTGAATGGGATTCCTTCTAAATTTAGCATCACCAGAAGCAGTTTTGGAGGTCAAAAGAGGACATTGAAACACTTTCCAGTGTTGGTGTGTCCTGCACTAACATTTAATTGGGGCTTTTTGACGAGATGACAAACTTATCATCCCTAGAATAGGCACTCATATATCGCAGGTTCCTCTATCTGTTGCATGAAACCCAAAATTCGATGCCATCAATTAGAACAAACCATGATCAGTTCAGTGGATGCTTCTACTTAAGTTTCAGAGGCTTTAACTATGATTTAAACGTGTCAGCTAGACTAACATCAATAGGAGATTCCCTTAACTTCTGCCTAGGTGATCATACGTAAGGTACATAAGAAAGTCCAAAAATAGGCTTTTCCCTGATGTCTCTTTTGAAATTTCTGCATTCTCCGTGTATTTCACAGTAGGCTCTGTCCAATATCTTATATGTAATATCATCAAAAGGGAGCACTTGCTTCAACCTCTGCCCCCACATCAAGGCCCTATCAGGCAGCCCTTGCCTACAAAATTAGACTGGATATGTTGTTTATCCTCCTCCTTGCACTAGCTGCTTGATGAAAGAATTTAGAGTTACTATCTCCTTCCTTCAGCCACCTCACCTTCGCCTTCTGCCTCCAACTAATCTCCTCCATGCAAGCCCACTTTTGAAACTCCTTTTTAGCTTCTACCCTCCTCCTCCCTTCTTCCTCCGTCACCCCATCGGTCTCACTTACCATCAATGACGGTCATCTTGTCAAGAAGGTACTTCATCTTAACTTCCACACGTCCAAGAACATTCTTGTTCCACGATATCAACTTAACTTTCAAAGCCTTTAACTTATTCCTGAAAATGTAGCCCGCCTTCCCTTCGAAATGGAAGGAGCCCCACCACTTCGCTACTAAACCAAGAAACTGCGACTCCTCCAGCCACATATTCTCAAATTTGAAAGGAGATGGTCTTCTATGAACACTTCCACATCTGATAATAACCGGTTTGTGGTCGGAGGCTGGATTAGGCAGAACTTCCTGATGAACTTTAGGACAAACTTCTTCCCAATCATCCGATACAAGGAACCTATCCAATCTAGACAGAGAAGGTCTCTCCTGGTTGTTAGACCAAGTGAATTTGGCTCCTGTGAAGGGACGATCAAGAAGACAATTCCTGGCAACGAAATCTTCAAAATCTCTCATACTACTCGTCATCTTACTCTTGCCTTTCTTCTCACAAAGGAACCGGATGACGTTGAAGTCCCCCCCCAATACACCATGGGTACCTCCACCTTGCACGAACAGCATCAAGCTCCGACCAGAATTCTCCTCTCCTACTCTGATCAGTGGGCCCATAAACCCCTGTAAGAACCCACATGCTATTATCTTCCACATTCTTGCAAACAATTGAAACCGAGAAATTTCCTATAAAGGCATCCTCCACCGCGATCTTACAAGTGTTCCAGGCGATTAAAATACCTCCCACTGGGCCCCTGGCCGGAAGCATTTCCCACCCACAATCTGATCTGCCCCAAAGGTCCTCCACCTCCCTATTAGAAAGGGTTTCCTTCTTGGTCTCTTGCAACACCACTACATCCACCTCCCACCTAATAAATAAGATTCTGCAAACCGACCTTCTCTCCTTGCTCCCCAACCCCCTAACATTCCAAGAAAAAACGTTAAGTTTCTTCATCTAACCTTCAACCTGACCCATTCCATGTTGGAGAGTTCTAACGATGATCTGTCCGCCTCTACCAACCCTCCACACGTCTCCAATGACTTTAAAGAATGAGTGACACCATAAGTGGAGAGGTAGCTCGAAGACCCTAATCCAACCGAAATCTTGCTCCTCCCTTAGAACGGATCTGCCAGCTGCAACACTCCACACGTCTAGAAAAAGGAAAGCTTCTCCGCAGATCCTCTTACCTTCTCTCAGAATGCGCATGGCTTCCTTTTCAGAAGGGAATATGAATAACAGGAGGTTGTTACACATCCTCCTAACCTTAACCCCCGCATCTACCCTCCAAGTCCGATCAGCCCATAGTTGAACATGACCCAGGTTACCCGGATTGCAGTCAAAACGGCCTACCAAGCAACTCCTGAGAAAGCCAAGTCTCTCGTGCACGCCTCCAGCATCCAGAGTTTTAAACGTCCCTGAGTCTCCAGTTAGGATAGAGCACCTCCCTTTCAACGGGACCGGTTTCAGGCCCGCCACCTCCTTAAAACTTCTTCCAGGTTCAACGTGAGAATAGTCGTCCCAGTGGACTGTTTTCCTGTGCAGAGTAGGGTGATCCTTCCTCCAAACTTCAGGGGCCTTAGGCAAGAAGGGTGCCCCAATCTTATCTTTCCTAATCTCATTCCTCCATTCTGGACGCTAATATCCGGTCACCATCTCCACTATCCGGTCACCATCTCAAGGAAGAGGGGCTTTTTTTGCTGTTTTTCTTAGAGCACCCGAAGAGTCACCATCTCAGGAAGAGCTAGTCTATTCAAGAGTGCATTAGCACCATCTGTGAAAGTATGTCTGACCCAAGAAATTTCTTCATTCAAACATCCAACAAGTCTGAAATTGCAACTCTAGAATTAAAATCTCATCTTACAGACACCAACAGCAAGCCTGAATGCCAGTGAACACGGTTCATGTATTCAAAACTAGTTTGTTGGATAATTACTTGTTCGCCCAAGGGAACATCCAGTCAAAACCAACCTGTTGGGAATTGAAACATGATCCATACGGTCCTCCTTTCTATTTTCCTTTTTGTGTGTGTTGGGGTGTTAGACTAATCATTCATTGTGTGGCACTACTAGTGAGTGGGTTTTCCCCAACAGCAATCATGAAAAAAAATATCACATAACCTCTCCTCTGAGTAAGGTAACCAAACCATACTCTTAGAATTATCCTTTCATTTGGGATGTTGGAACCATAGTAAAATACATACAACATGCAATACTAGGCAAGGTAGTTAAAGGCGCAAGGCGCAATATTAAAAATTATAAGAAATATAAAAAATAAAGAAAAATAACATTATCAAATAATAAAATAAGTAATCATTGGGCCATAAAACATAAAAGATAGCAAATGTCGAAAATCTCAAGTAACCCAAAACCAGTTCTAGTTAACATTGTCATTATCTAAATACAAAACAAGTAATCAAAAAGCCATAAAACATAAAAGATAACAAATGTTCAAAATTTCAAATAGCCCACAATTAGTTCTAGTTAACATCGCCATCATTTAAAATATAACCATTAGCTTCATCCCCATCATCATCAGATGTGTTAGCCTCCTCAATATATTCTTCTTCTTCTGTCTCCTCCGAATTGACATCTTCCTCTTCCGGCTCCCTTATTAAAACCCTTGCTCTTACTCTTGACCTTGATTGTGATCTAGTATTTGATGTTGATTCACCAAATCCAGCAGCTCTCACAACACTCCATGTTAAGCTATCATCCTCAAACACCAATTCATCTTCTGCTACTCCACCTTCTGTTTTCATCTCCTCAAGTAGTCATTCATTGCTTTCATCAATGTCTTTCAATGAGATAGGTTGAATTGTATCTCTCCTATCATACCGATGTTAAATATAATAGGCCAAAGAACAATTTTTTTTACAAAAGAACACATTTTAGTGAGGCGCGGGCCTGATGGGCCTGGAGCCTGGTTTGAGGCACGCGCCTTACTAAACGCGCCTCGCCTTGACCCTTCTAAGGCGCTTGTGCCTTGCGCCTGAGGTGCGCGCCTTGACTACAGAGATACTAGGTACCGTCTAGTGTTAGGAGCTTCCTTCAAACTACTACACTCAAGTTGGTGTAAACCACCATTTTCTTCATCACTGTTTTTTCACAAATTTGATCAATCAGATAAATCGAACGTTTTTTTAATCAATTTAAGTACTAGCATATTACTACATAATTCATGTTCCATCAAGCATGTGCTCTTTGGCACGTTGTAACTTATCATAACGAAATTATTAGCCAATTCATTCTAATTAAATGATGTTCATTACAAGTTAAACACGAGCTTAGAAGGCAAGAGCTATGAATTCCCTAATTTTCCAAATATTCACCACTATGGTTCAAACAAAACCCAGGAGCTACAACCTGATGGTAAATAACAGACAAGAAATTGTTTTTCCTTTTAATGCAATTTGTAACATAAAAAACACAGATGTTACACAAAATATCAAGTGGTTCTAGCAAGCATAAGTGAAATGCAGTTTCAAGGAAAAAACAACAACAAATAGGTTTCATTTAAGCAGATTTTGGCAGAGCATCAATCTAAGAGAACATTTTTTTTTAGACCTAGATGCTGCACACATTAAAGAAAAACAAAAAGGAGAAAAAATGGAAGTATAATTTTCTTCTAGTTATATAATCTGGGAAGAATGGTCATCAAATTACATGTCGCTAATGCATAAAATTTTTTCAAAGATGTCTGTGGATAAAACAAATTTGAAATAGAGAGGATAATCCAAATTATACATGACACAGAAAGATACCTGTAGAACTCTCTAATTGTGGATATGGACATATCTCGCAGACGTTCTTCAGGCCACACTTTTTCTGAAGGAACATTTTGGCCAACAGTAGAAGATCCCTGCACACGTGTGGCAGGTGAGGTTGCCATAGATCTATCAAAAGACCGATCTGCTCTCCATAAATCCCGGTTCCCGGAATGTGTATTACGTTCATGCAAGTTTGACTGATCATAAGCAGATGGCGCAGTTAACCTCTGTGGGATGTGTCTTGGCATGGGTTCCTCTCTTTGGTTATGAACTGTCATTTCTGATACAGAACTGTAACCATTTGGACCAGCTGCAAATCGTCTGGAGTCTCCAGGGCTAGGAGACATATCTGCCAGGGGAAAACTTGGCATTAATGGCTGTCCTCTGATAGACATCCCTCTAGCAAGACCACCTTGGGGACCGAGGGTAATAGAATCATCATCAATAGGCCTTTGCGGCAAGGGAACCGATGGCGTCCTGCTTTCGTAAGGATGTCTGTCCTCCGATCGAAAATCTTGAGCGACATATCCACGAACTTGAGATGGTAACCCACGGAGACCACCCATTTGGGAATTTGGAGAAGACAACACAGTTGACCCTCGAGAACCAAAATCCATAGGTTGCCCCCTTCTTCCTGAAGAACTAACGCTTGGACCACGAGTGAACCTACTTGCCTGTGCTTGCCGTTCTTGAGCTGCATCTCTGTGCACTTCCTCAATCTTTTTCGGTCCTTCAACTTTTCTCCTTTGTTGCCATTTGTTCTTTCTCAGATCAATTGCATCTCTCAACATGAATCTCACCCTAGAAGATAGTTTCATGTTGCTTGACAACTTCGTCATCATGTCAAAATAGGCATCCATGTGTTCCTTGGCTTTGGGGTGGTCTATCATCACCCCTATTGTACTCATTAGCTTGCAAAGAGCTTCAATGTCTTCCTCATCGGGATTCTGATATTGACCCAGCAACTTTTTGATGCATTCGTGCATTATTCTCTCAGTCAACATCTTCTTCTTGTACAGCTCTCCAATCAATCTAATATTCCCCAGCATCCTTCTCCGCGCCTGGATCTTCTTCTCCTCCCTTTCCTCTTCAGACCATTTAATCTCACCCTCTTCCTCAACTCTATTGGCTTCTGCTTGCTCTCTTTCCCCTCTCTCAAATTCCTCCTGGCACTTGTTCAAAAGCAATCTCTTGAAGGTGATCTTTTCATTGTCCTCACTGAAATCAGGTAACTCATTGGCAAGATGGCAACAGAAGTTTGCATACATCTCACAGAAAGTTGGTTCCATGAGAGCTTTATCAAAGATCTGTGAGATAACACCACTGAGAGTGACCGCATTGTCAATGTTAACCTCTTTGACTTTCTCAAAAAGTTTTTCAAAGTTTTGAGGAGTTAGCTTATTGAGGATAGCTTTCAACTGCCTTTGCTTGGCCTCTTCATTGTCAGAAAATTTACCCACTTCATACTTCTTCTCAGCTTTGTGCATTACCTGTAAAGGAGTCTGGGGAGAAGGAATCAAACCCTTCTGCATACCAGTAGCACGCTGCCACCGATCAGCATCAAGGCTATTCCGTTGCATCCCTCCCTGAGATACCAGGGACTGCATTGGGCCAGAGAGAATGCCACCAACATACTGTCCAGATGACTGCCCACGTGGATTCCTTAGAACACCATGATTGCCTCCTTGACCGGGTCGAAAACCTACAACACCACCTCCATGACCAACCTCCAGACGTGGGTCCCGTCCTGAAGCAGAAGGGCCAGGTGATTTGTTCCATTTTTCATCATCCACCACGCCACTCCCACGGCGTTCAAGACGAGGTCCCCCACTCAACCTGTCTATGATTCTTCCAGAATTCGGATATGGTTCACGATCAACAATATGAGAAATACCTACTTGAACACTCATAAGGGCATCTACTATATCGGATCCAACCTCAAAACCCGCAGGAAGATCAGTAAATTGCTCCAAAAATGTCAGGAGGAAATCTCTAGTGTACTTCTTTTTCCCTGTAACTCCATTTCCATCTTCATCGTGATTCATCAAATCACCATGAACCTGTTTCCCATTATCTGAGGTTTTCAGTTTTGGAGTAGATATGTCTGCAGCATCTTCCCAATCATCTGGCTCAGCTTTAATTAGCCCATCTTCCTCACTTGCTGCAACATCCTTCTCAGTATCATCTGCAAGTGCCTGCTTCGCATCAACACTGGTTGAGTTGTCCATCCTTTCAGAAGAAACGGTAGTTTCTAGTTTTTCCTCTGGACCCTTATACGCCATATAAAGATCAGAGGTTGAGCCAGCAGCATCTGCTGCCTTAAGAATATCTTTTCTCTTTTTCTTCCTTGCAGAGGTACTCTTTACCCTATTTGATTCTAAAGCGAGATTATCCTTAGAACCTGAAACTGATGCAGAAACTGGGCCACCAGTGGTGCTCTCTGTACCTTTCCCTTCAAGTTTCAAAGTCACTTCTGAGGAAACCAAAGTCGGAACATGAGTTGACTCTTGATGTGACATAGCAGAGTCTGTTATGACAACATCCAGACTATCAATCCTTTCACTTATGCTTGTAGAGGCATCTACAGTAGAAGTTCTATTATCATGAGAAACTTTAGACGAAACAAGACTAGAATGGCTGCTTTCAGTGTCAATGGAATCCAAAGAGGTGGTAGCAGACCTTGTTAAATTATCACTTGTCCTGTCAACTTCTGAGGTACAACCAACTGCTTCCTTATTCTTCTCCTGTTCAGTTTCCATGGAACCAGACTCATTGCCAAGAGAAGTTTTACTAACAATGGAGTCCTGCTCAGTTTGTTTATTTCCTTCCGAAGATTCTGAATAATTAGATCCTGTATGCATTTCAAAATTACTACTATAATGTTTGGGCACTTCATCTGGTTCATGTTTCCCTTGTTCCAATGTTCCCATAATTTCTTGCTTCAGTTGAACATCCTGCAGAGTATAATCATCTTGTTTCGCAAGATGAGCAGCGTCCAAATTATCAGAAACCATTCCCTCCAATTGAAAGCCAGATGTGTTCGATGGTTCACAGGTGGACCCCTCCCCAATATGAACACCATCTATGCCTACTTCAGAAGCATCAGGACCCACATGATCAGGCATCAGTTCCCCAACGGATTCCAAGACACCTCCAGACGATTCTGATGAAGCAGGAGTTGCTTTACCTTTTACAGTTTCGGAAGTTCCGTCCTTTAACAAACTACTATGTTCTATACCCTGAGAAGGCAAGCTCGAGATAGAAGCGGATGATCCAATGACCTCTAAAGGAGGAGAGTCAGGAGACGGGATATTTTCTGGATACTTGGCAACTTCCCTGGACATCTTCAATGAAGATGACTTTAAACTACCTGCAGAATCAGACACATCTGCCTGCAAAACCATGTCCGCAAGTTACTAAAAGAAAACTCGAACTGAAAGAGGAGATGACTAGTAGCATTATAAGCACATGACATGATACCTGATGCTGTGACTGGGAGTGTTGTAAATCTTTTCTGCTCAGCTTCTTCTGATTATCCTTAAAAGAGTCTGACCTTCTAACAGTTTCCTTTTTTCTGCCTTCAGTGTTGGTTACAATGGCTGCAGACTCATCAAGGGGGCCAGCAGAAGCAGCGGAAGAAGCATTGGTGGGCAGTCTCTGCATTGAAACATCAGCAGATGCTGTAGTTGAATATTTAGCAGTGACAGATGACGGAATGGAACGGAATGGTTCAGAAATTGATTTTGACTGCTGGACAGTGCTTTCGAGACCGACATTGATGTCCTTTTGTGGATGAAATGTGCTAGCTTCCCCAGGTGGCCTTAATAATTTGGGCGATTCACCGTCACTAACAACAGGTGAGCTAACGGTCACTAAAGAGGAGCCAAACTTTTCCCCAAGTGAACCAAAAGCTGGCTTAGTCACCTGAACGGATGCAAAGGAAGCAGAACTAGCTGCATGAGAATCTCGAGTATGCTCCGAGTTAGATGGTTCAGCAATGCCGTGCAATAGGGGCCCGGACTTAGCAACAGGCAAGGGATTATGAACAGAGTGGTTCTTAAATGATACAGTTTGTGAACCCTGGCCAACTGGATAGTTATATCTTGATGCTGGAGAACCGGTAGCCATCTGGCTACTTGTTAGAGGAAGAGGAGCTTGAGTCTGATAGTAAATAGAAGTAGAGTTATAAGAACTGGGTTGTATGGGGGAATAGTAGTTCATCTGATGGGCTGGGGTAAAAGATGGAATAGGCTGGGATTGTGGGGGCACATTAGGATGCAACCTCGGACCTGATGACCCACCATCCAAGCATAAATCTGTCCTTTTATCGAGCCTCAACTCTTCGTGAGTCTCGGGATGAGTTATCTTGACAGCTTTGCGAAGACAACCAAATTTTCCAGGCTGTTGTTGCGCAAATTGTGGGGCAATACCGATTCCCATGCTGCTCAACTGAGGAGCTAGCTGATGACCCATTTGATGTGGAAAGGTCAGGCTCTGGCCCTGATGCATCATCCCCTGCGACTGCAACGAATGAGATTGGAGACTCGGAAGAAACACCGGCTGCTGCACTTGGGTGGCATTTCCCACTGGTAACGACATTGGCATTTGCACTGAAGTGGCTGTGACACCCTGAGACTGGACCTGCGGGTTGGTGCCAGCAAATTGTACAGGAACCTGGTGCTGCTGAATCTGTATTGCCACAGACATTCCAGTAATAGGAAGACCAGAAGACTTCTGTGTTGCAGGTGCAGCTGGAACTTGGGCATGCACATCCCTTTTGGCCTGCAACACAGGACGGGACTCCCCAGTGTTAGATTGGTTAACACTACCCGCATCCTTTCTCGGTTGTTGCTGCTTAGGAGTGGAAGGAATTGGCAACGTGCGCACGGCTCTAAACGAATCATGGCGTGCCTGCATGAAAAAAAAATCATGGTCTTGAACAAAAAAAGTAAACATTCAATTACTATCATAATGATGATGTCTTGACTATGCAACTTTGGTAATTAATTATAGGGAAAAAATCTGCTGCCATACATAATGTGGAAATTCTAAAAGACACATTTGGATGGGTTCCCCCAAACAGGAAGTAAGACATTCAACATTCATGTCATGTCTGGCTTCTGCATGGTGCAACGTCCTATACTCTACAAATTTTTTGATTAGGATAAGCCTTTGTGCTTGCAGAGAAGACAGAAAGCTTGTAACAGAGCCCCACACTGTTAATCTTCTCAATCTCTAAGTTTTACATCTCGCTCTCAGTGTAGTATGCATCAGCCCTCAGCTAAGATTTCAAAGATCGTAGTGTAATACAAGCCATAATATCATTTAATTAGAAAGCAAATAAGATGACAGAAGTTCAAAAAGAAATAATTTAGAATACGAGAATATGACCCATATAACAAAGACAAACCTGGTCACGTTTCTGCTCATCCAAATTTGGAGGAGCTGAGCTAGTTCGAGCAGGTATCTACAAACACAAAGGATAAAAAATGCTTCTACCTTTAGACAAATTAAAGAAAAAACACACAAGTTTGTAAAGCAAGAGGTAATCCAGAACTTAAAATCTCCATAAATTGTAAAAGAAAATAATAAAAAATATGTACCTGCATTCCATTCATGAAACCAGGACTTAGGGTCCCAAATTGCAAAGCAAATGGCCGAGACACGTCACCTGCGGCAATGCCATTGGAAAACACTATCAGTACAAGATTCAAAGTAATAGTAAAAATAATTAGCCTAGCTTCCTACAAATAACCACAAAAATGCCACAATTCTTATGATCCATTGGCATCACTGCAAGCAATCAACAATAGTAGTTTTTGAACTAAAAAGAGAACCCTCGCTCACAATCCAACAAATGGAGTACCTTTGGCAGGTGTTTTGGGCAAAATTGAATCCGAAGCTCCAGCAGTAGATTGAGAAGATGGAGCCCTCGGAACAGCTTGAGGACTTCTCGGAGCAGACAAATCAGTTGGCTTGGCAGCAACCCCTGAGACTGATGCCTCCGATGTTCCTATAAAATTACCAACACAAGCAATCAAACAAAAAAAAATCCCAAAAGAATCCAATAAAATCCCTGAAATAACATAAAAAAAAAAAAAAAAAACCATTCTCCTATTCAATCACTACGGAAAAAAAAAACATTTATGTACCATGTAATGGAGGTTGTACATGCGCACCATTCTGTGCGGCACGAGCAGAAGCAGCTACTTTCGACTCAGAATTCGCACTTGGGGCGCTCACTCTATATTGCCCTCCTTGTCCATTATTAGACTTCTTAAAGCTGAGAGAAGCAACAAGCATAAACACCCAAACAAACCCTAATTCCCAATACAGTTCTTCAAAAAATAACGAACGGAGAACAGAAAAATAATCCTTCCCCCAAAAGAGAGAGAGAGAGAGAGGGAGGGAAAGAAAGTGAGCACTAAGAGTACCTTCGATTGGACGACAAGGAAGAAGAAGAGTGTGGAGGAGGGGCGGTGCCTCCGCCGCCGCCCTTTGCGCCGGCACCGCCGCCGGAGAAGCTCCTCTGATTACCGGAGCTCCCAGATCGACCAGGTTTTCTAAAGTGGGCCTCGCTCTTCTCAGCTCTAGATTGATTGAGGGACATAAATCCGAATTATTCTCTTCTCTGCAACCCAAAATAGATCCACCGATCAAGGCCCACAAAAACAAAAATCAAAAGAAATGAAAAATAGAAACCCTAGAAATCAGCATTACAAACTCAGTCAAGAATTTGCAGAGAAGAAAAAAGATTAAGAATTTGCAGAAAAGAAAAAGAAAAGATCGAAGATAAGAGAATGCGTATTGGATTTCAGTAGTTTCTGAGGGTTTCGTCGATTTACCTGAAGTGATGAGAGAAAGAAATAGAGATAGCGCGATGAAATTAGGGTTTTAAAATGTACAAAACAGATGGAATAGGTTGTTGGCGGGAATCATGGCGACACACCAGAGAGAGAGAGAGAGACTCGAACCGGGAGAATTTGAGAACGTATGTGTGAAGAAGAGAGAGGATTTAAAATTTAAAAAAAAAAAAAAAAAAAAAAACAAGAGAGTTTTGTTTTTAAACAACCTGCAAGACGGTAAAAGTAGGTTTTTTGAGGAGATCAAGGGGTCGCGTTCTTCGCTCTGTGCGCTTTTGCTTCCGTGAGAGATCTTTTACTCTCTCTCTCTCTCTCTCTAAGCTTTCTATGAATAAAGAAAGTTACCTTCGACAATAATTTTGAAACCAAAGCGCCCGGACATAGAAAAGACTAAAAACACACACGCACACACGTCTCTAGCTATTGACCAGGGTCGAACCGAACCCAACCCAACCCAACCACAACCACATTCATATACCCATTACTTTTTTTTTTTGGGTGAGGCTCCGTTGACAGTCCTAAAATGACAGGATTCTGTACAGGACACGATATATGACACGTGGCATACTCTTGGAGGACTCTGACGGTATGGATGTTTGACCAACCTCTAATTGGACCTAAAAACCAAAATTCAGCCTGATTAGTGATTTCTAGACGTTGGATTGGACTTATTTTCATGGGTTGATCTCAGCTGTGTGAATTATAACAGAATTTTAGGTACTAAGATCCAATGCCTAGAAATAACTAATCAGGCTGAATTTTGGCTTGTAGATCCACCTAGGGATTGGTCAAACATCCATACGGTCAGAGTCCTCTTAAGAGTGTGCCATGTGGCACATATTTGTGTCCTATACAGAATCCTGTCATTTTAGGGCTGTCAACGGTGCCCGACCCCTTTTTTTTTGTAAGCCAGATATATTAACTAGAAGGGAAAAATTGGAGAAAACATCTCCACATAACAGATCAACACAACAAAAAAATCAGCCTTTGGCCTTGATCAGACGTTCATATACTCATCACTGGACTAGTGGGTTTGGATCCTCAAAATGATTTCTACTTCTACAATACTTCGATTCAAAACATTTCGTAGCTAATGTTTAGATAGTTATTCGTCTAGGTCTTGATCAGATCAGTAGTGGGTCTCTTTGTTGGTTTTTTCTTTTCTTGTATCCTTGTTTGCTTCTTTTGCGATCTTCTCGATCTCCTTTTAATATATTTTTTTGACTTATCAAAAGAAAAAGAAAATTTATGTGGACCTGGCCTTTATTTTTTCTCTCGTGAATCGGATTTTCATGTGATATATATGCATGGGAGGTTATGATCTATACTTTCTACTAAAGCTAACGCATGAGAAAATGTTTCTCTCTCATCCACGTGGCTTCTTCCCTGAATTTTTTTTATTTTTTCCACATATAACCCTAGATAATTTATTTCTTAAAACCCTTTTATCTTCGTCCCTATTCTGAACGTCTTCTACATTACACCTTCTCATGTAACGGCTCCCAATGTCTCTCCATTTCTGCCTGAATACCATAACGTCTCCGTCTCTCGATCTCGCCTTGATTTTGATAACGTCTCCCAATATCCTTCTGATTTCCATATCGTCTCCCTCGACGTCTCATCTCCTTACCATAAATAATAAACACCAATAATGTCTACGTCTCTTCTCCCCCTCCTGTCCTTTCCATCTTTGTTAAATCACCTTCTATCTCTCTTTTCTGCTCCCTACAAATTTGTCGTCAAATTTCTTTGCTCTATTCCCTGTTTCTGCTATACTTTATTTGCAATCATAGATTTCTTCGAAAGTTTCTTCGCCTCAGATCGACTGCTGCTATTTGTCTCAAAATACAGGAATTCCAACGAAAGGCTTCTCGCAAAGGTTAGATTACTCACAAAATAACTGTTTTTCGTTGATTGCTATTTCATTTTTATCTTTTCCCCCTTAAGAGAACAGATCTACTATGCCTTATTTTGTTCTAATTTTATTTATCGAATTGATTTGGCTGAAATAGCGCATATTATTGATAAAATTGCTTCTCTCTAGGATGAAATTACTATTGTTTTTATGACTAATTTGTGAAATTTGGGATTTGTTCTTTTACTTATTTCTTTTAGTTGGTGGTGCATTGATGCTCTTTGTAGTTTTCAGACGCGTCCATAGTCTGTAAGGTAAAATACATGAGGACTACATGTTGCCTTTTCGATCTAATAGATATGACCTACCATACTCAGGACCGTCTTAATACAAGTTGAGGCCTTCGGCGAAAACTCTAAATAGGGCCTTTTTTTTTTTTAGAAATACCCCTAAACCTAGGTGAGAAGATGTCCCCTGAAAAATGTGTTATTTCAATGTTTTTTTTTTTTTTTTTTAAAAAATTATAAATTAAAAACACATTTTTCAAGGAGAATTTAATGATGGATACAATGGTTGCATACTTTAAGTCTGCAAAATCTCCCTTGAAAAATGTGTTAGTTCAATGTTTTTAAACAAATATTTTATAATTAGAAATACATTTTTCAAGGAAAATTCAATGGTGGATGCAATGTTTGTATACTTAAGTCAAACAATTGCAGACTAGATGAGTAAAACTTGTGTCACAAGATGTTGTGACGGAAACCAGCCACAGCATTCAATAAGAGCCACGTGGCATACTATTAGAGGATGATGACCGTATGGATGTTTGGCCAGTCCCTCGGTGGACCGGTACACAAAAAATCAGCTTGATTAGTGATTTCTAACTGATTTGGTTGAAGTTATTTTCATGGGTTGATTTTAATGGTAAGAATCTGAGCATTATTTGGGTGAAAAAATCCAAAGGTTTTAAATCACTAATCAGGCTGAGTTTTGGTTTGTAGGTCCACCGAGGGACTGGCCAAACATCCATAAGGTTAGCGCCCTCTGATCGTGTGCCACGTGGCTTATCTTGAGTGCTGTGACCGGCTTCCGTCACAACATCTTGTGACAAGTTTTACTCATACTAGATTTGTCCGGCTGTAGCATAGTCTTGTGTGATTGGAGGGGCCTGACGCAAATGGACCGCTGGGGGCCTTTTCATAAAAGAATAATATTAAAAATACTTGAAATTTTCTGAAATTTGGGGGCCTTACTTGGCGGGGACCTTAGGCGACGGCCTTATCAGCCTAATGGTCAAGCCGGGCCTGACCATACTCCCATTGAGATCTCTCTCAAGTTTAAAGTGAATTCAAGCACTTTGACTATCATGATTACGCAAAGTTGCATGCAAATGTTAGACATTGCAATGTGGGGCAGAAACAATTTGTACGTGGACAACATATTTAACAATCAACCATGAGAGCAGATTTTGGTATTGAGGACATATTTTAAGTAACGGCCAATTCAATAAGTCTGATGTAAGCAATAGAAAACAGGATTAGCTACCATTACATTTCACTATGACTTATGGCATTAGAGTATAATAGCTTTCTGAGACATCACTCCCTAAAGTCATGAAGCTAGAACTTAAGCTAAGTCATTCCTGTAACTGTTGAGATCAAGGAATAATGATCTAATCGACACTTGATTAAGAAATTGTTGATTCCTTCACAAGCAGGAGATAAACTGACCAACAAGTTGAGATCCAAGATGTTTTTGATTTGTTGAATGGAAAATGAAAAATAAGAAAGAAGAAGCGGTGATGGATTTATTGATCAAGCACATGAACTACGGTGATTGGACTATAAAGCCTCATACAAGCATTTGTGAAAAGCATGATGTTTACTTAAGTTGCATGAAAGGTATATAAATATTAAGATTGATATCAGGACGAATATACCTCAAGTGCTCTGTCTAATTGTTTTTAAATACACATCTGTTGTGGTTCAACTCTGTAGGCATAACAAGTCATTAATTGTTAGCATCCATTGTTCTGCCTTATTTGGCCAAGCTTTTTAATGGGATGATTAGAAGCTTGAATCTACTAGAAGAAAATTACAATTTATATTCAAAATATAACCAAACTCTTATGTTGCCATATGTCCTTGCAAAAAACTTTAATAACTAAAAATCTGATAAATGGACTTCACTCAAACTTTGAGTTTTGAAAAGAGTACAATCTAACATATTGATGACATGATCAAAACAGTGTGATATTGTCAAAAGTTTACCAAAATATAGGTCCGTTTAGAAGGTCAAAAGATCTCCTACATCCATGACTTAAATTGATTGTAATTTTTCTACTTCTCTGGGGATCTACGCTATTCATGGTATCTCTTGATTTACGCAAACATACTATTTTTCAGCACAATTGATCCACGTGGACCAAAGATTGATTATTTAGGCTTGGTAAAAAGAAATGAAAAGCAGATAGATTTGATTTGGTTTGTGTGGATTTGAATATATTAGTCATAGAGGATGCCAATAGCCCAAAGCATACACTATAGGCCAGAGGTGTATCTTATAAGTATACAATTTCAGTCAATATATGAATCTATGAGGCTTTTGATTACTTGATAATTACTACGCCTTCGACTATAATTGCCATGGTTGTAAACCCAATGGATGAAGGTGCACGTGTGGAAGATGTCAGTACATCTGAGATGGGCCAACCCATTGCCTTTTACAAGAATCTAATGCCCTGATTTTGATCAATGATCTAAAATTGCTAAAACATCGTCCATTAGAAAAAATTGTGCCCATTTTTTTGTGTTTAATCAAGCATATTATCTGCATACAAAAAAATCATCCTGATTAGTGAATGCTAACCTTTGGATTAGACTATCCCAAATAATAAGAGAATCCCACGTTTAAAAATAAAATCATTAAAAGATTGATAAAAGGGTTATAGTCATTAATCAGGCTGATTTTTTGTATGTAGATCTACCTAAGGATAAGCCACACATCTATCCGGTCAGTGGTACATGTTATGTGCATTCTTGATGTTGGTTCTTAAATGTTCATATTAAAATGCTTTGATTGATTCTAATTCTGATAAACTCTATTGAAATTAAGGTTTTTCCGTGTCGTCGGATCGGAAACCCTGGATCTCAACCATATTTGTAAATTTCTCTGAATTGGTTCACTTAATCTGCAAAATAGCAGACTTGCACAGTGGATCGTGTCGGATATCGTCTGCACTCGGGGTTAGGACAAATATTTAAACAATAATAACGGAAATCTGCTTAGAAATGATGGAAGGGTTAGAATGGTGGTTTGATCGAGATTAAAATATGATTTTTGGATGGAGAATTTTCAATTAAATAAAATTTACTAAATCAAATGACATAACTGAAATAGCATGAAATGAAATTAAATCAATTAATCAAAATCCTTACAAAATGTGGGAATTAATCCAAACTAAAAACAAAACTGATTACAAAGTTTGAAAAGTAGAGAGAGAAAATTAGAATTGAGAATTTAGAGAGAGAAATACTTAGAGAGAGAAAGAGGTAGGTAGAGAGAGAAAATGAATGCAATAAAGGGTTAGAGAGAGAAGATGAATTTAGAGAGAAATGGAAAATGAGAGAAAAAGTGAATTTTTAGAGAGAGAAGAAAGCACTTACCCACATAGGCCTCACTATTGAAATGGATCAGAGGGGAGAGCAACCCAGAATATGATTGGCATTGTAAGGCAACCTTCACAGAGTGCACTAGTGGTGCATGTTCGTGAATGGAGGTGATAGATGCTTGGTATCCAATGATGATAAGGAATTTGCAGTCTATTTTTGCTCAAGACCTGCCCATGAATATCATGTTCTGGAAAGCTGCTAGTGGTAGTAGCGTGGATGGCTAAGGGATCCGTAAGATTACCTCCCTATGGTGGAAACGGTAGTTGAAAGTGCAGCACCTACCTGTGGGCGTTACAGGTTGCTAAATTACTTCGGTCAAGTGATGGTGAAGACATGGAAGGAAGTAGTTGGTCCTTCCAGATGTTCTTGCTGGTTGAACCAGCAAGAAAGTTGGAGGTGGAACAGGCCGGCAGTAAGATAGAGAGGGAGGAACAGCAGCTCGAAACAGTGGTGAACAACGTGATGGAGCCTGCTGCCAGTGCCGTTCAACATGTGGGAGGTACAAGCCCTGCTGGAGGAGGAAGTAAACCGGCAAGTGAGACTGGTGGTGGAGTTCACCAATGATGATGGAGGAAGGTGATGTACCTACATAAAACGGTGAAGGTGGCTACTAGTGGTGGTGAAAGAGCATTGGATTGGAAGGAACCAGTCCGTGAAAATCTCTTGCAGATCAACAGTTTTCGAATGAGAGAAAGAGATTCACCAGTCCGTCGAGAGTTGCAGATCGTGGAGCAATGGAGAAGAGCCAGGTGGCCGGAATCAATGGTGATAACAAGGGGTGGAGTTTCGGCAACAACAATGGAAGGATTTGCAGGTGGGTGATGGTGGTTGTAGCGAGGAGCACGACCTGTTCACGGCCTTCAACCTGTGACAGAGGAGATTGAGGACGCCTTGGGGTGAAAGGTGGTGAGCACGGTGGTTTGGTGGAGGATATGGAGGTTGCCGGAGTAGGCGACCGGAGGAAAGAGCAACGGCAAGTGGTGAAGGTGTTGGAAGAGATGGGGTGGTGTTGTAGACGGAGAAGGAGGCACTGGTTGCTACAGGAGACATGGCAGCAAGCGGAGGCAGGTGGTGATGAAAACCGGGAAGAGGCTCGCCGGTTTTAATGGAGATGGTTGTTGGGGTAGCAGTGGTGCAAGGGGCGGTGCATAATGGGGGTGACAGCTTGCTAGTTTTCGCCCATTGTACCAGCAACAACAAAACTGGAAGAAGAAGAAGAAGAAGAAGAAGAAAATGGGTGGTGTGGCTTTGAACAATTCCGGCGAGCTTCTCGCCTGAATTAATGGTGAGGAGTTGATGTGTATGACGTGTTCTTAGCTTGTCACGCTGGAAGCTTTTTAGGGAGAAAGGGAAGAGAATGGTAGAGCAAGAGAGAGAAGAGAGGGGTTGAGATAAGTCAAGGGGGAGGGAACCTACTTTAGAGAAGGAGTCGTTCCCTTTTATAATATAATGTTTGTTCCTTCATAAGGGGTTAGATCTCTCCCTTGACGTTTATCTCTTGGGAGAAGTAGTGGGGTCCACGGATGAAGGAGAGAAGAAATTCTCCGTTTGAACCAATGAGTAAAAAGAATCAAGGAATGATTCTCTCCCTTGATGAGAATAACCTTCCCATAATTTTACCATGTGTGGGAGAGAGAAGTAATGACTAGGGACCGTGAGGTGGCAGCAAGATAGAGTTTCCTCATGGGAAATGGCTATGGGCTTTTGGCACAGTTGATAGCTCAGATGAGATGTGGGCTTGAGTCAATGGGTTAAGGGCCTAGGGTATAGATCATGGGCATGGGTCATGGGTCATGGGTATGGGTCATGAGTAAAGATAGATAGAGAGAGGTGATATTCGCTCAAAAGTGCTTATTTTAAGCAATTATCCTTTTAGCGTTATTGCATTCTCCCACGTTAAAATACTCTATTTATCTATTTTTCTACGTAAGAGTCTCTTTCGTTGCGTAGAACACACTTTTCTGGACGAAATGGTATATTTGCATGCATTAAACACATTTTCGAAAGTCTAGACATGAAGTCATTCTGATAGAGTCTCATTACGCGCTTCTTCTGTCGCAGGAAACCCCGATGGGACAATTCTCGAGACTTGCAAGCCCACATCGATCAGGAAAGCCCATTATCAAAGCTTAAAGAGCCCACATGCTATGACTAGAAGATATGGGCCAAATATGGGCTGAATAAGAGGACCAAAAAGCCGGCCCAAAGAACGAAGAGAGTAGGAGAGCCAATGACCAAGAGACGGACCAAAGCGTTTAAAGCCACATGAGTTTCTCTCTCATCTCTCCTTATTCTCTCTCTCTCTTCATCTCTCGGTCCTCGAATCTACTGACCTAACCCCAGAACTCCTGCCCATCAGCTCTATCTCATCTCCCTTACCTTTCTGACCGTTGGATCTTCCATCGGACCGTTGGATCTTCAATCGGACCGTTAGATCTCTCTAAATCCATTGATCTACTAATCTGGGTCCCAATCAAGTCACCATCCATCCGATAGCCATCAGACTGTCTGTCACATCATCTTGTGAGACGATAGACATCATCAATCCATGCGGGCCAGTAGCCGGGCCCATCTTCATCGACCCGCTGTCCGACCAGTTAGTGGACCCCGCGAATTTCAAAATAATTTTAATTAAATGGGGGGTCCACTAATTGGGGAGATTCCCCATAAAAAAGTAGTGTTTTACTTAAAAAAAAAAAAAAAAAATTTTTTTTTCTTATTTTTTTTATATTTATTTTCAAAAACCCCCTATTTCCATTAAAGGAAATAGGGAAGCTTTAAAAGGGGGAAGGAGGGGGACGAACCCTAATTTTCCAAACCCCTCTCCTCCTCTCCTTCCCCCAACGGCTTCTCCTTCTTCCCCTTCTCCTTCTTTCCCTCTCTTTTGGCCCGAATATCAACTTCTTCTTCATCTTGAAGCTCGCCGGACTGGTTCGTCTTCTCCGGCGAGCTCCTCTTGGACCACCTCCATCTTCTCTGTCTCCCTCCTTTCTTCTTCATCTATTCCTCTCGCTGATGCGTGAGGCAGCAACGCAGCATCCCCCGCAACTTCTCCACCGCCTGCTGCAACTCTCCACCCATCTTTGACCAGAGTTGCAGCCTGCAACTCCGGCGTCTTCTTCCAACAACAGCAACACGAGCTCCTCTCCACCACCGTGTCTTTTCTCCTCTCCTAATCCCCCTCCCTTCTCATCGATCTCAGATCCTCTTCCTCACGTCTCCCTCTCTTGAAAAAAAAAACAAAAAAAACGCTGCCATTCCCGCATGCTCCACCGCCATTAACGCCTCTACACAGGCAGCACCGTCGTTCTACCCTGCCGTTCACCACCTCCAGCTACCACCGGTCTGCAAATCGTCCCATCTCGATTCCCTCCACACCGCTGCACCTTCCACGTTGCTGCTTCATCTCCACAGCAGCCACCTAGCGCCACCTCCCCCGGGTCTCTCTTCGTCCACGCACAGCAACGTGGAGAGAGCTCTCCAATCGCAGCCACCTAGCGCCACCTCTCCACCGTAGGGTCCTCCTCGGCCAGCCCGTGTGCACCACCAAAGATCCTCCTCTCCATTATCCTCCATCACGCTTGCAATCTTCTTCTCCGGGTAGCATCTAAACAATCCACCATCATCTTCTCTCGGTGATCATGGCGAATCACCACACATGTGCTGCCTCCTTTCCCTACACCATCATCATCACCATCTCCCTGTCACCATGATCAACACGGGCACATCCAACAGTGGTTCAAAATGGTAACAATTAACCTTCTCTCACTCCATTCTCTCATCTTTTCTCTCTCTAAGGTAGACACCTCTTTCTCTCTCTAACTCTTTTTTTTTTTTAGGTTTCTTCATTTCTCTCTCTTCTTTTTCTTCTTTACTTCTCTCTCTAAAATCTCTATTTATTTTCTCTCTCTAAGCTCTTTCTTTCTCTCTCTAGCTTAGTTTCTCTTTTGTATTACTTTTTAGATAATTTTTCTTTTGTTTATTCAACTTTTGTAGGCATTTTAAATATATGAATGAATTTTATTTTGATTATCATGTTGTGGTTCTCTTTCAATCTTCTTTGAATGTTTGTTGATCTACTTTGTAGTTTGATAAATTCTCTCTCCAAAAATTACTGAAAATGTTTGAAATCAACCCACCATTCTCACCCCTCCATCAATTTCTGGGAAAAATTCATCATTTTGTGTTCTTGAATTACGCAAACTAACCCCGAGTGCGGATCGATATCCGACACGAATCACTATACAAAGCCTGTAATTTTGCATGAATTTTGAGGCTCGGATCAAATTACAAATCTTGTTTATTCTAGGGTTTCCGTAACCAACGACACGGAAAAATCCTACTTTCAAGAGGTGAGAGAAAAATACAAAAATAAAAGCATTGGAGGGTCTTGAACCCTGGTCTTCTTTATTCTTTCTCATCAGTAATCTTTTGATGTCAATTGGTATGGCTTTTCACACCTTAGTCCTTCTCTTGGTCTTCTGCTATTCTTCTCTCTCTTAGTCCTTGTTCTGGCTCTACGATCATCTGGCTTTGGCCGTACATGGCTTCTATCTTCTTATCCTAGCCTGCTGGCTCTTTAAGCTTTGATAGAAGTCTTCTGTGGTTGATCGTGGGCCCATCGGTCCTTGAGAATCACTCGATAGGGTCTTCTGCAACTGAAAAAATACATAATGAGATTCAACTAAAACGACTTGATATTGGACCATCTGAAATGCGTATATTTCATGCAAATAGTCTATTTTCGTCTAAAGAATGCGTTCTACGCAATGGAAGAAACTCTGACATCGAAAAATCAACGAAACGACAAGTTTTACATAAGAGAATGCGATATCGCTATAAGGATAATGTCTTAAAATAAGTATTTTTGAGCGAATATCACAACCCCTAACTAGCATATTGCCAATCCTTGACAATTATTGCGAAATAAGTGAGCTAAAAAGGGCTTGGCATAATATGCTAGAAACTTATTTACATTACTCAAAAAAACTCCATTTTGTCAGATTATTTTAAGGATGCAAGAAATCATTCACAAATTAGAACTAATCGGCAAAATGCGACATTTCTACAAATGGACCTTCAAACAAAAGATTACTCAGACTCTGTGTGTATATGTGTGTGTGTGTGTGTGTGTTTAACATCATTCTTATCTAGCAGTAGAGATATTTAAATCTCCTTGGAGACTATATGCCACGACCTTAATCTTTACTTGTATACCACTCAAAATTGAATCACTCAGAAATAGTTTTATTCTTTTCTCTCAAATTATATGTGAGGAAATGAATATCGGAACTAGCAAACGTCTCATATATATAGTTTTTGAATGGAGGAGATAAGAAGATTTAAGATCTCATGATTGGAATGTCATATCACTTAAGAACATCGGATCAAACTCTATAATTTATCTTTTCTTCATTCTCCACACTTGATGATGGTACTAATCTAGAATCAAATAGGACTTGTATAGGTTGTACTGAGGCTTAGGATAGGTTCAGAAAAGAAGGATATTCTAGAATTTAAAAATTCTAAGAGGGTATCTCACTATTCTTTGCAACCTTTCCCATGTGTAATATTTTCTTGACTTTTCTTCTTTTCTTTTTCTAATTTTTGTCTTTTTAGATATTGTTTAGTATTCTTTTTTAGATTATTTTTTCTTTCCTTCTTTCTTTTTTATCATGTTTCTTTTCAGCTTGAATCATTTATTTTTCTTTTTTCGGTTTTTATCTTTTCATGGTGTAATCATACCAAATACTCTTTGATCCCTCTCAGAAGTAAGTTATCGTATTGAACTCTTTTTTGGGATAGGGTTTTTGGTTGATGGTTTAACAAGAAAAGGTTTTCATCGAAAGGCTCAAAAATGATTTCAATAGTATAGATGTTAGGGAAACTAAAAAGTCTGATTGGTTAGAAAGATAACCTATATCATTTTCAAGGGTTTGTACTTTCATCTTCGATGTCTCGAATGGATATAGAGAAGGTTCTTTATGTAATAATCTGAATTTGATGTCGTTCTGAGTTCCATGACCAAAGCAAGGGTTAATGAGATCACTCAATGGAACTATTTGGGGACTAGAAGAATTGTGAGTCATCTTGTAACTTAGAATAATTTTATAACCCTTAGAAATGATGAAAAGCTCACTGGGTTAGGTCTCAACAATTGTTCTTCTTGGATTTCTAGATTATCTAAACTTTGGATAATTCTGACGTTGATATGTGAATATTTTTTGCTGAATCTGAGTTTTCCAAGATTTTCAATCCACTGTAGTAATGTTTGCTTTCAAACTGAATGAAGAGCTAATAAGTGATTTTTCAACACATACATCATTTTTAATAAATAGACTTTCCGAAACGTTTTCACTAATCAAGTCGGGGCATTTTCGAAAATCACACGAAATCACACCCAAAAATACAAGGTTTCTTTTTTTTTTTTTCGAAATGAAAATATGAGTTTTGGTAAACACCCACCCCCAACTTAAACACAGCACCGTCCTTGGTGCTCATGACTGGGACATAAAAAGATGAAAGATTGATAATTAATGATGCAAGAGTTTAGGAAGAGTTTTACCAAATTGGCATAAATTGGACCTTGTGTGGTACCCGATGATCTGCTGAATGAATGTACCTGCATGTCCAAAGAGATTTGACAATAATATATGCATGCGACTCACGTAACTCTAGGAATACCGGAATTGTCTTTCCGAAAGTGCTAAGTTTTACATCTTCAGCCAGACATGACGGGGGTAGTATTCACCCCCAACTAAGTTGGAGCAAAGGAGACCGAGTGAATCATCAGTCTTCCCATGTCCTCGGGTATAGCTGAAACAGCTATCCTATCCCTCGTCTGGGTATACCATTGTAGGAAAGCTCTCTCTCAGTGTAAACTGAGAGATGAAGAGTAAGTTCTTTAAGAAGACCCGCAAAAACATTTAGTTTAGCTAAGGTGGATTGCAGCTTCTTAACAAAAATGGAGAGGATAGGATTAGTGGGTTCTCTGACCATGGTTAGCAGAGCTGTAAACTTATCGAGGTTAGCGAGAATGTATCTGAATGGAGCAGACTCCAGCAGATCAGTAAATCCAGAATTATCTGACTCCGTTTTAAAGTCCGGCTCAAAGTATTTTTGACACTTAGGTAATTTTTCCTCGGGAGAGTCCGAAAGTAGGCTCTCTACAGCACATGGTCTATCGACAATATCGATGCATGTTGGCTGTTCAAAAATGGTAACCTCTGCTTTGAGGTTATCAAATGCTGTCGACATGTCATCGTCCCCACACCCGATGTGTGCATCAACGATGGTGAGGAACGTTGGGGCCAGGACAACTGGGAACGTACTATCTAGATAGTGCTCATTGTTTGGAATGTTTGCTTCAGGTGCAAATAGTGAAGCATCAGAGGTAGATGATTCCTCTAAGCTAGTTTTAGAAATTGGTGCTTTTAAGGACACCGAAGATGGAGACTCTGGCTCATCAATATTGTACTCCGGTCCATTGTTCGTAGCAACCTCAATTTCTTCTTGTAAAGTCTAGTACTGGGTCCAGCTGTGCGACTCCTCATTATGGACTATAGCCATGGTATTTCCCTCTGGATAAACTATAAGTTGGCTAGTGAAGTTGACTTCCTCTCTCTCAGATTCTAATTCACCTAGACGGTGTTCCAAGCTCTCCATTTAGTGCTGTTGTTGGATGATATACTGAGAGAGGAGTTCCTCTAGACTAGGTTTAGTAGCAGATTGTGGTGGTTCAGCTAAGGGAAGCTGAGGTGCCAACTCTTGAATGTAGTCCGACTGAGTATGAAAGTTGTAGGATGGAAGTGACTCTGGTACTATCTGCTGATTTTGAAAATCCTGCAGGGTCCACTGTTGACCAAAATATTTAGTCTGTAGATCTGGCTGGTACTGCGACTGGGAGTACTGCCCATCATATTGTCCACAGGGTTGGTGAAACCCGGAATGATACATATCCTATTGCAGTTGCTGCTGGGGAAAAGACTATTGTTCCCATTCAAAGTTATTGTGACTCCTAGTGTCCGGATAATACGTGTTATTGTAGGAGGTTTACAGTAGATGTGGAATGTACTAAAATTACAGACATCTTCTTGGACATGAGGGAAGTATCCTACAGATTTGGAGTTATAAACAGGCTTCTGGATCGCAACATCAATAGCGGAGACTGAATTGTGGTAGGTCTCGAATAAATGCTATTCAGCAGCCATCAGAGAGATGTGAGTCTCTCAGATGAGGGAGATAGATTAGGTGAAAGAGACCGGTGTGGTAGGCTGACTCTTAGATCGAATCAGTCTCGGGTTGGATCAAATCCAAATGGGCATATGCCTGAAAAAGCAAGCCCTAGAGTCGGTAAAAGTCTGAAGACTACGAAACCGAATGAGTCTAGATGATGCACATAGAGCAACAGATAATCTTAATTCTAAATAATCATATGATAGTTTTATGAATTATATTATTATTGTAGGGATAGTGTAGATTATGATAGTGGGCGGACCACTAGTTTATCTTCTATTACCCGCCGGACTAATTTTTCACTCTATAGGTTCTTACAAGATCTCTTCAAAGTAAATCTGCTAGTACTAACTCGAGTTGACTGCAAGATAATTCAAATCCTAGACAGACGTGTGGCACATCGGCTGACTTAAATACGCCCCAGACTAACCGAATTTGTCAAGCGTGAATGTGAGTTTTTCCATAAGAGGAGCTAGGGTTGGTTCATGTTCCTAATCCGACAATAAGCTAATCTGACAAACAATCAAGGAGGCCACTTACGAGCTCGGTATACTTGAATAGTAGGGACCTATGGGTGTGTTAGATAACAGGGACCCGTACTCATGGACTCCATCGACTTGATCTTTGAAGGAGTCACTCTATGTGGAGTTTTATTCAAACACCGATCTAATTGGGCTCTACTTCTTGATTGATTTTAATTATTGGCTGTGGATGCACAAAAGGTGGAATGATGAGGTGAGTGATGAAATCTCACCAATTTCAAGTTAGAGCTAAGTTTGCTCTTTAATGTATTTTATTACGGCCAATCCAAGCAGTTTTGATAATGTTTGCAAAATCAAATAAACAATCGGCACAGTGTTTACACAATGATCAAGATCGCATTCAAGGCGAGGTGTAAAAACTTACCTGCCCGTTGGCTACGTACGGGGTCTCTTCCGTGAGATAGGGAGGGGTATCCAAATGGGTTTGGGCCTGATTCCACCTCTTTGAGCTTTCGCTCCCTATTCACTTGGTAATCGCAATCCTCAATTACGTTAGTCAACAATGGCCTATGGTGTGGAGTTGGAAGGTATACCGCCTTTGGGGTTTCAAGAAACACGCAATGATTTAGGACAAGTATTGTGAATTAGTTTCAATTAGGGTTTGAAATTCAACTTTAGTTATTCCCGAATTAGGGTTCGGAAATATCTACTTTTGAATTACCCAGAGTTGGAAACCTTCCAAAATGAAACAAATAACCAATGGTGATCTAACTAGAAATAGCAGAATTAAAATCTAACCCTAATATTCTTTTTGTGTTTTTTAATGAATTAATTATTCTAGTAGTTACTCTAAAAGGAGAGAAAATGAATCCCTAAGTTATTACAACTTTGCACTCGGCCGTCCGAGGCATTAAAATAGTAAGTGAATAATGTGAAAAATAAAATAGAAAGTTTTTGATTTGGATCGGATCTTCACGATTAAGCAACTTTTCGATTTTCTGTTCGTCTTTTTGCAATTCCGTCAACTGAGCGGCAATGGTGCCATTAGAAATTAAGGTTTTTCCGCGTCGTCGGATCGAAAACCCTAGATCTCAATAATATTTGTAAATTTCTCTGAATTGGTTCACTTAATCTGCAAAATAGTAGACTTGCACAGTGACTCATGTCGAATATCGTCCGCACTCGGGGTTAGGGCAAATATTTAAACAATAATAACGAAAATCTGCTTAGAAATAATGGAAGGGTTAGAATGGTGGTTTGATTGAGATTAAAATATGATTTTTAGATAGAGAATTTTCAATTAAATAAAATTTCCTAAATCAAATGACATAACTGAAATAGCATGAAATGAAATGAAATTAAGTAATCAAAATCCTTATAAAATGTGAGAATTAATCCAAACTAAAAACAAAATTGATTACAAAGTTTGAAAAGTAGAGAGAGAAAATTAGAATTGAGAATTTAGAGAGAGAAACACTTAGAGAGAGAGGTAGGTAGAGAGAGAAAATGAATGCAATAGAGGTTAGAGAGAGAAGATGAATTTAGAGAGAGAAATGGAAAATGAGAGAGAAAAAGTGAATTTTTAGAGAGAGAAGAAAGCACTTACCCACGTAGGCCTCACTATTGAAATGGATCGGAGGGGAGAGCAACCCAGAATATGATTGGCATTATAAGTCAACCTTCACGGTGTGCACTGGTGGTGCATGTTCGTGAATGGAGGTGATAGATGCTTGGTATCCAATGATGATAAGGAATTTGCAGTCTATTTTTGCTCAAGACATGCCCATGAATATCACGTTCTGGAAGGCTACTAGTGGTACGTAGTAGCGTGGATGGCTAAGGGATCCGTAAGATTACCTCCCTATGCTGGAAACGGTGGTTGAAAGTGCAACACCTACCTGTGCGCGTTACAGGTTATGGAGGTTGCCGGAGTAGGCGACCGGAGTAAAGAGCAGTGGTAGGTGGTGAAGGCATTGGAAGAGATGGGGTGGTGTTGTAGACAGGGAAGGAGGCGTTGGTTGCTGCAGGAGACGTGGCAGCAAGCGGAGGCAAGCGGTGATGAAAACTAGGAAGAGGCTCACCGATTTTAATGGAGATGCTTGTTGGGGTAGCGGTGGTGCAAGGGGCGGCGCATAATGGGGGTGACAGCTTGCTGGTTCGCCCATTGTACCAGCAACAACAAGACTGGAAGAAGAAGAAGAAGAAGAAGAAGAAGAAGAAGAAGAAGAAGAAGAAGAAGAAGAAAATGGGTGGTGTGGCTTTGAGCAATTCCGACGAGCTTCTCGCCAGAATTAATAGTGAGGAGTTGATTTGTATGACGTGCTCCTAGCCTGTCACGCTGGAAGCTTTTTAGTTAGAAAGGGAAGATAATGGTAGAGCAAGAGAGAGAAGAGAGGGGTTGAGATAAGTCAAGGAGGAGGGAACCAACTTTAGAGAAGGAGTCGTTCCCTTTTATAATATAATGTTTGTTCCTTCATAAGGGGAGATCGTTAGATCTCTCCCTTGATGTTTATCTCTTGGGAGAAGTAGTGGGGTCCACGGATGAAGGAGAGAAGAATTCTCCGTTTTGAACTCGTGAGTAAAGAGAATCAAGGAATGATTCTCTCCCTTGATGAGAATAACCTTCCCACAATTTTATCACGTGTGGGAGAGAAAAGTAATGACTAGGGACCGTGAGGTGGCATCAAGATAGAGTTTTCTCATGGGAAATGGCTATGGGCTTTTGGCACAGTTGATAGCTCAGATGAGATGTGGGCTTGAGTCAGTGGGCTACGGACTAAGGTTATGGATCATGGTCATGGGCCATGGGCATGGGTCATGGGTAAAGATAGATAGAGCGAGAAATAGGAGAGAGGTGAGAGAAAAATACAAAAATAAAAGCATTGGAGGGTCTTGAACCCTGGTCTTCATTATTCTCTCATTTCCGCTCCACCAATTAGTCAAACTAATCTTTTGATGTCAATTGGTGTGGCTTTTAACACCTTAGTCCGTCTTTTGGTCTTCAGCTATTCTTCTCTCTCTTAGTCCTTGTTCCAGCTTTACGATCCACTGGCTTTGGCCGTACATGGCTTCTATCTTCTTATCCTAGCCTACTAGCTCTTTAAGCTTTGATAGAAGTCTTATGTGGTTGATCATGGTCCCACCAGTCCTTTAGAATCGCCCGATAGGGTCTCCTACAAATGAAAATGCGCGTAATGAGATTCAACTAAAACATCTTGATACTGGACTATCCGAAATGTGTATATTTCATGCAAATAGTTGATTTTCATTTAAAGAATGCATTCTACGCAATGGAAGAAACTCTTACGTGAAAAAATCGATGAAAAGACAAGTTTTACGTAGGAGAATGCGACATCGCTATAAGGATAATGGCTTAAAATAAGTTCTTTTGAGCGAATATCATCTATCAAAGAAGGGACCAAGTGGATGATGTTTCTCATCCCTTCATTTATCTCTGATGTTGTGTAGCTTGAGAATCCATGAAGTTTCCTTCAATTTGCCATAATCTGGTCCATAAGACTAATCCAATCTTCATGGAGATGACAACATGTCAAGGGGCCGCAAAAAAAAGATATATGACTAAACATAAACTACCAAAAATGAATCATTTGGTCCACCTTAAGTGTTCAATAACAAATGCTTTGTTACTCAACATGTTGCTACATGACATAGTTTTGGAGATCAAATGCATTAAAGATGATGCCAAACTATCAAACACAAGATACAAAATCAATTAACGGTTTAGATGACTCCTTGGAATGATGATCATTTGGATGCATAGGTGAGTTGTGGGTACCATCTTTTCTAGCCAGTGAAATCATTACAAGTGTTACAAGTACAGCACATATGATATTCGAATGATCGACAGCTAGCGTCTCCTAGCATGTGCAAATAAATGCGCTACAGAAGGTAGAGGCAACTCTCCACCTTATTCATACACACGTCATCCATAAGCATGAGATGCCACGTGTCAGATAAGACATCCGAAGAAACCGCAGCTCGGAACAAGTAAATAATGGAGAACATTGGAAGAGTAATAATATTGTCGGCAAAGCATTCAAGCTTTTCCAACAAGTCATTTAATGGTCCACTTTACGGGATCTACGTTCAACTCATCCCAACAAGATCAATGACATGCTTGATGGGATTAACATTCAACTCATCCCGACAAGCTGAACGACATAACGGAAATGACATTCAACTCGTTTCGACAAGGTCAATGGCCTATTTGATGGGAATAATATTTATCTCATCCTTACAAAGTCAAGCAGCACACTTGACAGGAATGACATTCAAACGCATCCCGATAAGGTCAACGGCCTACTTGACGGGAATGACCTTTTATCCATCCTGACAAGTACACATAATTCTACAAACGAGATAAGTATTCTAAACTACAATCCAGTTAATTGCTTACTTATTAATTATATGATTGCCACATGTTGGTTAGTTAACTATTACGCAACTCCCACGTTCTCCCATTCAAATATCTACCACGTGGAATGCCACCTCAGTCGTTTCAGATATAATTGAATATGAGAAATTAGGATCTAATGAAGAGAGACAGTTTCATAACAGAATCTCTTTAGATCGGATCTAACTAACAAGAAGTGGACACATAGAAGATGAGTCATGCTAGTTCTGAGGTTATAAATACATGACACTCAGAACTGAGAAGGGGATCTTGCTTTTCCAGATCCAGATAGTCTAAACTCTGAATCATCTTTTCTATACTTCATAAAACCTGTTAGTACACCTCATATTGACTTGAGTGTTGTCAACAGGTACGACCACATTTCATCCGGAGATTATCCTATTATTCGTAATAAAGAAAGGAGTTCTATCCTAAAGCATATGAGTCGTCAGATCATCATCGAGATACGAATCGTCTGACCTCGAAGATTGTGTTGAATAGATCAGATATTTTTCCCCCACATCTTTTGGCGCCGTTTGTGGGAACCGATTAGAGATTTTCCATTCTAAGAGAGATTCGATTCAAATCATGGTGGATACAAGGCAAACCGATCTCAGGAGCGGAAGAGAGAGGAATCCTCCCAATGACCTCAGAGATACTATCACGGAGAGCAAAAGGGCTAAAGAACTCGACAGCCAGCAGAAAATCATCACCTAGTTGCGAGAAGAGAATGAGGAGCTGAAACAATGGATGATAGCTCAACATGCAGGTGGCCATGTCTCCGAGAATGTCGGGGTTAGCCACTGTCAGAAATTACACTTCCGAACGGATAAGTCTGGTTTGGAAAAATTTGATCTGCGGAATCCAAGGAGCAGACGCGGGGATTCTCACATCCCACCACCAGAGAAGCGTCACAAAGTCTAGTCTTCCTATCAACGAAGCTCGGATCATATTCAGCCAGAAACCAGAAGGCAGATCGCCAATCTTGTAGCTGAAATGAGGGGAAGAAAAGAAACATTGGCGGATAAGATGATGGCAATGGCGACACGGGCTCCGCGAGATTCTCCCTTCACTGAAGAGATACAAGAGTATCGTGCTCCCAAATCTTTTTCCTATCCAAAATTTTCAATCTTCACGGAAACCTTAGACCCCGTGAACCATGTTCTTCACTTTCGGAAAGCGATGATGATGTGGGAGTTCTACATCGTGCTCTTCTGTCGAATGTTCCCATCTACTTTGAGTGATGATGCACTCATTTGGTTCAATCAGATAGCTCCTTGGACTATTTCTGACTTCACCGAATTGAGCACCCTCTTCATCACTCGATATTCATGCAACCGATTGCACAAAAATGACGTCGATGTATTGTTCAATATACGCTGTGGTCAGAAGGAGATACTACGAGATTTCACCAAAAGATTTCGTACTCTGATGACCATGGTGGAAGATTGCGACGATAAACACGCCGTCACAGCTTTTCGAAAAGCACTGCCTACGGGTTTTGAATTTTATTTATCCTTGACCAAAAATAGGTCGGTCGGTATGGAGGCCTTGTTTTTTCGAGTAGAAAAGTACTCTAAACTGGAAGATGACACACTCCAACATGGTCAAGGGTTGACCATATCTATGCATGAAGTAAAGAAGGCTGCCGGACCCAGCAAATCATCCAAGGGAAAACAGAAGGTTGCCATTGATGCAACACCAACAGGGAATCCCGAGAAGGAAACCGAGAAATCGGGAGGCTCAGATCGGTATCCTCGCCGGAAGAAGATGATATTTGCATAAAGTAAAGAAGGCTGCCGGACCCAGCAAATCATCCAAGGGAAAACAGAAGGTTGCCATTGATGCAACACCAACAGGGAATCCCGAGAAGGAAACTGAGAAGTAGGGAGGCTCAGATCGGTATCCTCGCCGGAAGAAGATGATATTTACAGCGTTGAACAAAACGCATAGTCATATCCTTGATCTGATTAAGAACGAGAAATATCTCCAATTTTCCAGCCCGATAAAGCTAGACTTGAAGGGAGATTGAGATAAAATGAAGTTATGTGCCTTCCACCAAGAAGCAGGGCACATAACCGACAAATGCTGGGCGTTGAGACACAAGCTTGAGGATTTGATCAACCAGGGCTATTTGCAGCAGTATATCGCTCGCACGAATGGAGCGGTAAGCCGAGATCCACAAGAGAGACAACACCCGCATTAAACAGTAAGAACGCGGGTTGATTATTGACGTTATCCATGGCGGAGGATGACAGCTCTCCCGTGGAGAGACGGTGAAACAAGAAATGATCAAAATTAGGAAGGTGGAGCACCCGAATGAGGTCCTACATCTGTCTATGGGTCCAAGATTGATGGATTCCGTAGAGATGATGGAGAGCACATATGCAGCTATTTTCTTCTCCGATAAAGATATCATCGGAGTAGATCACCCGCATTCAAATGCATTGGTGCTCACCTTGCCAGTAGGCAATTATGATGTGAAGCATCTATTAATAGATCCCGGTAGCTCAGCCGAGATTTTGTTCTTGGAAGCTTACAAAAGGATGGGTTTTAACCCATCAAATCTAGTCCAAAAGGAGTATGCTCTCGGAAAGGTATATAGTTCTGCCAGTTAAGACGAGATCAATCACGTCTATTGTAGAATTCTTGGTTCTAGATACTCCATCCCCCTATAATGATATTCTAGGGCAGGGATGGATACATGAAGTCAAGGGCGTACCATCAACATATCACTAACTGTTCCGTTTCTCTACTGATCACGGGATAATAGAATTAAAAGGAGACCAAGTCGTTTTAAAAAGATGTTACGTCACTGCCCTCCGACTTAAAAGTTCTCTTGGTCATGAGGGTCCGCATGGAGAATGAACTTCATCAGTGGTTGTTGAACAATAGCAACTAGAGCGCATCCCGACAAGTCTGGAACAGACTGCGCCAAGCCGGGAAAATGGCAAGATGCATTCTAAAGCTAGCAATATTCTCATAATAGAGGAAACCGATCAAATCAACCTCGAAACCGAAGAAGATCTAAAATATACTTTTATCGGGGTCGGTGTCACGCCCCAAATTCGGGTATCCAGATCCGACCCAAAAATCCATGGATCAACCTCATACCCGAACCTAGAGGTGATCTATGAATGCATCCTAATGGTTCAAGTATGACTCTAAACTACTAAGATCCATCCTCAAACAAGTCATCAAATCCACAATTCACTAAGTGATTAAACAGATTTCAATAATTAGACCCTACAAAGAATTATAGAATAAATTATGAGAAAAATACTAAATTAATTATTTTTTAATTTTAAATTATATAGCATTAACCCACTATATGTGAGGAAGTCTCAAACCAAAAATTAGGTCAAACGGAGAAAATAAATTTTCTTCCAATTTTTCCCATCCTTATAGTGCACCCGGACAGCACTGCAGTAAAATAGCCATCATTTCTTCGTTCGATGTCCAATTTGGCTGTTCCAATGCCCATTGGATAGCTCTCTGAGTTGGCTATAACTCGCGTATTGAGGTCAAAGCTCAAATATGCCATATAAAGGGTCGAAAATAGGTCTGTTTGGCTCAGGTTCAGAATAGACTGATTTGTACCATAGTTAGTATTTTGGCTATAACTTTCTGTACAAAAAGAATCTGTGAAAACAGTTTATATCATTATAAAGCTAACTGATAGACCTTCGAAAAGTCCTTCTATGATATTTACAAATTATATTAGTTACCTTACCAAAAATATGTTACAGTTTAGAAATTATAGTTCTATCTTATATAGTATTTCTAGTGCTTTTAGTCTCTCGAGTCCAAAACTCAGTTTAGGTTCATTAAGGGTCGATTTTCCATTATTAACCACTAATCTGCTATCATCTTATAAATAATTTAATGCCAAATCATTATGTTTATCGAATAAAATAACCAAGCATCATCCATAGGATAAAAGGGACAAGTTCCCAAAGATAGGCCAAAACAAGCCCAAAAATCAAAATCAAAGATAACTAGTTTTTGTTAATAAAGAGTTTAAAGGACTAAAACTCCTTCGATGCCTCCAAAAGCTCGCCATGATTACCATCCTCATACACCTCGTCGTCGAGTACTTCCCACGAAGAGTCATCCGTCGGGTTAAAGCCCAACTTGTTTGTGCGGTGTCACAAAACACCGTGAATCCAACGGACTCAGTAGTGCAACGGGTAACCTCATAATACTCTTTATCCACATATAAAGTTAACTAAGCATAATCATAGAAAGCAAGAATAGAATAGAGCATGTAATGAGCAAGACATAATAATCAATATACAATGAATAGTTTACAAGGTATGCAAAATGCGATGACATCCCATCCCAATAACTCAACCACTAATGGGTCTCCATCTCCTTTCCTCACTGAGAGCAGCCTTATGGCTCATCTGCAGAATTGTTTGGGGTCTTTCACCTTAGGATTTTCTAGCCCTTCTTGCTTAACGACAAAAATAATAAACTTCCTCTCATATAATGAACATGATAAGCGTAGTGTAAATCAATGTCAAAATAACTATAACAAGAGAAGGGTTAGGGCTAAAAACATTTTCACCTAGAGGTGTTCTCATGATCGATCCACTAATGAGAACTATCCATAGTTTCCATTAGTGCATGGTCACGGCACGTTTTCACCCATATCCTTCCCTCCAAATCAAAGATAATATACAAGAAGGGGGTTGCAAGGAAAGAACAATATAATATTCAGATAAAAAGAAATAGAAGCACACGTGAGTAATTCAAAACAACAATTCAACCACTTCCTACCCATAATGAACATGCTTAGAGAAAACAAAATATGTTAAAGAAGATACGCACGGTAGAGGTTACCTACATCTTAAATAGACAGTATATTCGTATTGTGAAGCTTAAAATAATGGTGTAAGGGGAGCTCCACATTTTCTTTGAGTTCTTCAATGCCATTGATTCCCAACTATGTTGAAGAGGTCGATGAGAGGGTTTGAATGCTAGGTTTTGATCTCTTTTTTTATGGTGGGATGAGGGTAATCTAAAGCTTGAAAAGGTTCTTTAATGGAGGTTTAATGGAGGTGCTTCAATGGAGGAAGAGGGAAGAGAATGAGAGATTTTTTTTTGAGAAATAAGGGATAGTGGTTTAGGGTTTGTGAAAGCTCCCAAGCCTTAAGGTTTTCTTAAATAGGTTTAGGAAGTAATCTTTAGGGTTTCTATTCTAGGTGAAATTTGTAACTCTCAAAGGGGTGACTTTCTCAACCCTCAAAAGCTCATTTTAAGTTACTTATGGGATAAAAAATGGGCACAAGACTCATATGTATTCATTGTGCCTCATTTAAGGTTATTCTTAAGTCCAAAAGGCCTCTAAATTAGCTCTACGGGCCTATCCCACAATTATAGCTCAATAATTTATGCAATTACTTATATTAACAATTTAAATACTCATTAATTATAATTATGACATATTCCATAAAAAGGTGATGATTTAATATATATAATACATGTGGGTCCAATACTATATATTATAACATAATAATATACAACAATCATGTATTAATTCAAATAAACTATATTATAAAATTTAAAAGTTCATACAACAAGGTATTGACACATGTCACACACACATAAATCACGTGAAATAATTTAAGTACACAAAATTCACAAAAATACTCAAAGTCCCGGAAAAGTGTCAAGATGACTTCAGAATGACCCAAAATTCGAGAGATGGGTTTCCAACCCTAAGATAAGGTAAGTAGGTTATATTTGAAAAGTTTTTGAGGCCCGGGGTCAAAAATATTTTTATTATCTTATTAGATCAAGTATATCATCTAGTGTCCAGAAAAATCTCCTCTAAATTATTGTTCATTATTTTTAGCAGGAAATTAGCCTTAAAAGTGAGTTTCAAAAGTAGCAAGTTTTTCAAAGTTGTCCGAATCCTACCAAACTTGACACATGACTTCACATGTGATATCTAAGAATGAAAGTAAGTTCAAATTGCCAAAATTATTCTATGAGGGTCAAATTACCATAATACCCCTAGCTGAAAGCTCGGGGTATTACAGTCGGTCTATCCATTGAAGAGAAGAAATTCTACACTGATTTATTGAAATTTTACATGGACGCCTTCGCATGGTCATTCAGTGATATGCCAGGTATTCCTCCCGACATCTCTTGTCATCAGTTAAAGGTATATAATAAATATTTACTTGTGAAACAACGACCTTGGAGAATTGCTACCGAAAAATAAAAGGCTGTCCAAGATGAGATCGACAAACTCTTAGCAGCCGGCTTCATCCGAGAAGTCAGTAATGCTCAATGGTTAGCCAACATAGTGGCTGTATAAGAGAAGAATGGGAAGATCAGGGTGTGTATAAACTTCACCCATTTGAACAAGGCCTGTCCTAAGGATCCATATCCTTTGTTGAGAATTAATCAACTGGTTGACGCCACCTCGGGATATGAAATTTGGTCATTCATGGATGGATATTCGGGGTACAACCAAATTCCCTTGTATGAGCCAGATCAAGAGTTGACGGCCTTCACGACTGATAGGGGGTCTTCTGCTACAAAGTGATGCCTTTCGGCCTCAAGAATGCATGAGCAACCTATCAATGTCTGGTCAACAGGATGTTCCATGACATGACTGGTATAACAATGGAGGTCTACATAGACGATATGGTTGTGAAAACATGATCCCGAGATCTTCATCTGGGAGATCTCGAAAAAACTTTCGATCGTCTATGGGAGTATCAGATGAAGTTGAACCCTGCCAAATGCGTCTTCGGAGTAACATCGGGGAAGTTCTTAGGATACATCATTACAAGACGAGGTATCGAGGTTAATCCCGAGTAGGTCAGGGCCTTAATGGAAATGCCTTCACCAAAGAACATGAAGGAAGTCCAAAAGTTGGCCGGGAGAATAATTGCATTAAATCGCTTCATAGAGAGGTCATCAGACTGGTGCGTACCCCTATTCAAGCTCTTAAAGAAAAATAGAAGGTTTGATTGGACCGAGGAGTGGGATGAAGCCTTCCAAAAGCTTAAACAATAGCTCTCAGAACCTCCAATCCTTTCCAAACCCAACTAAGGAGAAGCTCTGGGTCTTTATCTGGCTACAACTGATGAATCTATCAGTGCCGTCCTCTTCCGTGAGCTCGACCGAGAAGAACGGCCAGTATATTTTACCAGTAAGACTCTTATTGGAGTAGAAACAAGATGTTCAATGGTGAGTCATCAAAACATTGTACTTGAATCAATAAAATACATCATTCTAAGATGATTCGATTAAAGAATCTAGTTTACGTCTAGAACATAATAGATTATTTGAAAAGAGGTTTCAAATAGAGAGCAAAAATTTGGAAAATAAATTCAAAATCTAGTTGGATGACATTTGCTAGGTAGGACTCAATGAATGGTGTTTGCTTGCCGGTTCCCTGTACACGTGTGAAGGGAAACATGAGTTTTGGATCTCATGACGTCAATTCATTCAAGGACCAAAATAAGCTCCATGTCACACGACTTAAGCTCCACTCACATCCAAAATCAATAACGATTTGTTATCTTCCTCTCCATTTCACCCTTCCCATAACTAATAATCTTCAAAGTAGTTAGAACGTCCACATGGGAGACTGTGTGTCTACATCTTCCCCTAGTACTCCTTTCCTTCATTTCTAACGCATGCCAAAAAGCCATGGTTATGCATTAAAGCTCTCAACTCAATTAAAGCTCATATATTCCCATGGACAATACATGGTCAAAACCCATATCCCAGCACTGAAATATTCTAACTTCATCAAGTCTAAAAATCAGCATAATCACTCATGTGGGGGGAAAAATATCTGATCTATCCCGCACAATCTTCGAGGTCAGATGATTCATATCTCAATGATGATCTGATGACTCAGATGCTTCAGGACATAACTCTTTTCGTTGTTGCGAATGATAGGATAATTTCCGGATGAAATGTGGTCGCACCTGTTGACAACACTCCAACGCTCAAGTCAATATGAGGTGTACTAACAGGTTTTATGAAGTATAGAAAAGGTGATTCAGAGTTTAGACTATCTGGATCTGGAAAAGCAAGATCCCCTTCTCAGTTCTGAGTGTCGTGTATTTATACCCCCAGAACTAGCGTGACTCACCTTCTATGTGTCCACTTCTCATTAGTTAGATCCGATTTGAAGAGATTCTGTTATGAAACTGTCTCTCTTTATTAGATTCTAACTTCCCATATTCAGTTATATCTGAAATGACTGAGGTGGCATTCTTCGTGGTAGATATTTGAATGGAAGAACGTGGGAGTTGCGTAATAGTTAAGCTAACCACCACGTGGAAATCATATAATAGATAAGTACGTAATTAACTGGATTATAGTTTAGAATACTTATCTCGTTTGTAAAATTATGTATACTTGTCGGGATGGATAGAAGGTCATTTCCATCAAGTGGGCCGTTGACCTTATTGGGATGCATTTGAATGTCATTCCCGTCAAGTGTACTGCTTGACTTTGTTAGGATGAGATAAATATTATTCCCGTCAAGCAGGCCGTTGATCTTGTTGGGATGAGTTGAACGTAGATCCCGTCAAGTGGACCATTAAATGACTTGTTGGAAAAGCTTGAATACTTTACCGACAACTTTATTACTCCTCCAATGTTCTCTGTTATTTACCTGTTCTGAGCTGCAGTCTTCGAATGTCCTATCTGACATGTGGCGTCTCTTGCTTATGAATGACGTGTGTATGAATAAGGTGGAGAGTTGCCTCTACCTTCTGCGGCGCATTTATTTGTGCATGCTAAGAGAGGCCAACTATCGATCATTCGAATATCATACGTGTTGTACTTGTAACACATGTAATGATATCACTGGCAGGAAAAGATGGTACCTACATCGCCCCCCTTTTTTAGGAGATCGAGAAACTGCTAACGTATCTTCTGAAAAAGATCCTAGCCGTTTATTCTGCATGTTGAACTCCTGATCATTAGATCATCTACTCGTTACTTGACCATCGTTCTTCTCATTTAATGTTGCGTCTGTCGATGTCATAATGGAAAGACGTGTCCGTACGAGCGTGAAGCCCAACGTACAGCCGTCGAATAGAATGATTGATGCGCACAATACTCGAGGTAACAGGCTATCGAATCGTTGGAGTGATATCTTTTGAATTTTTGGTGCCTGAGGTCTGTTACCATCAGGCAGTCAGTTTGTTAAATCTAGGTCCACCTCTATAAATAGGTTTAGACTCCTCATTTTACCATTTTCGCTTCTTCGTCCATTGATCTTTGCAATTTCTGCTCTAGTTCATTTTCTTCCTGAAGATACTCACTGTGTTCAACCAGAGTTTTTCTAGCACAGTTTCTTGGTTTCCTTCTTGGGATCCTTCGTACTCTGGTATTTGTATCTCCATCTTCTTCTTCTACTTCTTCTTCTTCTTCTTCTGTTTTTACTCCTTCTTCTTCTTTTACTAAGAATCATGAGAAATATGGTAGTTTTAGAAGACAATGCTGAGGCTCCTAGGCGTGAGCCTGAAGGGTCTAACCTCCTCTTGGAAGAGGAGGAAACTTCCGAATCGATAGATCGGGTCATTGACACTTATGTGGTCGGGCTTGATGAAGAACATGAAGAAGTAATTCCTGTCGTCGATCCAATAGTGGAACGTAACGCTCCAGGTATGATAGTCCGAATTCCTACTTATGGGAATGCCCCATACATTGTGGGTCTGAGAAAAGAATTCGGAGTTCCTGTTTCGATCTTCATACAGATTGGGACTTGTCATGGAAAGGCGACTAATCCCGGTGAGATTAGTGTTACTTGGCCTCAGTTAAAATTTGGGTTGTCATTTCTTCTCTCTCCTTTTGTACGGGTAGTACTTCATTTCTACGATCGTGCTCCCGGTCAAATGAATAGCAATTTCTAGCATTTAATGACCAAAATTGACTATGTCAATGCCTCCAGCAAACATAAAATCGGTCTTCCCGAGATTGACTATTTGTATTTTTTGAAGAGATGTCCAGATTCCAGTCATCCTTTGATGTTCTAGACAGTAGCTGTTAGGGATAAAACCAGAAAGATCATCGAGAATCTACCTACTAGCCACAAGGGATGGCATTCTGATCCCCTCCTGGTGACGGGATCCTAGGAATTTGATGAATGTGTGGAGGAGGTTCCTCTTAAACGCAGGGTTAGATCAAACTTTGACCTTAAAGGTAAGCTCCTCTGCACTTCATTGCTTTTTGAAGATTTTGTAAGACCCCCGTTGATGTATTCTGCGAACATTAATGATAAAATTAACTATATTCTCAAGAAGATCCCGGCGATAGTGAAAGTATGGTCACTTGCTGGGTGAATTCCTCCATAGCCCCCAACAACCAGCAAGCCCCACCAGATCATTTGCTCCTGGGATCTCTATCAGGGAGGGCGATGACAATCCCGGTGGAGTAAGCCCTGACGTACCTCTCATAAGAAAGAGGAAGCTTCAACTTAAGGCCCAGACGTCAGGTTCCCCAGAACTTCATACTTCCCAATATCCTTCTGACTCTTTGGCAATTGCTGAATATTTCAAGCATCCAGATGGTCAATTGGAGCCAATGAACAAACTCACCATTAGATAACCAGGCTAGAAGAGGTAACTGTTTGTTGTTTTTCTCTTTTCTCAAGGACTGGTTCTAATAACATTCTTATATTATTGCAAATGGCAAGCAAAAAAGATCAGACGAGGCGCCCTGATTTTCCTCGCCTCGTAGTAGCTCCCCCACGGCCTAAGAAGAGAAGATTAGTAAAAGGCCTGGTGCCGGAGTTTGATGCCTCAAGTTCTCGTCCTGATGAGGCTTCTTCTCTTCCCCTGTCATCACTCGCTCCTCTTGTCGCAATTCCTCAATCATCCCCACAACCAGTGAGTCCAAGCCCAACACTCCAATGGGCAGATCCTTCCACCGCCTAGACTTCGCCTCCAGGGTTCCTGTCTCCTTTGTCGAATCAAGAAGCTCAGGTTGTAACCCCGCCATCTATAGACTTAGTCCCTATTCTTCCGGTCAACCTTCAACGACTTGGTGGAGAAAGCACATCTTCAGGTGAGAGACCTGCATCCTGGACTTCCTTCCCAAGGGGAACTTCTTTTGATATGGTAGATAAGTGGATATCGAAAAAAGAGGCTTATCGGAGACAGCATCCCATTGTAGGTTTTCCAGAATTTGATGTAGGTCAACAACATGTAATCAAGGCCGGGTGCTTGGATAACAGGAAGCCAATCACGGGGGAGAGCTCAATCATGGATCTCGGGGTGGCGGTGAAGTATCTCGAACAGATATGTCTGCCCGAGGATAGACTTCAATGTGTCGATTTAACTGATCCAACAACTATCCACGATGTGTTGATCCGTTCAATTCTTGAGGTAAGAATTTTTCCAACTGATGTTTGAGTTCTTCATTTGAATTCCAAGTCTAATATTTTCATATTCTTGCGAACTGTCCACTCAAATGCCGGGCTCAAAGATTATGTGACAGATATCACTTATCGATATGAGGAGGGAAATAAGAAGATCGTTGATCTTGAAGCTACTTTAAGGTCCCGAGAAGCTGATCTGAAGTCCCGTGAAGATCAGTTCCAAACTGTTCTTCAATCTGCAGAAATAGCCAAGACCAAGGCCTTGTTGGAGAAAGAGATAGCATCCAAAGCTCTGGCTGCTCAAAAGAATGCGGAAAATGATCTGGCTAAAGCAAATAATGAGAATGAAAAGCTGCAGAGGGAACTCGAGAAATCCCGCCAGGTTATTGAGCAACTTGAGAAGAACCTAGAGAAGACTACTGCCGAGAGGGATGAGATCGAGAAAGCCTCTCATGAACTTCAAGGAGAGAGCCATGCCCTGGGATATCGCAAAGGATATGCCCAATGAGAAGATGAGACGGATGCTACTGAGGAAAATGGACAACTTCTTGGAAACAACCCCAATGTAGTTCTTCCCGTAGATCCTTCAGGGACAATGGGCGGGCAAAATCTTGAAATTAATCTCGAAGCAGTTCTTCCTGTCGACTCAGCAACCTCAGCAGACTTCCAAGTACCACCGATCAATCTTCTTCATTCAATAGAATCAACCGTTCTAGAAGAGTCCTGTGATATTGTTACACCTGCAATTTAGCCGATATGCGAACATGGCTTTTGAATCTATGGTTGATGCCATGGGGCATTTTTTTTCTCTGCCCAAGGGGCAATATGCCTTGTAGATGCCGTTTTAGGGCTTTCCTTTTAATAGAAAAACTTCTTTTTTCTAAATGCATATGAACTCAAGATTCTCGGTTTAGTCCAATCGCAAGGTTGTCGGGATTATCATTAATCGCCGTCATGAGACTAGGAATATTTAGATTTAACCTGGCCTTCCGGTTTGTTAATTTAAGTTCAAATCATGGCGATTGGGCCAGGATGTCTATGAACTTAAAATTCTCGGCTTAGGTCTCTAGAATTGTCGGGAATCTCGTTAATTCCAGTCGTATGACTTAGAATATTTAGATCATCCCGGCCTTCCGATTTGTATACTTGAGTTTCTATCAAGGCAATAAATAAGCCAAGATATGTAAGAACTCAAGACTCCCGGCTAGGTCTTTAAGAATTGTTGGGAATCTCGTTAATTCTAGTCGCATGACTTAGAATATTTAGATTATCCAGGCCTTTCGATTTGTGTACTTGAGTTTTAATCAAAGCAATAAGCCAAGATGTGTAAGAACTCAAGACTCCCAGCTAGGTCTTTAAGAATTATCGAGAATCTCGTTAATTCTAGTCGCATGACTTAGAATATTTAGCAGCCTTCTGATTTGTATACTTGAGTTTTTATCAAGGCAATAAGCCAAGATGTGTAAGAACTCAAGATTCCCGGCTAGGTCTTTGAAAATTATCGGGAATCTCGTTAATTTCAGTCGCATGACTTAGAATATTTAGATCATCTCGGCCTTCCAGTTTGTATACTTGAGTTTTTATCAAGGCAATAAGCCAAGATGTGTAAGAACTCAAGACTCCCGGCTAGGTCTTTGGAAATAAAAATGACATCTTGCAAGAAGAAATCGAATTTGACTTTATTGATAGAAGATACGCATATTAAATATGTTCCACTGCCTTTCGAATACATCTCTATCTTTGGTCTTCAAATAGTATGCCCCGTTCTGTCCAATTCTATCAATAATGTAAGGTCCTTCCCAGTTGGCACCCAGTTTGCCACTTCCAGGCTCTCTAGTATTCTCGAATACCTTTCTTAATACCAAGTCTCCAATTTTGAAAGTTCTGCGTCTGAAACGTTGATCGTATGATCGTTTGATTGTTTGCTGATAATTTGCCAATCTTATAACTGCATGTTCCCGATGTTCTTCAATCAAATTATTGTCTCGGGCCAGAATCTCACCGTTCTGTCCTGAATTGATAGCTTGAGTATGAGATGTCGGGGACAACGACTTCTGTTGGAATAACTATTTCTAATCCATATGCTAGAGAAAATGAAGATTCTCCCATAGTTCTTCTCGGGGTAGTTCGGTAAGCTCATAATACTCCCGACAACTCTTCTGCCCATCTTCCCTTAGCCTGATCTAGCATTTTCTTCAGATTTTCGAATATGACTCAATTTGCCCTCTCAGCGAGTTCATTGCTTTGAGGATACCTTGGGGCGGATAATCACTTCTTTATATTCAAGGCTTGGCATAAACCCTTGATCTCAGTGGCATCGAATTGAGTTCCATTGTCCATGACGATCTCCTGTGGGATGCCAAATCGACAAACGATATTCTCCTACAAGAATCTTTTAACGTGTGAGGCTTGCACCTGTACCAATGGGACTGCTTCGTGATATTCGCTCAAAAGTGCTTATTTTAAGCAATTATCCTTTTAGCGTTATCGCACTCTCCTACGTAAAACTGTCATATTTATCCACTTTTTTACGTAAGAGTTTCTTCAATTGCGTAAAACACACTTTTCTGGTCAAAATGGTATATTCGCATACATTCATACGTATTTATTTGACTCACATGCTAAGTCATTTTGTAAGTCTCATTACGCGATTTTTCTATCGCAGGAGCACTAATCAGACAATTCTGATGGAATGCGGGCCCACAATAAACCTCCAGAGCTTGTGATCAAAGCATAGAGAGCCAGTGGACTTAAACAAGAAGTTATAGGCCAAATGATGGGAGAACGAGAGAGGCAAAAGAGTTGAGAGACGACCAAGAGAGAAGGAAAGATGAGCCCTCAAAGAAGAGACTAATGAGATTAAAGCTTGTCAACTAACACAAGATGAAGACTTGCTCAGTTGGAAAAGCCTTAGAAGACCAAGTCAAAGACCAGGGTTCAAGACCCTCAGCTAGCATTTTCTCTTTAATTTTGTAATATTTTCTTTCTCCTCTCTCTAGATCCTCATTCTCTCTCTACCCTGAAATCTCAACCAGCCGATCCTCTCCTTTCACAATCTCTCCTTCCGCGATCACTCGATCCTATGGCCTACCTTGGCCGACCTCCATCGTCCGATGATCCATCCGATCATCGCCACCCTAGTCTACTGTCTGATCACCAGTAGATCATCCATCCTATCATCACCCATCTCAAAATCCAACGATCATCTTTTTCTTCTTCTAGATCCTATGGTCACGACTTGACCTATGTGATCATGACCCCTACAGAGATGGACGGCCTATATTAAAGATTGACTTGTTTTTACGAAAATAGAAAGGTTCTTTAAAGAAAAGGGCAAATCGAGTTTTGGAAAATTTTGAAAGTCAAAAGTTTTTATTTTATTTTCAAAACTTACGAAAGATTTCTTGGATGAGGTGGCATTAAAGGGGATTTCATGGGATTCTTCAAAGGGCAAGTTTTTTTTTTAGAAAATAAGAATATGAGAGTTTCTAAAAACTTGAAACCACGGGTTTCTCATATAGAAACCCATGGTTCTTATTATAAATAGGGAGCACGTTTTCTAAAAGAGGCTCCCCCCTCTAATTCCCATCTCTTTCTTACTTTCTCCCCTAGCACAAAAGAAAAAAAATGGTAAAATAAACATAAAAATAAAAGGATCGGTATCTTTACATTTCCTTCTCCATCGAACGGCTCTATGATCTTCTTCTCAATACAAGTCAAAGAATAATCATTTGCTCTCTTCTCCTTCTCTATCTCTTTCTCTCTAATATCTTATTTTATTACTTTCTAGTTAAGTTTTTATTTGCTTTATTTATTTAAGCATTTTTAATTCAAGCATTGTAAGTTAAAATTTTTTTTTAATAAATGAAGTTTACTTTGGCATTTTATTTTCTACATATTTATTTTCTTTTATTAATATTGTAGGTAATTCCCCTCCTATAAAAAATGTTTTAAAAATTATTTTTCCACCATTCTCATCTGTCCACCATTTTCTTGCTTGTTTTCTTTAATGTTACTTTTCTAACTCGATTCGACATGCCACTGTACAAGTTTGCATTTCTGTAGATTTTTAAGTGAACCAGATCATTAAAAATGTGTTCAGCCAAGGGTTTTCGTCCAACGACCAGAAAAACCTTGTTTCACTTCGATCTACTTTGTGAAGTAATTTGTGACTACTAATAGGAACTTGACATTTTCTTGAGCTGTCGGGAATGGTCCCATTATATCCAATCCCCATTTTGCGAACGGTCATGGATTGAACACAGGATGTAATTTCTCAGTGGGAACTCTAATCAATGGAGAATATTTCTCACATTTCTCACATTTCTTGACAAGTAATCTGGTGTCCTTCTGCATATAAGGCCAAAAATAACCTTGGCTAATAGCTTTATGGGCCAGGGTCCTCGCCCCCGAGTGATTTTCGCATTCTCCCACATGTATTTCTTGAAGAATTTGCTGGGATTCATCAGGGGTGAGGCATTTAAGGAGAGGGCCAGATGCTGATTTTCTATATAAATCTTGGCCCATCATAGTATATCTTCTCCCTAGCCTCTGAATTCTTTTTGCAACGTCTCTATTGGATGGTAGGTCTCCATTCTGTAGATATTTTCGAAAATCATCCATCCAACTTGTGTCATGATCTATCTCGATTGGGGCCAAGTACATTCCAACATGCATATGAATACTTGGAAGTTCTTAATAATCCACCGGTATATTTTGAGATTCCGCGCCTCCTAACATGGTGGATAGATAGGCTAGGACATCTGCATGTCGATTCTCCATCCGAGGCAGTTGTCGAATTTCCACGCTTTCAAATCGTTCAGTTAACTGTTGGACAATCTCCAGATAAACTGTTATCCTCTCATTTCTGGCTTGATATGTCCTGGCATACTGGTTGACTACTAGCTGAGAGTCAGTATATACGGTGATGTCATTGATCCCGAGGTCTAGGGCTGTCTAAATCCCTACGATCACTGCTTCATACTCTGCTTTGTTATTGGATGCCACAAACACGAGTTTAACTGATTTCTCCAATCTTTTGTTCTTGGTTGTGACTAGGACAATCCCTATCCCTGATCCATTCTCGTTGGCCGAACCATCAGTAAATAACCTCCAACCCGTCTTCGGATTTAACATTTCTGGAATCTCAGGAAGTGGAATGACTTCTTTGTCTTCGCTCCCAGTGTTTGCCACATCTTGTATTGGAAAATCAGTCAAGAATCCGGTTAATGCATGCCCTTTCTCGGAAGTTCGTAGAGAAAACTGTATATCATACTGAGCTAAGTAAATGGCCCATTTAGTCATTCTTTTCAATAAGTCAATCTTCCTAAGTATAGATTTTAATGGATGCTCCTTGTAGACTGTTATGGTTCTTCCTTCAAAATAAGGTTTAAGACTCCTAGAGGCATAAATAAGAGTAAGAGCAGCTTTTTCGATGGTGGCAACAAAGTCAGTACATATGTATGTTGCCGATTGACATCCCTATAAAGGAGAGTTTACAGTAAGTAGAACATAGATACATCATAGGTCAAGAGTGTCACAACCTTCCATTTTGTCGAGAAACCTCTTAACAGCCTCCAATAGCCAACCCCCTGTACATGTGCATCACATGGACAACTATGATGTTTCATTTACAATATTTTAATGTCTATAACTCATAATTTAGATTTCCCTGCTGTCACAAATCTATATTACATGAGGATGGGTTTTTGAACCAAGGTTGAAAAATCAACACCTAACCAACTTTACCAACTTGGCCACGTACATTCCTCAACAAATGGTAAGGTTGTTTTAGGGGATTATTAACCCATTTTCAAAAGGCAAAGATTAACAAAAAAAATAGTAACCCTTTTATGGGATTACTAGAAAATAACATTTAGTTGTCTTTTGCCCACTCACATGCCAAATTCTTTGTGATTTGATTAATCCCTCCTGGGAGTATCACAAGGAAGACAAATCACCTTCAAGTTTCCAGCCCATAACAGCTCAAATAGGTGAATTACCTTTACTTGCTGCATACACTATCCCAGTACCCAATGCCACAACACCAGCAACATAGGAGATGAACACAATGCTTCCCATTCCCCATGATTTCAAAAGAGGGTGTGCAAGTTGGCATAAATGTCTGCAAATTCATAGTTGGTAGTCATGAGTGTTGAGAATTCGTCAGCCGTGTACTCCACAATTGGTTTCATTATCTTTGTCCAACATTGTTTATCTACAATTTGAACTGCCCTCCACTGTTCACATTTCCTAGGGTTATAAATTTTCAAAGAGCTAACGTTTTGTGATGATTATCAAGATGGTGAAGAGATCATCTTCATCAACAACCAGCCCTTGACACATCTCCATGAGGGACTCATGGAGCTGTATAAAATCCTTGTCTTGTCTAAACTCTTTGTTGCGCATGCTCATATCCAAACCATTGAATCATTACCTCTTACATCTTGCACATGTTTCACTTTCACTGGCCGAATCATCCCTCCATCGCATGGCCATGAAAGGCTAAGATTCAATGGTGAATTTCTTCTCTACCCTTTTTCATTTTTTTCTCTTTTTCACTCTTTCTCTCTCTAGATCTCTCTACCTATTTTATCTCTCTAGACTCCATCACCTATTTCTCTCTCAAAAATCTCTAATTTTTATCTTCATTTTCTCTCTGTAGAATAGTTCTCTCTCTCTCTAGTTTCTCTTGTAAGGAATATTTTCATATTCAATTTTGCAAAGATTCCGTTTGACATAAAAAAAAACTTTCTTGTAACTGTTCCTATGAGCACCAGTGTAGTGTAAAGATGTTGTGGTACGCATACTTCGTCGACTACGTAAAGACTAGAAGACAGAGACAGCAAGAATTAGACAGTTGACGATAGGAGTCATCTGAGTAACTGTCCATTTGTCGGTTATAGATCGTGTACGCTCTATTAGGAAGGTAAGTGACTTAGTGGTCATTGGACAAACCGGAGTCTTAGTCAAAGATATTAACTTATGGGAGAATCCGATCAATTGGAACTTGTCCAATCGATTGGACATAGCCCAATCGATTGGAGGACTCTGTAAAATCAATTGGAAGCTACGAGGCAAAACATGATAAATGCCCAATCGATTGGAGACCTCTGTAAAATCGATTGGAGGCTACGAGGCAGAATATGATCAAAGCCCAATCGATTGGACACATCTGTAAAATCGATTAAAGTCTACGAGACAGAACATGATCATAGCCCAATCGATTGGAGACCTCTGTAAAATCGATTGGAGCCTTCAGGACAGAAACTTATTTGAGGCCAATAGATTGGACATAGCCTAATCGATTGGACCCAGAGTACAATCGATTGGACTTAGCATGATTTGAGTCTTTCTCAAATCTGAAATTCTTGGTTCCACTCTCCCACGTTCTGTAAGACTAAGGGTCACAAATTCTATAAATACAACCCTTCTATACCTTCTCTAAACACACACAGAGTGACACAATACTTCAAGAGAGAGAAGAAAATATTTATTTTAGAGTGTCCATTCGAAGAGCAAGAAGCTCGTTTCTCATTCACATCTTGTGAGCTTGTTACTTTTCTTGATCAAAGCCAAGTGCTTGATTCATTCCTCAGCTTAGGTCTTTCACGTAGATATTCGACCTAGTAGCCTGAGTGTACCAGTGTGACTCAACACCTTTGAGCAACCTAGGGTTCAGGGTGTACTGACCTTTGACAAAGGCAGGAGTATTGAGAATTAAGATCGTAGCAACCGATCGATAGTAGGTTTGGGGTATACCAAACTGAACAAGCGGACAAGGCTCTTGGTTAAAAGGGCATGAGTGGATTTGTGGTGTTGATTCAGAAGACGTGGACGCATCGGCAATAGGCCTTGGCTAAGGTTGGAAACTGTATTTGCAATGGTACTGTGTAGGTAACCTTTATTTCGTTTAACTTTTCAGTTAGTGATACTTTCCGTCTAGACGTGGTCCCGTGGTTTTTCCTTGGCTAAGGTTTCCACGTAAAAATCTATTGTCTTGTGTGATTGTTTGTTTATATTCAGCTATCCATCTTGATTAGACCAAACGACGAAAAGAAAATATACCACGGAGGTATATTTGATTTAAGTGGGTTGTGATAATCGTTGATCAAAAAACTAAGGCATGCGATTTTGTTCCCCTACCATAGACTAGTAAAACTATGTAGGTATAATTAATTTTAAATACCTAATCAATCTCCCCCTTCTAGGTATATTGGATTAAAGAGAACGGACCGGTTGTTATTTCAATTGGTATCAGAGCGGGTTATTCTATTAAAGGTTTAATCACCTGAATTTAGATTCCTGTAAATATAGTCCATTTTCATTAATTTGTCAAAATGCAAAGAGAAGGTGGAAACACATCCAGACCTCCATTGTTTGATGAAGAAGAATATGCCTATTGGAAGGCTAAGATGAGGGCTTTTCTAAAGTCTATTGATGAAAGAGTCTGGATGTCTATAGTAGATGGTTGGTCACCACCCACTGAAAGTAAGGTTTTTCTGTGTCTCGGAAACCCTAAAGTTTAACAATATTTGTAATCTTCCGATTTGGTTCACTTAATCTGCAAAAATGCAGATTTGTACAGTGGCTCATGTTGGATATCGTCCGTACTCGGGGTTAGGGCAATTAAAGAAAAAATTAATGGAAATCTGCTAAAAAAATTATCGAAGGGTGAGAATGGCGATGTGATCGATTTTAAAACAATATTTTGGTGAGACTTTTATCAGCTAATCAATGAAAATAAAAATAGAATGATAACACAATGAATAAAGATATTTCAAATAAATTTAATAATTAATCAAGTGTTTACAAAAATTGAATAAACGAAAGGGAAATTAATCTAGAAAGCAGAATTAAAGAGAAGAAAAAGTAGAGAGAGAAAGTAAATAAATAGAGAGGGAAAGTGAGATTTAGAGAGGGAAATTGTTGCACCTAGAGAGAGAAAATGGGATTTTTAGAGAGAAAAAGAATTGGATAAGGAGAGAAACAGCAAGATCACACTATGGATGCCCAAGATGCATACTCTTTTGCTCACGTCACTGTCATTAATGTGGGCCCAAGAGTTAAGCAAGTTGATAGAGAAAGGGCAAGGGAGAGAGATTACCTTGTAGGGAGAGGAATTGCTTACCGTATGGAGAAGATGGAGGGAATGTGGTAGTGATGCTCAGCCTAGGACAGGTTGAGATGACGAAGAGGTGGCAGAATTCGGTGTGCACTAGAGGTTTATGGAGGTTGTAATGGCAAGTTCATGGACTGGTTGTGCATCCCGGCGTGAAGAGAAGGAGGGTTGGAAGTGCAGGTGTGAAGAGAGGAGGTAACACCGTTGATGGCAATGGTGGAGGACAGTACATCCACCGTTCAAGGGGGAGCAACACTAGTGTGAGCAGATGTGCGGACCGTGTTGACCATGCTGTTCACGGTGGTGCTGCACTAGCAGGAGGTTGCAGGTGAGGCGGTGCTGCTTGTTGGACACGCCAGCATCAATGGGATGCCGGTTTGTTCCCCACGGTGGTGACAACAGCTATGGCAGCAAGCAGACTTGCAAGGATGAGGGAGTAACGGGTTACAGAAGAAGCAATTCCAGTCGGTGTTAATGGAACCAACTGGAAATTGCATGTGCTTTTGAGAAAGTTTGCAAGCTGCAACTGGTGTGGATTACCGGTTGGAGAAGGTGCTAACAGCTTCAAAGCACGCCGTTACAGGTGTGGGAATGTGTTGCTGGTCTGCAATAGTGGGGTTTCAGATCACCGGAGTTCTGCAACTCTGGTGAGAAGAAAGGAAGAAGAAGAAGAAGAAGAAGAAAGGGGAGGAGAAGGGAAAGGAGAGGGAGTCCACTCCGACCAGCACTATGTCATTTCAGACCTGCAACTCAGAGTTGCAAGTCACGATTTTAATGGTGGCGGTGCTGCTGGTGAAGAGAAGGGCGGTGCTGGTTACAGGGGTTGCACACGATCAGCAAGTGGAGAGGAGGATGGTGGTTGTGCACCTGCAGTTGCAGATCGTGATGGAGGAGAAGAAGACGAAGAAGAAGAAGTGGCACCAACACACCAGTCCAGTGGTGGCTCACCGGAGAGGAGGGTGAAGAGGAAGAAGAAGAAGGAGAAGGAGGAAAGAGAAGGAGGGGAGGGAACCAAAGAAAAGCCGTGGGAGTTAAATTGGAGATTGGTGACCACTCCCCCATTGGCTTGAATGCGGGCTTGTGAGAGCCCGTAAGTTTGTGGGCCGCTAATGAGTGGTCCATAGAGTAGTGGGCTATCATTAAAGGCCTTAGAATGACACATGTCGGCCAATGGATGTGTGGCCCAAGGAATAGGTGGCCATGTAGGTTAATGGGCATGGGCTTGGGTCATGGGCCAAGATAGATAAAGAGAGAAATAGGAGAGAGGTGAGAGAAAAATACAAAAATAATAACATTTGAGGGTTTTGAACCCTGGTCTTCTTTGTTCTCTCTTGTCCTCTCCACCAATTAATCAAACTTATCATTTGATGTCAATTGGTGTGGCCTTTAACACCTTATTCCTTCTCTTGGTCTCCAACTATTCTTCTCTCTCTTAATCATTGTTCTGGCTCTACGATCCTCTAGCTTTGCCTGTACATATCTTCTATCTTTTTATCCTAGCCTGCTGGCTCTTTAAGCTTTTATAGAAGTCTTCTGTGGTTGATAGTGGGCCCGCCAGTCCTCGAGAATTGCCTGATAGGGTCTCCTACAAGTGAAAAAATGCGTAATGAGATTCAACTAAAATGGCTTGATACTGGACTATCCGAAATGCTTATATTTTATGCAAATAGTCAATTTTTGTCTAAAGAATGCGTTCTACGCAATTGAAGAAACTCTTACATGGAAAAGTCGACGAAAAGATAAGTTTTATGTAGGAGAATGCGACATCGTTATAAAGATAATGGCTTAAAATAAGTACTTTTGAGCGAATATCACCAACAATGGCAGTAGGAGATAAAACCATTCTTAAACCAAAAGTCGACTGGAGCAAAGAGGATATAGATTATTGTTGTCTAAATAGCAAAGGGCTAAATGCTATTTTTAATGCGGTTGATAAGAATGAGTTTCAAAGAATCTCTACCTGTTCATTGGCTAAAGAAGCATGGGACATTATCAAAGTCACCCATGAAGGAACGTCAGCAGTTAAAATTTTGAAACTACAAATGCTGACCACTAAGTTCGAATCCCTGAGAATGGAGGAGAATGACACATTCACTGAGTTCTATGCCCAACTCAGTGATATAGTAAATTCTGCACACAATTTGGGTGAAGCATTCCTGAATCCAAAGTAGTTCAAAAAATTTTGAGATCCTTACCTGAAATGTTTCAGGCTAAGGTAACAACTATTGAGGAGAGCAAGAATATTGACTCTCTCAAAATTGATGAGCTTGTTGGGTCTCTACAAACTTATAAGATGAATTTGAGACAACCAAAGAAATCAAAGGGTTTAGCCCTTAAAGTTTCTGAAGCTCAGTACTCAGAGTCAGATGTTGACTCTGAAGTTGAAATTGCATTATTTGTTAAAAAGTTCAAAACGTTTTTTCGTTCTAAAAATGATAGATTTAAGAACAATAAAACTTTTGATAAATCTAAAGAACATGCTAGATCTCAAGAGAGAGGTAGCAGAAGTGCAAGGACCCCTAGAGAAAGCCGCTCAAGCGAACCCCAATGTTTCAAATGTAAGGGTTTTGGTCACTTTGCTAATGTTTACCCAAACAAAGAAGAATATAAAGGCAAGGCAAAGGCTTTCAATGCCACATGGGATGAAGAATCAAAAGATAACTCTGATGATTCAAATAGCAATGAAAAGATTGATAAGTATACAGCTTTTGTTGCTCGGTTTAATAGTTCTTATGGATCTCATGAAGAATCCAAGAAAAGTGATGATAAGAGTCCGAAAGACTCTTACAATGAGGACTCAGATGACTCAGTAGTTGGTGTGAAAGAACTGTACGAGGAATCAATAAAGTTCATTAAGGCAAATAATATTTTATCTGACAGAGTTAAAGGTCTTAACTTTGAGAATGCGGCCTTATTGATTGACACTGAAAAATTAAAAGTGTTGATTATTGGTTTAGAACAAGAAAATGAGTCTCTGTTAAAAAGGAACAAGTCACTGGAATGTGAATTTCAAACTTGTATGACACATAAAGAATCCATAGAAAATGAGCTTCTTAAATCTAAGAGGGATGTGTCAGGATTCTCATCTAGCTCTATAAAGCTTGATGAGATTTTACGTGTGGGAAAAGTCTATGGAGACAAACATGGTTTGGGTTACAAACAAAATCAAGAAAAATGGTCTTTTTCTAAGACAACTTTTGTTAAGGCTCAAATTATTCCCACTCAGATCAGTGACCAAGTCAAAGTTGTCAAAAGCAATCGTCATTGTACGTATTGCAAAAATTTGGGTCATGTGATTAGAGACTGTCATAAACAGAGAAGAGGATATTAAAATTCTCTAGAGAAAGAGGTGAACTCGACTCAGAATCTGAAGAGTCAAGGATTTCTTATGAAACACATTATGAGACAAATAAATTGGATGTGTTATCTAGGAAGATGAAAGACCTACTGGAAAGGTTTAGAGAATTAATCAAGGAGATTGAGTTTCTTGTGAAATTCAAACATCCTCAGAGTTTTATAACTCAAAAGAGGAGAGAGCCTAAGAGAATTAGTCTATCCACTAAAATCACATCTGTGTAAGTAAGAAAAGATTCTCTGAAGGAGAATTATTTGAAAGTGTCCTATCTCTGAGCGATGTGCTCTCTATCCCTTCGTGTTTTCCATTCTTATTATCTATAGAGGGATTTTTTTTCTTTTTGATTTTGCTTTGTATTGAATAGTAAAAATTAAAAAATTTTCAGAAAAACAAAAGATCAAATGTTAAGAAGAATGTTAAAATTATTATTTAAATATACAACTTTGATGAGCAGTAATTTTTGATAACATTCAAAGAACAAGAACTTAACATTGTTAGTAAAATTTTACTAATCTCAATATTATATCTTTTGATTATTATGATTGGTCAGTTTTACTAGTATGCATTAGTGGATCATTGAAATAATATATCACATATTTTTCACATGCACACTGATTATTACTGTGGGAATGGATTTGATAGAGGTATGAGATCTTGTATTATTAGAATTGGGAATAAACCTCTACTGACTATAACTTCAATTAGTAGTGTTCCTGCCTTTAGTTGATTTAAAAACTGCACTATAGTCGACTGTTGGCCTCTTAATGTGAGTTATTGTTCTAAGGAAATAGCTACCTCCAAAAATTAGAGTGAAAGCCATCTGTATGGCCCTGTTCGAAATTGTAATTTGATTATTATTGCTGTAGAAAATGGCTACCTACATGGAGAGTGAAAGCTACTTATATTCAAAGTGAATAAAAAGGGTGTAAAAGATAGTCAATTTGCTAGAAAAATTCTTATCTAGTAGCAAATACCCGTATACAAGAGTGTATGTGAGAACCCTTAATAACTCTAATGAAGATTTTATGATCGGATATAGGATACCTCTAGATTCTAAATTTTATGAGAAATTATTACTGAGATCTATCTGGTACCACAGATAAAATCAGATCACTTATACTTGATGATATTATTGTTGATATTTGAATCTATGATTACTAGTGATTTGTGACTTGCGCTAATGTCTAAAAGAGTTGATATTTCTGATAAAGCAAAAGATCGAACTAATGTGTTTAGTCGTTGTTTCCTAAATATACTCAGTGTTTAGTGCCTATCAAGATTGATTCGTGAATTAAATTCTAACATTTTTCTGAATATTATCTTGGTTTATTATCTTTTCTTGAGCCGTTTATAAATGATATTTGGTTTGAAAAGATTTAATTGGGGGCCTTGGAGAATGAGCCTATTGGTTTTAAAAATTAAAATATTTTTTTCATCCGAGCCAAAGTCCAATCGATTGGATAGTACGGCCCAATCGATCGGCTTTGCTCTAATCGATTGGACAGTGCGGCGCTCGTTTTTATAAAACCCAAAATGGGTCATTTTCAACCTAAATCAATCCCTCCGCCTCCCAAATTTCTCCCAATCGATCGTAGGCGCCTATCTACTGTTCCCTATAATTTTAAGGAGTGATTCTCTCGATTTCTCTAGCTTTCAACTTCATCTTCTTTGTGAGTATTTGGGATTTTTCGGTCAAAATGGAGATTTTTTAGTATTTTCTTCCATTTCTTGTTCTTATGGCGACAAATCCTCGTCGTAGAAGAGTGGTTGTGGTCTCCGATATGGGGAGTGAAGATGAGGAACCCCTTGTGCCATAGACTCAATCTCGTGCAAAACGATGTGGTAGATTCAGTGGATCTCATCATTCCGAGCGGGGCGAATCCTCTCAAGGCTCTAGGACAGCTTGTTCACGGGGTCATTCTGGACCCGCAGAGATTCCTTCAATGAGTGCTCCCATTTCTTTCCGATTCAGCTAGGGATCATTTTGAGCATTTCACTGTTAGCAAATTCACTACTGAGGGAGTAGTTGAATTTGGTACTATCATGGGTTCAGTTGTTCATTCTATTTTCTTATCTCGTGAGTGGATTTCGGCTACTCGTCTGAACATCCCATTCTACCCTATCTTGGTTAACTTATTTTATGCAAACATGCATTCTATTCAGTGTGATGTCTAGAGTGAGTTATCATTTGAGACTTATGTCTTTGGGGCTCACCTGACTATTACCCCTGATCTGATTTCTACCTTGTTGGGCATACCTCAACCGTCTACTCCACATGAGTACCTTCCCAAGACTCATGTACTGACGGTTGATAGAGCCATTATGACTAAGACTCTCACTGGACAGTCATTTGATTGGAGTACTTATATTCCACTTACATCTGAGTATCGGTTGTTGCACCCCATCTGTGGGTACAACATTGATCCACCTGGCCATGGGGTACAAGTGAACATTGATCGTTTACTGGGTTTGTTATTGAGCTCCCTAGGTTCATGTTTAGACCCATGGTTAGAGCGGGTAGCCAATTGGCTAACCATCCGTGTCTTCCATTTCCTCTGCTAGTAAGCTCTATCTTTCTACACCTAGATGTACCGATTTTATCTTCAGAGGAGGTTTGCTCTCTCATGGGACCCATTGGACCTTCTACTATCAAGAAGCGCATGTCTCAAGTTCAGAGGGTGACAAAAGGTTCCTCTGAATTTCGAGGATCTCTTTGATGATGACTTGGGCGACGATTCCGAGCCAAGCGCCCAGCAGACAGATACTAAGATGCATCCTTCGAAGCCTCATCCATCTTTTGTGCAGCCACCTGAGATGCATGCGCCATACACTCTAGAGTCTCTCCACCATCAGATGACTGGTTTTGATCAGCGGCTTATATCTCATGAGGAGCGGACGACTCAGAGCTTTCGCCATCTAAATGAGTGTCAGGATGCTGGTTTCGACCGAATGACTGGCACTCTTACAGATCTGCATCGCTATATGGAGTACCAGTTCACCATGATGGGTTTTGGACAGTATCCACCATTTCATGGTCCGGATCAACATGATGGTACTGGCCCATCGGCTTAGTCTCCTTGAGAGAGACTTCTTGAGAGTTATCTGGTGTTTTCTATTTTGAGATATTATTGTACACAGATAAACTCAGTTATTGTATGGTTATACTCTGGTTGTTTTGTTATTTGCTTATCTGTTACAGAGTATAAACCAATTTGTATTATGGTTTGATATATATCTATGCACTTGTGTTTCATGATGATATCCATTGCATGCTTATATTTATGTACCTTTGTCATTCTATGAAAAAAAGGGGAGAGAGATTCATAAAGGTAAAAATAAGCTTGATGCATGAGATAGGGGGAGAGAAATTAAGGGGGAGAAAAATCGTTTATATTATTTTTCTAATTTTTCTACATGTGATGTGCATAATTAACTCACTGTATTTTAATGATTTATTGATTGTCGATGATATTACATGGTATGTGTTGTTGGTAGAATGTGCAGGGAACAGATCAGCTATTCTATTATCTGTTCGATTATCTCCGAGAGAGTGTGAGATAGTGAGTGACTTATGTAAGAGGGTGGGATTATAATTAATTTTTGTTTACCTTCTATATGATTAAATATTTTTTGTCATAGAATTGTCAAAAGGGGAGATTGTAAAGAATAATTTCATATTCAATTTGGCAAAGATTCCGTTTGACATAAAAAAAAAACTTTCTCGTAACTGTTCCTACGAGGACCAGTATAGTGTGAAGATGTCGTGGTACGCATACTTCCCCGACTACGTGAAGACTAGAAGATAGAGACAGTAAGAATCAGACGGTTGACGATAATAGTTATCTGAGTAACTGTTCATTTGTCGATTATAGATCGTGTACGGTCGATTAGGAAGGTAAGTGACTTAATGGCCATATGAATAGGTTTAAAATGAATAAAATATAATGGTCAAACCTAATCATTGTACAGACCCGAGTCTTAGTCAAAGATATTGACTTATGGGAGAGTTCGATCGATTGGAACTTGTCCAATCGATTGGACATAGCCTAATTGATTGGAGGACTCTATAAAATCGATTGGACCCAGAGTACAATCGATTGGACTTAGCACGATTTGAGTCTTTCTCAAATCTGAAATTCTTGGTTCCACTCTCTCACGTTCTACAAGACTAAGGGTCACGAATTCTATAAATACAACCCTTCTATATCTTCTCTAAACACACGCAGAGTGACACAATACTTCAAGAGAGAGAAGAAAATATTTATTTTAGAGTGTCCATTCGAAGAGCAAGAAGCTTGTTTCCCATTCACATCTTGTGAGCTTGTTATTCTTCTTGATCAAAGCCAAGTGTTTGATTCATTCCTCAGCTTAGGTCTTCCACTTAAATATTCGACCTAGTAACCTGAGCGTACCAGTGTGACTCAACACCTTTGAGCAACCTAGGATTCAAGGTGTACTGAATCATTCACCTTCGGCAAAGGCGGGAGTGTTGAGAATTAAGATCGGAGCAACCGATCGACGGTAGGTTTGAGGTGTACCAAACTGAACATGCGGACAAGGCTTCTTTGCTAAAAGGGCGCGTGTCGATTTGTGGTGTTGATTCAGGCAGTAGGCTTTGTCTAAGGTTGGAAGCTGTATTTGCAATGGTGTTGTGTAGGTAACCTTTATTTCGTTTAACTTTTCAGTTAGTGATACTTTCCGTCTGGATGTAGTCTTGTGGTTTTTCCTTGGCTAAGGTTTCCACGTAAAAATCTATTATCTTGTGTGATTGTTTGTTCATATTCTGCTATCTATCTTGATTAAACCAAACGACGAAAAAAAAATATACCACGGAGGTATATTCGATTTGAGTTTGTTGTGATAATCGTTGATCAAACAACTAAGGTATGTGATTTTGTTCCCCTACCATAGACCAGTAAAACTATGTAGGTATAATTAATTTTAAATACCTAATCAACCCCCCTTCTAGGTATATTGGATTAAAGAGAACGGACCGGTTGTTATTACATCTCTCTCTACCATTGTCTTTGTCTTACTTTTTTTAGATTAATTTTCTTTATTTGTTGCAATTGATTTTGAATCAAAGACAATGTAATGAATATTCTAGTTTAATTAATAAGTATTAATTTGGTTTAGTATGTTTTTGTTCTCTCTCACTTATTTTAGTTTTCATGATTCTCTAGAAAATCTTGAAGAATATTTTAAATCAAATTATTCCACCACTCTCATCTTTCCACATATTTTATGCATTTTTCTGTCGATTATTATTCATATATTGAGCTAATTCCCTACCGAGTGCGGATTCGACATTCGACTTTTTACTATGCAAAGAAATGCTAGTTTTGTAGGATTAAAGTCTCGAAAGATAAAAAACGACGTTGCAAGGATTTTCGATCCGGCGACATGGAAATCACCTGTTTTAGCAAGCATAAAAGACCCTTTGGGGTTCCAGATTTTGAATTTTTTTCAAAACCCATTTTTGTCTCAGTTGGGCAATTTTTTTGATCGGAGCTCGAAGACTTAGAAAAATTCAAAATGAAGATCAAAAGAACCCAAATAGGTCTATATGAGGTGCGCCAGGGGTAGAGAATAGTACCTGCTTCATGTTGAAGAGAAACAACAAAACCCAAAAACCTCTCCCAGAGAGAGAAAACTAGAAAAACTGTACCAGCAATCTTCAATCATACATACAGAGTCCCTTCAATTTCCAGACTGATAAAAACAAACATAAAGACACCCTAGATGCACATTTAGGTGTAAACAAACTTCAAAAGACAAATTCGGTAGAACTATCGTTTGTACCAGAAAAGATCTTTTTGTGAGACAAGTATAAAGGAAAAGAAGAAAAATAGATAAGAGGAAGAGAAGAAGAAGAAAAAAATCAAATTCGCTCTAATACCATGTTAGATTTCATAGTATTATGGTTTGAGAGAGGGAGAGAATGAGAGTTGGAGTTACTCATTTGTGACGTGTCAGGAGAAATCCCTTAAGATTTGAGTAGCTTCTCGACTCGGTTTGCCTAGAACATATCTAGGTGCAGCATGTGATTGCCAAGAGCGTAACTTGGTGTCAAGAAAATACCCCCTCTTATGTGTGCAAGTTAGATGGATTTCTAACCATGGTTATTCAATTGCAATAGTGTAATACTTGGTTGAATAGTGGATTTTGCTCATTGAGAACGCTAAGAGTGGATATAGGTGTGCGAACACCGAACCACTCTAAATCTTGTGTGTTATGGTTTGGGCCTACTGTCTCATTCTCCATGTTATTCTTAATTGATTATGTTGTGGTGATTGATGTGCATGTGCGATTGTCTTGGATAAAGTTTATATTCAGCGATAAATTTTAAATAGTCTATATTGTCCTATTCACCCCTTCCCCCCCCCCCTCTAGGACGCTCATAGTGGTTAGAAGGGAATTTCAGATCCAAGGACTCCATTGGAAATCAACCATGAAAATTTTAAAATTCAAGGGTTAGGATTCACCAATCAGGCAAATTTTGGTCTATAGGTCCACCTTGGATGGTCCAAGCATCTATATTGGCAATGATCTCTATATATGCCATATGGCTCATATGGACGTTTGTGACCATAGATTTTCTGACTGAAACTAGACTCTTGATGCACGGGGCCATGTGCATGCCTAGGACGAAGTATTTAAGCAACTATCGACGAGGAGAGTAGAACTTTGCTGACGGGCCACAATATGAGCCACATGACATACACTTAGAGACCACTAAGCGTATGGATGTTTGGCCCATCCCTAGGTGGCCCTACACACTTAGAATAGCGTGATTTCTAAGCGTTCAATTCTAAGTGTTCGATTAGAGTCGATTACAAGGGTTGATTTTTAACCGTGGAATTTAAATACTACTTATCCAAATGTTTGAAATCACTAAGTGGGCTGATTTTGGTATGTAGGTCCACTTAGGGATGGCCAAAACACCATATTGGTCAATCCTCTCTAAGAGTGTGCCACATGCATGGCTGATACTTTGGTTCGTCGCACGTCTGTTAGCAAAGTTCAAGTTATATTCAATCATTTTAGATTGGATTCAAAAAATAAAAAGGTCTTAGCCCTTAACCCTCATAGTCTATTTCTATTACTACTTTTAAAGCGAAAATTGGGGTTGGGCTACGCCCTTCACACGACGCTCACCTATGCATCTTCATCGTACTTCTACAAAGTGGACCATTGATGATGGAGGTATATCATAAACGTTGATGATGGGCAACAGTGTGGGTCACATGGCACACTCTTAGAGACTATTGACCATATGGATGTTTTGCCATCCCTAAGTAGACCTACATACCATAAATCAGTCTGATTAGTAATTTCTAACCTTTCGATCTGACTACCCCAAATAATGTTCAAAATCCACGTTTAAAAATAAACCATGTAAAAGACTATAATCTAACAAATAGAAATTACTAATCAGCTTGAAATTTGGTATGTAATTCCAGCTAGGGATGGGCCAAACATCCATACAGGCAATGGTTTCCAAGAGAGTTCCACGTGACTCATAATGTAGTTCGTCATTAAAGTTGATGAGGCCCTACAATGAGTAAAACTTCTATCTTAGTGTTCTAACATATGCTTCTGTCACAATGCAAAAGATAAGCCACATGGCACACTCTTAGTGGACGTTGACCGTATGGATGTTTGACCAGTCCTTCGGTGGACCTATAAACCAAAAATCAGCCTAATTAGTGATTTACAACCTTTGGATCTTTGCACCCGAATAATGCTCAATAATGCTCGAATTCTTACCGTTAAAATCAACGCAGGAAAATAACTTCAATCGAATCGCTTAAAAATCACTAATCAGGCTGAGTTTTGGTTTAGAGGTTCACTGGGAGATTGGCCAAACATCCATACGGTCAGCGTCCACTACGAGTGCCACGTGGCCTGTGGTTTTGCATTGTGACAGAAGCATCCGTGAGTAGAAGTTTGGATCGTGATGTAACAAGGTATACCCAAGATCTTTTCAAATGCAGAAGCAGCATTTTTGGTAATCACCGCTGCCATCTGGGCCCACTGACCGCATGGATGTTTAGCTCATCCCTTATTAGACACTCGTACAAAAAATCAGCTTGTTTGATGATTCTTAGCCATTGGTTTTAGTACTAAAAGAAATGGTTGCATTCAACGACTATAAGAACACCTTAAAAAATGCTAAAATCTAATGGTTATAGATTACAAATTAGGGTGATTTTTGGTGTGAGGGGTGGGATAAACATCCATGCATTCACTGGGCCCAGATGATAGGCATACATTGTTACATATTTTTCCTACAAGTTTTAGTCCCCAAAAATCACGTGCCGGCCCTATTATATAAGCGAAAGAAAAGGAGTTTGGGTTTCATCTCCTTGTTAGGGTTTGCAAAGCACGTGTCGGCCCTATTATATAAGTGAAAGAAAATGAGTACGCATTTCTTCTCCTTGTTAGGGTTTGGAACTGGAGAGAGAAGGGTTGTAGGATTCGGCAAAACCCTAGCTAGCTCTCCATCCATCTGCACCCATGGTAAGTCCGTACTCTCTTACTCTCTTCCAATGATCCGCCTCATTTTAATTTCTCTCGAATCTGATCAATTTAGCTGATTGTTCAGAAGATCGGTTCAAGAGATGATGTTTTTGTGATCTTTAAGGGATTCTCTCTCTAGGACTATTTTTGTAACTAGGAAACAATTGCTTTAGCTTGAATTTGTTGAATCATCTGATCGATACGGTCCCTTCAAGAGGTCGCTGATTGATCGAACGGCTTGGATGAACTCAACTGGTTGAGCCATGAAGTTCCATTACCTAGATTTAACAGACCTCACCAGTCACCACCATGGTTGAGATTTCGATATACAATCATGAGAAACAACCTCAACTGGTGCTCCTCTTTCTGTAAGATCAAAAGTTCGTACTTGAAGCTAGTGTTGGTTGCAAGATATTTATATTCGTAATAACCCGAAAACCTTTTTTGTATGTGATTGAAGCTGGGATACCATTAACTCCACTGGGAAATGGGGTTTCACTAATTACATCTTCTACCACTTAACCAAAGAAATGTTGCAATATTATGCTTAGACGGATGGGTCCCTCTCATCAGAAGGTTGTCAGGTTATCACAAATATAAATAACTTGCAACCAAATACTATCAAATTGGTTGAGTCACACTCAGAAATCAGAAATCACATTGTCACTATGAGCTCTGAATTCTATCTTTTGGATGTTACCATGAAATGGTATCTATGTTGTTTGCATTATACAGAAGAAATGATTGTCTGTGGATGCAATATCAAGGCACATGGCACACATTCAGGGGATTGGGATTGCAGGATTTGAAACACGACTTATTTTAATATACAAATCAAAACATGTTGTTTCTGTTTAATCTCATGAGTTTCTCAAGTTTGTTTCGATTGACGGTGTTGAAGCTTTGTTACTCGTTCTTGGGCATTAGGGTCCTCTTTTCATCTTCAATTTTGGTTTCCCATTGCTTCTTTTATACCTTGTGTTATAATGACTTTCCATTATTTAAGAATTTACTATGTTCGATAGTGTCGTACTCGCATGTTGACACATGTTGACACACTTCATAAAAATCTAATTTAATCAAATATTTTCTTTCCTGGTTTTATTTGTATATTGTTTATATTTTATACAGAACATGAGCTAAAAAATATTCAAGATATAACTCTCAACATATGCAATAAACTGTATGGAATTTTGGCATATCGGGTTTGTGTGGTCATGTGTTGACACTTTGTGTCGGTGTTGGACACTGGCACATTTATCCATGCCTTTGTTACATGGCAAATACATCTGAAGTCCCATCTTTTGTGCATGAGACCATTTGGTGCCATTTCAAGTTTTTATTTTATTTTATCCCTCCATAAGAAATTTGTAGCTTGTCACTGGATTTCTCAAAACCTGTTGCAAGTTGACTTTTTTCAAATTTGTGTACGCCACTATGTGCTTTGACAATCTTACTGTTTGAGTGTGGAAGGTCCCTTCTTTTCCTCAAATAAAGTTTCTAATTATGAGGGGAAAAGAGGCTTATGGTTATGGGTCAATAAAGGATTAAATTTTCTTTTCCTTATTCTTGTGTTTATCTTCTTTCTCCCTCTATTTTGAATTTATTGTAATTGCTACATCAAGGCTAATAACTGTGCAATGGCATAACAAGCAAATATTACAGATTGGGAAGAGATTTGGTTATGTTCTGATTCTGTAGATTATCTCAAAGTTGACATGGTCATTGTCCACCCTACTGTTATGGACGTTGCTAAAATGTCTCACTTCATGCTAGTGAATATTGATGATTATACATCGGTAGCATCTATTATTGCTCTGACTATAAGTCTATAACACAGAACCTCTCGGGGTGATCCAAGTAATGTGGTTGGGGCGGCTTTAGGCCCTATGAAATCCTAGAAGATGTTTGTGTGATATAGTGTTTGTAGTGCCAGTGGCGGGGTGTGGGGATGGTTTCCGAGTTTGTGGAGGACCTTTATTTTCCTCAAATAAATGTTCTAATTATGAGCACAAAAAACTTATGGAAAAAATTAAATGAGTACAGGTCTTTACCATAGAAGGGGTAAAGATCTTACCAATTTGTGGTCCCCAACAAAAGGATTGCGTGTGGTCCTAAAATCCCACACAATCGTACTCTTTTTGGAAGACTAAAACTACAAGAATAGTAGACTAAATATAGGTTTATTTATCGGATGATTAAAATCATTTGATAAAGCTGATTTTGGGGGAAGAGGTCATCTACATGTTCATTGATTGGACTGTTCAGGTTGATAAGAATATGCATCATTAGAGTAATATAGACTAGGTATTACCTATGTAACAATGATACAACACTTTTAAGGTTTTTTGGTTGTCTACTATAGTTAGCAATACATGGAATAGCACTTTGGCCCCTGGAAAATTTGAGTTTAGTACGATTTTGGTACAAAAAATGGAGTCTAAAAATACCATAAAAAATACGACAACATCAAAAGAACATGAAATGAGAAGTTTGGATTTAATGTGGTCTTAGTTCAAAAACACCGGGTGAAAAACACATGCATACAACCATGGTCTAGTATAGAGTATGTAGTGATATAGTATGATAGTGTTTCAGATCTATCTAATGCTTCCCTTATAGAAAAGAGGTACCATCGTCTATAAAGAAGGGGTTCTTTCAAATATTTGAAAACCAAAGTGAGTTTATTCATGGGACTGTTTGGGAATGTAAAATTATGTGGTTGTTTTAGATAGTTGAATGTTTCATTTTTAGATAGTTGGACATCCACAAATCAACACGTCCCGACATACGTTGTGACGCATATTGCAGTGTTACTCTTTATTTTAACTTTAATTTATTTATTTATTTATTTTTATAAAAGATCATTTCTGAAAGAACACAGATTTATTCCATCCTCTATACAGTACATGAAATTGTTAAATGCTGCTTTAGTTGTTTTATAGTCTTCCCTCTTATAATCCAACATATTTAACTTATTTGATAAATCATGGTTTATGAACTTGTTTTCTTTACTTCGTTTTTTATGTAAAAAACATTTTATTTTAAATATAACTAACACATTATATTTTAATACATGTGTACACCTCATATCTATGTCTGATACGACACATGTCTATTTCAATGTTACATAGGGTATTGTTGTAAGTATGTAATACTGGGACTACTTAATGTTTTTCCGTTTAACTTATAGGATGGTTCAAACATCCAATCAATCTGATTTTTGGTCAAAGAGGTGACCGGAGTCCAGGTTGATAAGAATGTGTCAATTGTGTAATATAGATTAGGTACTTTGATAAATATGGTAGTACCGTGATTGCCTAATACTTCTCTGGAAATAAAAGAGAGGTTTTCTTGAGAAGATGCTAGTTTTCCTCGTGACCTGCGGGTTATCCAACATTCAAAGTGCCACCTGGGAGATAGTTGTAACTATCCCATATGGTTGTAATCATCCCGTCTCCATATTCTTTAGGATTTTCTGGAAAATATTGCTGGGTGGTCCAGAAAAAATCCATGCAGCAGTAGTTTTATTGCATTGGTTAAATTCTTTTCTATGTAAATAGGTACTAGGGTGCTTGTTATTAGTTTCCATGTTGATGCCTTTGCTTGTGGATGCAGACTAAGCGTACAAAGAAGGCAAGTATCGTGGGAAAATATGGTAAGAGCCCAACATTATTGTTAATACAGATCTTATTAGTATATATGATGGACCTTAGGTACAGACATCTCATTACAGAAGCAGCGGTACTGAATTGATGGTGTTTCAGGTACCCGATATGGTGCGAGTCTGCGAAAGCAGATTAAGAAGATGGAGGTTAGTCAACATGCAAAGTACTTTTGCGAGTTTTGTGGGAAGGTATATTATTTTCTTAGGCTTGAATCTTCTTGTTTCCATCTTTGGGCCTTCAGTGTATCAGTGCTTGGTGTCAAATGCATGTTAGAATTCTAATCAATGGTACACTGGTGCAGTATGCAGTGAAGAGGAAGGCTATGGGAATTTGGGGCTGCAAAGACTGCGGCAAAGTAAAAGCTGGTGGTGCTTACACCTTGAAGTAAAGATTATCTTTTCTTTCTATTTCAATGCACCTCTCTCTATCTTTTCTTTGCTAAAGGTTCTTATTGCCGTTTGTCTGATTACCAATACAGCACCGCTAGTGCTGTGACTGTCAGGAGCACTATCCGGAGGCTGAGGGAGTAGACTGAGGGATGAAGGCACAATAGCTTATTCTATTTTCCTTTTTATGTTTGGAAGTCTTGGGTATAAGGAGTGTTCTTATTTTTTATGTTTCTAAAGTACTAACACTTGAACTCACAGTAGGTTTTATCTCTTGGAGATTATTTCTGCCATCATGAATTTGTTGACAAAGGAAATGTTTTGTTGAGTAATGGGATTGTAAAAATTAGGCATGCTCAGATTGTTTTTGTGGCTTCTTCATGAAATTGCAGTCAGGTGGATGAGTTGCTGGATTTGATATGTTGATGTTCAATTGTACAAGCCCATGCACATATCAATGGGCTCTCATTAGCTGCCACATTATAGTCCGTCCATGGGTTGATTTTGGACAAGTAAGTGCTGCAGCGAGCATGGGTCCCCATCAGCTATCCGAAGTTGCCTGTCCCTGACATGATGGCCTGCTTTGCAAAGAAGGCAGACCCATAGTTCTAAAACTGACAGCATCATATTGATAAAAATGAACTATGGAGTCTTGTTTTAAGAATTTAAGGATGCCTTCTAGGTACTTGTAGGGTTGTTTGTCTGCAATGTAAATTCTGTTCGATTTTTCTATGCTTCAGGGCCAACTTGTGTCTGAATCTTTTTATGGGTCCAAAACCTGTTACAGGTCCACGTGTAGAGAAAAAATTTACTGGTCCCGGGTACCTTCAAATTTTGAAGGTCCCCTCCAAGATGTCTGACACGGACCCTTTGGAGTATAACATGGGTTAGGTTTAGGCCTTGTCGTACATCAGTCATTTTGAGAGGGAAATTTTGTCCAAAGCTCTCTCTAACGGAGGTTCATACAAGTCGTCTCTTAAAACTTCAGTCTCTTCGTTCTGGTCGTTCCTACCCCTTTTTAGCCCCTTCCAACTTTTACATTACTAGTCATTGGTGTTTTCATCTAACATGACTTAATTATCTCATTTTTTTTTACTTATTGGGCTATTTTTTTTTTCATGAATGTTTTACGTCTTATTTTTTCTTCAGAGAAATACCATAAAGGCCGTAGAATACAACCATTGGGGCATTTAAAACCATACAAAATTTATCTAGACCCTTTGATCATGCTTTTTAAAATATTAGACTCGAGGCCTCTTTCTCTCAGACATTACACAAATTGTATAAAACATGTGGTATGTTTTCCATTTTACCCTTCTGGAGTCTTTGACTTACCTTACGTGCAATAGCATCTTGTCGAGTAAATTAAAGTTCGTTTGCATTCTCAGTGAGGAATAAGGGAAGAAAAATGAAAATGGTGAAGGGCAGACCCTTTCCAAGTAGTTTGGCATGTTCCTCCACCTGCACATAGCTCTTAAGTTGGTGCTAGAACCATCGCTAAGGGCTTCTTCTGATCTGAGGGGCTTTTGCACTGTGAGAAACTACAGGAACCAGAAAAGAAGCTATTTTACTCGAGCCTGTATCAGCTGAAGCAAGCAAGTTTTTCCCAATCAAAGTAGCTGGAATGGCTTGCATTTGGATAGGTGTGGGTATTTCATATCTTACAGCTTCTAAATTTCGTTGGAGTTTCTGAGGAAGATTGCAAAAAGAGAATGACAAGATCGGTGGTGGAACAAAGTCTCCTTTAACTCAGATAGATGTAAATAAATTAATATATTCACAGATGATAATTGTAATACAGATTATGCTCTAAGCACCCATTCCTTGGGAGGACGTGCTGAAGCAATCAACAAGGAATACAGGGGTCGACGTGCAACGGCGCCATATTGTTGTGGTCATTTTGGACTCTACCCTCTCTCGCTGAAATAAGGTTTGATTGATGAACTAAAGATTTAATTGGTGTTCATGTTACTTTGGTGGATTAGTGGTTCCAAATTGTTTAACGGAGGTCAAGTTATGTCATGCTAGATTGTTCCCTAAGGCTGTCACACTAAGGGATTAGGGAATGTCCAAAATGTTGTCCAACAGTTTTGGTTCGATGTCAACCAGCTGAATACTCACTGGGTATTCTTTAAGTGTATCAATGGTCATTAAGTCCAGTCATCCCGAGGGCTAAATTTCTCTTTATTATTATTCATCAATTAATTTGGAGGATTCTCCGATCTCGATGATGTTCTAATTCTAGATTCTTGCCTATTTACCTATCCTAAGTGGAATCGAAAGATCCACAAAGGATAGATTTGTTTAATTGCTTCAGTTCATCATCTTAGGATCAAGTGAGGAACATTCTAGTCATTATGTATGATATGTCTAGCATAGAAGTCCTTAGAAGAGGAACGCCTAGCTAAAGTGATTAGGATTGTATTTCTTACCTTGTTTGAAGAAAATGACGAAGTAGATCTGGAAATAATTTTACATTTCTTATTGGATTGATCACAAGTCTAAAGGAAAACACTAAGTCAAATTCTAAATGAATTTCGATAGGGTATAAACCTATTTTTTACCTTACTAAAAACCCCCCTTTCTTCTGTCCCTAGGATCCTCTATTTCCAGAGTTCTAGGAGGGGTCTGCACATGTTGCAGACTCACCTTCTTGAGGGAAAAACATAAGAATCACAAATAATCTGTACAAAACAATCATATATGGTTGTGTAATTAGAAGTCCTACACAACCGTATGCCATTAGATTTGACAAATTCTGCGCGCATCTCAAGGAAAAAGGGCATGGGTGGTTTTTTGGCCAAATGGGGGGTAGTTTTGGAAAAGTAAAGGGATATGGTTGTGTAGTAGAAGGTCCTACACAACCGTATGTAATTAGTTTTGGCAAATCATGCGCGCATCTAGAGGAAAGGGCATAACTGCATTTCTAATCAAACATAGGATTATTCTGAACAAGTTAAGGGATAAGTTTGTGTGGTAGGAGGTCCTACACAATCGTATGCAATTAGCTTTGGCAGATCATGTGCACATCTCGAAAAAAAGGGCATTGGTAGTTTTCTGGCCAAATGGGAGGTAGTTCTATAAAAGTAAAGAAATACGGTTGTGTAGTAGGATGTTCTACACATCCGGATGTGGTTAAAATGGTTGATCAATGGTGCATCTGCCTTGTTCAAATTCGATTAGATGGCTGGAATGACTTCTGCCTTTGATCTTGAAAATCTGCCCATATACCCAACTGATTTGAGTTTTGAACCATTAGATCTGCTCTAAATCCTTGTTAGCAATTCGTAATACGGCAAAAAGTCAATACGGGAAAAATTCGAGTTTTATTCGATTTTGGGTTTCAAAAATTCGGCCAAAAGATCACTAAATGGCAAATATGCGGCATACAGTTTATACATGTTTTATACGTTCTACTTTAAAAATTCGAAAACCAAAAATTCGATATATTTTGAAAGAGAATCAATATATTTAATAATATATATAGCTACCATAGTCCAATGTATTATAGGTACTAAAAATTTGGTACATGCTGAAAGGGAGTCAATATACTACTTGAGGTTGAGTCAACCAATAAGTACATTTTGTTCTAATTACTTTTTATCTTTAGCTAAATAAAACATAAGGACGTGTGGTTCAAGCACTTTTTGTTTTTTCTACTTTAATCTCATATCGGAGAAATAAGTGATAGTTAAGGGAGTTTGAGTTGTATAAATAGGACTAGAATAAAAGGGGGAAAATATACTTACCTTCACGGGGTCAATGGGTGATCAAAAAGGCCCATGGCCTAGGTTAACGGCATCTATTGCACTTAGGAGGGGCGATCGCTTAAGATCTACCCAAGTGGTAGAGTAACTGAGGGACAGAGGAAAACAACATACCTTCAACGTTGTTTTTCTGGGAATAAACAACGGTTCTGGCCCGTTCTTTTTTTTGAAACAAAATTTTCAAAAATTCTTAAAAGCGTGTTCAATTCGTATGAGCTTGAAAAAAATTGAATTTTTTTGAATTATTCAAATTTCGAACGAATAAAACTTTTCTTGAAAAAAACATAAAATTCCCGAATTAATCGTGAATTAATCGGATGATTGCTAACAAGGCTCCAAATATCCTCTTGTACAACTGTATGAGGTTACGTTTTTTTTATCAAGTTGATCTGGGCCATCAAAATGAACATACTATGATATCTCAAGATATAGGGCAGATCTTCCAGATCTACCCTATCCGGTTGTGTAGCTCCTAGGCCTAGACAATCGTATGTAATTACTTTTTCCATCTGGGCCCATCTCAACCGTTAAAATGGCACGTGCCATTTATCTCAAAATCGACGGTGCATCTTGCTGATCTGACACCATACGGTCGTATAGTTCCCTATTTTACACAACCATATGTGATTACTTTCTCTGATCTTGCACTGCTTGGCTCAGAAAGTGAGGCATGCCCTTTTTAGCAAAATTGACACCCGATCTTGTAGATTTGAGGCCATACGGTTGTGTATCTCAATGTCCTACACAACCGTATGTGATTAGTTTTGGAAGATATGTGACTGTTCTTAAGGAAACTGACAATCTTGATTTTCTTTAAATCCACTCAAATTCTGACAGTTCTGACAGTATATGGTTGTGTATTCCTATCTTTTACACAACCGTATGTGATTAGATCATACGACGAAGCTCTTAGAAATGCCCTAGCCTCTCATTTGACCATTCACTAAAGTGGACTTTGACCGAAGATTCCTACATCCCTTGGTCGTGATTTTCGAAGCAGTCCACATTATCACTGTCAACAGTAATGAAGCCAAATTTGATTTACACTATATGTTATCTAGTTTTACTCACACCGTTATCTTTGATGTGGGTGTTGTTAGGGTTGCTATGATGCAGCAGGCTTAGATGGGCTAATTACCTTAGACCGAGGATCAAACGTGGTAACTTTATCAATCATGTAGAGAAGATGATAATCCACCTTCAAGCTCTTTTGGGCAATAGGTAATACCACCTCTCTCTCTCTCTCTCTCTCAATAGAGGAGATATGTAGTCTTTGTCGATTTGGGTTGGATATATTTCTAGATTTTCAAATCTAAAATAAGGATATTCTTTTCTTGTTTAATACATTTGTACTTTTTTTATTGCTCATGTGGATGAACGATGTGTTGTGTATTTTTGAGAGATTTGGTTTATTTCCTCTCAGCTTTTGCACCTCGAATGTGTTTGTGATGTTTTATTATCTCCTTTCTCCAAATGCCATGCGTTTGACTGGGAGGAGATTTAGCAATGCCTCTGATCAAGGTGACATGAAGCTCTTGCCTTTTAAGGTCATGGCTGGGCCTGATCACAAGCCCATGATCGTGGTCAGCTACAAGGGCGAGGAGAAATAGCTTGCGGCTGAGAAAATCTCGTTCATGGTCCATGGTTGGAAGGTTGAGCAGTTTTGTCCTTTTTATGAAAAAATTGTTAGTCAATGTGAGTCAATGACTGTATTAAATGATAGACCGAGTCGCAGAAGGGTGGTTATGCCAAACAACTTAAAATTCGTTACCAAACATCCCCAAACAAAAGTTAACCAAAAAAGTTCACATTTTTTCTCGGCCATGGATCCTGAGAATCAACGGTGGTTAATAGTGCTGAGCTGGCATCATTTTGCAAAAGCAAAACCACCGTTGGATTCTCGGGATCCACGGCCGAGAAAAAACGTGAAGTTTTTTGGTTCACTTTTATTGTTCATCAGAACCTGTTCCATATCAAATTGAAGACCTAGGTTTTGTGTGCTATGTACGCAAATTTAGTCATGGTGCAAGTCAAAAAAAAAAAAAATGCCCTAGAAGAGAAACAAGTCCAACAAGGAGGGAAGTCGGACCACACAAATAAAACATCATAATTTTCTCCTCACAAATATTCCAACTAAAACATTATATTAGGGATTGTCCGCCGGCGCTGGGAAACTCGCCGGAGCAAAGGGGTGCGCAGTCTACTCTTCAACCGTAACACTCCCTAAACAAAATACCTTCTCTCTCTCTCTCTCTCTCTCTCCACGAAGCGAGCAAGACCCAGAAAAGACCAAAGAGAGAGAGAGAGAGAGGAGGGGAGGCTTCGCTTCTCTCTTTCTCTTCATCACGTCGAAAACTCCTCCTTTCAAAACCGCAACTCTCTTCTTATCTTACTCTTCAAATCTAGGGTTTCTCTCTCAGTATCTCTGTCTGTATCTTTGTCTGATTCTGATCATCAAAACCCTAACTTTCGTCTCTTTTCTCTTTCTGAAAACCTAGTTTCTGCTCATAATATGTTGGGAGATCAATAAAAGGTGTGGTGGTGTTACGTGTATAGAGAGCAGGGGAGGAGGACATGTATAGAGATAGAGGCGGAGGGGGATCGAAGTCGGAGATCGGTCCCCTTGATCGTAAGCGCATCAATGATGCCCTAGACAAGCACCTTGAGAAATCCTCTCCGTCGACCTCGAAGGGATTTAATGGCAAGGACAAGGATAGATTATCTGTGCCGTCCACCTCCGCCGGGAAGCCACCACCTGATCACAGGGACACTCGTTCCGCGTCTCTCTCCAAAAACAAGTGTTCCGACGGTTAGTTTGAATTTTTTTATTTTGGCAAAGTTCGCTTATTTGTGTAAGTTATAAGTTATGTAGGAGCAAGTTCATTGTTTGGGATTTGAAATTGTTTATGATTTTTTTTACAAAGCTTTTGGACTTAGATTTTGATATTGGTGATTTGATTCTTAGGATTTTCTAGATTTAATATTTTGGTCGGGAGCTGGTAGAACTTTTGGGCCTTGTAGTAATGGCGATGAATGATGAGGTTGATCAAATTTGGAGAACCTTGTGTTGTTTCCTTCAGGAATTGATGACATGCCTTTGCTGATGAAATTGGAAGAATGAGAGCTCTTAATGATGTTGAATCTTTCTCATAGAGCACATTTGGAATCCATAAAAGTGACAACGAACTAGTTCCTCACCTTGGATTATATTTTGTGGCTCACTGTCCTGGTCAGGAGATTCTGTGGTGCAGTGAAACTCTGCTGATTCCAGAAAGGACCATATTATTTGGTCAAATTTTGGAATTGTGAATTGTATCTAGGTGGGTGGCCCAAGAGATTAGCATTGCTCGTTAATATCAAGTGTAGGCTATGTTGCATTGATGCGGGTATGTGTGTCAGAGTCCGACATGTGTGCGGAGTGTCTTATTCAGCGAACATTGAAAAGGATTCGTGGACTCGGTATATTTTAAATAATGTGAAATAAAATAAAATTTTAATATAATAATAAGGATAATAGTGAATAATGTGATTGGATATCTTTTTATTGGTTTCATTATACTTCTAGACAAGGGAATACATATCTGTAATGTTATATTTGTTTCATAAGTAAAGAAAAAAAGAGAATTTTGGCAATTGTAATGTAAGTTTTTTGTTGCATAAATTGTTCGTAGTATTTTGCTAGTAAGTAAAGAAAAAAAAGAGAATTTTGAAGGTCACGCCAGAATTTGTGTCGTGTCGGATCTGACATATGTCCGGCACAGGGTATTTATGAGAAGAATCCATGCAACATAGAATGTAGCTGACTGGAAAGTGCTGCTACACACTGAATTCTTTAGATTTCTCATGTTGAACATGATATCTTAAATGATTGGAGGTCATTCCAATCATTTGTTTCAATCATCTAAGCTAACCTAATCCAAGCAACATGAGAGCTTATCTAAAGAGAATGGCAAGTGATCAGATCACAAAAATATAACGAGAGGTCAACTTTGATGCAAATCATTTGGCTCGAATGGGCTGATCGGCAAGCATTTTGACTTGTTACATTGGCATTCCTTTGTTAGGATGTTAAGTTCGTCAAAGTGAAGCTTACTAGTCTATGTTATCATATTGCAATGAGATTATCTAAGGAGGTACTTAAGATGGATGATAGTTGTTTGATTAGCCATCTAACTAAGATGGTATCCGGGAGGCTAATGTATGGGCCCTGCCTTTGCTGTCAATTATGATCTAGATGTGATTATGTTTTTTTTTAGCTTAACATACTCCACTCATGGATTTCAGGTGATTTTGCATGGACACCAACTATACCATATTCTGATGGGTTTCTTCCATTTATATTAAATTTGTTTTTCTCCTACTGCAACTAATCCCCAACTTTCAAAGAAATTACATGTTTTCCAGTAGGTGGTAATGTTATGTAGATATCCTTTTGCCATTTGGTTTATTCACTACTGGATTACACGCAACCGTGATTGACAGCTTCCAAACTTCATACAACATTGATTGTGGGTCTGTTAAGTTTTGTTTGAGGTTAGGACTTTTGAAGTATATTGGTTTTGGTTTGTATTTGCTTCTGACCCTGTGAGACTAATTAGTTGCATATCATCCATGAGTACAAATTCCATTGACTTCTTTATGTACTAATATTTTTTTGGGCATATAATTACCTAGAAATATGATGTCATCATTCTCATGATTTACTGCTAATGCTCTTGTTTGCATTAATTGCAGAGGAATCTGAAACAGACAGTGAAGAGTCTGATGTTAGTGGCTCTGATGGGGATGACACATCTTGGATCTCATGGTTTTGTAATCTGCGAGGCAATGAATTCTTCTGTGAAGTTGATGATGAGTACATCCAAGATGATTTTAACCTTTGCGGCTTAAGCAGTCAAGTTCCTTATTATGACTATGCACTTGATCTAATTTTGGATGTCGAATCCTCTCATGGTAAGCATTTTTCTTTCATTAGGTTGGATTTCTTTTTTATAGCTAGATTGTTGTCATGAACTACACGATACTAATTCAATTGATTGTTGAATTGCTTATGCCATGGATATTGATCACATCAATTCTTATATCTCATTATGTGATTGCTTTTAGAAGTTGCACCAGTCAAGACTTTTTTCTTTCTTTTTTAGTTGTTAATCAAGTGAATTTTATATAGAAAATATTTATAGAGGATGCCAAATTGTCAAAATTAAAAACATGAATCAACTTGAACAATAGGTGTATGATTACAATAATTATGCTTAAACCAAGTTCATCCTAAGGTTCTCTTTTGTTCATTAGTTCATCTCCCTATGGACGTGGGATATAGATCTAATCAACTAAGAAGAGAGAATCTCTTTGATTTCTTATATGTTGGAGATAAACACTAAGGAGCAAGAGGAAACTATTTCATCCACCAACTAATCATATTGAGGGAGTCACCTTTAGTCTAGAAGGTTGATAATGCAACCTCTTTCCCTATGCGCAAATGGTAGAATCATTGCTTTTGTTGCCTTTGCATGACCACAAAGACCACCTCACTCAACCTTCAAGAAAACGACCCAAAATCAGCCTGCCACTTTACCCTTATTGATGCTTTGAAGCTGAGCTTTAGTAACCTAAAAGTGGAGTCAAGATCTCAAGGTTTACTACTAGCAGAGAATCCCCTATGAGCCCCAGAAATTTCCATAGAAAGTTAGCTTAACAGGATTGCAGAACATTAGACAGGCATATTCTAAGGTAAGCATATTTATGCCACTAATCACGATCTTTACATAACTATGTCCAAAGTTTTTTCTCTCACTCAAGCCTATTACTCCAGAGAAGGATGAGGAATTTGATTCGCTACTTACCCTTGCAGTATCAAGTTATCCTTGTATGTTCCTTGAGAAATTTTATTTTTCCTTTTTGATAGAATTTTTTTTGCTCATTTTTGCTAATGACATGGACAAAGGTGAGGCACTAGTTAAGATTAATGGCTAGGAGATATCCCAAAGGAACCATTTTTGCTATCTTGGTTCAAGTATTTGTAAGGAAGGAGAGATTGAGGAGGATGTTGCCTTTGGAACTAGAGTTGGGTGGTTAAAGTAGAGCCGCACCTGGAATGCTATACGCTTGATGCGTATTGATTAAACTAAAGGGAAACTTTTATAAGAAAGTAAGATTGGATATGCTTTATGGAGCAAAATGTTGTGTAATTTTAAAACATGTTTCTAGAATGAGCATAGCTGAGATGAGGATGTTGAGATGGACAAGTGGAAGAATATTAATAAAGATAAGATAGGAACACATCTGAGGGTTTAGTAGGAGCCCTAATAGTGATAAAATAGAGGTGAGTTGATTGAGATGATTTGCTCATATACAATGAAGACTAGTGATGGGAAGTATAGGTTGAAGGAAAATATTTAAAGAGGAGGCCAATTTGGCAAATGATAAAAACATGAATCAACTGAAACAACAATCACAATAATTATGCTTAAACCAAGTACATCATAAGGTGCTCATTTGCTCTTTAGTTCACCTCCTTATGGATGTGGGATATGGATCCAACCAACTAAGAACAAAGAATTTCTTTGATTTCTTAAATGTTGAAAATAAACACTAAGGAGCAAGGGAAAACTATTTCATTTAAGCAAAAGGACGTGGATTGAGGTAGTGAGAAAAGATTTGAAGACAATTGCATTAGAAAAGATATGGCTCTAGATAGAATTGAATGTAGGAACATGACTTTAGCTGCTGACCCCCAAAGATGGGATATCGCTTTGACAATGTTTATGATGATGACAAAAAAATTTATACCTTATGAGTTATGATCCTTCCCGTTGGGAAAAATGCTTATGATGATAATGATGATGATGAGTACTTATCCTAAACGCCATGCATCTTATGCTTTCCTTAATCTTCATCTCTCATGGCTAAAAATGTAAAAAAAAACCCTTAACGAATAATTTGCGCTCTAGTTGTGGTTGACAGAAGTTGATTGTTAGGGGTCAATTATAGATGAAAGAGCTAATGAGAAGCAAATTCTTTGACTACTCATGACATCCCCTTTTCTTGTAATATCCAAATCCTTCTATCAGGTTCTATGTTACCTGGACACTTTCAAAATGAATGCTATACTCATGTCAGACACGTCATTTTTTAAGTGTAAATGCTGTGTCCATGACGTATCCTGGCCATGCCTCAACCGTACCCAAGTCACATAGACCAGGCTAAGTTTTTGCATGGTTGTTGTGGCACTTATATAGAGTCTAGATATGAGAGAAGACTTCCCTAAAAGTGTATTAAACAATGCATGGTCTCTTCTGTAATTTTCTGTACATAGAAATCTATACCCATATTTGTATATGGCACATGGGCTTGTGAAAATTCCAAGTCTTATTTCAATGCATGTTAGTATCTCTGACCACACGTCCTTATTTGGGTCTCATAAAAGAATAACCCTTGGTTGATAGTTTGATGCAGTTGATCATAGGAAAGCATAAGTTTTTTCCTATATCTCTGTAATATCTTGAACTTTTTCAAGGGTATTTTTGACTTTTTATGAGATTTGACCATGGTTGACTTTTTACTTGACCTTATCAATGTTGTAGTTGGTTAATTAAAACCCTAATAAACTCTTATACCTAATTGGTTTAGGACACTAGAGCCATCTAGGCCCCAGTATATAGCTCATTTCTGACTTTTATCACATTTAGGGCATATTGAATATTTTGCTTGTTTCTTGCATTGTGTGGGCCTTTATGTGTGATTAAACCCTACGCCCTATTCTAGTTAAACATTAGAAGAGGTCCACCAAGTTATAGAACCTAACTCTAAGTGTAGGTTAAGTTATGAGCAATTTAGTGAGGTAGGTGCCCAAACCCTAGTTGGGGTGTGCCCTGACTGAGAGGTGTGTGTGGTGAGGCTTTATTGTTAAGCACCATAGGTTATATTATATTAATAATTGTGTACCTAATATTTTGTAACATTATTTTGTATTAGAGACCTTTTGGGCTTAAAAATAACCTTAAATGAAGCCTAGTTGATACCAATGGGCCAATTTTTAAACCATGATTAATCTAAAATATGAGTTTTAGAGGGTTGAAAAAGTCATTCATTTGAGAGTTACGAATTTCACTTAAAATAGAAACCATAATCATTCCTTGAACCTATTTACGAAAACCTTAAAGTCTTATAAGCTTTCACAAACCCAAACTCCATTAAAGAAGTGAAAAACCTCCATTAAACCTTTATCCGAATCCCGATCGCACTCAAGCAGGAAGAAGTTGAAGGGGACACTGAGTAGAACAACATACTCCGAGGAAAGTACGATCCGAGAACTTTCAGATTTGAAGAAATTTTCAATCTCCATTAAAACTGAAGCAGGCTTAAGATAAGTCTGTTTGACCCATCCTATGCTTGTTTTTCTTCACGTTTTTGTTTCTCTTTCATTATGTAATAGTAGATATTCATTATAATTTAATTTGGGCAAGATTTATGTTATTCTTATCGAGTTGATCATTGTTTTGTGTACCATTATGATGGGTTCGGCTATTGCTTTTTTGGTACCTATAACGGATGACCATGTTTTTTTACGATTTTCGTGGTATGTTTATGACTTAAATATTTTTTTAATTATTTTTCATAGAAACCTCTTTCAATATATTTTCCAGAGCCGTTGAGTTTGTATTTTTCTAATTTATATTTATTTAGTTATGATTTTTTTAATGTGTTGGATTTTTCTACAAAACTCAGAATTTCAGATTATATGCGGTCCACTTCGTTAAGGATTTCGACCTATATTTTAAAATCAAATATTTTTTTTCTAATTATTTTTCATAGAAACCTTTGTGAATTTATTTTCCAAAGCTGTTGAGTTTGCATTTTTTTTATTTATATTTATTTAGTTATGATTTTTCTAATGTGCTGGATTTTTATGCAAAACCTAGAATTTCAGATACTGTGCAGTCCACTTCATTAAGGATTTAGACCTATATTTTGAAACTAAATATTTTTTCTAATTATTTTCATAGAAACCTCTGTGAATCTATTTTTCAGAGCCGTTGAGTTTGTATTTTTCTGATTTATATTTATTTAGTTATGATTTTTCTAATGTGCTGGACTTTTTTGCAAAACCCAGAATTCTAGATTCTGTGTGGTAAACTTCGTTAAAGATTTTGACCTACATTTTGAAACTAAATATTTTTGAAGTTATTTTTCCTAAAAAGCTCTGTAAATCTAGTTTTTAGATCCGTTGAGTTTATATTTTTCTAATTTATATTTATATAATTATGATTTTTACAAGGCAACATGTGTTTCTGCAAAACCTAGTTTTTTTTAGAATTTAAACGGTTAATGGCCTTCGGAACCCTTAGTGGTTCGGTCATGACTTATTGACTCTTAAGGGGTTTAGCCCTTGTTGTTTGATTAAATAGTTGGTTAGGCCTAGACTTGTATGCATGGTTATCCCGCCCATGTGTCTTAGATCCCTTATGGGGTTCGGCCATGTGTCTTGGATCCCTTTTTAGGGTTTGACCTTGTGTCATGGATCCCTCGTAGGGTTCGGCCATTGAGTATTGGATTCTCTTATGGTTTACCACTTATATTATTTATACGTGTTGATCGTGATCTTTGGTGATTGTTTACATGTTATTTAACCCTGGTTCGTTCTCATGTTATTACTTTTGATGATCTTGCGTTCATTTTATATTCTTATTTAAAATCTTAAATATGTGTTGCTTATGCCATGTAACCCTAGTACCATATGGTTGGCATACCATGATCATCATGTTATTTCGTATAGAGGGTGTATAAAGGAACGGGGTTGAAGTATATTATGTACGTTTATATTGGTTTTATCAATTAATCAGAGTTCGGTACCTTTGGGTGAAAAGCCTTATAAGTTATTATATCATACAGATGGGTCGATGAGACCGCTCCTAGTGCGAGAAGGAAATGGAGACCCTATGTGGTTATGGGTACTAGTTGCATGTGCATCTCGTACTCACATTTCATTTACTCTCATATTCATGCCATCTTTATTATATGATGAAGATGAATGCCTTGATTAAAATCTTGTATAGTAGATATCATGCCATGCACACTGTTGTATTACTGGGCCTCAGCTCACGGTGCTACACCGATATCATTTCAGATTTTGATGAGCCGGCTACGTGGGAGGATTTCGAGACGGAAGATTGGTACACTTGAGGAGACCGGCGAGGATTTGGGAGTCGATCCCACACTTTAAAAGACTTTATTTGATTGTTTTAAAACATTAGTTATTTATTTTTACGGGCATGTAGGTCTTTGATTGAAAGCATGTTCTTACCCCTTATCTCCATACTTAGTTGATTGATTGAGAGCATGTTCTCACCACATTCTCTCCATACATCGGAAAAATAAATAACTAATGGTTTAAAACAATTAAATAAAGTCTTCTAAAATGTGGGATCGATTCCCAAATCCTCTCCGGTCTCTTCAAGTGTACTGGAGTCTTCGTCTCGAAATCTTCTCACGTGCCTGGCTCAAAATCTGAAATGATATCGGTGTAGCACCGTGAGCCGAGGCCCAGTAATATAACAGTGTGGATTGCATGATGTCATACTATACAAGATTTTAATCAAGACATACATTTCCATCATATAATAAGGATGGCATGAATATGAGGGTAAATGCAAGGAGAGTACGGGATACATATACAACGAGTGTCCATAACCACATAGGGTCTTCTTCCCGCACTTGGAGCGGTCTAATTGACCCATCTGCAGGATATAATAACGTCTGGGGCCTTTCACTCTAAGGTACCGAACCCTGATTAATTGATAAAACCAATATAAACGTATATAATATACTTCGACCCTCTCATAGAAAATGATTATGGTATGCCAACAATATGGTACTAGGGTTGCATGGTATAAGCAACATATATTTAAATAAGAATATAAAATGAACACATAATCATCAAAAGTAATAACATGAGAACGAACTAGGGTTAAGCAACATATAAACAATCACGATCAATATGGATAAACAATATAAATGGTAACCATAAGAGAATCCAATACTCTATAGCTGAACCATATGAGGGATCCATGGCACAAGGTCGAACCCTAAAGAATTATCCAAGACACATGGCCGAACCCTATAAGGGATTTAAGACACATAGGTGGGATCCCCATGCATACAAGTCCAGGTCAAACCAACTAAGGGTTAAATTCATTAATAGTCAATAAGTCGCGACCGAACCACTAAGGGTTCTGAAGGCTATTAACCGTTCAAAATCTGAAAAAATAGGTTTATAGAAAAACATGTTGCCTTGTAAAAATCATAATTATATAATTATAAATTAGAAAAATATAAACTCAACGGATTTGAAAACTAGATTTACAGAGCTTTCTAGGAAAAATAACTTAAATAATATTATGTTTCAGAATCTAGGTTGAAATCCTTAACGAAGTTGACCGCATAGAATTTGGAATTCTGGGTTTTACAGAAAAGTCCAGCACATTAGAAAAATCATAACTAAATAAATATAAATCAGAAAATATAAACTCAACGGTTCTGGAAATAGATTCATAGAGGTTTCTATGAAAAATATTTAATTTCAAAATATAGGTCGAAATCCTTAATGAAGTAGCACAGAATGTGGAATTCTTGGTTTTGCAAAAAAGTCTAGCACCTTAGAAAAATCATAACTAATTAAATATAAATAAGAAAAATACAAACTCAATGGCTTTGGAAAATAGATTCATTGAGGTTTCTATTAAAAATAATTAGAAAAAAATATTTGGCTTCAAAATATAGGTCGAAATCCTTAACGAAGTGGACTGCACAGAATTTGAAATTCTGGGTTTTACAAAAAAGTCCAGCACATTAGAAAAATCATAACTAAATAAATATAAATTAGAAAAATATAAACTCAACGGCTCTGGAAAATAGATTCACAGAGGTTTCTATGAAAAATAATTAGAAAAAAATATTTAAGTCATAAACATACCATGAAAATTGTAAAAAAATATGGTTATCCGTTATTGGTACCAAAGAAGTCATGACCGAACTCATCATGGCGGCACAAAATAAGTATCAACTCAATAAGAATAAAATAAATCATACCCAAATTAAATTATAATGAATATCCACCATTTCATAATGAAGGAGAAACAAAAACTTGAAGAAAAACAAGCATAAAATGAATCAAGCACACTCACCTTAAGCCTTCTTGAGCTTTAATGGAAATTGAAAATTTCTTCAAATCTGAAAGTTGTCGGATCGTACTTTCCTCGAAGTATGTTGTTGCTTGAGTGCGATCAGGATTCGGATAAAGGTTTAATGCAGGTTTTTTACTTCTTTAATGGAGTTTGGGTTTGTGAAAGCTTCTAAGTCTTTAAAGTTTTCATAAATAGGTTAAGGGAAGGATTATGGTTTCTATTTTAAGTGAAATTCGTCACTCTCAAAGGGGTGACTTTTTCAACCCTGTAAAACTCATATTTTAGATTAATCATGGTTTAAAAATGGGCCCAAGGCCCACAACTAGGCTTCATGTAAGGTTATTTTTAAGCCCAAAATGTCTCTTAACACATAAAATAATGTTACAGATATATAATTATTAATATAATATAACCTATGGTATTTAATAATAAAGCCTCACCACACACACCTCTCAGTCAGGGCACACTTCAACTAGGGTTTGGGCACCTACCTCACTAAATTGCTCATAACTTAACCTACACTTAGAGTTAGGTTCTATAACTTGGTGGACCTCTCCTAGGGTTTAACTAGAATAGGGCTAAAGGTTCAAACACACACAAGGGCCCACACAATGCAAGAAACAAGCAAAATGCCCTAAATGCAATAAAAGTCAGAAATGAGCTATATATTGGGATCTAGATGGCTCTAGTGTCCTAAACAAATTATGTATTAGGGTTTCAATTAACCAACTACAACATTGATAAGGTCAAGTAAAAAGTCAACAATGGTTAAATCTCATAAAAAGTCAAACAGTCCTGAAAAAGTTCAGGTTATTACAATGTCTATTTCGGTGTTTATAGAGTTCGTATCCAAGACCTTTTTATGATCTTTAATGACATTTTTTCAAGATTTTATTATTTCATGTTGTAAAAATGAATTTTAAAGTTAAGTTACTGGATAAGAGGCTCCTAATTGGGTACTTTGCTCTGATTTGTAGACACGAACATGATTGTCGTGTTTTGATACGAGGGAAGGTGACACAGAGACAATTGATAACTGCTTAAACCAACCTTTGTCCTCTTCACATATATGTTGACGTAGCCATCTTCCCATGAGGTTTTTCTAGTCTAGAATTTTCCAGAGTACTCTTAGAAAATAGCTAAGTTTAGAAGGTTCATTATCTATACTTGTAAAATACATGGTGTATATAGAAGAATTGAGAAATCCTCTAAAGGGTGTGGAAGATCTAGAGAACTCTTAAGAATTTTATGATTATTGGACCACTTGGCATGATCTCAACCATTCATGTACCCTCCTCATTTGTAACCATAAGCAAAACTTTGAGTGAATGAGTATATTACGATCTCTTACATTCTCATGTCGTGTTTTTTCTTTGTGATTGCATTAGATAGCTTGACTAAATCTAAAGCCTTTAGACAATTGGAGAATGCTTATTTGAGTAACGTTGGTGCATTTGTGCAAACGCCACACATTACGAAAGTACCACATGTTGGGAGAAAAGAAACTTGCAAGCCAGTTACAGTTGGTATCAAAGTACTGTTTAGATGGAGTATCATGTTGTCGGAGATTGAGAACCGCAGTTGATGTTGAGCTAATGAAGGATGGTAATTCCAAGAATAGATGTGACAATTCCCGTGAGCCTAGATGGGAGAAGTCTTTGGAGTAGTATTCTCAAACTCGACGAGTTGACACAAAACTTGACCGAGTTAACTTGACTTCCCAAGATTTCGGGTCCACTCAGCTCTAACTCGATCTGTTAGCAACTCGGTCGAGTTACTCGTTATTGGGTTGTGACTTGTGGGTTTCTTGCTGTAATTGCAACAAATGGATATTGGTAATTCAGGATTTTTAACAGAGTTTAAGGGCCTCCACTTTCAGGACTTAGATGGGAGATGTTTTTGTGTAGGATCTGTTTGTGATTTTTTTGGTTTTGTTTTGTTTGCGAGGATCTCCCTCACTTTTATTTTCTCTCTTTTACATTGGGGATTTTCTTCCCTTTTGTTTTTGTATAATATTCTATATATATATATATATATTTGGGTCAGGATTGGGGGAAAACAATTTCATACAACAATTTTGGCGTACCCACATAGAAGATGAATCAATAACTGATTTTTGGTGAGGATGATCTCCTCATCATATAGATCTCCCCTACAAAAAATCAGCCCATTCTGAAATTTCTAACCCAATCAAATGTGGTTTTCAAGTTAACGATAAAAACAGACGGTCCGTAATTCTTCAACTTGTAAACCGGTTTAGGAATATCGGAATGATTTGAATTTTTGTGAGGATGATCTCCTCACCATAGAGACCATCCTCACCAAAAATTATCCCATTCCAAAACTTCTAATTTATATATTGGGCCGCAGCAAGTTTTTGTTGCCAAAAATGTTGTCCCCCGATCCTGACCCTATAGATATATATAAAGCATAAGGTTGAGAAACTTTTATATGGGTCCCCTCAAAAGGCAAAAAAGTAATGGGTAACAGGTGGTATGTTCGACTATTATTTTTGGATGAATGTGCTGTTCTCTAGGAAAAACTCAAGCACAAACTGCTTTGTTTTTATTTTCAGTTTTATGCTTGGTTTTTGTCACTTTTTAGGATTGAGCCATTGAAAGGCACAATCTCTTAATCCGAGATGTGTTGTCTAGTAAAGACCTTTTTTAGATCCTTCATCATTTTCTTGGACCAGCCAAAAATGTGATAAGATCAGTAGGTGTTAATGTTTGGTTCAGGTAGAAATAAACATTTGCATTACTGCATCTTAGTATATTGGATATAATCCACTTGGGCAGAGGACTAGTTTTTCCATTGAGCTCAAAATGGCTGCGGTGCAGCAATGTTGGCATTGATTAGTTGTATTTTTAGGTATTTGGTGGGATGTCTGTTCTTGACTACTTTTTCCATACCTTTGAACGATATGTGACTCTTGATTAGATGTGCGTAGTCTCATCCTGTTTTTTTTGGTTGGTCTTGTTAACAAGCAATTTGTTTGGTATGGGTTTGCTCAGGTGATATGTTCACTGAGGAACAGAATGAATTGGTTGAATCGGCAGCAGAGATGTTGTATGGTCTGATTCATGTCCGATACATATTAACCAGTAAAGGGATGTCTGCAATGGTGAGATATTGCCAAATTATTTCCTTTGCTGTTTCTTTCGATATCTATTTTTCTTCTGCTAAGATAGTGCAATTGCAATTTTTACAGTTAGACAAGTACAAGAACTATGACTTTGGGAGATGCCCAAGAGTTTACTGCTGTGGACAACCATGTCTTCCAGTTGGTCAATCGGACATTCCTCGGTCGAGTACCGTTAAAATCTACTGTCCCAAATGTGAAGATATTTATTACCCGCGATCCAAGTACCAAGGCAGTATCCTTTGCTTTTATTTTATTTTCTTTTACACGTTTTTTTTTGCTGCATACACTGTTTTAAAGAGTGCAAGGTGTATACAAGGCAGTTGCCTCCGTGAGGTGAGGCTTCATCCTCGAGGTGATGCGGGATGTAAGCCTCGTTTATTTTATAAAAGTGCTCTAAAAATTCCATTTAAATCATAACAAATATTTTAAAAAGTCAACTTCAGAAATAAAAAAAATGGCAAGAAAATAAGATTGTTTGCTTTTCTTTTTGATGAATTTACCATGATGGGTGATAGTTCCAAGCCAAACACTTGATCTAGTCATCACCAGTAATCAACTGTTTAAAAGTACATGATGTATACCAACAAAAATAAGTTGAAAATTAATCAAAAGTAATCAAACGTTCAATAAATTCATAGATTACATTTTTGGTTACCGACAAGAAAGATAACGAACATGGAAATAATGTATTATTTCGTAGAATAATTTTGATTAATTTCGGTATACAGTGTTTTTTCGAGCTAGTATTTTTTTGTAAGAAACTAAAGCAATAGATTCATTTTTCAAAAAAATAAAAAGGAAAAACAAGGTACAGTTTTTTTTGAGCTAGTTTCTTAAAAAAATGTAAAATTTCGACCGAAATATGAAGACATATTTTAGATGTAATAAACTTAATTTAAGGTTATTTGATGATTATAATCATTTTTATTTATCATCATTACTACTTTTTAGTTGACTAATTATCAGATACCTGCCTCAATACATTACATACTGCTATGGTCATTCATTTCCACACTACATATGGTTGTATATTATAGCTTGATAGCTTATGAGTGTATTTTTATGCTTGTTTTATCATTTCCCAAACTTTCCACAAAAAATTCCACAACATTTCCATCATTTCTGCGAAAAATGTATTATTTCCACACGGGTCGAAATATTTTCATTTTCAGGCTGGTCAAAATAAATCTCAAAACCGAAATTTATTTCTTTGGTCCTAACCATTTCTTACAACTACCAACCAAAAAATAGAAAAAAACAAGCCAAAGGTAAATAGAAAGAAGGTGAGATTTTGAACATATATGTTGAGAAAAGGTGAAAATGAGTTTAGAAGTACTTACCTCAAATCCCGAGTTATGCTTTGATTAATTGTGTGTATTTAAACCATTTCATTCCCTGGAACCGTAAAAAGTGATGGAATCAAAATCGATAGTGAGAGTACACTGAACAAATCTCCTGAAATGGGAAACTAGGGAAAAAGAGATGGGTTTTGAAATTTCTCTTAAAAAAGAGGTAGAAAATAACCTAAAGCATCTTCTTTAGGTCATTTTTTTTTATGATGAACATGATTTGGGAGGGTATTATGGGGAAAGAAGTACAAAAAAAGTTTTTTTAATGTTTGGCGACCCAATTGTCATGCGTAGTCGAGGTTTAAGCCTCAATTGTGCCTCACACCTCGCGCCTTGAGGCTTAAGTCTCATATATTCCAATTGAGGCTTAAGTCTTGAGGAGGCGTAAACTTTTTAAAACACTGAATAAGAGAACTTTTTCTTGTAGTTCTGTGTACACACTGCACAGGGGATGTGCTCATTGATCTAGACAGTTCAGTCAAATGCCATGTTTGACATGCCGAAGGCCAAAAACCCAATGATCAAATGACCTAACCTAAATGTGGAACTTTTTTTCCCAGCAATTTGTTCTTTTGGGGACCATCTGAATCAGTACAACTGGATGGATGGTTAGAATCATTGGATTGCGGTGATTTAAATTTGTTCTTTTGGGGACCATCTGAATCAGTACAGCTGGATGGATGCTTAGAATCATTGGATTGCTGTGATTTTTGGGGAGACTGCTTTAATCAGGTCTATTGATTCAGCTATCTGGATCAATGAGCACATTGACCATGTGGCAGCATGAAGGGTGGTGGAAAAAGCTATCTTCCTTGTGAGTAGTCAAACCTTTCAAACATATGTGCTTGTATGTGTGCATGCCTGGCTAAATTTTATGAACACTCGGGTAATACAGTAGTAAGCTACGTTGGGTGTTCTGGATGATATGTGGTGTGCGTACCTGGAGTGGGTTGGGAACACCATTTGCTAGGTCCAGATAAGAGATTTCCTAGGTGAAAAAATGATTTCTAAACACTTGATCTGTAGCACTCTTTTAGACAGTTGAGACATAATGGCAAGAGATTGCCGATCGGAAAAGGAATGGCAAGTGTCAGAGAAGTCGTGAGCATTTCAGATTGTTTCAATTGTATGATTGGGTAGAACTTTTGGCTTTGGAGAACTCCCAAGTCAGGCCCACAGAATTGCAGGTGCAGTGTCTTTCATAGGCAGGATTCACTGTGCAGGTGGCCATATGTGTGTGTTTTTCACTTATATTTAATAGTTCATGTTTTAGTGATATCCATGCCAGATGCCAGGCTTGGTTCTTACAAAGGACCTCTGTTAATGCTTTTGCTTTGTGCTGCATGATGCCAAGTTTTTCCTTGACTATAGATAGACATTGACGGAGCTTATTTTGGAACCACATTTCCTCACTTCTTTCTGATGACCTACGGGCATCTCAAGCCACAAAAGGGCTCACAGAGCTATGTGTCGAGAATATTTGGCTTCAAGATTCACAAGCCATGATACTGGAGTTGGCTGCACTTTTGGGTGAATTCCCATGTTCCATCGTTGGTGATTCTCTTCTTGCTTTTGGGAAGGAATGGTTTTCACCACCCAGGTAGAGTTCAAAGTCCCCCAAAATCAGTGGGTTTGACCCCTTTTTATATGAGGAAAAATGTTTGAAAAGCGATTTGACCTACCCATTGAACTGTTATTTCTTTTTAAATTTATCCTTATATTCAGAGAGCATGTGTAAGTTTTTTTTTTTTTCTTGTTGAGCAGTGTTTGAAGTGCCTTGTGTTGGGTTATTTGATCATGGTTTAACCTTTTGATGATTGATAATGATTGCACGCATGGTTCAAAGTTTCGGCTGTTTCGTTTTGGTTTCGCTATAGGACAAACTACATATGTTTCGATTGGTTTCGTCCGAAACCTAACGGTACTCCATCATATATGTAAAAATATGTACTAACATTTTGCTTCGGTTTCACGAAGTTTCGTCTGAAACCGAACGAAACTTCTGGTATTGCCCATGAATGATGAAGTTTCATCCGAAACCGAACGAAACTTCTGGTATCGCCCATGAATGATGCCGAAACGATACCGTGTACTTTGAATCATGATTGCATGCCTCATCTGAATTCTAGAAGAGACCTATGCTCTCTCTCAAATGGTGGTTGCCTTTTGTTTTTGGTCTTTATTTAGTTTCCCTTGATTCTGATGATTTAATGCCACATCTGAATCAACCAGTATTTAGTTTCTCTAAGATAATAATATAAATTTATAGGGATACACAGTAATATCGGAACTGTAGAGCTGTTCTGCAATGATAGATGCGGATATGGCACACGTAGTAGTGATGGAAGGTTTATAGGTCTCAACTGGGAAGCTGGGGAAACTATTCTTTTAGTGATTATTCATATCTATCTTAGGCTTGCTGCTTGTGCATTTTTTAGTGAAATATATAGGTGTGGAAAATAAGCTAAGAAATTATTGAAATACAAGGCATATGTAACCTGTACATTTAGGGCAAAAGAGTGTGAGAAGGATGCCTACTTGCAATAGTGGGATAGGAGAAGTAGAGATCTGGATCATGTTGAATGCTTTGTTAAATGATGTATAAATGTCATAAGACATATACAAAAGATACGGAATGGATATCTTTATTGCGATAGGTGGTTACCGAAATGGCATTCAATAGCTTGGGACTGAACTACCATTTGCACCACCCATTCCACCGACTACCAAACTGCGCAACATGGATCATCATCAGAGCCTTATCTAAACCAATAGAAGAAGAGCCTTATCTTGGTTGGGCATGACCATATATAAGGACGCTTCATCTCGAGGCCGATGCCTTCAATATCCATTGTTTCAGTCACCAGGTATAAACACCTTAAATTTCAATTAATTCTGAATAGTAATGAATGGATTATATGATTTTTTGTTCATGGGTATCTCAATTAGTAATAACTAACAAATGCATGTTGAATGTTGTTATGTTTGGTTAGCTTAAGAATTGAGGAGTCAAGTTTGCTACAAATGGCTGTCTTTTGGGTATTTTGTTAGAAACACCGAAAATTTTGATCGGTGCAATAGTAGTTAGAAAAGAATTTGGTTCAAACTACCAGCCATCAGTTGAGGGAGCTTTGGACTGTTTTTTTGGCTCGTCACCTGAATAAATTTCCTTGATATTTAAAATTGTATCTCAATTCATGATGTGGAACAGAGACAATTAGATGACAAAATTGGCTTAGTATGAGATGATAATCTTTATATGCTCCACACCAAAATGTTGCCAATGATTAAAGTCCAAAACACAAGTTTTTCTTAATCTTTTCAATGGGTGCATTTTCCTTGATCCATAACTACATTTATATAGGCCTCCAAGACAGACATTAAACACCTCCAATTCCTTAGCCTCCAAGGCAAACATTAAACACAAAATGGAACTCCTAAGCTTAACTAATAAATTCCTACAATTCTCTAAACTCAAATTCTCACACCATGATTAACTTCTAACATATTCCAAAACATTCTTCTTCTCATGCAATACCTTATGCATAACTACAATTTCTTTTTCCCAACATTATGGACTACATGTTGGGTCATTCTAGAAAACCATGATCCATGACCCATTTCATCATGGATCTAAGATCCATCAACACCATTTAACGATGGGGGTGGCTCTTCCTGCATCAGACTCCCTGTCAAAGCGAACTCGCCATCGAGTTCGTCTAAGATAATTTTTTGCCTTTTCAAGAATCTTATTGAAATGTTCCATGATGTTGACTTTATCATCACCCATTTGGTACATACATTGACACATCGCAACTAAAAAGAATATCTTCTTCAACACGTGCGGTGTTCATACTATGCTGAATAACATGGGCACCGCCGTGAATACTCCAAGTGAAATCGTCGTCATAATCTTCTTCAATAACTTATGTATTTTTTCATCCGAATAGTCATTGTAAATTGGAGGAGAATCCCAATCAACGAATTCTTTTAGATAGTACAACTTTAAAAGAAAATCCCAATCCCTTTCTATAGGCTTGTCGCTTGAAGCACATGCATGGAATGGTTAAAATAAATCACAGACGTGAGACCAACATCTACATGATTCTGAGTTTTGAATTGCTCAAAGCGTCCGGTAAGCTCTACCTACCTTGGATCATTTTCCACTCGCCTCCAGTCGCCACTTCTTGTTGCCATTGCAAGCCAGGTCGTTAGCAAAAAATTTCGAGGAGCGTGATCCGTAGCTCTGATACCAAATAATGCGAACATAGACCATCAAATGGCAAAAGAGGCTTAGTATGGGATGATAGTCTTCATGTTCAACACCAAAGTTTTGCAAATGACTAATGTCTAAAACACAAGCTTTTCTTAATCTTTTCAAGGGGTGCCTTCTCCTTGATCTATAGCTACATATATAGGCCTCCAATTCCTTAGCCTCGAAGACATACATTAAACATCTTTAATTCCTTAGCCTCCAAGGCAACCATTAAACACAAAATGCAACTCCCAAGCTTGACTAACAAATTCCTACAATTCTCTAGACCCAAATTCTCACATCATAATTAATCTTAACATATTCCCAAATAACCTTCTTTTTCCCATGCATTTAACAACACCTTCTCATACATATTAACTACAATATCTTTTTCCCAACATTATATAATACATGTTGGGTTATTCTAGAAAACCCATGATCCATGGCTCATTTCATCATGGATCTGAGATCCATCAACACCGGGTGGGGGTGGCTCTACCTACATCAGATTCTCCCCGTTAGAGAGAACTCGCCCTCAAGTTCGTCTAAGATAATTTTCTACCTTTTCAAGAATCTTATAGAAATGTCCCATGATTTCGACTTTGTCATCACTCATTTGGTACCTACCTTGACACTTCGCAACTAAAACAAATCTCTTCTTCAACACGTGCGGTGTTCATACTATGCTGAATAACAAGGGCCTCACCTTGAATACTCCAAGTGACCTCGTCATCATCATCTTCTTTAATAACTTTTGTATTTTTTTCATCCGAATAGTCATTGTAAATTGGAGAAGAATCCCAATCGACGAATTCTTCTGGATAGTACAACTTTAAAAAAAAATCTCCTTCCCTTTCCAAAGGCTTGTCGCGCAGAGCACATGAATAGAATGGATTAATTTAAATCTCAAACGTAAGACCATCATTTACACGATTCTGAGTTTTGAATTGCTCAAAGCGGGTAAGTTCTACCTCTCTTGGATCATTTTCCACTCGCCTCCAGTCGCCACTTGTTGTCATTGCAAGCCAAGTCGTTAGCAAAAAAATCCGAGAAGCGTGACCCGTAGCTCTGATACCAAATGATGCAGAACGGAGACGATTAAATGGCAAAAGAGGCTTAGTATGAGATGATACTCTTCATATGCTCAACACCAAAGTGTGGCCAATGACTAAAGTCTAAAACACTAACTTTTCTTAATCTTTTCAAAGGGTACATTCTTCTTGATCGATAGCTACATATATATAGGCCTCCAATTCCTTAGCCCCCCAAGGCAAATATTAAACACAAAATGCAACTCCCAAGCTTGACTAACAAACTCCTACAATTCTCTAGACTCAAATTCCTACGTCATAATTAATCTTAACGTATTCCCAAACAACCTTATTTTTCCTATGTAACTAACTATACATTCTCATGCATATTAAGTATAATTTTTTCCCCCAACATTATGGACTGCATGTTGGATCATTCTAGAAAATGCATGATCAATGACTCATGACCCATTTCAACATAGATCTGAGATCCATCAACACCATCCAACGGTGGGGATGGCTTTGCCTCTATCAATTCATACCCATATTAATAAAGTAAACGTAAAACCTCCTTGCTAATTGTACAATGGAAATCATGTTGGCAACTAAGTCAAAATCCTAGTTTCGATGGAAGGTTTCTCCAAAATTGTTCTCAATACAACTCTACAAAGTGACAACAAAAGAGAAAAGCAACTATTATTCAAGCAACTTCTACAACCCATTCTCAATGAGGTATCTTTTCTCTAATCACAAGCTAATATCAGTATTCAAGGTGAGCCTCTCGTTTTCCCCCTAAGAGGCAGCTTTGGTGACATCTTTGCTTGATCTGTTGTATATCATATGGCTCTTCACAAGCTGCCCTGCTACTAGAGCAGACATGAGGGAGAGCTCCCCAGCAAGAACTGAACCTGCTACTAATGTTTGCCAAAAGCCTTGAATATGATCCTGGTGATTCTTTTTTTTGCACCCTTAACACAAAGTCGGTTCAGACAAGCTGACTGAGACGCAAGTTGGGTCCCACCGCCAACTGTACCCACCTGAAAACAAAAATTGAGAATTGACATTTAATTCAAGTAATTATATAAAGCTTTTCAATTCTCAAATATTTTCTGCAAAATGACAAATAGCTTTTCATTTTACTCTTCATAGATCATGGATTTAGTTGATTTTATGGGCAACAGGAGGTGGTCTGACGTGACAAACTTCATAATGTTTTTTTTCCTCCAATTTGGACAAACAAGTGCACTGATCCTTTCGCAGCTGCAAAGAACAAATCACTTTAACATGGGCATTGATTCTTTCGCAGTGGCTCAAATTGGGCGATGGGAACAAGTTTTCCCACAGAACTAGTACTGTTAGGAGTAGCCTTAACAGTATGACAAAAAAACAGCATAGGCAATTAGGTTAAAGATCCGAATCAGATTAAAGTTGAGGCTGCTGATTTTTTTTGAGAAACTCCTCGGCTCTTCGAATAGTGATAGGGTAGTGGATGCATATCTGTCCGATGATTTTGAGATAAGAATCTCAATGATGATCTAATCACCACTTATTTATAGATAATGCAACCCAGTTCAGATCTGAATGTGGACTAGTAAAGTATGAGAATCCTATTTCAGATTAGAAAATCTTCACCCAATTTCAAGGTAATATCAAGAGAGATGAAGTACAATTTGCAATTCAAGGCAAAATCAATTAAGATCTCTGTTCTTACAGAGGCTCTTTTATGAAAGTAGACCAGCACAAAGAATTGGCTCTGTAAGATGATTCTACTCATTTGAGCTATCACATTCTTTGGATAGTAAGAAAATATGGCAAATGGTCCAGAAAAATGAATCTCAGGTTGGAAAATATAAGGTTTAAAGTTGAAACCTTATATAATCTTATGTTATTGGATAAATCTGCAACTGTGCATGTAAGCCAGGTGAGTTGTTATGCATATATAAACAAATTTCAAGGTGTCACATGTAACACGCCTTGAATTTCAGGTTTATGCAATAACTTGGATTGAATTTTTTTTCTCCTTAAGTTTGACTGCAAAATTTTCAAATTAAATTTCTCTTCGCCTTCTGAATTGCTTGAATTATCAATCGATCTGATTTATTTCGTATCCTTTGCTCAATGAGAAAATGGGCCAGATTCTACAGAACCAAGCCTATGGGACTTAAAGGAATGATGGAAGGGAAGAAAAAGAAAAGAGCGGAAAATAAAATAGAAATAAAGAACAAGAGCAAAAAAAAGTAGTAGAACTCAGATTTTAAATGAACAAATTCAAACTTGAAAAGGATCTTTCTGATACTCGAAGAATGAGGGGAAAATATATTGATTGAGGAAGATCTATTGTTCTTATCATAAGATCGTGATTTGATCCGAATATGTTTAGTATAAAGAATAATCTTCTCCTTTGAGAGTAAAAAAAATGGAAAAGTGTTCATTTGGAGCATGGAAATGTAACTGAATTGGTCATAATTACTCTTCGGGATGGAGTGGAACGAGGGTGAAGATTTTCATATGAGGAAAAAGTATCCAATGACTTTGAAAGAGTTGAACGAGGAGCTGTACGAGCTGAAAATCTCATGTACGATTCAAGACTCGAGATACTAAGAATCGATTTGAACGTATATGCATTTACAAAGAATAATCCTAGATTGATGGTGGAACAAAATTATTCTAAATCAAAATTGTTCAAATTGTGGGCTGCGTTTAGATGATCTGTTGGACCAGGAAGTTCAACCCTATCAGATGATCCTAATCATCTAACAATTGGACAATCAAATGCAAGGGCGAAGTGTAATGAATAGGTGTATTAATCGAATGGTTATTAAACTCATCCAATCTAGCCAATTTTTTTTTGTCAAAGAGGTCTTCTAAATAGCGTCCATTTGATCAGACAATCTAGGTTAACAAGACCGTGTACAATTTGTGAGTATGGACTTGGTTCCATACCTGGCCTGCTTTCATAAGATAAGTCTGCCCTAGTTTTAAAGGGCAGCTTGTAACTTTGTTAATACATATGAAGTTTGGTTAAGAGACGTAATGGGGTAGTATTGATACAACTCTAAATGGGGCCTTCTTTGTATCAAATTTAATTCTATATAATAGAAAATCTTTATCTAAAATCTATTATTCTCGCCTTTTGAGATGCAAAATTACTAATTAAATTTTTGTATTCAAGTTTTGCTAAAATATCACTAAAATCCATCATTAATAAATGTGAAACAACATGATTCCCCAATTAAAGTCTCTCTTTAATAAAAAAAAATAGCCTAATTCTCTTATTAATAACGTATCAAAGAAAAAATGGGACTAGTAAAAAAAAGAGGAGTAAATCTAAAGAAACCCCAAAAAAATAAATGGGATTAGTAAGAAAGACATGATTTTCTGAAAGTAAAAATTTCATTTTTGGTGTGTAAACTTTTAAAAAAAGAAAGTAAATCTAAAGAAACCCAAAAAAAAAAAAGAGTTTAGCAAGAAAAATGAGATTTTATGAAAAAAATCTATTTTTTTTGGTGTAAAGGAAATTTGAAGAAACCCTAAAACAAAAATGAAGTAAATCTAAAGAGCCACCCCTGTGGGTATCATAATTTTTATATTATGCCACGCAGGCGATTCCTCACACATCATTACTGAAGTTTTCTTGATATTGATACGAGAAGACCTAAAGGGGGGGGGGGGGGGGGGGGTTGTGAATAGGTCTATTAAAATTATCCTAAGTTGATTACTAATATGCTTGAATCAAAACAAAATAATCAACTTAAAGTAATAGAGAATAAAGACAACAATCCACAACATGAAGATATATAGTGGTTTTGTGACATAACACCTACATCCACTTTCCAAAGTTCTTATGAGCTATCACCTTTTTAATTCAATATTTAAGCAATCTTGTAATATTGAATGGGATAAATGACCATTTACCCCAATCGTAATCGATACGTACGGAATAAGGTCGCAATCGAATTCCAACTAAGTCAAGATTAATCTTGACTCAAAGAAGGGAAATAAGTATAGATGGGTTAAATCAATATGGGGAGCGTTCTAAAGAAAAAGCTCCCAATAAACAAAGTTACATCTCAACCGAGTTTGAGCAGGAACATAGCTTCGATGTTGTTGAAGCTCAAACGAAGTTGATACTCAGAACTGCAACTCAGACCAATCACTCGAATCGCTCTACAGCCGAAGAGCGCAAACCACCAAAGTCGATTTCCCACAAGGGGTAGCAAATAGAATCGTCGAAGGAAGCAAGCAAGGGAGTAAGAACAATTCTCTTTGAGATGAAGAACTCAAGAGAGGATGAGTGAATTGGTGAGTATGAAGGGTAGGGGAGGGGGTGGGGAGGGGTAATGTGTGCTCGTGATTCGAAGAAACTCGAGACCGGTTGATTAGCTTTACAGACTGGGCGCTTAGTCCCTTTTGACTGGTCAACCAGGGTCATTTCCCTCCGGTCACCCCGTCTCAAAGGTCGGTTGACTCCTCTGACATTTCTATTTAATTAGGGTTCCAGTAGATGGGGGTTTCTCATGATAGGCTGGGGGGCTCCAAATATATCCAAGTGAAACTCTGATGGTTTTTTCAAGTCTACGAACTCAAGTCCTCGATGTGCATCAGGGATTGCTTTATAGCCAATCTCGGATATATTGAGTCTTGCTCTCCAAGTCCTTGCAGTTGAATAAATAGAGATTACAAAAATACCCAGGGTTGTTTTGAAATTGACAACACAAAGAATATACTTATCGATCTCCCCCTTTGTCAATTTAAAGACAAAATATACAATGGTTCTCCCCCCAACAATAAGTATAACATTCCCAACATAAATAAATATATCAAGTTGTAGACAGAGGCACCAACACATCTTTGTTTAAGTCCTGGCAATCACATCACAAACAAAGATGACAACTATGGATATGGATTTTACTCTCCCTTAGTATATGATTAGTTAAATATTTTAGAGAGTTTAAGTTTTCAGAAGTTATGGTTTTACCAAAACTAATTTATGTTTTCCAAGTCCTCCAATGTTGATCTTCCAAGTCCTCGTCAAATATGATCAAGTCAAGTACGATCATAAACCACATCAATCATAAACCACATCAAGAATCATTGTTCCAAATTCTCCCCCTTTTTAAATTGACAACGGAGATAAACTATCCAAATATGTTACAAAATAAGCATGGCATAAAATAGACATGGCACAAACATTTCCACAAATACAACTGATAGAAAGCAAATATATAAGGCTGCAAGGGTCGGAAAGCCCTTTACAATCAAAATAGTCCAAAGTACATAACCATAAGACCACATAGTGGTTTAAAATAAGTCAAAAAACACATGAAATGACACATAACAACAACTGTGTTAGAAACGAAAGAATGTATCTACTCTGTCACGTCCTCTTCATCTCTAGCCGCTCTCTTCCGACCTGTTGATCCCATGCATCGTGAAAGTCCTCCTCTGGTGGTGAAGGGGGATAGTTTGGATGCTGACTTTTCAAGAAGGTCGTCATCCTCTGCTGATGTGCGCCCATCCTCTGAAGGTCTAAAGTGACAAACTCTCGAAAAGCTCCTAGGTCATGGGTCAAAGAGGTGATCTGGTCTGATATGGACTACAAGGTAGCGGGAGTAGAAGAAGAGGAAGATCCTGCTGATGCTCTGGATTGACGACATGATGAGGAAGGTGGATCTCTCCCAAGGTGCATCTTGGACACCGTCGGGTTGTTGATGGGATCAGATGGATAGTCAACAGGATCTGAGTCTAGCGTGGGAACAACTAGAAAAATCTTGAATGGTCTTAGTGATCAGATATCCACAAGGAATGGCCCTAATGGATACGGGAGAATCACAAGCCTCTAATATCGATTGGTACATGATATAGGGTATGTCTAGAGAGTGATGTCATCAGACGATGCATGATGTGGAGAGCCACTGAGCTAATATCATCACGATGACTTGATTTGGGAATCAGGTTGTAAGAGATGATGATATAGAGTACCCTGTAAAAGCGGGTTTTAGAAAGATGGCTTTACAGTTGTGAGTTTTTCGGGCCAAGAAAATGAATCAGGGAACAAATCAGTCATGATCTGGGTCTTGTTTTCTAAGGGTATGGCATGTGAGAATCGACTACTCTCTTTGGGACAAGGGATCCCAATGATGGAAGAGAGCAAATCAAGGGTGATGGTCATCACTACACCCCTTACCATTGTTTTAAAATGAGAAGGATCTACGGTGTTTGCATGCATGTTATAAAAGAAATAACAAACAAGAACAAGAAGGACATGGGCATTGAAATCAAGGAGAGGAGTCCATCCTGCTTTGCCCTTTTGTTGGTGAATAATGGGATTTGTTCTCCTTCAACTTCTTCCGCCAAATGTCGCCCTCGCTTTCCTCTTAAAGCCATGGTGAAGATTAGAGTCTGTGAAAGGGGTTAAGGGTTTTGGGGTTTGATCTTTGACAAATCAGAAAGGGAAAGGTTTCTAAGGTTTTTAGAAGGATGGGGGATGGTCAACAATTGATTTGGGGAGTGAAGAAGGAGGGGGGGAGGATTTGGAGGTTTTAGAGCCTAAAACGTCAGTTCGGGTTCAGGAGCCGCGTTTTTGCAGAGCGCGATAGACCGGTCTCAAGAAAAATCAATTTCTTGAAATGTCAATTGCCTATGAATCCACACCGGTGCACCTGTTCCAAAAATGTGTCTATGCCCTTATAGGCCAGTCGCCCGTTCTATCCAAACTAGTGGCTCCACCTTTCAAGACAAATTCCCAATAGATAATTAATTTTCAAGGTGTTTGCGTATATATTTTAATCAAGCTATTATCAGTAAGTGTAGCAAGATAAGTGATATCAAGTTTGAGGTTTTGTGAGAGTAGATATCATGTTTATTACAGTTATCCAAGGGAAGACTGTAAGAGATTTTTAGAGATGCAAAGATTTTAAATAGATATCTCAGAAGTAATCGAATAAATTGAAATTATCACCAGTTCCCTCTAAATCCCTAATGGTGAATTCTATTGGGATGATAGTCTTCCTTCTAGAAGTGGCTTCAACATCAGGTTGAAGAAGATGAGAGATTTCAGAGGAGATCAAGCTGGGCTCAAGAGTCTCACTCTATTGAACAAAGAGCCATGCTTTGCTCACACTAGTGAGAATGCGATTCTTTGAAGGAGGATGAGTGGTCTCCTGAGTGCTTTGTGTAAGGTCTATATTTTAGTGTTGGCTAATTCTGTATCACAAAATATGTGTATGTAACCTTCCTAGTGTGTGGGTAGTTGGGAGTCGATTGATTGAGTATGGTTTCATCTCTAAAGACTACTTGATAGAAGATCAAAAGAGTGATATATCAGAAGATTCAAAGCTTCAATTGATCAACACACCATTAGGTTGGTAAGTGACTTAGAGACTATAAAATTTAAGTGGTAGAGCCTTAATATACATTGAACTAAGTCAAAATAAGCAAGGGAGAAGTTTCAGAGACTTGCAGGGGCATTTGCCCTACTTTTTGTAAGTCTAGTCGACTGGACTTGTCTTGACAGAAATAAAATTGTTACGGGATCTGTCCAATTGATTTGACTCAGAACCCAATCGATTGGATCGACGAAGTATGGGTTTTTAAACTCTGAGTTTTTCTGATTTGACCTCCAATACTTGTTATTTTATTGAGACTCTTGCTTTACTATAAATATAATATTTTAGGTTGAAAACCTAAGTCATCCAAGCCTATCTAAAGTAGAGAAGAAACTCTAGAGATCCAAGAGCTTTCATTGTTGATTGAAGCTTAAGTTTTGCTCTTGGATGCTCAAGATCCTGATCAAGTAAGTTCTATTATTTTGATCTTGAGTGTAGGAGAGTGTTAATCTCTTCATGGTTGAATCTTTTTCTTCTATGAACGATTAAACACCTTAGTTGGTCTATTTCATTACCTTCATTGGTAGTTGCCATAGTATGTGGATTTAGTGTGAACTCGTGTGGATCGAGTAGGCTGTGACTCGGTGTGCTTCCAAATCGGATTCGAAATCAAACCCTAAAGGCATTTCATGTGGTTCGAAGCGTGAAGATATAAAGCGACGTGATAAATTGACGGCTAGAGCTCATGTGGAGTTCGATTCGGTTGTTAGTCATAGTATGGGTAAACAGTCTACATCTCTGTCTTCTATTTGTGTTGTGATTTCAACTGGACATGGTCCCGAGGTTTTTTCCAATTGGGTTTTCATCGTAAAAATTGTGCTTATTGCTTGTTTGATTTTATTGTGTTATTGGCTAAACAGATTTGTGAAAAATATATCCTTGATATATTTAGATTAAATCTAATTAGACCAGTCTATTTACTTTCGCTTAAAATTTACATGCGATAGATCCCAGTTCACTGATCGAATAGATTTGAATACGTTGTTTAATTTTTAGTTGGTAATTAATTCAAATCGAACCTATTCACCCCCTCTAGGTCTTATTAATCCATATACTTGAATTTTTACTCTGAGAGCGCATGAATTCTTCTCTTTTGGGAGAACCAAGAGTTGCGATCTATTGATCAAACTCCTCAAAAATTAACTATACTTCTTCGAGGGGATCTCCCAATCTAGCCTCAGAAGAGTTCAGAGTCAAACTTCTAAATGCAAGATAGATTTTAAACAAAGGAAGAAAAACTACTAGCAAATAAGAGACATATCAGAAGACGTTTTTCTCAATAGTTTTTATAACGAACATTTCAGTTATTCAAAATTTTAAAGTTTTCGAGGTGGTTTACAGTTGCAATAGGAAATTATTTTTTCTTTATAGATTTTCACAATTAAATTGCATGTGACCAATTTTCTTACAATAATGACAAGTTATTTTAGTTCGTTTATTTTCTATCTGTAGTTCTTACAAAAGTTTGTTTCTTTTGAATGAAATTATTATTTTCTTTTATAAGGGGTTATTTATTTTGAGTTGAATTATCTTTTGCTTTTACGAAGACAATTTTTGAAAGAGTTTGTAGATGAATAATTAATGTATCCTAATCATCTTCTATCATTATAGGCTCTTCCCATAATTATAATATTTTCTAATTTTCAATTACCTTGAGTAATAATTTTTATTTAGGACATTTTTTATTTCTAATTCATTGTTCATAAGTTTTAGTTGAGAGATTTCATCTTGAAGAGATGTTTTATTTTCATTCTCTATTTTCTTTCTTTTTAAGTTTTTAGTTATTTTACAGATTTTTATAGTGAGAGTGGAGTTTTCATTTCTATGTTTACTTATTTCAAGTTTCTAGTTATCATAGATTTAACTGAAAGGAAACATGAGCAGAAAAGAAAGAAAGAAAGAAAGAAATGAAGAAGAAACTGAAAAAGAAGGCTGATAGAGCATTATCAAAAGGACAAAACCTGTTGGAAAAAAGAAAGAAGGAAAGTCAAGGAAATGGTGTCATCACCCTCGAAAAAAGTTGCAAAGAATTTTTAATCTCGGAATACCCTTATTTTCTAAACCTATCCTAAGCCTCAATACAACCTAAACAAGACCTATTTGATTCTAGGTTAGCACCATCATATAATGTGGAGAATGGAAAAAAAAATTATAGAGTTTGATCTGATGCTCCTAAGTGACATGATATTCCAATTATGAGATTTTCTGAATCTTCTATTATTCTCCTTTCGAAATAGTATATGTGAGATGTTTGTCAGTTTCAAAATATCCATCTCTTCACATATAACTTGAGAGAAAAGAATAAAATAATTTCCAAGTGCTTCACTTCTGAGTGATATACAAGTGAGAATTGAGGTCGAGACATAATCTCTGAGGTTATCGGAGAGTCGTTGCTGCCAGATAAGGATGATGTTGAGCACACACATGTGCTCAGTTTGAGTGATCTTTTGTTTAAATGTCCATTTGTAGACGTGTTACATTTTACTGACTAAGCTCTAATTTGTGAATGATATCTTGCATCCCTGAAATAATCTGACAAAATATAGTTTTTCTTAGTAATGTGAAAAAGCTTTTCAGCATATGCCAAGCCTTTTGAGCTCACTTATCATGTACTACTTGCCAAAGATTGGAATATGCTGGTTGGGGGTTGTGATATTCGCTAAAAAGTGTTTATTTTAAGCCACTATCCTTTTAGTGGTGTCACATTCTCCTACTTAAAACTTTTCTTTTCGTTGACTTTTCAACGTAAAAATTTCTTCCATTGCGTAAAACACATTCTTTAGATGAAAATCGACTATTCGTATGAAATATACATATTTCTGATAGTCTAATATAAAGTCATTTTGATTAAATCTCATTACGCGCTTCTGTTATCACATGGACACCATTTGGACAATTTTTATGGATGGCGGCGGGTCCACAACTGACCTCTAGAGCCTATGACTAAAGCTAAAGAGCCAATAAGCTAAAGACAAAAAGCTATAGGTCAAATGCGGGCAGAGTCAGAGGATTGAAGAACCAGAGAGATGACCAATAGAGTAGGAAAGTCAAGCCACGAGAGAAAAGACTAAGGAGATTAAAGCCTAAACAACTAACACAAGATGAAGGCTTGTTCAGTTGGTGAAGCTTGCAAAAGACCAAGAGACCAGGGTTCAAGACCCTTCGTTAGTATTTTTCTTTCCCCTCTCTAAACCGTCTCTCATTTCAATCTTAACCATCCGATCCTCTCTTCCATCGCCATCACTCTATCCCACGGCCCACCTTGGCTGATCATCATGACCCATCTCTCACCAACATCTTCACCATCCGATCATCCACCCGCTCATCCATTCGATCAACCACTAAATTCCCATCATCACACTCATTCACCATGCGACCGCCACACGATCTACAAGATAAACGGTTGTCCAAGAAAAAGTGATTTTAGCATGCATGGGTGGTGTGTCCATCAATGGTCCACCAAAATGATGGTCTAGATCATAAATGCATTAGAAATGTTGATTTTTCAAAACATAAAGATTTTATCTCGGATTTAAAAAGATTTTGGAAAGATATAATTAGTTTTGATTTTAAAAGAATTTTCTTTCATAAAAAGAATGTTTACCTTTACATAAGAGAGTTGACATGTGGTTTTAGAAATTCACAAGCTTGAAACATGGTAAAAATATTTTCTTTACAAGAAAAGTCCAAAACTTTGAAGAAAAATAAAATTTCTTACAAAAAAGAAATTTTATTTCTAATGAAACTTTCCAAAAAGCAATAAAAGGTGATCTTAAAATTGCAAAGATAGTTTTTGGAATAAAAATATTTTTAAAAAGATGGATGGGCATTAACCCACAAATGACACTCTCTCCCTATAAAAGGCCACTCATGGCTTATTCCCATTAGGTTCCCCCCTCTAATTCTCATCTCTTTCTTACCTTCTCCGTTGGCACAAAAGAAAAAAAAAACTAAAATAAAAATAAAAAAATCCACGTCTCTGCCTTTCCTTTTCCATCGAATGGCTCCATCATCTTCTTCTCAACGAAGGTCCAAGAACCATGGCTTGCTCTCCTCTTCTCATTCTCTATCTCTTTCTCTCTCTAATCTCTTCTTTTATTGCTTTCTAGTTAAGTTTTTATTAGCTTTATTTCTTTAAGCATTTTTAATTCAAGCATTGTAAGTTATAGTTTTTTTTAATAAATGAAGTTTATTTCAGCATTTTATTTTGTTATTGCATATTTATTTTCTTTTACTAATGTTGTAGATAATTCCCCTCCTATAAAAAAATATTTTAAAAATCATTTTCCACTGTTCTCATCTCTCCACCATTTTTATTATTTCCTTGCTTGTTTTCTTTAATGTTACTTCTCTAACCTGAGTGCGGATTCAACATCTGACTTACCCTGTTCGATCAAGAAATAAATTTTTGCAGAATTAAATAATCGGAAAAATAATATTGATTTAAGGGCTATCCGTGCCAACGACCGGAAAAACCTTGTTTCAGTCGTGCAAGTAATGGGGTATTGGGAACTAGAAACTGGATCTGAAATTAGACTATTTCTAAGTGGACCAATTGATTGTACACTAGGTCCAATCGATTGTATTGTCCGAATGGGTTTTCTGTTCGATGGTCCAATCGATTGTACTCAAGGTCCAATCGATTGTATTCTTGGAAAGTTATGTTCTGTATGGTCAAATCGATTGTATCAGAAGGTCCAATCTAAAGTACTATTCCTATAGCCACTAAGTCACTTATCCTCCTAAGTGAGCAAATACGATCTTTAACAGACAAAGAGCAATTACTCAGATGACTCATGTCGTCAACCGTCTAATTCTTTTAATCTTCGTCTTTTAGTCTTTATGTAGTTAGAGAAGTATGCGTACCATGACATCCTCAACGCCACACTAATGTTCGTAGGAACAGTTATAAGTATGTTTTATGTCAAAGGAATATTCGCCAAACTAGAATATGAAAATATTCTTTACACGGCCTATAGCCACCAGACGGTCTACGGGCACTAAACGTTCTTTGACCACCGGGTGTCCTGGGGGTCACCCAACAGTTCCACGCATCACCAGGTAAACAACACAACCATCGAGCGAATCGCAAAATGTCGAGCCTTGGCCAGTGAGGGTTTACCTTAGATTTGAGCAAAGAAGCCATTAGACGGGCCAAACAAGAGTCGGAGAGAATCTCCTTCGTAGAATGGAATATCCCCGAGAAGGCCGATCGGTGGTGTAATACCCCGAACTTTCGTTCTAGGGTATTATGGTTATTTCACAAAAAAATATTTAGACTTCTGTTGCTATATTTATGTTTAGATATCATGTATGAACATGTGTATCAATTTTAGTTGCATTCTAATAACTTCAAAAATTAGGATTTTGTGGGACTCGCAAGAGTAGACTAAAACTCTTAAAAAATTTATTCGACCTCCGATCGACGAATGGACAGTTCCGGCACGATTGTATACTTATATAGATCCTAAATATCTAATAACATGACAAACTTTATTTTCCTTATTTTTAGGCTAAATTTTATGTGGGACCAACGTCTTAGGGCTTATAGACCTTGTAAAGGGACTTTAAACTGTAACGAACATTTTTGTTAAAAAAATGTATTTTTGTAATTTTTGAATTTTCCACCATTTTATACTTAAAATATTAAAATTTATTTTTTTATAAATTTGAAATGAGTACGGGACCCACAGAATAAGTTTCGAGTCAATCCGACGAGAGGTTGACCCTTTTTCGAAACTTTGACCAACTGCTGAAATTTTGTGTATTAGAATCTTTTATTTAAATTTTAGGTATGTGACAAGTGTCAACATCTTATTAATTATGAACTTTTAAATTATATGATGTGATTGATATGAATTAATAAATGATTGTTGTGTATTAATATATTATAATGTATAGTTTAATGGTCATATATATTAATAATATCAAACCATCACATTTTGAGGGAATATATCATAATTGTAATTAATAACTATTTTAATTATTAATACATGTAATTGCATAATTAATTAAGTTATAATTGTTGGGTGGGCCCGTAAGGTCAATTTAAAGGCCTTTTGGGCTTAAGAATAACCTTAATTGAAGCTCAGTTGATATCTATAGGCCTTACACCCATTTTTAACCCATTAGTAATTTAAAATATGATTTTTAGAGGGTTGAAAAGTCACCCCTTTGAGAGCTACGAATTTCACCATTTCCCCATTTGTTGCTCAACAACTTGAGAGATACTCTTCCATTTCAAATTTCAAATCTTCTCTCCTTTGTATTATTTAAACAAGGCAACCCAATAAAGTTCTAATAGCAAATCTTTTTAGAGCCCATTGTAGTTTTCAAAATATTTTCATTTCTCATCAACTCTTTTCCCTTTTATCTCTTTAAGCTTTCATTAAAAATCTATCACTAAACTCCATTAAAAAAGTGAGAGAGCTTCGATTAAGTCTTCATTCGAACTCCGATCGAACTCGAGGTATAAGGGAGAATTGAATGGGACACCGAGTAGAACAACATACTCCGAGGATCGGAGAGTCCAATCCGACCACTTTCAAATTTGGAGAAAATTTTCATTTTTCAGTAAAGAGAACCAAAAAGGTGTGTGATAACCGTGAGTAGTTCTAACCATGTCTATTTTATCATTTCATAATTATTTATCTATGTGATGTATATGTTTAAATTATCTATTTTTCATGATATTTGAGTGATGTTGAGCATATGTGATTATTGCTTTTAATGGAACATGATGATGAGATGATATTTTTTAGCATGATTGGAGGAATTTGGTCATGATGGGTTTCCACAATGAACCTTACGGCCCTACCCTATGGAGAATCTCGATGTTATTAATTTGATAGATTTATATATCCTTTGGAGTATTATGATAGCCTATGGCCTCATTTTTTCATCGAGCATCTTGGGAGGGAAAGAGATGGAGACCCCATGTGGTTGATTATCTAAAATTAAGAAGGGCTTGGAGCCCTAGGGTGCAAGACCACAAACTTTATATTTTCTGCAGAAGGGCCCTCGTGTAATCGATCTCCCCATGGTAGGAAAGGAATTGGAGACCCGTGTGTGGTTTGAGTGAATGGGGGTGAGTGCATCTATTGTGCATGTTACCAACTTATTTATCTTTATTCATGATTTAAATTATTTAACATGTGTTTAGCATGATAAATTATTATGGCATTATAAAATACATGTCGGACTACTCGTGGTACACTGAGTCATTTTGGACTCACGGCGTTTGCTGATACATTTTTCAGATTTGACCGACGATGTCTATAAAGACTCGGACGACAGGATAGATCTAGATTTGGAGGATCTACACCATGAATTTTGTGACGAGGATGAAGTTTACACGAAAGAGGGATAGATAGCCTTAGACTCATTTTGGACACCTTTACACGTTTTGGTTATTTAAAATTAAAACAAGCTTGTTCTAGCTTGATTTTTGAGGGTTTGTCCTTATTTTATTTTATAACATGTTTAAGTTATTGTGAACATGATTTAATTGAATTTATGATATGATTCTTCATTATCTTTTTGATGATTATAAGCATGTGTTAAACAATAAAATGAACGTCTTAGTACAATCCCATTTGGACCGTTACACGTATCGATTTCCAAAAGACTTGGTCACCAAAATGTAACATGAGACAGTAAGTAGTTTTGTCTTGTGGTGCATTTTTCGATACCTAGATGTCAGAAATTAGTTTCTGAATGGGGACTTTTTGAAGCCCTTTGAGGTAGCTTTCTGGAACAGTTTCTAGAAGTCGGTCATTCGATTGGAATAAAAGTTATGATCGAAATACTGAACATATCTCGAATCTGCTAGATTTAAAGTTCTGATTTGCAGTCTGATTTAGGATATGTAGATGACCGTTCTAGACTTTGGGCCAGAAGAATGTTTCGAACAGCTTCAAGTTAGCTTTCCAAAAATCTTTACGGTTTTTGCAGATTTGACCTGTGTTAAAAGTTATGATCGAAACACCAACAATATATCAAAAAATCCTAAGTTTAGGTTCTATGTTGTGTAGCGATTTCGGAAGGGAAGTTGATTCTTTTTCAGATTTGTACAGAAGGAGTAATTGTAGATTATGCGAGACCTTTCCGAAAATATATGGCCCGTTCACAGATTCTTAATAATGAATGAGATATAGTCAAAACAGCGCATTGCTGCCCTGTTTAGACTTAGTCAAATTTGACTATTTTTCCTTAGCCAAATTTTGAGACCTGACCGAGTTAACTAGGTCGACTCGTACCTAGACCGTATGGACTTAGTAGGTTACCCTAGACGTGACTTAAGAAAATTAAATCTATCTAATTAATTCATAATGAACTTCACGTAGATTGTAGAACAACTTAGTTGATCAACATACTTAATTTAATAATTGGACGATCGTTTAGGATTATTCTAAGTTGTTTCCGCACCTAGACTTGTTTGACCTTATTTGATTTTCGAATGAACCTTAGTAGTCTAATTGACCAAATTGGACCACTAGGGGACGTTCATAGATCATCTCTAGGTTCGGGTACTGGTCGACCCACGAATTTTTGGGTTATATCTGGGTATTCAGAATCGGGGCGTGACAGGTGGCCTATAAATAGAAGACCAGTCCTCAATTAGAGGAGGTTTGGACCCTAAGAGAAAATAGCCCAAAAAGTGAAGAGATCAAGATTACTCAAACCCTTTCTCCCTCTCATTTGATCCAACTCAAGAACAACCCAAATCAACCTTGAGAAGCCAAAGGGAAGAGCATCAAACCTCTTCTATTTCTTTTCTTACTATCCCTACGAGTGATTTGAAAAATCTTTGTTGTCAATCCAGGAACTCTTGGTTCTTCTATAATTTATCTCGCTAGTTAGAAGTTCTCTGAAGACTAAAGTGTCAACGATCAAGTGGACTTCATCAACAAATCAAAGAAGAACAAAAGCTGAAGAAAACAAACCCAAGTGTTAAAGCTCACCTGAAGACAAAGTCAAGCTCAAGCACGAAGATTTGAAGTAGATATTCAACATACGTTATCACTCAACGAACGTTCAACTATCAGAATCTCGTGTTGATATTACTCAAGTACATCTAAGGGATCACCGCGCGTTGCTAGCGGCTCTCTATGACCCTAGATATCCTTTGCACTTAGTCCTAATTGTTTCAAGGCTATCCTAGTCTCATAGGATAAGTTTTGGTGATTTTTTTATTAAATTACTGAAGGGTTCAGCAAACTTGCCAATCGGACATTTTGAGTGGTCGATTGAAGTCTTCTAACTCTGAGTGGTCGATCGGCCAAATTGTGCAGCCCACCGCCCCTTCAGATTACTGTTACTGACCGGTCGACTGGTTAAAATGTGCGGTCAATCCCTCATTTACTGGATCTCATTTTGACTTTGTCTTTTGCGCGTATTTTGGCGCACTAAAGCCATTCAAATGACTCTTTTAGGTCCGTTTCTATTGTTTGGGAATAACCTTATATATTAAAGACTAAATCCATCAGTAGTCAACACCAATCAAGCTATCTCTTGGACTCCCATTCTTTGATTAACATCTTTTGAGTCTAAGAATTTGGAATTTGAGAGAGCTTCACCTGAGCAAACCTATTGTATCTTGTTATCTATTTGTTTGATAGACTACAATCTGTGTGATTCTTGATTCTCGAATAGAATAAGTTGAAGATTGTGAAATCTTTAGAAGAAGATGATTGCAGGAATCACACAGATTGTAGTCTATCAAACAAAGTATCTCTGTGATGATTCTTCTCTGAGGATTCTCCATTTTATCTAATTCATCGAAATTTAAGTGTCTCTATGAACAAACCTTTTAGATAGAATTCAAATTTATCAAAATTGGATATCTGAGATTGGTGGATGGGTTTTTATTCATTAAATTGAGTTGATGATTATGGAATCCTTGAGAAATCTATTTCTCTAAAATATTACGGGTCTAATTTGACTCTCTAGGCGGATCGAGAAGTGATTCTTGAATAGAATAAGTTGAAGATTGTGAAATCCTTTAGAAATCTTTTTCTCTAAAAATGCTACGGGCCTAATTTCACTCTATAGGTGGATCGAGAAGTGATTCTCGAATAGAATTAGTTGTGGATCCGTGAGAAGACTGCTTCTCTAAAAGTCTACTGACCTAAGCTGACTCTCTAGGTGAGCGGGAAGTGATTCTTGTTAGTTGAGACTAATGTTTATCTTAATTGTTTGATTATTTATTTCAATTGGATATGTTGTAATGCATGATTGAAATAATATAATATTACTCTTGTTGAGTATTGGACAGTGGATGTAGGTGTGGAGTCACCGAATCACTGTAAATCTTTGTCTCGTGTGATTGTTATTGTTTGCATATCTTATCTCAGATTTACCTATCTCTTTTCTCTGTGGATGATTTAAAATTTGGTCGATTGATCTTTTTTCGCCTTGTGTGATCATTAAATTTAAATCCAACTATAATCCGTAGAGAAATTATAAATGGTCCTATTCACCCCCCCAATAGGACATATCGTGATAATTAAAAGGGAAGTTCATGATCTGCCGTGGATATGCATTTTCTAACTTGAGTGTCGGAGTGCTTTTTGCAGGTACACCACCCCATCGCTCCGGAAGGAAGAGATCTTCATCATCGACAATGATTCTACAACAAAGGGGAGTTGCAGAGCGGAAGTCTTGAGGCTCAGTAAACCTTCTACCGCCATCCTCATGTTGGCAATAGTCTTCATCCTTGTGGGAGTTTTCTTTGTGGGAGTCGTCATCAGTTCCAAATCTACAAAAATGTTACTATGAATATGTCATGTCATTATATTAAAGCATTTATAGCCTTACCTACCTAGATTAGAGCACGTGTCACCTCAAGAAGTGTGTGGGCGAGATCCCAGATTTTACCCCCACATCTTTTGGCGTTGTCTATGGAAAGCGATGAGAAGATTCTCATAACAACGAAGGAGGCCACAATGCTCTGAACCATGGTGGTTACATGGAAAACCAGTGCACGTAGAAGGCAGGCCGTGGACCAGAATGCGGATTTGCGAGATACCCTTACCGAAAGAAGAAGAGTAAAAAATGTGCAAGAAGCTTAACAATAGGAGATCACACAACTCCAGAAAGAGAACGACAAACTCATGCGTCAGTTGGAAAAGTAATCTATTAATGTGGACTACGCTTCGGATAACAATGGCAAAAGACAGCCAAAGAAACATCGCAATGCGATGAAGAGTCATCCCCACAGCTCCAACTCAAAGGAGTCCGACCTCCGAAACCCCAGATTCAAGCGCAAAGGACTGAATGCACTGCCCATGGCATGGACTCTGAACGAGATCCAAGTTACTACAGCGGAAGCACCGAATCATCAGAGACCATAACACAGGGGCAGATAGCGAATTTGGTAGCCGAGCTACTAGGCAAGAAAGAACTCTAGTTGAGAAAATGACGGCTATTGCCACCAGCATATCCAGAGACTCACATTTTGTTGAAGAAATCCAGAAATACAAATCCCCGACCTTATTTTCATATCCAAAGTTTCCTACCTATGCAGGGACCTCAGATCTAGTCAACCACGTGTTGCGTTTTAGGAAAATAATGACCATGTGGTAGTTTGATGACTGGCTATTTTGCTGGATGTTTCCCTCAACTCTAAGTGAGGGGGCTCTCATCTGGTTCTACCAGTTGTCTCCAAGATCTATCCATGACTTCCCAGATCTGAGTACCAGGTTCATCACCTAGTCTTGTAACAAGCTCTATAGAAAGGATGTTGATGTGCTCTTCGATATCCGGAAATACCCAAATGAAACAGTTAGAGAGTTCACTAAAATGTTCCGAGCAATGATGATGACACTGGAACAGTGCGGCGATAAGCACGCTATCACTGCCTACATGAAATCCATCTCTGTTACATCCGACCTTTACCGGTCTCTCACCAAGAACCAACCAATAGACATAGAGGCATTGTTCAAAAGAGTAGAAACATATGCAAAGTTATTGGAGGACGACATCGTCCGACAAGGACAAAAGTCAGCCGTAGCTATTCACGAAGTGTCTGATTCTCCAAGAGAAACGAAAACAAAGAAAGGGGAAAGCAGAAGTACAAAGGAGATGCAGAATTGACCGTTGGGAGCTGTCAGAATGGGGGATCAGAGAGAGTTCACTCCTCTGAATACCCCTCTCAGCCAGGTACTCAAACTTATCAAAGGTGAAAATACTTATGATGGCCGCTACCCATGAATCAGGAGACCAAAGACACCAGAGATAGGAGCATGTTCTGTGATTTTCACAAAGATCACGGCCACGACATAGACAAGTGTTGGATCCTCACCGTGTTCAAGATCTGATTGAGCAAGGCTACTTGAAACAGTTCATAGCTCAGGATGGAGTACATGGACCACAAGCCGCGCCAAGGGCAGATGTACCACCAACACACAACCATAATGTGCCTCCACGGCATGGAATGATCATCGATGTCATACATGGCGGGATTCATAGACTTTCCCGAAAAGAGCAAGAGAGAGATGAGCGAGCTAAGATTCGGAAGTTTGAAGAAGCAAATGAGGTATACCACTTGGTCCAAGTGCCAAGACTCATTGAACCAGCGGATCGATCATGGAAGTAAGCATGGAATCTACCATCATTTTCTCATAACGAGGTTTGGATGGAGTTGAGCATCCTCACGAGGACGCGCTCATTTTAACCCTCCCAGTTAGAACTCATGAAGTGCGACGCATCCTAGTAGATCCCAACAATTTAGCTGAGATCTTGTTTGTAGGGGTGTGGTTGCCGTATTTTCCAGCAAGTCAAATATTGACGCGTGTTCCTGGCTCAACACGTGCGGATTCAAATAGATGACACGTGTTAATAGACAGCACGCGAAATTAAATGCGCCGGAGTCATCATCGGGAGCCATTAAAACTGCCCATCGTGTCGCATACCTTCCATTAATTGGAAATGCCATGTGTCATGATGGAATGATCGACACATAGAGGTGATGCTAACAGAATGCATTAACGTCTCAGCCTTGAATATGTCGGGAAGCATTCAATCTTGCCCGACACAATCATTGTTGACAATTCGGTTGCCGGGGTCTATTTCAATATCATCCCGACAAGACCAACAGACTTACTTGCCGGGATCTATTTCGATATCACCCCGGCAAGGTCCTATGATTTGTTGGATGACTGTGTCCCGACAAGATCAATGGCCTTGACGGGATCTATTTCAATCTCATCCCGACAAGATCAACAGGCTTGACGGGATCTATTTCAATCTCATCCCGATAAGATCAACGGGCTTGACGGGATCTATTTCAATCTCATCCCGATAAGATCAACGGGCTTGACGGGATCTATTTCAATCTCATCCCGACAAGATCAACGGGCTTGACGGGATCTATTTCAATCTCATCCCGGCAAAGCCAGATAAGGTCAAACGACTTACGTGGCAGAATCTCTTATGTACAAGGTAAGTATTCTGAACACAATCGATTTCTTGACTAATGAATAATGGCCACGTGGCAGCTAGTTGAATTATCACGAATTCGACATCCCCTTATCCGAATACCTGACACAAAGGATGCCACCTCAGTGTCGCTCCAGTTATTTCAGGTATAACCGAATCAAGGAAGTCAAGATATAACCATAAGATTCTGTTTTATAACAGAATCCATCTGAGTCATCGTTGACTGATAATGACTAGACATGTGGAAGGTGAGTCATGCCAGTTCTAAGGTTATAAATATGAGACCATCAGGACTGAGAAGAGGATCTTGCTCTTCAGATCCAGATAGCCTAAACTCTGAAACCTTTTTACTAATTTTCTAAAACCTGTTACATTTCCTAAAGCTGACTTGAGCGTCGGAGCCTTGTCAACAGGTACAACCAAATCTCATCTGGAGATCATCCTATCCTTCGCAGAGGAGAAAGTAGTTTCATCCTGGAGCATCAGAATCGTCCGATCATCACCAAAAACCGAATCGTCTGACCTCGAAGATTGTGTAGGTTAGATCAGATATTTTTCCCCCACAAGGGGCATATAGAAAGATGGGGCTCTCACCAACATCGCTGGAACGACCAAACATCCCATTGATCGGATTCAATGGCCAAAGGGTGTATGGTTTGGGAACAATCACACTACCTGTGCGATCTGGACTGGTACCACCATGACTTAGTTCATGGTCCTAGACACTCCGTCCCCATACAATGCCATACTAGGGCGAGGTTGGATCCATGAGATGAAGGCAGTTCCATCCATCTATCATCAGTTGATCTGCTTCACCCACAGAACCAGGAATGATGGAAATCAGAGGAGATCAAGTTTCCTCAAAGAAGTGTTATGCTGTTGTGCTCTACCCTCTCAGAAAGTAGCTCGCGGCTTGGTGAGCAGCCTACTGGCAAGCCTCCTGGAGGTGAGCAACCAGCCAACAGGCAGCCTATCGGACAATCTTCTCCAGTCATGTACCTTGCAATGATGACAGCCCCCGATATCTCTGAAGGTGGGCAGCCAGAAGACACCTTATCGTAGCAACCAAAGAGGCCTCTCCGGGGAAAACAAGATGCAGAAAATCCAAGTTGGGAGATGCCAAGAATAGAACCGATAGAAGAGGTGAACCTCGGGACCGAAGATGACCCTTGTCGATTCAAAGCTCACTTTAGAAGAAAAGGGAGTGCTCGCGGACTTCCTTCGGAAAAATAAAGGACATCTTTGCCTGGTCTTTTGAAGACATGGCAGGTATCAATCTAGAGATCTCTTGTCACAAATTAAGTGTCGACCCAAAGTACCCCGCAATGAAGCAGAAACCCCGACTTTTTTCGAATTGGCCCACCAACTCATCCAGTCCAATGACACGATTGAGTCAACTAAATTCGAATTTATATTGGTCAACATCCATTGATCCACATGCAAGGAGGGATGATAGGCTTTAAAGTCTGTCAAACTTTGGGCTGGGCTTCAACCATATCTTTAGGCCTACTAGATGGGCTGGATCCTATTTTTAGGGATGTATTTAACCTGGACTAGCTTGAACCTATTATTTAGGGCCAACTACCTGTATGACCCTTAAGTAACTAAGTGGCCAAGACGTTGAAACCTTGAGCTTGGGCTTATTAACAACTCTTGGTAGGGTTTTTAGAGGCTGCCCCTATGAGTAAAAGTTGGCAGTTTTATCCCATTTAGGGTTGTAAAAGGGCCAGTCCACAAGAAGTTTCTGACCTGAATTTGAATTGTATTATATTGGAACCTTGGGCTTGGGCTTACTAAAAAGAAAAACCCAGGCCTAGGACCAGCCCATTGACACCCTTACCCCATCTTCCCTCGGGTTTGCAGTTCAGCCTGAAGCGCATCGGTGTGGGATGAAGCCTAGCCCGTATCGATGGTAAGGAATAGAGCTCATATACTAAGGAACAGAGTGTCTAGTTGGTTAGGTTGCTGGGCCATACCCAATTGCAGCCTTAACTCACTAATTTACAATTCATGAGCTACAAGCATTCCAGTGAAAAATAAAACATACCCTCATCCTCTATGTCGGACACGTATCCCTGTTAGGGTATTCGTACTCCCGCAAGAGCCACTTGCATGCCTAATGTATAATTAAGGGCTGTGAACAGGATATTTGTCCACTCATAGCCGTCTAAGCTAGGGCTGCAACTTGGGTGGGCTCAACCTGATGTTGGGTTCAAGTTGGGTTGGCCCCTTCAGTACTTTGGTTGGACTCGAGCCTGGATTTTGACAATCCAATCAAAATTGGGTTGGGCTTGGGCTAAGGCTTTGGGCAACCCCCTCAATGATTGGCTCAGACAAGAAGAGATGGAATCTTGGCTCCTTTGCCCGACTTAACATCGGACGGGAGGGAACCAGTAAAAAACACTTCGACACTCAAGTAAGATGAAAAGAATGGGTGATTTGCAAGTATAGTTAATGGACTATGAAAAACTAAACTTTGATGAACTAAGATTTGATCAACTCAAATTCGATGATCATACCTTTACTGATGACATGTATTTATAGATTCTGAGAGAAGTCCAATCTTAGAAGAACTGAGACTGCAATGGAAACTTTCTATTCTATGTCTAAAAGGTTCCATTTCTAGGAGACTTTCTATTCTTGTCCTTGGTTAATTTGGGAAGTCTCATTCTTCATTACGTTGTTTAAAGGGAGTCTAACTTTGGAGGAGTTGAGCTCTTTCTAAACCTCTTCTGTCCATTGGCCTTAGCAAATACTTGGGAGGTTTTCCTTTGCATGGTCGCACCTTTGTGCTGACTCAGCAAGATTCCCACCACGCCAGAACGAATGTAGCTAGCATGGAATCTTGTTAGAATTTTTTTTAATGAATAAAAATATTGAATTAATTGGGTCCCTTGGTATTTAATTAAGCAAGGGTTCAGGTGTCACGTGCCATCCCACACATGTTCTTCGAGGTGTTGTCAAGTATCATTTAAACCTTACAAACTCATTTAAACCATGGTTTGAAAGCAACTGTTATAACTAAAATATATAACAGCCGTTATAACTGTAACGCACCAACCCATTACGTTGTATTGGAAATAATGCCCAAATCCGAAAAAGGAGGGCTTAGCTTTATAATGGCAGTTACATTATCGTGTTTTGGGAGCACAAAATTGGTAATGTGGAACCTTGCCCCCTAAATTATCCAAAAATGTGAACCCAACGACGACTTTTCTTCTTAGGACAACACGGCTATTAAAAAGCCGTGACCTCATGGTAGCAACACAGACTATCAAACAACTGAGTCATGGGTTCAAGCCTTAGCATGGTTTGAGTTGTGTGCTTCAAGAAGATGGCCCCACTAAGTCTTTCTAGGTAACTCAGATATAAGTGATGCATGCAGGCATGCATAACTGACCATATAGCAAACTTTTTAGTCCTGGAGCTGGAACTTCATTGAACAAAATACATTTAGGGCGCAAGATGAAAGGCAGAAATAAGAATTTCCCTTCTCTTTTTATTGCTGAAAAATCAGTCATATGTACACTGAATTAAGCTACAAAGTGCGCTTTCTATCTATGATAACATAAGCTTGACTCTGCTGGGCCCACACGATCTCACTATACTTATTAACCCTCAAGCAAGCTCCTTAATTCCTCCTTCAGATATTCACAAAGAAAACTTCCTTAAGAATTTCCTTCTTTTTTTTTTCTGTTCGTTCTTTTTTTTTGAAATTATTTTTTTGACAAGAATTTCCTTCTTTCCATACATATATCTACTAAAGATCTACACTCTGACTTCAACTATGTCACCATCCTTGAGCTTTGTATGTGGTAATGCAAGCTGACCGTTAACTAACACCAGCTTTCCCTCCAGTCCTACTCTTCTAGCAGCATCAGCAGCAGTGCTACCGGTTCTCATCCTCATTATCTCACCGTGGGGCCAACATACAATCACCACTTCACCAAAAACAATAGTATCAGGAGCATCATATGGTTTTACGCCATGCTTTGTTCCTCTGAGACCTGCTTCAGATCGCATGTGCTCCTCCCACTGAAGCATTGTCCTCAGTAGATTCACCTAGCATTAACAGTAGACATCAGTTTGCAGAACCTTCTGTCAAGAATGCCAATTCATAATAGAGCAATACTTTGGTGGGGACATCAACACGTCTGGAAGCTGTTCTGATCTCCGTGCCATGCACGTTGTGCACATGACAAGGGGTCAGGAGCCACTATTCAATAGGTCCCACCTGCAGATTTCCTAGGTCAAAATCAACCAGTTTAGATGATCTTAAACATCCGATCCACAGGTTATTTTTCGTCTTGGACAACCCACCATTTATCTTCCAAAAGATTGTATTAGATTGGATGGTGACCTAGGAAATCCACTATGTAGAACTCTATGTAATAGTGGCTCCAAACCCTGTGCATATGATCATTCTGGATTAAGTACTCATCTTCACACTTGTTTAAGTCTTGCTAAGCCTTACCATCCTTTTGTGTTAACAAGGAAATAAATCTGTTACCTTTGTTTGAGAAAGATATGAAAGCAAATGCAAGGGAGAAGCCGGGAAATATTTAAACGGGTCTCCTGTTAATACTAACCAAGACATCTGAGTTCAAAATGAGAGATATATTACACATGGTAAGGTGATTGTACACTAACCTTGTTATTGATGCTGGTTTCCGTGGGAGTGGAACTAGGAGAGTTGGAGCTTGACCTCTTGGAGTAGCTTAAATTTGATGGAACAGAAGCAACCTGTTTACCCTCAAAAAAAGCAGATACAACCACCCAGTACTCTGCTTCTTCTTGCTCCGTAAGATCAATTACCTGGATGAAGGTGGGCAGCAGGCGCTGAAATTGGTCTTGCTGCATAAAATGGAATATATGAACGGTCAATATGGTCCTTCAGAATATATTAAATTCTGTATGTTCTTGGGAATGCTAAGCAAGGTCTGCATGCTTAATTACTGTACTAACATTTTAACTGTTCTTCACATGAGCATATGATATTTAGGGACTTGTGCCTTCTATTTTGGCACAACACCATAATACCATGCGCTTATATCAATTTTCTGCAGAAGAATAATATAATTATAATACTAATATAAGAAAAAGTGAAAAGAAATTGAGCTCTTCGAGGAGATTGTCCTCCTAGACCACTTTGAGGGTGATCTACCAAATGAAAAAAAAGTAAATGCATTCTAGCCCCTTTTAATTACAAGATTACATAAATAACTCATCAACCATAACAAACCCTACTTGACAAAAACAACTTAAGACTCAAATATGGAAACTAGCAAAAAAAAAAAAAACTCCAACTAAATATAACTTCATTCAAATCAAGAACTATGCACAGGCATACTATGTCGGTTAGTGTCGGCAGCAAAATTTAATTGCCTAAAGAAAAAGGAGCGCAGAGCACCATGCATCGTGAAGCACAGGATCAAGCAATCCAAGAGGCAAATAAAGAGCACCAATAAGGAGGGTACACTGGGGACCTGTGAAAGCTCCACCTCCAGCCTTACAAACCCATAAACACTGCAAAAAGCCAGTAAAGCTGGCAGTGGGCTTGCACACAGCCCAAGAGATTGGCAAGCAAAAGGTGAAAGAAACTCGCGGTGGAGCATCCCTAAACTAGTAAGGACGGTCCTGATCTGTCCAAAAATCTCCCCAGATCCCCACCAGACGGTAGGGACCCCAACAGCCACCCAAAAGTTGACATGTGGTACCTGCAGCGAGCTCAATTAAAAAAAGCTCTATAAAGCTCTATATCTGACGGTGGAGACCAAGAACTCAGGGGCGAGCCAATAAATGGCTGCCACATGGCAGAAAGATAAAGATGGACTTGAATGAAAGCAATAAAATCCTCCTCATGAGAGTTTTTCTCCACAAAGAAAGGTACATACAATCTCCAATAAGAAGAAAAAGACATGTGCCATGCATCCAAGAAAGGAGGTATAAATGAAATCCTAGAAGAGTCCTTGTACTTGATTCTGCCTTATGATTGGCTAGTCAAGTAAGAGTTGAACATCAAGTACAACTGTCCAACTCTGACACTCATCTTAATATAATAAAAGGAGATGTAAGGATTTAAAAGGCGGATTAGATGCATTAAGAGACAAGAGACAAATTAATACACAAGGGAGGAAAAGTAGAGGAAAAAAGAGAGAACACCAAGATAGGACAAGTGTTTAAAAAGGGAGAAAGACATAACCAATGGCATTGATCAAGTAGAAAAGAACGCCTTTCCTACTATCGTGGCATTCCTTTCTCTATGTACTCTCACATATCCCATATGTGGGATGAACTCCACACATTTCACAGACTCTATTTGTTGCTTGTACATGAGCACACATCTCCAAATGTTGGATGTAAAATCACACGTAGTTTCTTCATAAAATGCACCATATTCTCAAATGAAGGTACCATTAAATGTGAGGGTACTCCATAAAAACAATCAAATGTATAGTTTAAATCTCATACATAGGATACTCGATGATGAAAACCACACAAACGTGGCCATAGTAATCTTATATTTAATGAATTGATTGTATACATGAATAAACCATCAAAACATGGGTAACATCACATATGAACCACACAAACGTGGTAACATCATGTATAAACTAGTGCATTTGCAACACTGGAAGGCAAGGAAACATAGGAGGCAATACTAACGAAATTCTAATAAGACGAAGACAGAGACTGATAAGAGACATAATGAGAGATAGGGTGTTCTGTACAAGTACGTACACCCTTCTGAAGTGCAACAAGGAGATCCGTATCAGTACTCATACGTCCCTCAGAGGTAGGAGACGCATGTGGCTCAACAACAGAAATAGGAACTAAAGTAGGGACAGAAGCAATACCTGAAACTGGATTCGAGGGGAGACTCGCAAGCGTAGGGTCAGTGGCTTGTCCTTTCTTCTTGGTTCTGACGTAGACACGCACGTCTACTGGAGTAGTAGAAGTGTCATTGTCAATCATAGGCTGAGGACAGGCATAGAAATGGCGACACTCTCTTCCGCACTGTAATGCTCCCCCTAAAGAGAGGTCATGTCACCAAAGAAAGGCATGGACTCAGCGAAGGTGACATCCATAGAGATAAAATGATGACAGGTGGCAGGATGATAACATTTGTACCCCATTTGATTAGAAGGGTACCCCAAGAAGACGTATTTCAAAGCCCGTGGATCTAACTTGTCCTGAGAAAAACGATGAACATGCTCATAGCAAACACACGCAAAGACTTTCTGAGGGAACAACAAAGCCTGGACAATCAGGAAGCAGGAGAGAAAGGGGAGTCTGAAATCCTAAAACACGAGATGGTACACGGTTAAAAAGGTAGGCCGCTAGTAAGATAGACTCAGACTAATAGTGTTTCGGAACTTGCGTACCCAACCGAAGAGCACGCTCAACTTCAAGAAGATAGTGATTTTTGCATTTAGCAATCCCATTTTGCTAAGGTGTGTAAGGACAAGAGGTTTGATGAACAATGCCATGAAAGGCAAAATAGGATTTAAGGCCCCCATCTAAGTATTCTTCTCCCCCCCCATTGTCAGAGCGAAGGTCCTTGAGAGTGGTATGGAACTGAGTGGAAACCATCTTATGAAACTCTTCGAAAATGGTGAACACTGCATCTTTGGTTCTCATGAGGTACACCCAGGTACAACTACAAAGTACTGATATCCAAATAAAGAAGTCACAGGCATAGGGCCCCACACATTAGAATGCACAATGGAAAAATGAACAATACTTTAATTCTCACTAAGAGGAAAAATAGAACGACAATGTTTTGCTAGTTCGCACGTTTCACAAAGAAAGGGAACTGCAGAAAAAGAAGAGAAAGCATAGAAGACATAGTTTAAGACAGACACTGGGACATGTCCAAGCCGGTTATGCCAAAGCATTAACTGGTCTTTATTGACTCGACTGCTACTACTGATGCTGGACTGGTGTGCAGACGAAGAGACTAAAGAATCCAGGATGTATAAACCACCATCCTCACGTCCATTGCCAATCGTCCGTCTCGACTCCAGATCCTAAAACACACAGTGAGAAGGAAAAAACGTTACACTACAATGACTTTTAATAAGGCTACTAACGGATAATAAATTAGTAGTGAATTGAGGAACATGGAGAACAGAAGACAGAGGTAGAGCTAGAGAGGCATGAACCACCCATTTACCAGAGATAGATCAATAGGTGCCATCAACTATCAGAACTTTATCATGACCAAAACAAATACCGTAATTAGAAAAAACGGAGGACATACCAGTCATGTGATTAGACGCCCCTGAATCGACGATCCAAGAGAGACTGGAAGGAACAATAGAGGTGGAAAAAGCAGACCCAGTACCTATGTAAGCAAAGGCAGAAGTGGAAGTGGAAGCTTGGTCGTTGAGTTGGGCCATCATGCGGCGAAGTCGCTTGAGATCTGCAGGAGAGAATGAGTCCATGTCCTCAGAGGAGGTAAACCAGGAGGTGCGGTGTCCTGAGTAACTGAGTGTGCTGCATGAGAGCCCTGTTTAGCCGGGAGACGCTGATGAGAATTCGGGGCTTGTCATGGGGGACGTCCATGGAGCTTTCAGCAAGTGTCCTGAATATGGCCTATGCAACCGCAATGATCACACTTGGGTCGACGCAGGAGAGAATGAGTCCATGTCCCCAGAGGAGGTAAACACAGGAGGTGCGGTGTCCTGAGTAACTGAGTGTGCTGCATGAGAGCCCTGTTTAGCCGGGAGACGCTGACGAGAATTCGGGGCTTGTCACGGGGGACGTCCATGGAGCTTTCAGCAAGTGTCCTGAATATGGCCCATGCAACCGCAATGATCACACTTGGGTCGTGGCAATGCGTCCCCAGGTTCCTTCGGACTCGATTTCTGGCCCTTTTGATTGGCAGCAGCCAGGGGAATGGTCTTGAGTATCACTCCTACTACGGAGTTGCATGGCTAAGCAACTGTCCCCCCCCCCCCCTGAATATAAGCATATACCTGTGCTAGAGAAATGGGGGCAGGTCCCCATCAAGAATCTGAAAAGGAGTTCCCTCAAAGCTATGATGAAGGCTAGAGAGGAATTGGAAGATCCGGGAACGTTCAACCATAGCCTTAAAGACCTTGACATCATCTGTGCACACGGGAGAGTAGCTCTGGTAGTGATCGATCTGCTCCCATTTGCTTCTAAGCGAAGCGTAATATGTACACAGCTTCATCCATCCCACCCCCCTGACGAAGACATGCAATCTCTTGTTCAAGCTCATAGAGCTAAGCAAAATTTCCTACATGGGAATATGTCTGAGATACGGCATCCCAAACATCTTTGGCCGTTGATAGGAACATCAACTCTTTGCTGATCTGGGGTTGCATCGAATGAAGGAGTTGGGGCATCATGGTTAAATTCTCCATAACCCATCTCCTGTGAGATTTGCCCATCAGATCCAGTTTTTTGGCAACACCGTCAGATACTCATTGTAACCACGTCCCCCGATGTACATGCGAGTGGAAATCTTCTATTCCAGATAGTTTGTGATAAGTATTTTTCTTGTGTTGTCAATTCCAAAACAACCATGCGTATTTATGTAACCTTTCTATTGGTCGATTGTCGTGGACTTGGGAAAAGCGTGTCTCGATGATTCCGAGATTGGCTGAGGCGATCCCTGATGTGCCGTGGGGACTTGAGTTCGTGGACTTGGAAAAACCTTCAGAAGTCCACTTGGACATAATTGGAACCCCCTTATCCTATCATGAGAAACCCCCATCAGTAGAAGCCCTAAATATATAAAAACATCAGAGTCGTCGACCGGGCTCCAACACAGGGCGACCGGTGGAAAATATTGAGATCATTAACTAGTAGGTTTCATCCTAAAACTATTGCCATAGAAGAAAGTAAAGATATAAATAATATTAAGATAGAAGATTAATAAGATCTATTCAAACATTTGAATTAAAACTTCAACCCATTACTAAAAATGGAATTGCTTTAAAAACTTCTAATTTTGATGACTAATGAATTTGATGATTTAGATGAGGAAGTTGCTCTAATGGCTAAAAGATTTAAAAACCTTTTTAGAAACACAGATAAAAGAAATCTTATAACTAAAAGAAGAAAACCCTTTAACAACTCTAAAGAAATCACTAAAGAAGAAATTCAATGCTATAAATGTAGGGGCTATGGTCACATTTCTAGTGAGTGTGCTAATAATAATAGAAAATATAAAGCTATGAAAGTTACTTGGGATTATAATTCAGATAATGAAACAAACTCTTTAATGAAGAAACTGATCAAATGAAAGCTTTAACGATAAAATCTAACTTTAATACTATTCCATTTTTAGAAAAAGAAGATAGTAAAATTGATATAGAATCTAGTAATGGAGATAATGAAGACCTACAAGAAGCATATAATAACTTATATCAAGAAAGCATAGAACTTGCTAAACTCCGTGATAATCAAAAACTTGAAATAAGTAAACTTAGTGACGAAAACTTTACTCTCACCATAAAAATTTGTGGAATGACTAAAAACCTAAAAGGAAAAGAAGTAGAGAATAAAAATGAAGCATCTCTTCAAGATGAAGTCTCTCAACTAAAATTTATAAACAATGAATTAAAGATAAAAAATAGTAACTTAATAAAAACTATTACTCAAGGGTAATTCTAAATTAGAAAATATCATAACTATGGGAAAAGTCTGCAATGATAGAAGAGGATTAGGATACATTGATAATTCATCTAAAAACTCTCCTTCAAAAACTATCTTTGTAAAAGCAAAAGTTAATTCCACTCAAAATGAATAACCCTTTATAAAAGAAAAGAACTATAAACAAACTTTTGAAAAAACTTCAGTTAGAAATACTCTAAACATACAAAATAAAGTTACCTGTCATTATTGTAAGAAAATTGGTCATATAAAATTTAATTGTGAAAATTTAAGAAGGAAAATATTTTACAAAAGAAAAAGGAATTTGGAAGTAAAAATCAACTAATTAACAAAATAGATTTAATTAACCAAGAAGAACTTTTAATTAGACAAATTAACATCTTAAATATTGAAGCTTCTAAAGTACATAAACAAATATATTTCATATGATTTCCTATTGCAATTGTAAACCACCTCAGAAACTTAAAAAACTTTGATAACCGAAATGCTCCTTGCAAAAACTATTAAGGAAAATATCTTCTTGCAGTCTATTTATTAGTTGCCTTTTCATTTTAAAAACTGTCTTAAATTCAGATGTCTGACTCTGTGAGTTCTTCTGAGGGTGGGTTGGGGGATCCCCTCGAAGAAGTTTGGTTAACTCCAGAGGAGTTCGACCATTGGATCGCAACTCTTGATTCTCCAAAGAGAGGAGAATTCATCCGGTCTCAAAGTACTCAAGAGACCACTCCTCTTTCAGAGGATCGCATTGTCACCAGTGTGAGTAGAGCATGGCTCTCAGCTCAACAGAGTGAAACTCCTGAGCCCAGCTTGGTCTCCACCGAAATCCCTCAACCTGATGATGAAGCCACCTCCAGAAGGATGCCTACCATCCCTATAGAATTCACCACTGAGGATCTGGAGGAAGCCGGAGACAATTTGATTTCTTCAATTACTTGAGTCTTCTAGTTTAAAAACCCATTAACTCTTTTCTGAAATCAAGCGATATAAAACTCTACTAACGGATCATTGGATAACTGTAATAAACCTGATATCTGCTCTCACAAAAACTTCTAACTTTAAACTGTTTACTGATAAACTATTAATAGGATAAAACATTTAAATCTCTACATATCTAAAACCTTCTTGATAAGTAGACTTGATTTGTTGGTATATTTGTCATGAAAGGGATGGCCACCGGTGTGGATAGATTGGGCGACTGGCCTATATGGGCATGGGTACACTTTTGGATGACTGCATCGGTCGACCGTGCTCTGCAAACCCGCGATCTCGAACCCAAAGCGATGAGATAGGGCTAAAACCCCCAAATATTGCCATTTCCCTCATTCTCAACCCTCTAAATCCCTCTCTAGCACTCCCCCATCCCTCAAAACCCCTTGAAACTCCCTTTAATCCACCGATTTCTTGTTAGAAATCCAAAACCCTTGAATCCCATTTTGCCACAAATCTAGCTTTTTCCTCCAAATTCATGTCTTCACGAAGCAAGAGAGGACGACACTTGGAGGGGATGCATGACTGGGAAGAACATCCACTCTTCATCAACGAGCAAGCAAGGCAACAATACAACCGCAAAGGAATCAATCGGGGGGTCACCATGGAATAGGATGTTCTCATCGATCACACCTACTTAAGACAAATCCGTGCAACTTTTGACGAGATAGGATGGACTCCCCTTCTCGATTTCAATGTTCTTGTTCTTCCCGTGCCTGTCCATCATTTTTATTACAATATTCATGCAAATTCTACCAATCCCCGTTGTTTTAAAACAATGGGAAGGGGTGTAGTGATGACCATCACCCCGTATCTGATCTCCTCTATCATTGGGATTCCTCATCCCAATGCTAACAGGCCTTAGCCCCTGCTTTGCCTTTAGATAACAAAGCTTAGATCATGGTGGATCTATTTATTGAACTGTTAGGATGAAAAACTTTTTAACATCAAAGCCGTCCTTCTAAATCCCCTTTATAGAGTTCTTTATCTCATCATCTCCTACAACCTGATTCCCAAATTAGGTCATCGAGATGAGATTAGCTCTACTGCCCTCTACATCATGCATTGTCTGATGTTGTCCGCCCCTCTGGACATTCCGTACATCATGTACCATCAGATATTAGAGGCTAGTGACTCTCCTATATCCACTAGGGCCCTCCGTTATGGATATCTGATCACCAGGATCATTCATCACTTTTCTGTTCCCACACTAGAGTTGGACCCTTTTGACTATCCGTCCAAACCCATCAATTCGGTCATTTCAAAAATGCATCTTGGGAGAGATCATCCTGCCTCATCCTGTCCTAGATCCAGACTATCAATAGGACCTACCACCTCTTGTCCTAGATCCAGACCATCGACAGGATCTTCGTCCTCTTCTACTCTCGCTACCCTTCAGTCCATAGCAGATTAGATCACCTCCATGACTCAGGTTACGGGAGCTCTTCGAGGATTTTTCATTTCTGGCTTTCACGGATAAAAGCACGACAGCAGAGGATGCTCGCCTAGATGAGGAGCCAGTACCCTGATTTTCCTCCATCACCAGAGGACTTTAGTGGAACGTGGGATCAGCCAGTCGGAGGAGAGCCAGCTAAGACGAGGCGCAAGACGGGACAGAGATCCTAGATGACGAGGATGATGATCCGTAGACTATTTTCTGACAGTTGTTGTTTTGTGTCATTTGATTTATTTGTTGACTTATTTTGAACCACTGTGGTCACATGTTATGTACTTCAGGCTATTTTGTCTGTAAGGGGCTTCAGAACCTTACAACATTTATATTTTATGCCATATTTAATATCATGTCTTATATTTCCTATATTTGATGTCTTATGTCATATTTGATGCCATCTCTCTTTGGATTATCTCTTTTGTCAATTTATGACAAAAAGGCGGAAAATTGAACAATGGTTCTTGATGTGATGTGGCAATGTGGATTTATGATCATAATTGAGAGAGGACTTGGTAGACCAACATCGGAGGACTTGGCAAACCTAGAACCAGTTCTGGTAAAACCAAATATTGAGGTAGCTTGATCTCTTTTGATCGTCTCCAATGTCCCCAAATCCTATTGGTCTGACGCTGTGTTGACTGTTGCCTATCTCACTAACAGAATGCCATCTCATGTGCTTAAATTCAAGTCTCCTCTTTAGGTCCTTTCTCCAAGCGCTCCCTTATTTGCAGTCTCTCCTCGCATCTTTGGGAGTGTATGTTATGTACATATCCTGAGTCCCCATCGTACCAAACTTGATCTTAAAGCGCTGAAGTGTGTCTTCCTTGGTTACTCCTCTACCCATAAAGGGTACAAGTGTTACCATCCATCCTCAGGGAAAAAGTTTGTGTCTATGGATGTCACCTTTCGTGAGGAACTACCTTTTTTTCCTCCGCCTCTCTTGAAGGGGAAAGTAGTAGTGAAGAGAGATGGAATGTTCCTCTTCCTACTATATCCCTATCTCCTCCCCTAGCATTTGAGAGGTCTCCACTTACTCAAACTACTAGTGTGATTGATAGTGCTCCTAGAGCTCAAAAGGAGCTCAAAGTCTATAGCAGAAGGGAGAGAGCTACAGCTAATCCATTACCAGTGGTACCATCCTTGGATCCAGGTAATCCTTCCTCTCTCTCTATACCTGTCATTTCCCATTCTACTAATGATTCTGATCTTCCCATTGCTTTGAGAAAAGGAACCAGGAGTTGTACTCAGCATCCATTGAGCAACTTTGTTTCATATGATGCCTTGTCCCCTCATACAGAGCCGTTGTCACATCTGTTTCCACTATTCATACTCCCTCTTCCATTGCAGAAGGGTTGGCATGCTATAGATGGAAAGCTACTATGGTAGAAGAAATGAAGGCCTTGGACAAGAATAAAATATGGGAGCTCGTCGACTTGCCAAGAGGCAAGACGCCTGTTGGATGCAGATGGGTGTTCACAGTGAAGTACAAGGCCGATGGTTCAGTGGAGAAGTACAAGGTGAGACTGGTAGCCAAGGGATATACACTCAGACCTAAGGGATTGACTATGTGGAGACCTTTGCACCTGCGGTAGATGAACTCCATCAGGGTATTGTTGTCCCTAGCAGCAAATCAGGCATGGTCTTTGCATCGGTTGGATGTAAAGAATGCATTTCTTCATGGTGACTTGCATGAGGAAGTATACATGGTACCTCCTCTTGGATTCACCCTACCAGGTAACAGCAGTAAGGTGTGTAGACTGAGGAAAGCCCACTATGGACTTAAGCAATCTCCGAGAGCATGGTTCGAGAGGTCCACCCTCGTAGTGAAGAAGCTGGGTTACACTCAAAGTCAAGCTGATCACACTCGATTTGTGAAGCATCTAGGGAAGAGAACCACTGCCCTCATCATCTATGTTGATGATATCATTCTTACAGGGAATGATGCAGAAGAGGTGGCTAAGCTTAAGAGCCATCTAGCAGGGGAGTTTGAAACCAAGGATCTAGGACCTCTCAAGTACTTCCTAGGTATAGAAGTTGCAAGGTCCAATCAAGGGAACTTCATCTCTCAAAGTATGTCTTAGACCTACTGAGAGATTCAGGCAAGTTGGGAGCCAAGCTAGTGGAGACACTTAGGTCCCGTTTGGCAAACCAGTGGAAGCAAAAAGATACTTCTAAATTAAGTTGCTGAATTTAAAAGTTACTATTTGGAAGCAAAAGTTTGTTTGGTGAAACGCTGACTTATAAGTCAAAAAGTGAAAAAGTTAGTTTGGCATGAATTAAGTCAAAAAGTCATTTTCTTATAATTTTATATCCATATTATATTCTAATAAACCATTAATAAAGATCATAAACCAATATCACATGTGTCATTTTTTTTTAACTATAAATGGTCAGTAATAAACGACGCAGCAGGTGAGTCATTTTATGGGTAATTATTTAAAAAAGAAGAGATGGTCCGTTGACCTGCTCCTCAGCAAACCATCCCTGCTTTTTCTCTCTTCATAAGATGTTTTCTATCTACATTTCATAATGTGAAGTTTAGTAAATAGAACCTAAACACAAATTTCTTCGAAAGACCATTTCATAATAATCACAAAATCTAACCATATGAAAACAAGAAAGATGCATGATTCTAAGGAGTCTAACCATAGGAAAACAAGGTTTGCAGCAATGGCTTCTATAAATCAAACCAAAGTAACTAACAACTACTATCTGTGGTGGAATGTGATGTAAAATCTAACCAATACTATTTATGGTAAGTCGGATTACTGCCATATTATGGCAAAAGTGTTTTTAATCTATAATTGTGATGTAATTTTTTTTGTATCTATTTGAGCCAAGGGTAAAATTGGCATTTGAAAAAATTCACTTAAAATTAGAAGCATCGGTTCCGCAAAAAATTTTTGGCTTTTGCTTCCACCAGAGCAAGAAGCAAAAAATATTTGCTTCCACAAAAAGCAAATTTGACTTTTGAAAAGCAATTCCAAAATGGATACCCAAACAAACTTTTCAACTTTTTTGCTTTTGGAAGCAAAAAAGCAACTTATTTCGGTGTTGCCAAACGGGCCCTTATAGAGTAGAATCACAAGTTAGCGGATGCCAGTGGTGAACCACTACAGGATGTAAGGAGCTTCCAGAGACTTGTTGGGATATTGATCTATCTCTCCATGACTAGACTAGATATTGCCTATGCAGTAAGTGTCATCAGTCCATACATTCACTCACCCCGAGACATTCATTTGGAGGCATCACATAGGATCTTGAAGTATCTCAAGTTGGCCCCTAGCAAAGGTCTTCTGTTCAAGAAGAATGGCCACATGCGAGTAGAAGTGTACACTGATGCAAATTGGGGAGGTGCCAAGGTTGATAGGAGATGTACTTCAAGTATTGCACCTTTGTTGGGTGCAACCTAGTCACTTGGCGCAGCAAGAAGCAGCCTGTAGTTGCTAGATCCAGTGCAGAGGCAGAGTTTAGGGCAATGGCCCATGGCTTATGTGAGATGCTCTGGTTGAAGATGTTAGTTGTTGAACTTGGCTTCCAGTCTTGGGGTCTGTGAGCCTATACTGTGTTAACAAGGCCGCCATCAATATTGCCCATAACCCAGTTCAGCATGATCGAGCCAAGCACATTGAGGTGGACTGCCACTTCATCGGAGAGAAGATTGTATCTGGGGAAGTATGTACTCCCTTTGTGAAGACAGATGAACAAGTTGCTGATGTCTTCACTAAGGGAGTTCCCAGTTGGCAACTTCACAAGTGTCTATGCATGTTGGGCATGAGAGATATATATGCACCAACTTGAGGGGGAGTGTTATCACATACATATTTATACGTATTAGGGTTAGTATTGTAAATACCTCCCTTTGAGGGGTATTTTTGGTATTTGTAATGTTCTCCATATAAGATATGTGGAGTCATGTGACATCATATGACATCCTTATCTTCTTTCTTCTCTTCTCTCTTCTCTCTTCTCTCTCTCTTCCTAAACCTAATCCTGACCCTAAAATCTCATATTCAACTGTTATGTCATGGCTTCAAGCAAAGCTTATTTCTAGCTGTTGGATTTTGAGATTTTATTGCGAAATTCTAACTACTAGATATTAGCAATCAAGCTGATTTTTGGTGTATGGGTTTACCAAGAAGTGGGCCAAACATCCATAAGGTTAGTGGGATTGAAAGACGGCTTCATGTGGCCTTTTGGGAGGGGGAAGACTTCAAATTATGAGGGTCCGAGAGACAACGGATATTTTTCTGAACATTTTAGGGTTTAGTTGGTGTAGAATAGTGTATATAAATCTTTGATGACGCTAGGCCACGTGGCAGCATCTTAGAGACCATTGACCGTATGGATGTTGGTACCATCCCTAGTTAGGCCTACTTACAGAAAATCAGCCGGATTAGTGAGCTTTAGCCTTTGGATCTGAGTATCCCAAATAAAGTTTGAATCCCACGGTTAACAAAAAACCCATGAAAAGGACTCCAAACCAACGGTTAGAATCACTAATCAGGATGACTTTTGGTCCACCGGTTCTTCTAGGGATGGACCAAACATCCATATGGTCATTAGTCTCTAAACTTGCTCCACGTGGCTTATATTATAGCCGTCAATAATATAAAATGGTAGTTTGAATTAAAAAAAAATTTCTTCATAATAAAAAGAGTAAAGCACCACCTGCCTGTTTCAACAGAGAAAAGATCGCCAAGAGGGAAGGAAGAATAAGAAAAGAAGATCGCCGCTCACCACTCATTGAGGAAGAAGAAGATGACTCACCACCGTTCATTCTCTCTCTCTCTCTCTCTCTCTCTCTCTCTCTTCTCGCTCATACACATTTTTTTTTAGATATCTCTCCAGTCTCCTCTCTCAATCTCTTGTAGAAAATCGACTTGTTTGGCTTGGAGGGCTTGGGTTGCTTTAAAAAGGGGGTGAATTATTGTTGAAATTATTTTTGATTTGAGGCCTTTGTTTTGGGTAGAAGTCGTGCATGAAAGGTACAACACCCATGACCCGAGTCGCGCCGCATGTTCAACACCCATGAGTCGTGCGCAGTCTCATACCTTTTACTATTCGTTGCTTTATCTCTCTCTCTTTTCTGAATGTTTCACTTTGTATCGAATTGTCTCGGTTTGTCTCACTGAGACAAAGCGAAACAAACCGAATTTCGAAACTTACATGCATGTTTCATTTTGGTTCTGTTAAAATCTGAAATGTTTCATATGAAACATTCTGAGATTTTAAACTATGCTCATACCAATCCCTACCCTACCAAAGACTCAAATACGGATAATAGCAAAATCTAATACTTCTATTAAATACAATGTGGTTTGTATTGGATTTGTCTCATTCATGTTGTTATGTGATCTTTGTGAATAGCTATGATGAATTTACTTTGCTTTGCTTTTATATCTCCATAACTGTCTTTAAGCAATTCAAGGTGTCATTTAGCATACTTTGAATCAAAAGTTTAACACTTTTTAAAAGTATAAATCTAAAGAGTTTTTGTTTTATTTCACTGTAAAGCAAATGAAAAAGGACACCGGGTCGAAATGGAAACAGACTTTTTGAGAGAACTGATAGGCCAACAAGTTCATATGAGTCTATTAGGGTCATGTACGTTTGTATTATGTATAAGAATACATAAATGGAAGGAAAATCTAGACAATACCATTTGTATGAAGACATGAAGGTAAAGTTCCTCAAAAGAACATAAGTAGTTTGATGGTGATGTATTTTGATGCAGTGCAAAAGATTCCCTGCTATGCAGAAAGAATAATGGTAAGGTACTCGATCAACATCAGATCCTGGGTTTCTTATGTAACAAGAACAATGGAACGCAAAAGCACTTTGGTCATTGTTGGAGCCGAGGTTTCTTAAAGGGAACTTGGCTAAAAACCTCGTTTTCACAAAAAACATTAAAAAATTCTTGAAGGAATTAAAAAGCCTGAAGGAAAATTTTCATTCACTATATTCGAAAGTCCCTATTACATTACAATGGGTTTGCGCCAGGGATCAACCCTAAGTCCATACCTTTTTGTACTAGTAATGGATGAATCATTGCACATATTCAAGAAGAGGTCCCTTGCTGTATGGTATTTGCAGATGATGTAGTGTTGATTGATGAGACTAGGGAGGGTGTAAATAAAAAATTAGAACTATAGAGGGAGGCTTTAGAAACTAAGGTTTCTAAGATAAGTAAGACCACGATTGAATACATGCAATGTAATTTTGTATAGATACTGGTAGGGATGATCCATTAGTTATGTTTCAGGGACAAAAAATACCTGAAAGGAACAGATTTTGTTACTTAGGTTCAATTATTCACAAGGATTAAGAGAGAGGTGACGATGTGACACCCATATAATTAGTGTTATATGGCTAAAGTGGAGACGTACTTCTGGAGTGTTATGTGATTAACAAGTACCCATCAAGCTAAAAGGAAAATTCTACAGGACAGCCGTGAGACCAGTTATGCTTTATGGAGCTGAACATTGGACAGTTAAGAAACATGTTCATAGATTGTGTAGTAGAGATGAAGATTTTGAGATGGATAATTGGAAAACTAAGAAAGGCAAAATCAGAAATGAGCATATTCGAGGAAACCTAATAATGACCCCAATAGGAGATAAAATAAGAGAAAGTCGATTGAGTTGGTTTAGGTATGTGCAACAAAAACCAAGGATGGCACCAGTGAAAAGGAGTGCTTCGATGCATGTTGAAGGCCTTTAAAAGGGAAAGAAGAAGATCGAAACTGACATGGATCGAGGTAGAAAAAAAGGATCTGAAGACTTATTAATGCAGGGGCATTTTCACACCGGGCTCGAGTGGGGCAGCCTGCGTAAATGGGGCACACTCGGGGTGGGATGGCCCGTGTGAAATGGGACCCACGAAGGAGGGTTCGACCGAGGGCCTGGATTTGGGCAATGAGATAAAGGAATTTAATCTCACGCTACCAACAGTCGCGGCTTTTGGGGAGTATTGGTTAAATGTCCTGCATCAAAGTGGTATCAGAGCGGGAGGTCTCGTGTTCGAGACTCCTCACCGGGGGTGATTAATGCAGGGGCATTTTCACACCGGGCTCGAGTGGGGCAGCCTGCGTAAATGGGGCACACTCGGGGTGGGATGGCCCGTGTGAAATGGGACCCACGAAGGAGGGTTCGACCGAGGGCCTGGATTTGGGCTATGAGATAAAGGAATTTAATCTCAAGCTACCAACAGTCGCGGCTTTTGGGGAGTATTGGTTAGATGTCCTGCATCACTTATGCTTTAACAGAAGATATAGCTCTAAACAGAGTCAAATATCGAAACATGATTCATGTTGCCGAGCCCAAACATTTGGGATAAGACGTAGATTATGATGATGATATTCAGAAGTCCCCATTAGTCTACAATGTTCTGATGAGAACTATTTGTGTGAAAAGTAAAACCCTAAGAGCTAATTTAGGGTTAAGAAACTGATATCAGTCATCCGTCAAACATAACTTCAATCCAACTCCAATATTGACTTTTATTCCCTTAAATGTTAAATCACATCACTAACTCTACAGACTTCTAACACTATTTTATGGTGTAAAACATTAGAATTTGTGAAAAGTCTAGAAATAGTAGCTTTACATCTTGGAATGAGCTTCCAAGTGCATCTAACAGCTCCTCAAGTAGATACATGAATAGAAAGTTATGCCTCTTGGATGTTGATTGTCTTAGACTGAGCGATTTGAAAGCACAAAGACCTCTTTTCCTAACATATATTCATTGTGACTGCAATTCCCATGATTTTTTTCCTTCGCTTGTTCAATCTCCTTTGCCAATCCTTAAACGCTTGATTTGGAAAGCCTATGTCTTTCAATTGCATCATAGTGGAAGATTAGGTTTCTATTTTTATTTTTTTTAGTTTCGCAACTCTTGAAATTCATTACTTTTCATTTTTCTTTTAATTGGAAAAGCACGACATTAAAATAAAATTTCTTGGTCATTGTCCACTTTCTAAATCAGACATGTAGTAGAAGTTGCCTTTGAAGCCGTTGTTCTAGCAAGCAATTATGGTCTAATTGAACAATGTCTTGATGATTTGAATAAATTTGTGAGGCCAAATCTTGAGCCTAAATCACGAGAAGGAAATATTTGGCACATGTTCCAATCAAGGCAAGATGACAGAGATATACATAGAGCATAATACTAAAAGCACTAGAATAATAAATGTCACACAAATCATAATTATGATCAACTTTACTTGTTTACAGGATTTTCCTTCACAAGATAATGATATGAACCTAGATATGAAGATCCATCATATGATTCTTATTCAATTTTATACCTTTCTGTAAATAGTCTGTATTTCTTAATGCTTAATTTTGCTAGGATAGAAATCTGGACATCCTAGACACTAGAAGAAGCTTTGAGGAAGTCATGATGTTTCTCTAAGAACTCAAAAAGTTTTTGTTTGAATGGCATTTCCATATACATTTTCTTAGAAGGTGTGTATACCATCCCTACAAAGTGTGTACCATACCTTGTGGTATATACCATCCCTACAAAGTGTGTACTTTTCTAGGCAAGTACACCAATCTCCGTGTCCTGGAGCAAACCACCACTGATCCGAAACCTGTAAAACCCATTTGATAGTTAGTGCAACCAGTCAGAGAATATAAACAACAAGCTTCCTAATGCTTTTTTTTTTAACCAAGGCAATGTATCTACATGCTATTGAAAATTTGCACCGGAACATTCTTCAGTGTTCAAATAAATCCGTGTGAGAAAATGATTAGATGGATAAACTGTAAACTAATCACTCATTGTACAACGAACGATGTTTTAAATCACAGGATTATTTGATTTTATGCCTTATTGATGAAAACTATCTACAAAAGTAATTAAATAGAATAGCTTCTACTTTGTCAACTGATAGTGAGAGAACGAAAGCCAGATAAATACCAATACCTATTACGGCTAGAAAGATACAGACTGAAACAAAAAGTCGTGGCTCATAATCCAAAAAAAATAGAGTTTGGAGCATTAAATTGCTTGTATCTAACATTTGGCGTGACATAGATAATTAATAAATAGGAGTTAATGTCATTCCAGTTGCCATTACAAAAGTAATTTGTATTTTTGGCATAAAATATATTTGAAATGGTAATTATTCCAAAAAATACTACCAATTCTGCAACAAAACCACTCACTCCCAGCAATGCAAGAGAAGCCATTGAGAAGCTACTTAACATTGTAAAAACTTTTGGCATTGGGATAGCTATCTTCCCATTTCGTTGAGATAAACAAGACTATTCTATCCTAATTCATTTTAGCTGAGAAAAAAAGTGCAGCACTAGGAAATCTATGAGACATTATTTGTAAAATGGCTCCATTGAGTCCCGTATTGGTTATGGAACCAATACCTATAATTGTGAAACCCATATGATATACAGAGCTCTTTTCTAAATTGTGTTTATTGGGAGATGTTGAAGTTGTATAGATTATTTGAATTTTGCCTACAATCATCAACTAGGGAGAAAATATAGAATGAGCATTGGGTATTAATTCCATATTGATCTGAACCAATCCATATGATCCCATTTTTAATAAGATTCCGGCTAGAAGTACACATTTACTGTAATGTGCTTCTCCATGGTAACCATGTATGTAGGGGTATAATCGGTGATTTAACAACATAAGAAAGAAGAAATCCAAAATCAAATACTATTTTCAATGTCGCATGATACAATTGATTAGCTGATGTTTCAAAATTTAAAGTTGGTTCATTGGTACCATATTAACCCATACCCAAAACTCCCATTAAGAGAAAAATAGACCCCCTGTAGTATACAAAATAAATAGTCGAGTACAAAAGTTTCTTCCCTCCCCACAAAAATAGAAGTTGGTAAACATAATTCTAAGTCCCACACGATAAAAAAGTAAAAGATCTAGAGAAGAAAATGATCCTATTTGACCGTTGTACATTGCTAACATCAACAAATGGAACAATGATGAATCTCGAGTACCTGGTAGAGCCGCTAAAGTAGTGATGAATCCCTCAATAAAATGGGTCCTATGGAAAATCCATTTATTCCTAGTCTCCTATGAATATTATTTTTTTTCATTAATAATCCTGTTCTAATTGGATTAGTGGATCGTCCAATTCGAAATCATAACAAAATGCATAGGTCGTTTGAAAGGAGTTCTAAAATACATATACACATAGTATACCACCGAATCACCTTACTTCCCTTATGAGTGAGAAAGAAAATTGAAGAACCTGCGGATATTGGCAAAACAACAATAAGTTAACCAAGGAACATAATTTGCGGTAAAGAGAAGATACACTTTGACCAGAAAAAACCTATGCTCGAATAAAAATAAAAAAAGAAGAGGAAGAGGAAGGCTAAGAGTGGACTAAGCAAAGGTGTGGAACAAGCAAGGGCAGGCTCAGTAATTGAATTGAGGGGTGTGGTCCTAATTCAATTAAATCCTAACTAGAGGGTGGGTGGTGTTTGTTATCATATACGTATTCCTATACGTATTTCTATGTACATCTCATGTATAACCCCTTGAAGGTATTTTTGTCTTTTTGTATTCTCCTTTACATAAATAAGAATTATGGAGTCATTGTGACCTAAGCACAATAGACATCCTTTCTTCTCTCTTCTCTAAAACCTAAACCTAACCCTAATTCCTTGAATTCAACTTGGTATCAGAGCCCTATTGAAGATTTTTAAGAGAATTCAAACCAGGGCGCAACCAGCAGATGATGACGTCATCAACCGTACGGACAGGGTACTCCTCTTATCCTGAAACTCTAGGGTTTGATAGATCTTGATTTTTAGATATTTTTGGTAACTTTTTGAGAATTTTTGGAGTACAGATGGTTAGTCTTTTGCACAATATTCCAAAAAAATTGGGAAAAATTGTTTTTCGAACCAGCTCTTTTTTGGAACCCTTCTCAGCTTTTTTCTTTGGTTTTTTTCCATCGATTTGGTCATCTACTATCATACCTACATGCTCATACTCTTTTTTTTTTCAAACCATTGAGTATTGAAGGTGTTGTGAGGGTTTTTCACACCCTAGTTACGCCGCCGGCGACATCATTAAGTCCTATAGGACTTTCTGTTGGGCTCCAAACTTCCCCAACTTGACCTCAAACCTCCACAAATGCCTTCTAATGGCTCTAGATGCTTTCATTCATCCTTATGGTGTTGCTCCCTATCCATAATCCTATTTTTTGATGTTCGGAGGTATATATGGGTGTTCCTTGCTCACCGGCTCTCATTAGGAATCTGTTTTTTGCTCTTGGAAATATTTTTGGGTATTGTAGGCTTTGTTCTTACCCCCTTCACCCATTTGCTTCCTTGTTATGGCAAATCCACCTCCCTTGGGCACTCCATCTCCCTCGGATACTCCCTCAATCTCAGTTGTTAGCACAGACTCCTCGTCCAGAGGCACTGGAGGACCTATGATGCAACAAGTAATGTATGAGAACCCCGGGTTGCAGATTACATCAGTTAAACTCAATGGCACTAATTAATCTAGAGTGGGCTAGAGCAGCACGTTTGTTTATTGGAGGCCGTGGGAAGATGGGACATTGCACGGGCGAACAAAAGAGCCCAAGCAAGATGATCCCATGTTTGATCAATGGGAAACTGAGAACCTTTCGGTTCAATCTTGGTTGGTCAACTCCATGGAGCCTCACATTAGTCGTGGTTTCTTCTTCATGCGTACAGCCTAGGATGTGTAGGAAACCGCCAAGAAGACCTACTCACATAGCAGAACACTAGTAGAGCATGCCAGTTGAAGCAGAGCATTCTCGTCTTCGCCAGGGTAACAAGTCCCTCTCTGATTATTTGGCGAACTTCGGAGTATGTGGGAGGAGTAGACTATTACTATTCATACCACCCTCCTACTCCAGACGAAGCATATCTACCAAAAGCACCTTGATGAAGGTAGGATATTTGAGTTCCTTTCTGGACTCAACTCCTCTTATGAGTTGGCTAGGGTTCAGATCCTCAGCAACCGTACTCCTTTGCCCTTCTCAGCAAGGTTTATTCATATATGCAGAGTGAAG